>NW_027018682.1:8997862-9067247 GCF_013076305.1 Rhopilema esculentum | reverse complement strand
ACTCGGCCCGGGCTGACTCGGCCCGGGCTGACTCGGCCCGGGCTGACTCGGCCCGGGCTGACTCGGCCCGGGCTGACTCGGCCCGGGCTGACTCGGCCCGGGGTGACTCGGCCCGGGTTGACTCGGCCCGGGCTGACTCGGCCCGGGCTGACTCGGCCCGGGCTGACTCGGCCCGGGCTGACTCGGCCCGGGCTGACTCGGCCCGGGCTGACTCGGCCCGGGCTGACTCGGCCCGGGCTGACTCGCCCCCGGCTGACTCGNGTTGACTCGGCCTAAGTTGACTCGGCCTAAGTTGACTCGGCCTAAGTTGACTCGGCCTAAGTTGACTCGGCCTAAGTTGACTCGGCCTAAGTTGACTCGGCCTAAGTTGACTCGGCCTAAGTTGACTCGGCCTAAGTTGACTCGGCCTAAGTTGACTCGGCCTAAGTTGAATCGGCCTAAGTTGACTCGGCCTAAGTTGACTCGGCCTAAGTTGACTCGGCCTAAGTTGACTCGGCCTAAGTTGACTCGGCCTAAGTTGACTCGGCCTAAGTTGACTCGGCCTAAGTTGACTCGGCCTAAGTTGACTCGGCCTAAGTTGACTCGGCCCGGGCTGACTCGGCCCGGGCTGACTCGGCCCGGGCTGACTCGGCCCGGGCTGACTCGGCCCGGGCTGACTCGGCCCGGGCTGACTCGGCCCGCTGACTCGGCCCGGGCTGACCGGCCCGGCTGACTCGGCCCGGGCTTTTTGGGGGGGGGACTTTTTTTCGGGGGGGGGGCCCCCGGGCTGACTACGGCCCGGGCTGACTCGGCCCGGCTGACTCGGCCCGGGCTGGACTCGGGCCCGCGGCTGACTCGGCCCGGGCTGACTCGGCCCGGGCTGACTCGGCCCGGGCTTGACCTCGGCCCGGGCTGACTCGGCCCGGAGCTGACCTCGGCCCGGCTGACTCGCCCGGGCTGACTCGGCCCGGCTGACTCGGCCCGGCTGACTCGGCCCGGGCTGACTCGGCCCGGGCTGACCGGCCCGCGGCTGATCGGGCCCGGGCTGACTCGGCCGGGGCTGACTCGGCCGGGGCTGACTCGGCCGGGGCTGACTCGGCCCGGGCTGACTCGGCCCGGGCTGACTCGGCCCGGGCTGACTCGGCCCGGGCTGACTCGGCCCGGGCTGACTCGGCCCGGGCTGACTCGGGCCGGGCTGACTCGGCCCGGGCTGACTCGGCCCGGGCTGACTCGGCCCGGGCTGACTCGGGCCGGGCTGACTCGGGCCGGGCTGACTCGGCCCGGGCTGACTCGGCCCGGGCTGACTCGGCCCGGGCTGACTCGGCCCGGGCTGACTCGGCCCGGGCTGACTCGGCCCGGGCTGACTCGGCCCGGGCTGACTCGGCCCGGGCTGACTGACTGGTTTGAACCAATGTACTGTAAACGCGAAAGAGGGTTGAGCTCGGCTAACTTTTCTACTGCGCATGCGGAATAAGGTTGCAAATAGAAAGAGGCGCCAATTTTTTCTGCATCTTTTCGCACAGCTTCTGCTTTCTTTAGACTTCAAGATTATGGTAAACGTTTTCTGGACGAAACCATTTTTCGATTTCTCCACTTTGTAGAGCCGAAGTTTTAAAGCACACAATTATAACCATGTTGGAAACTAGCAGAAGTTTGAAAATGCAAAAAATTCCATGTAAACGGAAGTTTCCATAACTTCTTTATCAAAACTACTAGTTGAGGTCGGAAAATCTCTTGACTTGTTAAGCCGATTATTGTTGCTTTGCGGTTGTGTTCGCATGTCTCATTTACAATATCGCATGGCACATCCATGTATCCAATATATGACTGTGTTAATTCAAACAGGCTTATTCATCTCAAAGCTTCAAGTGACTTGACCCGGATTTCACTATGGTTTACGAGTGTACCTTGCAAGTGCAATCAGTAAAATTCCGTTTTCTATGGACTTACAACTCCTCTACATACATGTACGAAAAAGCTATTTTGTACCCAAGGCTCAAAATCGAATGGCTCAAAAATTTGCACACGGCCAGGACAGATGTCGGGTAAGTGTGTCTCGAATTTGTGTAGCTGTTTACTGCAAACTATGTCATAATTCAATAAAAGTAGGAATTATACTTGAAAAGATTAACGAATTAATAAACGACTTTCGAGCATTGCCCGTTATCAAATTAGTATATTTATGTCATAATTCATTCTTAAAATCTCGTTCAATGTATGAAGGAATTGGGAATTATATTGCAAGCAAAACGGGGGCTTGTCCCCAGGGCTGGCGCCAGAAAAGAAATGCTGGGGGGCTGTAATGTCAGAGTGCCGACAGTGATTGAACCACCAACAAAGATCTAATATAAACACCATTTCCGCTGTGGTAATTCCAGTTCAAAAATGAAAAAAAAACTAAAAAAAATCAAACAATGAAAAAAAATTAAAAAAAAATCACGAAGTGGAAGTTATGAAAGTGCCGACATTGCATAAAATTTTTCAAAAATTGAAATGCCGACGGAGGGGCTCAATGAATTTTTGGGGGGTTCCTGCTCCTCCCCCAAGCACCCCCGTTGGCGCCATCCCTGTTGTCCCCGGGAATATATTCTAAATCACGCTATTTGGAAATTTAGAAAATGCCGAAATTTATTGTCTTTTCTTTTCACAATTTGCTTTGGGAAGAAGATTCTCAGTCAAATTGACTGTATTTGAAACTTTAAAAGGGTGGCAAAATATTTAGGTGTCAAATGATATAAAGTGGTTTGCAGATATTGAAAGTTAGACTAAACCTAAAGCCTAAAGCCATTTTTCAGTTAGCCCGACACTATCTTCTAAGATTTTACAGTGAAAGCAACTTCTCTTTCCAGCGTAGGAGACGAGATTATTTTCGATTAAATTTAGCAGAATAATGACTTCATTCTCTTCAAACGGTAATTTATGAATTTTTGAAAGTTTTAAAGCGTTTCTTTGAAAAAATAAAGAGGGGCTTTAGCTCCTTCTAGCCTAGTATGATGCCCGTAAAATCACGCGTAATTATGGTCAGGCATTGAACATGTGCTTATAAAACTATTGACTTTTCAGAAAGATATCTGACAACATCATTTGGAAAAATGGGTTCTAAGGGATCCTCCTGCCACCCGTTTGTGCAAATTGATAGTTTTGCAGATTGATGGGCTCCTTCTGTATGAGAAAGACATGGTAAAAAGGACAAAGAATATCTTAAGGAAAAACAGATGTTACTCAGTAACGAAAATTATTTAAGTTTGAGGAAAGATTGGAATACTTTAATAAGTTATTTTCAAAACATACGGCTTAATCTTCCATTAATACTTGTAGGAGTTTCATATTTTCCAGGCTCTTTCTGTAGAATTCCAGACAAGGAGAAGGGGGGGGGTACGGCTGGTCATTAGTCAGGGGATAAAAAGCCCCGATTGTCATTAGATACGACTTTTGAATAAAGTTGGAAAAAATTAATTTTTAGTACAAAACGCAGGAGTTTTAGCGCTTCAAATACAAAATCAAGATGCCTTTGAGTTCTTAGTTGAAATGCAAAATTAAATAGCCTGTCACAGGACGTTTAAAAATTTTTATCCTTTATCATTTCTAGAGCAGACTTAACTATTAAGGGATATTTGATGATCCAAGGAAAGAGCCAGGGCCTATTTTAAGAAATTTTCAATACTGCACATTTTAAAGAAATTTTCAATACTGCACATTAATAATCTTTTTTTTTATAGGAACTTTTTTTGTTCCAATCAGTGCAAATCCCTGCAAACCCCAGGTATCTTAGCCATGCAGGTTTAGCGAGGAAATTGCCCGAATTTTGAACACGTGTATAGGCCATTACGGAGAAATCACAAACAGATAGACGATAATATACACAATCAATAATAACATTTCAAAACAGCAACAAAACAAACAGAAGCTACAAAACCTGAATAGAAACATAAGCCCTGTCCACACTACAAAAACTAACCCAGGTTCGCCCCAGGTTAAATTTAACCTGGGGCGAACTCTGTTTTGTCCACACTTGATTTTCATGTTTTGTAATGTGGACACAAAGTTGGGGCGAACCCAGGTTAGCTGACGCTACGCATGCGTAGTTAAATTACAACAACAACAAAACAACGACACAAAACAAATTTTCCATAAACACGATCAAGATGGAAGTTGCCGAAGTCGCAGTTTATTCAAATGCTTTCCTCCCTCTTCCTGACAAGTTGTTGTTGTCTTTAACTTTTTCTTATAAGACTGTTTTAGTTGTTTTTTTCACTTATCTGGATGTTGTTTCGCTCGTAGCCACTTTCTTTTTCTAGGCGCTGTGCCATCTTTTCGTAAACATGTTTTTTTCCTTGTACAGTTATCCAACTGTTCTTGAATCTTTTCGTCTCTCCAGATACTTATGAAGCTGAGAACTTCTTCGCGGCTCCATGTTGATCCACGATCTTTTTGCAAGTTTCTATATCTTGCCTGGTGTTTGCATGTAACGTATTTTTATTTTTCGGCGCGCAAAATGAAAACATATTCAAATATGCGCATGCGTTAAAAAACTAACTCAGGTTCGCCCCAGGTTTTGTGTCCACACTAGAAATTTAGAACACTAACCTGGGTCGAACCCACCTCTGGAGATGGGTTAAACTAACCCAGGGTGAACCCAGGTTAGTTGTGTCCACACTGCGAAATCTAACCTGGGTTAGCTAAAACCTGGGGCGAACCTGGGTTAGTTTGTGTAGTGTGGACAGGGCTATAGTCATTTATCTCTTGTAAACGGAGTCACTATCTCATGTTTTGTCTGGACAGGGAAACAAAAAAGTTTTATTAGACCCCGTTTACACTGTCCCGGGACAATTTTGTACCGTTACGGTTCGCAAGTGTTTACACTGTCGCGGTTCCAAATTGTTCCGTTTAGCCGTTCCGTTTACACTGTACCGGTACGACCTTAATTTAATGGTAGAACATTGTTTAGAAGAAGCTGTATTTTGTCAACCAAGGCTTTTATTTTGCCGCCGAAGTCAACAATCGAATTTTTATTAAGAGATAAAATAGAGAAGAAGGCCGATAAAAACTTCCCTTGGACGAACGAAAAGGTGGCTTTAATTTTCAGTGTTATTTTAGACTACAAAACTGCAAAGTCCAATCAAGGCTTGAACTGGGAAACAATACAAGCCTTTTCTGTGGTCGTCTTTTCTTCAGAATTTGACAACGTAGTTACGCCACAATCAAAGCCTCGATTACCTGAAACAGCCATACAAAAGACCTCTTTGTGAATCCGTGACAAAATCGTCTCGGATAGGTGTTTACACTGTCCCGTTCAAAAACGGAACCGTGACGGTACAAAATTCGTTCGCTTTCAAAGCAGGGTCAAAACTGTTCCGGATAGCAGAGCAAAATCGTCACGGTTCCACAGTGCTAGTGTAAACGGAAGGGCGAACCGCGACAGTTTTGTCACGGTTCCAAACTTGCACGGGACAGTGTAAACGGGGTCTTAGGCTCTTTAGAGTTAAGTGAGCTTCTGCTAGATGCCCAGAGCATGATAGGGCAACTGACAAATTATTACTGAGTGTTTTATCTTCGACAAGATCAAATTACGAAATTTACAGCAATGCTGACATTTACAGGAGATGTTTTGTTTTTGGTTCTGGGAATTTCGATTTGTTTTAAGTTTTGATAAGAGAGTCCTTCCGGTGGTTATACAAGAAATACAAAGGAAAATTCACATTTTGTGAACAAAGCAGGAATCTGGGATAGCCGCAAAAGGACATTTTCACAAATCCTAAAATTCAATACTGCACATTTTCGAAATCAATACTGTACATTTTTAAATTAATACTGAACAAAGTGTGTAATACTCCACACTAAAATAGGCCCTGGAAAGAGCATTATCATTCAAGAAAGGAACATGCACAAATAACGTAACGAAATATAGGCAACATTGGAAAAATTCTCTTCCCCCTAAATTATCATCTAATTTGCATCATTAATTGATCATTATGACCGTAAAAATCTGTGTGAACCCCCTCCCTCCATCTTTGATTAGGTAATATGTGAACGTTCCCATACCCAACTGCCAACGCATCGATAATCTTGTCCAGATACAACCTAATGCATTCTAAACAACAGGTTACACCATTCAATTTTTCCTCTCTTGGGTACAGTTAAATTTTAGCTGTAAGTCAGCGTTGTGAGTTATTTTTCTCCGATCGCAGTAGCTGTCTAAAAAATTCACCATATCTTTGAAACGCGCTGAGATTTGTAAGAGTTGTTAGATTCTATAGACTAAACACTGAAGCAACGACCGTCGTAGAGAAATCAGTTTTGTTGATTTTCTTGATTACTTAGATAAAATATGAATCAAAATTATGGACGAAAATTTGCATAAAAAGAAGCATAAATAAAGGATTTTCCTGGGAATTCGGAGCTGGAGAAATTCCAAACGTGGCAGGCTTAAGAAGGTACGTTTCAGAGTTGTTTAAATGTTCGCAACTTATCAAAAATGTAATTTTCGCAACATTAGATCTGCAAATTTTTTTGATAAAAAAGAAATTATGCTTTTTTGCTTTGCTCTCCTTTTCAAATGAATGTATAGCGGAGGGCTGGAGGGGGGGGGAGAGTGTGAAGAGTTACGTCATTGGCAGTATAATAGAGGGGTTCAGAGAGGTGGTGACACAGGGGGCAGGGGGCCTAAAAATCTTTAAATTATAGGTGATATCATTTATGTATGACCCTGTCATGAATGTCAAATGTCTTGTCTACACTATACTATCGAACCTTGTTTCAGCCTGGGTAGGGGTAGAGTGAACCCAAGTAATATTTTCTGTTGTGCAGAGTTACCTAGCCAAGGTTGATCTGGGCTGACTCGGCCCGGGCAGACTCGGCCCGGGCTGACTCGGTTCGGCCCGGGCTGACTGGGCTCGGCCCGGGCTGACTCGGCCCGAGTACTGGTTTCTATAAAAAAATTAGTGAATACAACATGCACCTAGTAGCATACCCTTCCCTCTACAAAGCGTTTAAATGCTTGATGACACTAAGCGGCACCCAAGTTTCCTTTGAAAGATTATTCAGCGCTACTGATGATTTCAAAAGAAAAGAAAACTTTTCACTTGATTACGAGCAAGTCATTGGCCAATTTGCTGATTCATTTGCACTTCTTCGAAAAGAGTTGAAAGTCTGAGAATTTAAATAAGTTTTGATCTTGATTCTTAACTCTACATGGGATTTTAAAGCCTGTTTACACGAGAGGAAAGGTATGGATCCAATCGGGTCCGAATTTACGAATTAAAGTCGATATACTGCTGCTGTTTAGCGTATTGCTTTATTATCAATTTTTATTGAATCAATCGTATTCTAAGCCACATTTTAGTGGATGTGGCTCAATTTTTCCCGCCACGCCCTAAACCGGGCCCTTGAGTTTTCTAGCCACCCTGCGATTTTGACGCCAGACCGCCCCTGAGTGTGGTTTTGAAATAGTTTAAAAATATCAATGATCATATAAAATCAAAAATTGGTTACCATATTTAGATTCTGTTATTAATAATTATCCAAGCATTGAATTACGACCTATTTTCGGCTTTTTCTAGAGTTTGGCCTAGATATTTCATAGCAGTTTCTGTAAACAAACAAAGAAAAAGTAACTAAATCACATCTTTGTACAAATGTGTTAAGAAATTTATGCATTGAGTGACTAAACATTGTTGCTGGATCCGTTTTAAAACAGATCAATCATTATTTTCTGGAATTTCGACGAGACAGAAAACACCACAGCAAGCACTGCGACTGTAAATGCTTGGAATTTGCGAACGACGGCTTATTTTTCCAATATTAACATCATAAATTTAAGTGCAACATAAGGCCACTCACCAAATTTCACATCGATATTCGAAAGAGAAGTGAACGAAATCAATCCTTACTTTTACCAAATTTATGAGGGCTCGGTATGGAGCAAGTTCCTTTTTGCCACTATTCAAAATGGCGGAAGTAAACAAATTTGCCTCACAGCCACTGATCTAAAAAAAGAAGTTTTTTTTAGATCAGTGCTCACAGCGGACCTGTGAGTTAAACACGAGGCTAAAACAAAATTTCAGATTTCAAATCAACATGGATTTGTTCGCCGAAATGAAATCTAGGATTAGATAGATGGAAAGACTGAAGAAATATGGCCGTTTTCGGCTTTTTATGTCAAAATATAACAATTATTTTGTATGGATGTTCTGCGGGGTTCTTGCAATAGCACAGATCGATTTCATTTACAAATCGGTGACTGGCCAAAGGCCTAAATGTGAGTTGGCGGATTTTGTTACCTTTTCGCATTTCGTTTTTTTTATTTTAAAATGAGAGAGAGAGTCATCAAATTAAGAAATTATTTTATTCTAGAATTGAGAAAATTTCATGCATCCCCAGCTTGTTTGCATTGAAAGATTAAATCGAGGTATTAAGCAGGCCTTGAAAAAAGATTCTTCTTCATGGCAGCAAAATAAACAGTTCAAGATTTCCTGCATAGCTTCGGCAAAGTTTCCAGCCACTGAAAGTGATATTTTAAGTTGCTTGATTTGTTTAAACATCTGTCCTAAAAATAAACTGCCATACTCAAAAAGAACTCATTGCTGGTCCTCGATTTTTGATAATAGCTATACGAACAGCAAAAATTTTTTATACTGCATTAGATAATCGAGAAGAATGTGACCAAGTACAATACTCATAGTTTGTTTTCAAGGTTAAAGTTAGTAGATCTTAAAATCCATAATAACTTTTTAAATTTTATATCAGTTCTAGCAAACTAGATACTTTATAAGTTTTGATGTATCCTACATTTTGCTGTGGGTTTCTGTTTGCTGCCCTTTTTATCATCAAAGCCAGTAGTTCATACAACATGTAAGAATACTATTTTATTTTTCAATGGCTGGAATTACTGTTTTAAATCAGGGTTGGTGCTAAAGGCAAAGATGGAAGACCAAAACACTTACTTTTTATAAGGAAGCAATGAAAAATGTATGCAAATGCTAGTAGAAAAGTACAAATAATAATAGACACATCCACACAGGGTTTGGGGCATGTTCACCTTCAAAACAAATGACGTAACAAGTGGCTATCTTTAAGTGTTTTTACTTATCTAGAATGGCTAATGTAGAAAGAGAAATGAACTTTGTTTTATCTTGCTTGAATTAAATTAGTAGCTGAAAATCATGCCTGGTAATTTGGTTTAGCAAACGCTGATAATACCAGATGATTGTATTGCGTGTTAGTAGTGGGGAACAACAATTATACAGTATGTGTATATATCACAAGAAAGCAGTGTTCCATAGAAAGAGGGTAACATGAATTTAATATTCATAATAAAATCGAGCAATTGAGATTTCATGCTAAAAATTTCTTGGCAAACAGTAACAATTTCCTGCAAAAAAATTCCTGGCAGCACCACTGTCCAGCATTTTCCAGCCCTGGTATTCAACACTCTCTTCTACAGCCTGATCAGGACCTACAGCTTAATGATATTTTGTAACATTTGAAAATATAATGCTTATGATTTTAGTGGACAAAGAGGAAGTGGAAAAAGAGAGGGAAGAAATGGAAAAACTTGTTACAAGCCTGAAAAGAAATCTACAGGTCTTATTTGTTTTATATTTACATTTTAAATGTAACAGTAATACTTTATATTCTAAATTGATGTTATTTTGTTTAGCAGCTCTGCAAGATGCAAGCTAATCTATTGTTGAATTACTTTTTAGAACCTGTTTCAGCATAAGGAAAGAGAAGATCCCAATTAGCTATGAACATCAAGATACAAACTGGTTTAGGCCAACTCGGTTTTAAAGCTTGTTCTTAGAAATGAAAAGACAGACATCCTAGTTTGAAAATTGTAATTTTTTGTCAGTTGAGTTGTCTATTATAGCTGCAAGTCTGTGTGGACAGGCCTAATCATTAGATTCGTGAAAATTATGATTCCTGTTTGCAATTAATTTTTTTTCTTTCAAACTTTAGGAAATGTTAAATAATTTAAAAGTCTTGTGTATGACTAGGAAGTGGGTCTTTATTTGTGAAATTTTTTAATAGAAAAAGACATGTGTCATAAATTTCTTCATAAAACAAAATACCTTGCTTTTCAGTCATTTTTTGCCTCTTCTTCTGTGCATTCCTTTACATAAACTTGTAAGTTTCATTAGAGAAGACAGAAGATTTTTCTAATAGATCGCTTTTTCACATGATACATTGTAATCTTATACATATTACCTTACCTAGCATATCTAAAGACTTTTTTCATAAAAATGTTTATTGGTCCTTTCCTTCAAAAAAAATTATTGGTAATACACCTGTTTGGTAATTTGACACAAGAAATTGAAATTTTTGTCATTATCAGATGTTATTAAGTATTTGCATTGGTGCCCTGAGTGAGACCTGCAAAATATTTCCAAGGCAACCTTTTTAGCAATGCGAGGGAATTAATTTTTCCACATTTCAAATACCACATTCTCAATTAACAAATGCAAATGAAGACTAAAACAGCAATTGGTCTCCTTTTAAAAAGAATGACAAAAAGAAAAAAATTATGTTTTTCCCAAATTTGTTAATAACAAGTGCATATTTAACATTTCTATATTTGTTTTCGCTGAAAAACCATAAACACAATATACAGCCAGTTTTTTATAAAGGAGAAAGGCAATTGCTATAGAGTACATGATTATTCAAAACATTCAATATTGATATCTAAACTCTGAGAAACAACTGTTACAAAAAACATTGAACAATGATGCTGCAACATTTTTGGTTAGCTGCTTCTTGCTACTTTCTTCAAAGATTAACAACTTGCAGCTGAAGAATTATTTACTTCTACTTTGACAATTTTCTGTGATTTTTTCAGAGTAGATACAAAATATATTGCAGGACACCTTAGGGAATCTATGGTTTGTTCAGATGGTGAGCATTCTTGAAAAAGGAGCAACAGAGAATGCAGTAGCAATGCCATCTACCCCGGAGTGGATGAGTAATGGATGCAACCCATGAGACCACACCCATTTTGTATCGTTTCAATGCTTGATACCGAGTATATTTTGCTTAGGCAAAATATAATCTAACTTTCCCTACCTAATGCATTTTTATCAATTTTCTAGAACAATTATGTTAACCATGTTTTGACAAAGTGGAAGGGGGGTAGTAACCCCTCTTCCATACCCCCCCCTGGTACTGCTTCTACAGAGCAGTTATGTTAGAGTGGACTAAAACTGGAGAAGAGGAACATGCCCAGAACTTTGCTTAATTGGTCTAGGAGGAGATACTTTTTAGAGGGACATGCTTTCATCATGCCATTTATAAATCACATTGTTAACAAAAGAAGTGACAGGAATAAACTAGAAGGAGGGGTTGTTAGGTAAGAAGCATCAGAAGCGTTCTTTAACAAAGGGACAAGAGGCCTAACACTTGAATAATTTCAACTAACCAGTTGCATAAAATACAAGGAACATGGACCAATACAGTCAACATTTTCTACAACAAAACGACTATATAATTAAGTTGTTGTATCTACTAACAAAACGTTACATACCTGGTATGAAGTTACCAAGAAACAACTTTTTGGAATCTACTGTCTTGCAACACCACTGAAAAATTCTAAACTACTGAAGGGTGGGGGGGGGATAGGCTAGGAAACAGGTTGGGACGTGTTCTGTTGTCAGAAATTCCTTAAAAGTTTCTTTTATTTGAAAACAATTTGTGCTTGCCTTTAGGTACTCAATAATTCTTTCAAGAAATTCTAGCTATTTGCCTGACCTAAAGTTGCATGAATTTCCACGGGAAGTTCTAGAAAAACTTAGGGAACCTATAGCACAGAAACAGCTATTCCCATGCTTTGTATATTTGAACTCAAATACGACGGTGGCAATAAACAAAATTACAGGGTGACCAAATTATTCATTCTAATATCAACAAATGTATTTAAATTTTCTAAAACGTAAATGAACAGTAGTCAAATTCACAATAATATACAGTGTGAAATGTTACTTTTGGCAAAGCCTCCATTTCAACGGCTGCTGAGGTAGCAATTTCTAGCGTAATGTCCACGGTTACCTGAAAAAAATGAGGCAAGAACATTGGTGATGTCGATAATTTGCCTAGCTTAACAAACCTTTATAAGTTCTCGCCTAAAGTAGAAGACAGGCTAGAAATGAGACATGTTAACTGTTACTCCGAGTTTCGTGCTTGTGCACTCATCAGACAGACTTTTGCACATCAAGCACTGTTAAGTCAGAATAGACAACGCAATCTGGAATAAGTTTTTGCCTATATTTATGCAATGGCACTGACAGCACACGTCAATCCAGGGGCGTTGTGGCTTTGTTATACCCAGGAAAATATTTTATGGGAATAAATTCTTTTTGTGAAATAATTATAAAAACTCAAGCTCATAGTTATGAACTAGAGATTTGACATAAAGTGCCCGGTGAATGGGCCGCGTGGAATTTAAAAGGAATGAAGGTTAAACAGAAGGTGACCCGTTAGTATGAGGCTTGGGCCACCTGATGGAAGGGCCTTAGTTTTCGAGAATACCGTGAATTCAAGAATTAGCTCTTGGAGGCTTATTAATGAGACAGTATAAGGCGCTTATAGAAGCAGAAGAGGACTGGCCCGGGTGGCTAGCCCATGTGGCTATTTAAGGGGTTAAGTAGCCTCCTCTTACGTCACGTAACATTTTATTCCAAACATAAAAAGCTGGTCAATTTAGCCCTGTTTCCAGTCACGCTCTGCTTACAGTCGCAACTTTTCATGCAACACTTATTGTGACTTTAAAAGTCTTATGCAAAAGCAAAGAGATCTAGCTGTATTTGAGCCTCGAAGATTAAAAAATATCGAAGAGCTGCATGCACATGATAGAAATACCCTTTCAAAGAACTCCAGCTTAGCAAAAGTTGACCGAAGAACTCTTCAAGAAGTGTTTTGTTCAGGCACGGCGCCACTGGGGGAGGGGTTGTTTTGACTGTCTTATTTATTATTCTTAAAAACAGAGTATGAAATAAAAAGAAAACAAACAGGTTATATACTCCTTGTTTGCATCGATTCAGTAGATAACTATCTGTATCATAGCACTGTCTTCATTTTTAATGTGTAAACATGGCCTACTGAAAATACTCGAGATAAAGAAGATGCACATTTCTGTTCAAGAAGTAAAAGTCTCTCAATCCATACAACAGCTCCTTGTTATTTACATTGATGTTCACTCTGAACCAAAGGTCACCCTTTCTTTCGTTCCCCAGCGTCTGTCACTAGAATTTTAGCATCACTGCTCCCTCCCAAATTTTTCCTAAATTTCAATAATCAATGCTTGTCTGAGAATTGTCGAATCGTCTATTCTAAGTGGTACAGTAATTTGTCAAATTTTAGTCCAGGAGATGTATTTTTAGCCATTCTAAAGGTTTAATTTAAAAAATGTTCGTTCCCGTCGGACGAAACCATGATGGGTCTTCATATGTCACTAAACTTAATACCTAGCCCCCTAGTTTCAAATTTGTGGTGACACCCTGTTATTGTGACATTACTATTTATGCTATTTCACCCAACTGCCCCCTTTTGCACCAATAGCAAAAAAATTGTTTTCTGGAAAAACTAAAATGGGCCCCTATAAGGTTATTTTTTCCCGGCCCTCTTCCAGGGGCCGCAATGCTCCTGCGCCAATCAACATCAAAAAATCGAGATGCGCTTTTATCTAATAGAAGCAATCTAGACAATCATAAACGGAGTCGTATGGGCAGGGGTGTGTCGAGGAAGGGGTATGGAGAGTGTTACATCCTCTCTTTTGAGAAAGCGGTCGGTATGTTAGGCTTTACGGTAAAAGTTGAAGTTAAGATCTTTACTTGTTGGTAACTTTGAACTTGTTATCGTCTAGAAAGTTTTCTCATGAAATTATTTGGAGGTTTTAATGAGGTTTGATATACTAAAACGTGTTTTGCGCTGTTAAAAAGCTTCTCTTATCGTTAGCCACGGAAAAGGGCAGTAGGAAGAGAAGGCTGCAGCAGGGCAGCTTTGGCAAACAGTCGGAAGAATGTCATATGAAAAAGAAACCTTAGGAAGATCATGAATTCTTATTCTTAAAATGAATATCCACTGGCGGAAAGCGATGGTATTGATCGACTTCTTCCTTGTTTTACCTTATGCAACGGCAACATAACTGCATAAATTTTCAAATCTGGCACAAAATTTTCAAATCTATTGATAGGCACAAAATTGGCACTGTCCCGGTCTTCAATATCAAATAAAGACATAATTTATGGCCAGTATTGCAAATTTCCATAGCCAAATTTGGCCCTTGAAGATTCAGATTTTAACTGACGAAATCTGAGCAGCAAATCAATCAATGTTAGAAATTGGTAAATCCTGAGAGAGCATTTTGATTGTGTGGAAATCTAGTATTCTATTTACAAAAGTGAATTGCTTCTCGATAATACGATAAGTATTCCAATCTAAGAAATTTATGTCGCTAAAAGGTTCGTTCCTCTTCTCCTTTTTACCCACAGCAAAAGTTTGAGAATTTTCCGACATAACAATGATATTTTCGAAAATATGTCAAATTTTGAAGCAGAGGGGGCTCCCTGCCCCCGGCCACGATACCCCTGAGGTTATTCTTAAGCTTTCAAGACATTTCCAGTCGTCTCTGCTCTTGGTTTTTAGCATTTTAAACCCCTCAGTCTGTAATATGCTTCGTGGTCCTTGCATGACAGAATCAAAACTGATAAGAGTATGAAGCCTAATTACGATAAAAAGATTATAGATTTTGCAAAGGATCTTTCTTGTTCTAAATCGATGTTGATAAAGTGCCAGACGCATTTCCCAGTCATTCCTAGAATATTATTTCAGTCATATTTTCAAAAACTTTATCTTCCCTCTCTCGACTCTGACTTCAACCTATAAAACTTTATCTTCCCTCTACCGACTCTGACTTCAACCGACTCTTGACTCCAAATTATATCTAAATAGTGACGTACCGTATAATCGCTGTTATGCAGTTCAGTATAATCGCTGTTATCACAACTTGCCCCCACCTAATTATTATTGTAATAATTATAAGTCATTTCCTTACAGTTGGCTCTTTACAATAGCCTATATAAAAAGTTCCCCCGCTTATTTTTTACGAAGAAATCTCCACCCCCCTCTACCGCTCTTATTAAGACCCTCCGCTTATTGAATTTCAATTTTTGTAGCAGAGCCCTTCAAAAAAGGTGAACGACTGAGGTTGAGTCTACCCAGATAAGGAATGAGCACCCTCATTCTCAACAGTTTTCTACATTTAGCCCATTCTAGCAGATCTTTTATAGTAAGCTTTATTGAGAAGTGTTCTTAATTTTGCTGAATTAGCACCCACTTGTCTAATTTTCCTGTGTGTCAAAATTTCCTTTAAGATGTCTGAGTAGTGCTGCCTGTGCTCCATTACGGTCGGATACATTACACCAAACTTCCACCCCCGCTTCTTTCGACCCCCCTCCCCGCTGATTGAATTTTAAGAAATCTTCCAACCTCCCCCCTCCGCTTATTAGGACCACCCGCTAATTTGGGACCTAAGAGTACCGCTGTTTTTCATGAGGGCATGTTTTTGAAAATTTTGTATAGCGTCTAGACTCTTTCTTAACAAAGTTGTTTTGAGAATTGTGTAGATCACCTGACAAAAATCATCGAAACCTGTCTCTAAAGATCACGACATCGACCATGGATGGTGTTATCATCAAGCAATGAAGCTCCCTGTTCTGGATAAATGTTTTTAACGCCAATTCTGTACTTCCATGTCAGAAAACCCATTATCAATAGTTTCCCTGAAGAATAAAGGTCCTTCTGAACGCCACTGCCTATGGGGTTCTGGAAGGAAGAGCGGGGAACTGAGGCAGGAGGCGCAAGACCTTCCAAATACAGATAAATGGATAAGATACATTAATCGTTAGACAGCTGCTTAATTAGGAAACTAAAGTTCCATTTCAGTTGCGTTATAAAGCGTATGTTGTACTTTGCGCAGTTCTGTTGTAGTACTCGTTTGAAAGAAATCTGTACATTTCCACATTTCTATACAGGCAAATTAACATGCAACTACACTATAGATACAAACACTTTGTTGAAAATATATTCAGGTGTATTGAAGAGAATGGTTTGAATTTTTGCATGGATACGTACACCCCTGTGTAACAAGCCTGGTGCCCGGTGAGAGGCTAGCCAGAAAACATGGCAGGGGACAGAAATATGAGAAAAGTTTGTCTAGGGGAAGGGATGTCGTCCAAAAGAGGGAACTTGAGACTGGCTGGGGACAGAAAGTCTCAGCTTGCAGGGAAGGGAATGTGGGAAACGGAAGAACGGCAGGGACATTCAATTTTTTTCGAAAAGGGACTCCCTGGCTAGAGAATTTATCGCCAGAGGGGGATCGACCATGCTTGTTAACGGGTGTGTGTTAAAGAATCTGGACCACAAACCAGCTCATATACCTCGTAAGTATTAATGAAATGGAGAACCTACAGAGAAAGTACATACCGCAAAGATAGCAATTTCCATTCCAGACCCTTGACTGCTGTGGTGGCTGTCCTCCGTTTCTGCGTCCATCGTTGGTTGGTCGTCGTGCATCACGACCACGGCTGCCACCAGTGTACTGGTCCCCTCTGTGAGTACTTCGATTTGTGTTGCCTCTCTGATCATCAGCTGTGTTTCTACCGGTTGGCCCATGGTTTCCTTGTCTTGCAAAATTGTTGCCATGCACAGAGCTACTCACATGCGGAATCCTGTTTGAAAAAACTTCATGAGTATGAGCACCGGGTACAAACTCAGTAAACCTGTGACCTTCCTCTTGGGCTGGTCTATTATTCCAAATACGAACGAATCCTTGGTTATCCACTCCTCTCAGTGGCTGCGGATCCACATCAGTGACAAGCAACTTATCAAATCCTTTGGCTAGGAGGAAAAAGTTCAGAACAGTGTAAAAAGATTGCACTAGTAAACATTCAAAAGCAATGTACACAAATCGATCTAAATTATCGTATGGCAAGTTTGTTGGCATTATTTCATCTCCCCACTTTCTGAATGAACGTTAGTTCACTAATTCAACTTAGAAAACGTTCAGGTTTTACTTGAAACTGCAGCTTGCCTTGCACCTCTCGGTTACAAATGCTACCTATCCTAGGGACAAACCATAGGCATTGGTCTTGTTTTCAGTTCACATTTCAAGCACTCGCTGAAATCAATCCACAGATTTTGAACTTCGACAAATCTCGGAGCAGTCTCGACACAAGACAACTCGCGTTAGCATAACAGAAACTTGATTTGGTACTTCAGATTGGGAAAACCACACGTGCTCAGACTTTGGATGTCATTCACAATCCAAATTTTTCCAATGTCACAACAACCGTTAAAAAAATTATCATAGATACCTTGGGGAAAATACTTCTCGTTAACGAGCCGTTCATTATCTTGCTATTCCTCTTAAAACGTTAAAGCTTTCCTTTAACTCGTTGATCTTGATAGAACCTGAAAAGCAGTAAAATTGGCCTATCGAATGATTTTTACAGTTACAATAAGCTACTGCAAACAGTTGACCTGAAATTTCCTCTGCACTCGTTCTCTGCACGATTAAAAAAACGGAGAACTTTCACTGCACTCTTGCTTGTCTGACACGAAAAAAATAATTCTGTCTGACACGTCCATTTTGAAGTCTCATCATATCAAAGTCTTCTTTGAATAGTAGTTGCGATTGTAAACGGCTTTGCAAAAAGGCTGACCTTGTAATCAAGACTACGATGTCAGGCCAGGATAGGAATGAGGAAGGCCTTTCCACGACCTTGTGTCTATTTAGTCGGCTTAACTGCAATAAGGAATTCTCGGATCCAACTCAGAAAAATCGTCGCGACAGTGCGGTCTACAGCCAGCCTGCACATAACACATAC
This sequence comes from Rhopilema esculentum, assembly GCF_013076305.1. The sequence continues at coordinate 9,049,395 of NW_027018682.1, read as the reverse complement.
CAACTCCAACTTGTAGCAGAAGATTCTCCTAATACCGGAGCTTCTCCTGACATACTCAGCAAATGCAGTTGAAAAGCTGAGATACAGGAAAGTACTCTATGAATCTATTGTCATACATAGATTCTCAAGTCTTATAGAGACTGACTTCGGGCTCTCAGCTTGGAGCAGAAGTTAATGTTTGAAATTTTATTTGGCGCTTTATTGGTGAACATATTTCAACTGAATCACTAACGATAACACAGACAAAGACTCGAAGGTAACTTCCACTGACACTTACTATGAACAAATCCTTCGAGGAAAATTCAAAACGTCCAAAAATAACAAAACTTTCAACACGCAGGAAATTTTAAAACTCAAAAGTACGCTTCTTCTCCCCTTGAACATTTATAACTGCAAAGAAAAACAAATGCGAAGATGCAATCTTAATTAAAGGTAGATTTACATTATGTAAACACGACTATTGCTTCCGTGCTTATGTTCTTCAAGCAACAAGAAACTCAAATATTTCAACAAGAAACTCAAGTACCTTAAGCACTGCTAGTTGTACATGAATGAATAATTTTGATGCCTGACATAAACTTCCACAAAAGCCCATAATTGCAAACACGAGGAGAGCATCGAACGTTGTTTTAATACACCACCTCATAAACATGCAAAATAGAGACTAAATTTTGATATCAATTTGGTTGAATTAAACATAAAGAAACAGAGGCAGGACTTTTATTTTCAAGTTGTCTTCTGGCAAAGTATGAGATATTTTGCATGTAAGAGGCAAAAGAATGAATCTTATCACTGTCACAATCTCATTTCACAAGACCATTAGCTCTTCGATTACTCTCACTTCACCTGGACATTGAAGCCTTTCTCTTACCTAAAAAATTGTTTAGCAAGGGTAGCGGAAGCAGGGGGGGGGGCTAGGGGCTCAATTATTTCCAAAATATACTTAAAACCGTACAAAAAATCATCTCGCTCTTGGTTTTAAGCATTTCTAGCGTCCTTAAAACTGTTTAATCACCTTTATCCGTAATATACATCGCGGCCTCTATTGTTGAGGATCAAAAAATTTCATTTTACCCTTTCATTGATAGGGAGATTTTCAGTCAGGGTTTAAAGAACTTACAAAAAAACGCATACATTAAACCATTAGAGTTCGACTTAAGGAAAAACTAATGAAAAAGAACTAGGGACACAGAAAAACAAAGTTTCTGGCACGACAGACTTTAGCTGAGACATAAAATGACGATCCAAAGTTTTCCTCGACTGAGGAACATTAAGCTATTACGGACGTCCTTTTGAGAAAAACAAAACAATTTTTTATGAGACAAGTTGTTCTCAAAACTGTTGATAAATGTTTAGAATGCATGAAACGTTTAAACTTCAAAACAGACGGTGGTTGTGCTTTTTACAGAAATTCAGAATTTTTACAAAGGTCTCTCTTTCAATAGATACAAATATATTTGCGGATACGGCTAAGTTGAGTTTTAGCTCATTAAACTCTGCATTAAATGATGACTGCTAATGGTTCCCCACTAAACACACGTTAATTATTGCATGATTGCTTTTCATCTAGAAGACATATGATAAAAATGTCAATCAACTTAAAACAATGACTGAACAAATCCTGCTGTCTTACGAGGGCTATGCAATGCAATACATTTCAAATAAATTCCAAAAGATGGAACGTAAAAGGGTGAAATATCGTTTCATAAGGACTCCACAAAAAAGACAGCTCCCAAGTAAACTGTTGGTTTAGTTGTTATTTGATTATAAAGAGGATAAAAGTAAGGAAAGTTAAGGGGCACTGTTCAAAATTCCAGAAGCCTTACATCCTTACCTCGGTCTAAATGGTTCTTACTTAGGGGATAACAGTCATCTCAATATATATCTAAACAAAGTTACCATCCACACAATAGCTACCTAGAGCAACATATTTGATAAGTCCAAATTTATTTTCATGTAAGTGTAAGCTTTCACTGCCTTTTATTTTTATGAATATCTATAATGCATTATTCTGGATGTAATTGCTCAAGAAGAGTTTAAACCCATCACCAAACCAATCTTTTTGATATATCTCAACTAACTTAATGAAGGGTCATGCAAAAATGCTATTGCCACACTTATAACTTTGTACGATCCAAAATCTATAGTTTCTGTGACCATTCTGCAACCAGCAGAAGAAAATTCAATTTTAAAACATTAGGCAATATTTTCTGTATTGTTGCCAGCAATAGCTGTGACAAACTTTGGAATTGAATTTCATTCAAAAGGCAATGATAACTCCCTATAACCCTTTAATTCTTTACAGGGATATAGCTATTTTCAAACATAAATACTTCTGAATGAATCTATTTACAAAGAGAGCTTAATAACCGTTTTAAGACAAGGAACTAAAAGAGGGCAAAAGAAACAAAGGTATAGCCATTTTACACCCTTTATCAAGAAATAATGATGTAAGGTATACCTTTTTCTGCCTCTCTAAGTGCAATTCTCTGAGATATTAGTCGTTCTCTGTTTTGCTTGGTTTCAATATCTGCATTCTCAATCATTTTACTTATTGCACTATCAAGGACAACAGATTTGACTGCTCTTCCAGTAATTCTTCCCCTGCAAACAGGGCATTCTTTCTTTTTCTTCATCCATGATCTCAGACACATTTCACAAAATGAATGGGCACACGTAAGTGTTACTGCATGCACAAACAACTCATGACAAACCATGCACGTGAACTCATCCTCCATTTGCTGTAATACCAACCGCTTTCCATCCTCTTCTGCCTTTTTGGTTATTTCTTCCTGCCTAAGTAAATCCTGATCTTTTGCTTGTATTTGTCTTCGAAGCTCTTCTAAACAATTTCCTAGTTGTTTTTCATTCTCTTCAGCATTTTTTAAATTATCAAGCAACTTCTGATTCTTCTGCATTTCTGTTTCTCGATTATTTCTCTCCATTTGCATTTCACTAAGAATATTATTAAGAGCTTCTCTCTGCTTCTCTAATTCCTCTTTATATGTCTCATCCTTTTGAGTTAATTTGTCATTCAATTCTTTATGCAATTTTTTTTCAACAAGATCCCTTTCAGTTTCAAGAGACTTCAATTTTTCTTCAAATTTTTCCTTCAACATTTTCTCTTTCTCTTTCAATTGGTTCTCTAAAAGTTCTTGCAACTTTTTTTCTGCTTCAAGTTTTTCATTTTCAAGCTCTTTCCTTTGTTTTTCTAACTTCTCTTCCAGATCTTGCTCTTTCTTTTCAAGCGTTAAAGCTAGGTCTTGATGTGCTTGTTCCCTGTTTAGAAGCTCCTTTGTCAATTCTGTTATCTTACTTTCTTGCACTTGTATTTGCTCTTCAAAAGCAGATTGAGTATCTGTTTCTGAGTGGGAATTTGTTGGCCATGTATCACTTTCACAGCGTCTTTTACAATCAACATCATCATTTTCAACATTTTGCCTGCCTCTTTTAAGCTTGTAGTCTTGTGGAACCTCTTGGAAAATATACTCAAATTCTGGAGTCTTGCTATTGCCTACAGCAATTCCAAATGCAACCTTATCGCCACAAAACAATGGAAAAGGATCATTTGCTTTGATCTTTATCCCATTCACAAACACTCCATTTAAACTCTGAAAAGAAATAGCTAGAGTAAGCAAAAAATAAGTTCAAAACATCCGATACACCATCATTATCACTGTACCTATGAAATTTTTAACAGCAGGAGAACCATTAATATTGATAGTCAACATAAAGTGTTACAATACATATTACACAAAAAATACTTTAAACACAAATAAACTACACATTGACAAAACTAAGAAAATACCATGGGATGCACTGACTGTCTACCATATTGCCAATATGCAATAAACAACTAAATATTATACACAAATAGCACAATGGTTGTGTGGCTGAGACAGATGTGAGTTTTATAGATAACTGCAATGCTATTTTGTAGATACACTTATTCAGCATAACACCAGATACATAATGCATAATACCCAGTGAAACTTTGTGTTCAACTCAGAGTATTAGACACCTCCAAATGATATCCAAAAGGTGAGTGGAAATATATATCAATAAATATGTAGAATTTATGTAATGCAAAAAAAGATTCTTTTGTTTTTTATCACTCAGTGACAAAAGGCCCTCATATAGTGAAAAAATTCAGAGTTCTTCCTTTCTACACAATCTGATTTGGTATTCAATCTGCAGTAAAGTTATGCCATTCTACCTTTCCAAGAGAAAAACAAAACTGCTATGATATATCTAATGAAAAATGTAAAAAAATTAGCTATTTTTGATTTAAAAAATCAAATGGTGAGTCAAATCTTTTCAAAAATTCTTCATCATAAAATTGGGGAAAATTTTTTTTGCATGACACTACTTTTCAAAACTTTTTCTTAAATGCAAAAGGCCCAGGTCTGTTAAGACACAATGAGAAGACAGTTTCTGAAAGATAGCTTAATTGTAGACAAAATGCAACCTTGTCCTAACTTTCTGTTGAATGTCATTTTTATCCGTTTTACTGTACAAATTATATAACTATTAAGAGATTAACAGGGATTTGTTCCACACCAATTTCTCCTCTTCCTACCAGCAAAAAACCTAAGGTTTTGTTGCTTCTTTGTTGTTTATCCTTTTTCCACACACTTATGCTTCCTTTCTCTAATTCTTTTCTTACAAAATGATGCCCAGTTTTAGGGGTAAAAAACTTTGTTGTAATTTTCTCCATGCAAACAAACACTTAAATTGACAATGGGTCATTTCAATCAATGGCAATAAAGACAAAGGCAAATTTATGTAAAAAAGGCAACATGTTTTTCTTGAAATCAGGCATTGGGTTTCGTCCATGCTTTGGACCATGCAAAGAGACAAAATATTGTCTGCAGGTATGGCATCTGACACTGTAGTTGATTTCCCATATCTTCTGAATAATTCAAAAAAACTGACTTAATGCCTTAATGAAAAAGCAAAGAATTTGTTGGCTACAATATATACGAGTAAGGCTGAAGGAAAAACAAAAAGGAATGGTAGCTTATTACATTCAGAATCCCTGGAATTTGTTTGAACAAAATTTTCCCATTAACTTTGAGCTAAGCTGGGGTTGCAAAGGCATTTTTCTCTAGACTAATACTTGAGATTCTATAGCAATGTATATACCTTAAGATATTATTAATGTATAGTTAAGAAACTTGAAAAAAGTATAAATTTGCAAAAAATTGGAAAGGTTGACTTTTAGTAGAGTATCAGTCTTTTATGGCCACGCACTACCATGCCTCCTTATTTAATGAAAATTACATTATAGGTATTTTATTTTGATTGAATCAATAGGTCAAGAATTTTCCCATTTCAGAAATAGGGAGAAAACAAATATTAAAGAAAGGATGTGATCAAATTAATTGTTCCCTCCTACATAAACAATGCAATTTTATTTTTCCAATCTTTGACATTTGTGTCGAATCAATGCATTAATTTATGCAAAATATGCAAGCAGGTTTGTAATTGTCCTTGGAGAAGCAAAAACATTAGGTACGTGCAAAACATTAGGCCAGCTGATATAAGGCGCTCACTTCGTGGTCTGTTATCATCCACTTCCCATCCCTAAACCCAATAGTTGCATGCTTCCTTGATATCATTAGAGGTGTCTTCCTAGAGACAAGTTGGATACTAACTCCGCTGCCAGACCTCCCGAAAGTGAACGGTTTTTCTATTGGCAAGAAAACAGTGTTCGGGCAAACAGGTCCGTTCTTGTCAACAACCGGATCCACCTTGCGCAGCCAGCCTTGTATCTCACACGTCTTGTAATCTATATCTTCACTCATCATACGTCACGATTAAAACACAAGTAAGTTACAAGTAAAAATTTATCACTGTGCATGATACTTTCATTCTTGCGATGGCAGGCCGTCGCCTCGTCGGTAACTAAAGTTTGAGTGCAAGGTAAATATGCAGGAATAAGTAATTTGAATCAGATCATGTGACTGGCTCCATCGCAGTGTCCTCGAGAGAACATCTTCCTTTCAAGTTACTGTAAAATAACGGACTCTGTGATAATAAAATACATAGAAACTATTTTAAAATTGTCTTTAAAAAAGCAAATTGTTAGAAGCTAAGTTTTTACGACTCTAGTTAAACAATTACGCGACCCTAAATCACATGAATTTCCCTACCAGTTCTTCGAGCAAGCAGAAATGTGGCTCTATTTTGAAAGGTCTATGTCACGAGAAAAGTGATTATCTACTTCTGGTTTTGAATATTTCTATCATAAGTAAACAATTAAACTGCACTGAGGTGCAATAAAATACTCGACCTTTATTTTTAGTTGGTAAGAATTCATGCAAAGACATTTATTAATTTATGTCTAAAATGAAGCCTAAAAGCTTCTTTCTTTATCAAGGTCAGGGGAGCTAGCGGTCTGGAGCACAGGCTAGGTCAAGGTCACAAATATATAGCTTGATTAAATGAAATTTAATCACGTTTAATATGTGACAGGGTACGCCTTTTAGGTGCCCCTTGGGCTTTTGTTTTTGGGCACAGATTGCACAATTGTGGAGTTTGTGTTTATTGTAGCAGTGCTCGAGTAAGCTTTACATTGTGTTTTTTATACGGCTAAAGCAACCAGCGTGCAAGTGTGCATTGGCTTTGGGTATATAAACTTTGTCTTAGGTTTTTCCTTTGCGACCCTGCCCACCGAACCCTTGTCTAGAAATTTTCAGGGGTTTTTATTTACATGCATGTTGACTTTCTACTTATTTTCGTGCATTAGTTAATGGCCGCATGGCTTGCGACTTTTTGCATGAACAAGGTGCTGCTAGTCGGCGGAAGAAGGCCATTGTTCTTCTTCTCAACCCCCTCAAAAACGGTTGGGGTTTTATTTATGGCCGTCTTTGCGATTGGCGCACCGACAGCCCAAATCTAAATGGTTCAAATGATGAGAGAACACCACCTTCAGTCTTATGATTGACAATGGTAAAACAGTCTGAGAACCATCCTACCCTTATTTGCTAATGGTTTTTGTTTAGTAACCTGGAACAATTATTAAAATGTGGTATCATCAGCACAATCAGAGGTATTGGAAAGTTACTGGTTGTTTATATGATAGTCTTTCTTAATTTTGGTAGCTGAAAATATGTGAGTCTTATTCATTTGGAAAAATAAATCATTAATATGTCAGCAGTTTTCATCCAAGTAAACTAATTGTTTGGGCTATTTTTAGACTTTCCAAATGATAGAGCACCTCTATTTCTCTCTTTGATTTTACTGAAAGAAGAGGGAGCCATTTCTAAATTTCTCATGCTCGTAATGTTCAGACAACCAAGATGAAACGCAGGGGTGGTGTGGCTAGGCGGGACACCGAAGCACTTATAAGGGACTTCGTAAAACACAGAAAAATACTTTATGTAAATTAAATTTTATAGTGAAGCCCCTCCCTCCCCCTATTGGAGAAAGTGCTAGTGTTGGGTCAATTATGTAACAGTTTGTGGCTTTATAATATCTTGAATGTTTCAGGCTTATGAGCATTGGGAATGGAATTCTCAACTGAGCATCCATAATGAAATTTTTATGTAGCCCAAACTTCGAATGAACAGAGAAGACGCCTTGTTTTGTCAGGACAACTTTCATCTTTTATGTTAAGTAGAAGATAAGACAGACATATCATGAAATCGTACTTTGATTCTTCTATACTTTAGCTTTAATATAATTAAGCTGTGATTGTGATATTCTACCCTGTCAATGTTTGAACTAATTGCCAGACATATCATTTATGCTACTTTACCTAACTGCTGCGATGGCACCCACATAAAAAAAATTTTCATAAAAAATCAGGCCCCCTGGTAACCATTTAGTCCGGCCCTTTTATACGAGCCACAACGCCATATGTGAGATGTATACTCTATTGAGACTTTAAGAGAAACTCGGCTGTTTCTAATATGGTTCTGTATTTTTATACACAAGAGTTGAAAAGTTGCAGAAAAGAAAACTTTTTAGTGTAAGAACGAGAGTAAAAGTAAACTCCATGGATAGTTTTTTGTCTCCAAATATTACTGTGACAATGTTTAAGCAAGAATAAAATTTGCACTGAAAATATTACCAGCGGAATCTTTACAAAGAAAATTTCAATATTATTTTCCTTGATTTTTAAAATAGATGCATGTCAAGAAAACTGTCTATTAGGTCTAGAATCTAGAGGAAGCTTTACAAAGAAAATTTCAATATTATTTTCCATGATTTTTAAAATGGATGCATGTCAAGAAAACTGTCTATTATAGAGGAAAATCGACCAAAAGTATATTCGGGACAAGAATGCATCGTGACACGTAAGGCATAAGGCCAAAACCTCAAGACCAAGTTTTCTCAAACCAAACAAAGCTAACAAGAAAACTGAAGAGCAATAGCGCTGTCCTTGCACCGTGCCTTGGATTTGACGCAAATCTTCAAAAGATGTACTTCTGTCGGTTTTACAGGTGTCCTATGATTGTTCGTCAGCTTCCTATTTATGTTTTTAGATGTTTTTATAGCCTGTACGGTCAAATAACAAACAAACAAGATGCTAATAAACAAATCGTAATGCTAATTTCTCACAAACTGAAATCAAGACTTTCCTTGGTCTGTTTCAACCATTACTTCCACGGATTCCCTGAATTATAGATCAAATCATAATTTTTTTCTGAAACCAAAATTGCCTTAACTTATTTAAGCAGCACAGTGGGAAAGATTATTCTTATCCAATACTTGACTTTTAAGACTGGGCACTGATTGGGCAACCTGAACAGTCACGTGCTTGCGTTTCAATTGACCTATTCGATCCACAACTGGGTATATATATTTCCTAGCGTGGAGTTTTCGATCTATATTCTGACGCTTTATACTCTGAAGTCTCAGACGAAAAGCTTTAGTAACTTGTTTCAAAACGCTTGCTTTTATTCAAGGCCACTTCATAGATTCTGACAAAATTCTAAAAAAAAGTGTTCAAAGGATTGTTACATGGTACCCCATTGCTCATAATTCAATTCAAATTCAATTCAATGATCTAATTTCATATTCAAATGTCAAACACAAAGAAACAATTATCTTTTAAACATATGCACAAGTTTTTAAAGAATGGTAAACCCTTTTTTCAAACGATTTTTGAGCCGTTATTTCTATCTGTCGTTGGATTATTGGACTCCCTTATTAGCGAATTTTCTGACGAAAAATTTCCGGAATTACATTTCTGGGACAATTCAGACGGTTTCCTTCTATCAAAGTAATGTTCCCATTATGGTCATAAAGTCACTGCAGACTGGGTTTTATGAGAGAAGCTGCCACTATTGTATTTGTTGAGAAAACGACCAACAAACACACGAAGAGTAACGAGCCAAATAATCAGAAAACAGGTCCACACTTTACTTTCATCGCTCTTTCTCGGCTACAACAATTATTTTAGCTACAAATTGAAATAACCATTCTTTTGTTAACTAATACTTAAATCACACTTCACTGTGCATCGCCTCAGCGTTGGGGAAAGGGTTAATGCCTTTGGCCCCTTCCCCAACCCCAAGGCTTGCCTTAATAAAACGACGTCGCCAGTCCTGCATTTTTCTTTATGAGATGTCTGAAGTAGTTATAGTAAAACGGCCACAAGGAAGACCAAAGACGACCTGGATGCAGACAGTAAGGCAAGATTTGGCCGGCATCGGAATTAAACTGGATCTCTCAAAAGAAGCACAAACATTGAATAGATTATCTGACACAGGACAGAAAGAACTGGCTCGGCATTGTGAGACGCGTCGTGCAGTATTAACTGCGTGTAACGTCTTAGTAGTAGTAGTAGTATATCTTACAATACATTCCTCCGGTTCTACAGTGATTATCTGCAAATCAGTCTAGTTCAAGGGGGATGGGATTTTACAAGAAGGCAGCCCAGTGATGACACATGTTTTAGGGGGGGGGGGCATGAAATCCAAGGGCGCAATGAATATATCCCACGTGCCTGCATATTGAATTCAGATTTGCTGATATTCGAGGCCAGATAAATACACTTACTGTAATAAATATATTTTACGAGAACATAAGCTTGAACACTATAATCATAAATAACAACCATATCGTTGATTACCAATAAATATAAAGCTATCAATAAATAAAATTACTTCAATAGAGATCTCTGTAAAAGAATATAAATGACGACATGGCGACGAAAGCTACATCAATCAAAACTGTAATGCCTGGTTGGCAAGTCAAAATCATCAAATGTGTGAGGCAACCCTCCGTCCTGTTGTCAAAGTGCATGCGCAATAATGGTTTAATTGTATGCGCAAGCTCTTTGATGACAGGACGGAGGGTTGCCTCACCCACCAAAAGACTTTCTTCTGTTCGTCTCCCCAAAAATGTTGTTAGACAACAGTGTCCCATGATAGCAGCAACGGGAAAGTCACTTTAAAAGAACCCTGCAAAAACTGGTTTATTTCACTGGCTAAGTAGGCCATGGGCTCTGAACTCGTTTCCTTAAGGTTTATTGGACCTAACCAGGAGACTTAATATGATCTTTTGATCAGAGGAATCTCTTGAGATTTCTCTTAAGGCCTTCTAGTGCGCTTTATTCAAAAACTTCTGGGTATTGGATTGGTAATTTTCTTGGGGAAAATGGTTGAAAAAACAAAAAAAATTATCAAATGAGCTTAATCTTTCTAGCTTCCTACCTACCTATCGCTTTCAAATATAAACTGAAGACCTCTTCCAGAGAGCAATTTGTTGTCCCTTAGAACACTAGGGATACACACAAGGGTTTGGCTTGCACAACAACCTCAGTTTACATAAGCTAACGAAAGCAACTTGTTAAACATATTTTATGTTACATGGGTAGCTTTTTTGGCAGAGTATTTTTGAATAAATAGTTATAAGACAATTCATTTACTCGAGGTTGAGATTAGAATACACCTGGAAAGCAAAATGCCTCGCACAAAGAATTTTAAAAGTTTACTATAAACTAGAGATATACTTCCTTTCTGAAACTGCCAAATGGAACGAAAATCAGTGAAGCCACTCGTATATGGATGGTTCTGATTTGAATGTCTATCTTTTGCTGCCAGCTGCGGCAGATATAGGAGGAATTGGGGGGAAGGTTTGAATTGTGTATGGCATAGGAGTGTGTGAATTATCGAATAGAACTGACCACACCCTCGTTAAATTCGCATCTGGCTAAATGCATATTCGCAATGATTATCACAACGAAGAAACAACAATGGCTAAACTAGATCTGTGGGCCTCTGCCCTTACTTCTAATATGGCATTCTTCTACAGAATCATATTTACACATGAAAACAATAAATAAATATCTACATTTTGCAAATAATTTTACTCTTATTCTTAAAAACATAAACATGGGAAACTTCATCCGTATGGAAGATAAACCTCGCGGCGCAAATGAAGATCTAGTCCTCGCAGTTTACCTCCAGACCCGTATGGAGGGTCATCGAAACATTCCTATTCAAACTAAAAGCTGGGTAAACAACATCAGCATTGGCCAGACTGGGGAACGAAACTGGACCTCTCTTCTCACCATTACAATAAAAAGTTACTGTATTTTCATCTAAGTCAATGAGCAGTCCTACTGTTGATCCAGCCTCGATTCCACCTTCGGAACGAAACAAATGCTCGTTGTTATGTTGATACCAGCTCCTTGTGCTATCAACATAAACAGCCCAGGCCTTATCGTCACGCCCAAGAATCACGTCCTTCGCAACATCCTCTTGTGCAATACCAAAGGCTGGATCGGGGTTGCCTTCGTATCTGTCTACTGTCACTTCCCAGTAGTGTTTGCCACGGCTAAACCCGACATCACCAAGAACAACTCGATTCTCAAAACTGTTGCACGTCATAACCATGTTTTCGCAACTTATCCTGATATCCGGGTGGGCAGTGGCCGCGTCGAGATTGAAAACTGCCACTGCATTGAACAAATAATCATTTCAAATTCTAAAGCTAAGCTGAGCCCAAACATAAAGCGCATAATTCCTACTTATGAATCAGAAGTCAAACCTGGAATTAAGGTGCCAAAGGAAAAACCTTGTACAATTTGTATATGCTGATCCAAAGCCACGATCATATGTCAAAAATATTTGCTAGCTTCATTTCCTATCACGTGGGCAATAAATCAGGGCTTTATAATGCTTTTTAAAGTACAAGTCCTACGATATTGTCAAGGAAAATCCTGTAGAATTACAAGTTTTTGTTCTGTTAAGAAACTTTGGACAGGCAAATTATGTTTATGCACGAAATCGTGTATCAAAGCATCAAATAGAAATTCCAATATCAACGTGGCCTAATTGTTAACTTACCATCAGGTGTCGTTAGGTAAACAACTTCGCTTGGTTCCCCTTCACCCGCTCTATTGAAAGCCCTTACACGAGCCCTATATGTTGAATGAAACTGCAGCCCGCCAAGACTGCAGAAATTCTTGTCCGTTTCATATACTACTTCGAAGGATCCACCAATGCCGTCATCAATTTCTATGAGATAGCCATCGGGAGAACTCTTATCCAACATCCTCCACGACAGGACAATATTATTATTTGTTACTGAGCATTCATCAGGGATGATTTCTGGCACTCCAGGGCCTAGAGAAATGGACAGGATCATAAAAATTTTACATAATTGCCCAAGTAAAGCTGATGTAACAAAATATTCTAGCATAGTTTATAAAGCATTGAATACACCTATCTATCTTAAGACTGGAATACACAATTTGCCTAGTGCATTCCAGCTTTAATTAGAAAATTATTGCATTTTAATTAGAAAGTTTAATAGAGTCTCCTATAAAGACTGAAACTTTACAAAACGCTATTTTGAATTTTAGATCTCCAAGATTAAATACAAGACATGGACAAAACTGCTTCATTAACAGACGAACATCAGTTTTAGAACTTTTTAAATAGAGAAATGAGAACTTCTAGGACATATGACTCGTACAACTTATTTTTGTATTTATTATTATTTTCATATATCAGAAAACTGTAAATAACACCTGTTATTTTGTTATTTAAAATGTTACTTATATTTTAAATTTAACATTGCAAGTTTTTAACATGATACCCTGTAAAACTGAAGGGTCACCTTATGGAAATGATTAGGAAATAGATGACATGAATTTAAGCTTTAATCCAAGATAGGATCGTCTATTAACGGGCAGTTCAGAGCAGTATTCAAAATTTCTTCTTACAATGTTCAAACTTGGCACCATGATTTAATCTCATCAGTGCTAATGAAAATGTTGAACATAAATTTTAGCATTAGATCCACAAAAAACATCTATAAAATATTGACTAAGCATGCAGTGCTGCACCAGGATCAGAATGGCTTTAAATGTTACAACATGTCATCTGAAGTTAGTAATAAAGTGCAACTGTACCTTGGTTGTCATATAGCACGAGAATTCGTTAAGAAAATAGCTCTCAAAGTCTTAAAATTACACCAGACCAGCAACAATCTGAATGGCCGGGAAAGTGAAACAGTTGGCTGCAACTGCTCTAAAGATAATACATATAAAGCAAGACCATTTGGTAACCTTACCAGTCAATTCTGTGAACTGGAGAGCTGCAAGAGAAGCAATAATTGGCGATGGATCCAATGTGAGCTCGATCTCTGGCGTTGAGATTGGTCGTAATGCCCCGTCGCTTTCCCAGTCTTTTAGGTTCGTGCACAATCTATAAACGGTTTAATTTTATCATTAATGTCAAACAATGATTAAAATAAACTAGAGGAGAATAAAAAAAGACCTCTTAGGTATAACCCTTTTTTAGCTTTCCTTTTCTTTCCATAATACCATACGATGGCCTAGGGGTGTGGCGCCATTAAAATAACAAAGGGGGGGGGGGCACTCGCGTAAATTGTTACAAGAAACAAAAGCAAAGGTAGGAATTGCTACAATTATGCATCAACAAAGGGACTCAGCTCCCCTGAGCTCCCTAACACTACATCCCTGCGATGGCCTAACACACTAACAACGAAGACACATTAGTTTTAATCAAGCGACATCTGAACCATTTGGATACTGCTTTTGTTACTATTGGGGTTGGAAGGAGGCAAATGGGGGCCAGAAAGCGGATAAATGGGTGCAACGATAGCAATTACTTTCTTAATTGTAAGGGCTTCAATGCACCTCTAATCTCATGATTCAGTCATCCCCTGAAAACTATTTCTTTCATCTTGCAATCACGAAAGTAGATGTTAAACACAACGATGTTTAATAAAGCTGGCGAGATTGGTAATGATAGTCTGTGGTGCATTTGTGTGGTGCATTAAAGACATTGAAGACTTGACATTCTTTATAGGATATAGCAATTTATAGTTTTGCTGTTCTTTCATGCCTTAAATCACGTCAACGTTGTCTAGCTTATCCAAAAGAGACTTTGACATTGGCGGATGCTTTGGAAATTATCTCAAGTTCAAAATAATATATAAACTAGGCTATTGCAGTTAGCTAACAGATCTGTATATACGGCGGAAACAAGATAAAATTTTCAAAATTTCATATAAGCAGATACACAAAATTAAAAAAGATATCTAGAGATTAAGATAAAAAATTGCATCCAATAGTCCCGTAACAACTACTTGTGTATTAATCGTAGGCAATGACAACAAATTAAAAATAAAACATCTTAATACAGATTTGTTTAATTGAAAAAGCAAACATGACTAAGACAGGAGTTAGCTTTTCTAATAAGATTTAAGAAGATTCTTCTACGTTCCTTGATCCGTAGAGAAATCAAAGAAAAAGACGGCGTTATGAAGGAAACAATCAATTACACCAAATTTAAACACGAAAGGATTTTAGCGATCAGATTCGGGTTAATCCAGTTTTGAGACGCCACTTTCCCATAACACTGCCTAAGAGCTTTTTTGATATAGATTTATATCAACTAAAATTGGCAGTCACAAAAACACCTTGTTGTTCCAACGGGCCATTACTTGAATCGATTTACAGAAGATTGTCGCAAACATAATAATAAACTATGTGGGTTATTAAAGTAGATATCTTTTATGAAGGGAGCCCATGTTGACGACTACAGAATAATTTTACAAAAAAGTGGTGCTCTTTCATTTTGCGCTTGAACATGGTCGTAGTGGATGTAAAACGTTTAGGGGGACTTAGAGTGTGAATCATGCTTGATTGATATTGCTTTAGTGAGATACGCGCATGTTTTTTAATAAGAAACAGGTTATAAGAAACTGTAGGCTTAATTTTTCGAAATTTAAGAAACAACCCTACCCAAATTGAAAAAAGCTAAGAAACTTTTATAGATTGCAGTTTTAGTTTTCCGAGTTGACACTTGAAACAGTCTTGACATTGAACATCACTGTATATTGCAACACTACACTTGACATGCAGTTTGCATTCATTCTCAGTAAATTGCACACTCAAGAAGTTTGCATTTAAAAGTTTGTTTTGACTTCAACTTGACATTGATGAATGACATTCAATGAGCTTAACTGTTTACAGATATCAACAGAGTTAGTCATTCTTGGAAAACAAAGTTCCTTGATCACTTTGTTAGTTTATCTCTGAATGTGAGTGAACTATTTACTTTACACTGGAAGCACGTTCAAAAATTCATTACCTAAGAAATTTAAGAAACGTGTAAGAAACTTTTGATAGCAAAGTGGCCAGAAAATTCAAGAAACTGCCTTCTAGCACCGGACCTTAGTTTCTTAAAAAAAACACGTGTAGAACCGCAGCACAGGAATTGCCCGAATGGAGCATGAAATGAAATAATGTTGTGCAGCTTTCCCAGGCCCTACGTCTCCTATACCCGAGTGTTTAAAGGTCGTCTCTTTGGTAACATTCAGCAAGAGATCTCAGAAAAAAAAGAAAATCCGTAGCAACTGAACTTACCAACTCCGCTGTCAGAAAACAGCCTGAATGTTTATTTTAATAAGTTTCTTATTACATTGGCAAGGAGATGTAGTGAGAAAACATCATTCTATCGTTCTTTTCCTGCTAAAACATTTGAGAATCTTGCAACTTTTTTCCAATTTTACACTTATACAACTTCATTATTTGTAAAAATGACAATATATCACTATATAGGAGTATGTGTTTAATATACGGTTACACATCTTCAATTATTGTATAAAAAAGAAGATTTTAAAGCGGTCTAGTAACTAAAAAGATTACAAAAACAGCTTACCTGTTATTCAGTGGATTGGATATCTAAAAGAAATTATAAAAATTGTCATCAGAATGCAATACGTAGACAAAAAAAATCTAGAAGCAATGCTTTCATGAGAGGCAAATTCGGAGCCTGATATTAGCAAAAGTGATTGTGATTCCACGAGAACAACTGATTTGTCGAAGCTGGAAACTAAGCTGGAGTCGATGCTGGAAAAGTGTCAGATTTTCTAGATTGTCGTGCCAAAATTTCTAACAAGAGTTAAAAAACTAGATGTCATTGAGTTTACAGAGAAGTTCGATGATCTACCACTACTGGTTTTATCAAACAATAAGAACCAAACGTTAATAACAAGATACTTTGTTTTCAAGAGGAATTTTTTTGGATCAAGCCTTCGCAATCAAGAGAAGGGTTTCAAATTCTTTATGAAGTAAGAATTAAAAATGATTAAAGATAATTATTATGGAATAGAAAAGACTGAAGCTCTTTTAAAATCAGGAAGTCAAATATTTCCCAATCAAGCACAATCAATACATTGTTGCTGCTGTCATTGTTATTATTATATTGTTGCAAAAGAATGGCAGCTTGAGAGCAATGAAATTCTGTCTTTTTTCACGACAATTCAATAAGTGACATAACTATGATTAAATCTATGCCCCGCTGAAGAACCACTAAAATTTGTTGAAGGATGTGACAACTCCAAGCTTAGTAATAAACAATAGACTATTAATATATTAATGTGCGTTCCTGAAAATACGTGCGGAGATAGCTCATCGTTTAATTTTTAATCAAGTCTGAAAGTGAAGAAATATATCAACTCTATCTGGTTTAAGCTTCCAGCTTCAAGAAAATGATATCTTTTGATGGAACTTGCGATTAATTGTCTGATGTTTTTCTTACGGCAGATCGTGGTTCGAAGTTAAGAACTAAAACATCTGAAAACAGGCATATATTTTACGTTGAAGACTGTTTGACCAATAAAGATGTCTGGAAAAGTTACTCGAATTCCCAAAGCACCTGTCTTGAATGTGTTAAATCCAATTTTGATAAGGAATGCAACAAAGAACTGGATTGGTGTCGTCTGTTCGAGATCATTTTGATTGGTGACTAAGATCGCGAACAAGATTACCAAAATAAGACAAAACGTAATGTCCATCAATATCCGAAAATCTTCTCCTAATATCATATAATGCCCCTTCAGGCCTATTCGCTTGCAAAGATACGGTTCCAATTTTATAAAACCTTTAAACTTAATTAAACTTAATTTAACTTCAAACATAGGTTCTTCAACGGATACAGACTAATCTAAGTGGAGCAGAAACATAACAACTTTGATGGCATGCAATGGAGGCAGCGTTTGGACAACGACCGATGCAACAACATCGCTGGCTTCTTTAAAAGGTCAAGAAGGGGTTTAGAGGGGGTCGAGAAGGGGTCGAGAAAGTTTTGCTCGCCAGGAAGTTTATTCAGGTTTAGCGAGCAATTTGGTCGGCAGATTTTAAACTGATTGCTGAAAAATGTTAGATGTTCCTGTCTTACAGTAAGAAGTGTAAAGGTCAGCTTTTTCAGGCAGAATGAATGTTTGGGGATAAATTCCTGTCCTATATTCCTTTTGTTATATTCCTACTTTTTCTTGAGCTTAGGCAATCAATACATGTGCAGCTAGTTCAAATGCCTGCTCACAAGACTGATGGATTCTAGGACAGTTGGACTTATTATGGAGAGGCGTTTTATAGATGAACCTATGATTTATTGGGAGTGTTTGTACACAGCATTTATACTTGCAATAGCTTCTTTCAACTGCAAGCTAATTTCATTACATAATACATGCGGTTCTTTCAAATGACTCTTAATCATTCTTAAGGAATAAACTATAAGATCTTTTCACCACACGAGGTAATGCGTAGAGATCAAAAGCATTAGCAGTGCATAGTGTTGCGAAATGAGCGCATCATAACACCGTTTTTGGTGATGCTTATTAAAGCACGACTTAAATCTCTTCTCTTTGGTCTCTTCACTGACGTGAGATCTTAAGCCAGCTATCCCTGAATTGCTAGCTAGCTCGACATTGAAGTGCATTGATTGATAGATAGCTCGACATTGAAGTGCATTGATTGTTAGATAGCTCGACATTGAACTACATTGCCAAATTCTTGTTGCATGATCATTATTGCATGTAGTCAACAACTGAAGAAATATGATCAAATTTGACAGTGAAACTTGCAAAATCTTTAACTAAACAGTTGAATCCGGTTAAGTCGTTCACTTGAAAACTCTGATTTTCACTACGTTGAACTGTTTTACGGTAAGTTGGACATTCACTAAGTTAGACCAGTGGCGTAATGGAAGTATCTGGGGCTCTAGGGAAAAACACTAAAATGAGGTCCTATTTACGGACTACAAGAAAGTCCCATCCAACGCTGTAGGACGTGCCAAAATCAAAAGCGAAATGTAAGAAATGAGAATTTTTCTCCTTCACGGAGGCGGGGGAGCTAGAATAAGTTTCAGTTGACAAAATTTAAAAGTTTTGAAATGAGCTGAACTTAAAAAACATGGAGCTTAAAAAATGATCCGGGGGTCACCTTTTGGTCAGGGGCCGGTCTGCAGAGTGTGGCACTTTTCGACGAGATCTCCGGTGTGCACGAACAAAAAGCCTGGTGTACCGGTGTGCACCACCAAAAATGTCTGGTGTGCTGGTGTGCACCGACTATTTCCCCTGTTGTGGCTAAAATTTGTGAATTTGCATTTTACCCTAAAAATGCGTGTGAAGTATTCTGTTGAAGATAGCGCAAGTTTTTATTTGTATATTTGTCAAGTAAGATTCATGATATCTCAAATTGTTCATACACGACTGTGCTTGTTTTTATCAGCTGACATTTTCTATGGGACCACACCAAGCCACACCCATCTGAGTTGCCACACCCAAAAATATCCGGTGTGCAACAGGTTTTGCACAAAAATATATCCAGTGTGCACATGCCATACTCTGCAGACTGGGTCAGGGGCCTTTAGTTATCGAACTAAGGTGCCCTAAACTGTGTTACGCCACTGAGTCAGACCAATTCTTTACCTTCCGTCTTAACTGGATTGGGCAGTATAATTTTTGGTAGCAGAGAAAAAATGGTAGGAAAATCATATTTCAGGAAAATCAGAATTGTGACCCAGACAGCTAGCTTACAGATGCAATTGTATCTATAGCGTGGATTTGAGCATAAACGTTCATACAAGCAATGAATTTTGTCATATTCTCTTAAATGATTAAACATTTCCCTTCAACATCACTGCTGAAAACTGTGAACACTATGGAAGTATAATTATGCTATTAAGGACACCTTGCCACAGGACTCACATGACAGGAAAGATATGTGTTTCTAGCAAGGAAACGACGTCCTTTAGCATAAAAGATAATTTTATCTGGCATTAAATATATATGAGAAGGAACGACAGACGTTTTGAAACAGGTCACTGCTGTATCAAACACCAAAAGATTGAAGTACAGACACAATGGCTGTCATGAAACTAGGAAATAGATGGGGTGGAATCAAAATGGTTACATTCAGGCAAACTTGAAATGTCTACAGAAAAAAACATTTCCCTCCAGATTTAAAAGATGGTGTTAACATTACTCCATTTTTGCTATGTACTATGTACTGCTTTCATACTTGCCCCCCATGTTTTCTGCTTATCAACAAAACTAAACTCATATCTTCTTTTGAGGTTCTGTTTCAGGAACTGTGATGATAAAATCTTTAGAGTTCTCTGTAAGCACGGACAATAAAATCATATATATATATATGATAAATGCTCTACCAGTTTATCACAATAGCAAAATGTATTAACCAAATTATGCTGGATAAGCCTGTGTTCTGGATTCTTTTGAAATGTGAAAATCCAATTGGAACTCACCGTTAAAAATCCTGATGGGTCACTTTCCTTCAGAACTTCGAATGTATATTGCAAAAGTCCTGTTGTATTTTTCAGTTTTTCTTTACATAAATTGCTTTGGTCTCGAACCATCTGACCTTTACAAGAAACATGATTATTGACACATTCAATCAGCTTACATCTTGTTTCCTCCAGTGCTTTGCTTAATTCATCAAATTTAGCAACAATTTGTGCCTCAAATTCAACTCCGTTCTCCTAAAACAAAAGAAAAAGCATACTAGCATTGCAATGCATATTAATAAAGAATTTTATGAGCACCCTGCTGGGCATAATGCTCAATATGCATTATCTATCTGACACCTAAGGATGCAGGAAATTAAAATATATCCCCTATATATGATAAAAATTATGCACTGCTAGAGATACGTTTGTGAAGTCATTATAACTTTGCTTTAACTGGCTCTATCTATATACTATCAGTGGTGTCTTCTGCGCTTTTTGAAATGAGCATGATAACAATAATAGGTATTGTCATACACATAATATAAGTTATAAATTATGTTCCCTTTAACAAATCTTGACTTCCCATTCATTGTATTTGTATCTCTTTAATTTTTATTCTTTATCTCTATTCCCCTTCTACCTACTTCCCTTTCTTAGCTGTTTAAGCTGTCAATCATTTTCGAAGTGTCGTAACCACTATATCATACCAATCAGACACCTATTTTGCTTGGTTTGATAAACTAAAGTTCAAGGTTTCTAAGTTTTGGCTTTTAAGCATATCTACTGGGTACTTAAACATATTTTCTGTTTGAAAATAAAATTATACCAATTGAAATTAAAACAGATGCTTGTATGGCAATAGCATGCAAAGTTATGTATAAGAGCCCTGATAAATAATAAATTATTCTTAATTAACAAACCTCTATGCTAGAGCACATCATACAGTAGAACAAGAAAACCTGATAAAAGGGATTTGCTTCTGCATCACTTTTCTAATGCTATAGACCACAAACTGACTATATGGAAGCATCTACAAGGTGTTTCCTTGAAACTATTTTATGTAGTAGCTGTCATTACAGATTAATTACTAATTAAAGGACAGGAATCTAAATGAAAGACAAGTTTGTGGGACTATTTTAAATCCAAACCCTTTCAAAAATGAGCACCTTTCTTGTTAAAAAATGTTAGGTAGTTTTCCCCAATAGAAATTCACAAGCTGTGGCAAAATAGCCTCAATCGAACATTTCAAACTATTCTAGCTTTCCCAACTGAAGAAAAACATTACACACAAAATTTAATACAATGAACTTACAGTGACTTTTGATAAATTATCCTGCAACAGATGAATAAAATTCTGGAGCTCTCTGCTTTTGTCACCCAATGTTTTTGCATTCTTTGCCAGTTCATTCTTCAAAATAATTGAATAATGAGTTTTGTTGCCATCACAAGAGAAATATTTTATCTTGAAACATATTGTTTTTGGCCAGCAATGATCTTAAATATATTGTTTTTTATTTAAACCTATAATTTAAATATTTGGCATCCTCAAATTAAAAAAGGAACAATTATTTTAAGGATTGAGGACCAGAAATTTAATAGGAAAAAATTTAGATAGTGATAGGGAAAAATTTCAGATAGCAACAACACTTGTCAGATGAGAAAAACAAGACTTTATATAATGATTTCCTTTTTGCAAATCTATAACAAAAAGAAATATTTGTTATCTATCCAGACCATCCACAAAATGCAGCTGAGTTTCATAAAGTCATTCTTAAATGAGGTATTCAAAATGACAGAGTCTACACAACATCACCACAGGGGTCTATTTTCCATTACAAAAGGAATTTAATATCCAAAATGAAGTCTAAGGCCAGCGATTTCCCTTTAATTCAATTCTCAAGGATTTGATTCAACTTTTCTTAATGCAGAAATTTTCTTTGCTTTTATGTCGAAAGTAATCCCCATATATACGACATAACCAAATGTTAATTAAAACAGGTGAAAGTAAGCAGGTAATACAAAATGTCATGCTCTCTCAAAAATGCTTTTTTCAAGAAGTATCAAAGAACAAAAAAAATATGTTCGTTATTCAAGAAAAATTATGTCGTTTGCCAAGAATAAGAAAGCAAAAGTCATCCAATAAGTTTGTTTATACTGTGATTAATTAAACGTGTGGTTCTGTTTATCTAAACTGTAAACAAAAAAATTGCTGGCGTCACTAACATTGTTAAACGTTGTGAAATGAAGTTTATTTACCTTCTGTTCTTTGAACATCAAACCAAGGGCTTTGGCTTCATGGCCACTGTGACGACCTCCTTCAAAACACAAATAACAGACCGTGCACTTACAATGTGTACAGTACATGCTAATATTTTCCTCTTCATGTTCTATACACTTCAAAATTGACCGGCTTTTCGATGAGTTTTGAGCAACTTTGTCCGGAACTGGTCGAACAAGTGAATGTTTCGCCAGGGGTCCCCTCTTTGGATGATAGACATTGAGACAGCCCTCGCAATAGGCCACTTGACATTGCTCACACATCCATGCAGCTTTAGTAGCTGGTTGGCTTTCGCACAGTTGACACTCAAGCTCATTATTTTTTGCTTGAAACCTTTGAACCAATCCTTCAAGGATTAAATTTCGGGGCAAGCTGTCTAAACCTCGTTCGTCTAGGCCATAATTTTGTGAGCAACGTGAACAGGTTAGAATGAATTGAGGAAAGGGCAGGGGATGAGGTGGCCGATTACTGGTTAGACACATTTGCTGAAATTCGCCGATACTGAGGTATCCACTATCGTCTGAAGCCCCATCGTTGTGCTGTGATTCCGGGTTTGCAGAGGCAACTGACTTCTTTGCGCAGTCAAAACAAAGATTGTGTGAGCAAGGCAAGGCAACTGGATCTTTAAAGAATTCTCGACAAACAGGACAAATAAGTTCATTTTCCATCTCTACCTAGATTCAAGCATCACTTTATCCATTGAAAATATGTGCGAAGTTTTGCAAGGCACTGCGAAATGCGTCTTTTACCTTCTTCACCATCCTCCCATATAATTCCCTCCAAACATTCGAAATCGTGGTGCAGGGTTTATCGGCTCCATGCCCTTGGCCGAAACCTTAGAACACGTGCTCGACCACATTCCAACTCTTAAAGATGAAAAAGAATAAAACAACTAAAGTCTGCTGAACGCTATCAAGTACAACAGGTGGTTGTGGGAAAACTCATTCTCAGCTTAATTTCTGAATGATTAGCTCTTTTTAATTTTTTAGTAGTTCATTTGTTTCAATCTGTATTTGATGTTCGAATTTGAATCAAATTTGAATCCTCTCACATTTTACCTATGATTTTAAATTTGCCTTTTTTCCCAAAATTTACCATTTGAATGGGTGATTTAGACATTAAAACTCTTCATTTCATTATTATTTCCTACTTTAAAATTATCCTCCTTTTCTAAATTTGTTTCATAATGTTAAAATACTTCCTCCCATAGTCGCAGAAACAGTCGTACCCAATCAAGCATTGCTTACATGCTTTGAGAAAATGAAGTCGAGCTTGAGCTTAACATATCAAGTCTAATTTTGTTTTAGCCCAAAGTTTTAAAATTCTGTTTCTAAACGAATTGAATAATCTTCATCAAATGTGATTTATAATAGACAGTATACAGTACAGACAATATGAATAATTCATTTTCTTCTGAATAAATTAACACATAGCTAATAAAATTCCTTCAATCACATATTGCAGCTGCCATGGCCAACCTGCTGGTATTCATTGGACAGGCCTTCCAATGCACAAAATGATGGCGACCGTTTTGGAATCGAGGCCAGATTTTTACTGTGGTTATGACCACAATCAATGTTGGGCGTTCTGTCAAAACAGGTTTTGTTTAAAAAATGATTTGTT
The DNA here is from genome assembly GCF_013076305.1 of Rhopilema esculentum. The sequence continues at coordinate 9,025,470 of NW_027018682.1, read as the reverse complement.
CTGAAGTTTATTTCAAACATTAAATTGTAAACTATAACAGAAAATTAAAGAAATTATAATGACGCATAAATGGGGCATGTGGGCCTTAGAAGTTTATGGAACTAGATTGAAACTGGCTCAATAGTTGGGACCCTTATCCGTAACCACAGGGGCCTTAGGTACCCGACCCCAACCATAGACTAAAAAAACTTGAGCCCCTGCCTGCAGTGACATTAACTGGAAATAACTTAAAACAACCTGCCAAATTTGATAAGCAAACAAGGTGAAAGTCAAATCCCAACTAAACTTTTGTAATAGATACTAACCTAGCCATAACTACTTTTGAAACAATCATACAGTTCAGAAAACTATGTACACTCTTTTTTTCTAAGAACCAGTAAATTTAAGTTCAGGCTGACTGTTCTTAATTTTTTCGAAAATCTAAGGCTGGATTGTTCTTAATTTGTTCTTAAATTAAGTGGGTTTAAGCAGTAATATTGCTAGCTTTTTCGCTTTAGAGTGGTGTTCAGGCCTCATTTGCCAACAAAGTGAATGAGACAGCCTTAATTTGCTGACAAATTTGAATATTCACCGACAAAGCACCTACGCATCGCTAAAAATCCTTGATTTTGATAAAAAAAAGTTGTTCAAAATTGCATTTTGCAGAAGCTCAGCCTCAGCTTGTTCTTAATTGGTTCTTAACTTTTGACCAGTTTTGAGGCTCGTGTTCTTATAAAATTGTTCTTATAAAAAAAGAGTGTAGTTTGATACTCATGATAAAATTCCGCCACGTTTTTCTTACAGATGCAATATTAAGGTAATTCTTAAAGCGCAGGTAGTTGCCTGGGTACGGCGAAGTAAAAATCACTGGTTTATCGCTTTGCTAAAGCCCCCAGTCCCCCTGGTCCGTGGTGCCTGACCATTCACGACCTTGCTTTACATTATGATCTCTGCAAAGCCTATTTGGCGACCCGTAATAACACTAGCTTTCTAATAACATTACTATTTGCATAACTGATTAACACTGTACATTTTCAAAAGAAGACCCTGATCTGCAGGAGAAGCGTGGGAAAATTTTGCTCAGCGACACTTTGAACGATCAAAATTCATAATTCAAGGCAGGGCAGCTCGATACATTTGAGGGTTGGCACCTCCGCAGTAATCTAAGAATATAAACGAGGTTGGAATATAGCTATGACTGCAAAATATCACGAAAAATGACACTCTCTGTCTTTCCCTGTATGTTTTCTCTGTTTATGGGAACCAGATGACTTCGTAATTCCTGCCATGAAATGTACAGGTAGTTGCATTTGTTGCGCTTTGTAAACAAATATATGAACTTGCATGCTTTGATTGTCATAAAAATACATGGCGACAACAAGCATTGCTTGTTTCAAAGTCTATACTGAATAATTAACAATACTGCTACAGTACCTCTCAAGAGGTAACCCTCTGTTTTATTTGTTTTGGCAGGTGCATACCTCTGATTTATGCACATGTATTTTTTAGCTAGTAGTGGCAGGTAACCAAAATGACAGATGATGTGGCCCTTTCATTTCTTATTGATTGTTACTTTGCACGATTTGAAATTACCATCTCTTGGAAAAATTACTTTTACCTTGACTTCTCCAGATACAACTTTACTTTAGGCAATCTAAAATTACTTTCCTCTTTGCATACCGGTATGGTACAAGGCGGCAAGCATTTTTAGTAGTTCGATGAAAAAAACGTCAATAATTTATCGCAAATTTACTAGAAAACCCATCAGTTTTTGAAAGTTTCAAATGTATTGGTTTCCATAGGCTCCTTCGTTTTAAAGGCGACACTTACTTTGATTTTTGTAGCCGACACCTACTTTGACAAGTTATGCGATAGGGCGGCCGGCGGCTAGAGGGCCGCTACCTTTTCAGAGTTTCCCGCGTTTTGTTATTGAACTGAACGCGTGTTTCCTATAAGTCTGAAACAATCTGATTGGCCAGTGTAAACAAATAACAGGTGCCAGACATATGCTGCCGAAATTAATTTGATTGTACGATAAAGTCAAAAATTTTCAGTCTCAGAACATATTCAAAGAAGGGAGAGGAAGGGGTTTGCTTGTTAAGAAGGCAATGACAAAAACGTTTCTTGATTCATTTACGATCCACGCTCCGATCACCAGTTGGTTTGAATTAGTTTGTGTAAGAACTACGCAAATACCAACGGTAAATAATTGGTGATGATGATGATGACCAATGGAAGCAAGTGAGGGGATCACAACGGGCATCTAAGCGTAAATAATTAGGGCAGCATAAAAAAATCGCTCATACATTATGAAGTCATAATTTCTTCTAATAAGTATCATATTTTGCGAGAAAAACTACAAATTTTGCTGAGCGGAGTTGCAATATCTGAAAATTTTAACATTTTGGAAGAAATGGTGTATGCTAATCAAGTGAGGTTTACTTTCGTTTTATTCTGCTAAAATATCAAATCGTTGAAGGCAGCAGCGGTTTTAGGGACTGCGGGGCCAGGGGCCAAAAACATTTGCGGGGCCCTTGTTCTTAACAATTTCTATTTGTTTAAGTGTGGGGCCCCTTTTGGCTATCATAAGCAGGGGGCCTGGGGTCATGGCCCCCTCTTAAAACCGCCACTGGTTGAAGGGCAACCTTATTATTTTCCTTTGTAGTAGTCAGTGGTAAAGATTAGCTGCAAAAAATAGAAAATGGACAACAACGAGCGAATTTAGAATGGATAGTATCTACAGTTGCCAATACCCAATCTGTTTCGCTGCCTATACACGGCTTTGATATTGAAGCTTTGGTGGGTGCAGCCATTCATTTTGGTGGGTACAGTTTCTGTTAAGCAGTGTCGGTCGGTGCTCTTACTAGTGGAAAATTGAATACTTCAACCAGTTGGTCTGGTTTTAAGAATGGAGTGTAAAGAAATTTTTGTATTTATGAGGGTTTTCTAATAAGAAAGTATCTGAGGGTATCAATTTCAGCATTCAAAAGGGTTATAAAGATATACTATTTTAGGTCAGGAAAATAATAAGCATTAAATCCTATGATGGAGCCAGTATTTTATAAATGAGAAAAACGACATATTCAAAATGGTCTCTCATTTACCAGGCAAATAACCAAAATTTGTGTAACCTTAAGATAATAAACTTGGAGAATAACATTAGCCTCAGTATCCACTTAAGAAGTACCTAAAATCCCATAGGTACTCAGATATCAACAAAATAAGTTACACTTGTGACTAGGAATGTAGAATTTACATGTTTCCATTTAAAAAAGTATTAAGCCGTTAAAAATTTTTAGTAATAGTTAGAACAACAAATTCATCCCCATAAAATTTTACTAAATGTTGCTTTGTTTGCAAATCAGTCATCTACAGGTATCCATCTGAGCCATCTCATCATTTCTTCAAAGGAAATTACCCCATTTCCATCTTTGTCCAATTCTTTTAAACCAGCACCAACATTTTGTTTTTTGCCTGGAATAAGCAAATCTAATAGGTACTTTAAGCTTTACTAACAAGCAGATTCGTGGAAAATAAACAAATCATAAGACAGTGGAGAAGCTGATGTCTGAAAGAAACTGAGTGTTGCAAAATTTGTTTAAAGTTTCTGCACCATAATCAAGTTTTTTCTTCTCCTGTCCCTTGTTTAAGAAACATTTAGAAATATTTCAGCTTGCAAACTAAACGATATTTTCAAAAACCACAGCCAGGCAGCTACAAATAGGGTTCAAAATGACTGTCAAATGGTGGATAAATTACTGAAGAAGACACAATCCCTTGAGCAGGACTTCCACAGCAAAACAAAATGTTTTAGTAATCTTCACTTGGAGTATACTTGGTACGTTGTTGTCAGGCACTGCTCAAGTACACATAAAAAACCTAGGTAAGATGGGAGTGGTAACTTTGGGAAATGCTCTTCTCCCAATATGACATCAGGACCTATAGCCCCCGATGTAGAAGGTGGGCCTAGTCAAGTTGTCACCTAATGAAAATGGGCGTGGCTGAAAATACCAATAGATACATAGTTTGAAGAGGGAGCCACAAACGGGGGCCCAGATAGTGGAACCGGTTGACTTACCGCCATAAGCGATGAAAAGCTTTTCAAATTCGTCTTTATCTAGAGCGCCACTGCCATCTTTATCGTAGCTTTTGAACAGTTCTACAGCCTTCTTTAACCTTTGATACCTTGACTTATCGTTAACATTTTTGAACTTTTCACCGCTGTGAAGCCAGGAATTGAATTCTTCAAAAGAAACTTTCCCGTTGCCATCCTTGTCCAGCAGGTAGGCGTAGCTTTCGGCCTGCTCTTTTGAAAGGCCTAGATCGTCAACAAACAGGCCTTGTAACTCAAGCCGATTTAACTGACCACTTCCGTCTTTGTCATACTTTGTAAAAAGACTCTTTAAAACAATCTGCGGTACATTTTTGTCAAAAAAGCTTCCTCCTGCAACAGGTTTTGCAGCTGTATACATGATTCACGTTTTTCTTGACCGCCGTTCACAAGCAAAAGACGGAAGTATCAATATCGAGGCGTCAAAATTGCAAAACTGCAAGAGAGGCCAAAGGCGGAAATGCTAATGTCCTCGTATCGTAAACAAATGTCTCATTTGATCAGACTTTGCGAATTGGCATGGTACGGCGAAATGGGTCCTTTATTTCAGGTCTATTGACAATTCATTTCTATAAGCAGTTCGTAAACATACTTATGGCGACACGTGTAAATCGATATTTTCGAGTTTAGATAAATATTTGCGTGAGTATGATAGTCCAATCCAAATAGGTTCATTATGGATTTTCAACCCAAGTAGAAATAGCATCTGGAAAACAGATTAGATCAAATCCTAACCCAACAAAGCTACAGAAAAGCATTTGTACTTCTGGAAGAAATTAATACTTATGCTAAATAATCAAATTTAGCCTAAAATTGGGGTAATTTCGGATAACAAGAATGCAAACCAAACTTAGCCATTTCTTTTGAGATTTTACAGCATGTTGGTTTGGAAAAAATGCAGCATCCTGAACAAGTGTATTTAAATTAACTTGTATTAATCAGCCAGAGATATCATGGGTTAACTGCAAAGGGGGCATTTCTCACTACAAATTCTGAAAAACCAGGATTGTAGAGCTGGGGGCTAAGAAGGGCTTAACCCTTATTTTAATGACAAAAAGTAGTCTTTTATACTTTTACTTTCGTTTATGGGAGTTTTTTGGAAGGCCTTTTTACAGCAACATCCCTGTGACAAAAGTAATGTCTCAATTAGATTGGCTTGCCAAGAAGTTTATTCTCCAACTTCTGAAATTTATTCTCCAACTTCTTGTGATTAAGAAATTGTGAATCATCTGAAAAATGTGAAAACTTGATGCATAGGCTTGCCCAATACACCCCTTAGCATGACAACTATCGATAGAAGGCTGTCCATGACAACAGAATTTCTCATACAGATGGGAAGACTGGGGAACTGCCTCTAAGCAAATCAAAATCACTATTTGCTCTAACCATATTTAAAAGCACGATTTATCATGATTTCATATTGATTTTGACCTTTGAAGATCTAAGAAGAAATGTAACTGCTCTTTTTGGTTATATTCTTCCAGTTTGCAATTTAGATGGAGGTTCCCTTTTGAAAAGATCTAAGGGCTTTAAATTTCATCTTCTTCAGAGAAAACTTCCTTAATTTCCATCAAGACTTAATTTAATCAAATTTATTCAGAGCTCTTTTCTTTACACCATTCTATGTCACAATCAAGCATGGTGGAGTGTCAGGTAAAGGGGCCCCAAACCCCCATGGTCAGCAGTGCCTGGCCATATTAAAAACATATATGATTTGCTATGAGTCTTAGACATTTAAATAAATATGCTTACTGAGAATTTGTAGATTAAGTACAGAAAATAATACCATGTCAGAGAATTAAAATATAAAAATAATCTCTCGATCCCCACCAAATTTGTGGAATTTAGGTTCAAAGTACAGAAAACTACTCCTAAATAGTGTGCTTTTGAAATTCTTTGTCTCTGATGTTTTGTGCTTTTTATGTTCCATATTTTTTCAAACCAACTCTTCTTTAATTTCTCCTTCAATAAGAAACATGACACAAATAATCTTAAAACTTTAATTTTTTTGCCCCTTTTTGCTCTGTCCTAAAAATATGTGTTGTTACTGAATTTCACTTTTTAAAAATCTAGCCTGGTAGCTGGAGCAAAACTGATTTATCTATCATTGCTACATGTTTGGCATAGAAAATTTGAATTTATCTATGATTCTAACGAAGGATATTTTGAAACCAAACAAAATAATTATTTATTGCATGACTTTTATTACAATTTGGGAATTATTGGGGAGGGGGGCATCAGCCACTCTCACTCCCACTTCCATGGTCTCTGATTGACCAAAGTGTATTTTGTCTTGAACTTTAAACATTTTCAAATTACAAGGCAGGGTGAAACCTATAACTCCCACTTATTTAGGAGGCATGGGTGCAGGTCAGATTTCTTTCATCCAAACTTGTGAAAAATAATCAAAACATTTCAGTCGTGGTCTGACAACTGTTGATCACAATCAAATTAGGCTGCGAGGACATCATACTCTGTAAGGTACAATAACATATATTATTATATATCATCAATGGGAATCCAGTTTAACCATTTTAAGAATTCATTAAATGATATTTTCCCGTTGTGATCCTTGTCGATGCCGTTCAGAGCTGCAGCAACAGCTTCCTCTTTCACTTGCAGTGACTGCATCAATTTTGAAAATTCATTCGTTTCAAGAGCACCACTTTGATCAACATCATACTGTCTAAAGTAATTCACAGCTTGCAAAAGTATATGGTATTTGGAGCCAGTAGGGTCCCTTATCAAACCTGATTGGTTTGGGTCACGTAAAAATTTTGTAAACTCCTCTAAAGTAACTCTATTACTGGCGTCTCGGTCCATTAACAAGGCAAAGGCATCGACTTCATCTTTGCTTATGGCTAAATCCTCAACCAGTAAGGTTTTAACTTCTTCTGGCGATAGTGACCCACTGCTGTCTTTATCGTATTTACTGAAGAGACTTTTGACGACGATGTCTGGGATTTCGTGTCCCAAGTAGGTAGCCATAAGTAAGTAAATAGCAAGGAAGTGTGTAGAAAGTAACACCAAAACAAGCACTAGGCCAGTCTACCGTCTTTGGCTTTGGCCTCTCGCCCCTCCTTGTGGTTGTTGCTGTAATCACTTCCTATCAAATCCCTTTTTCCTCGTCACCAACACCAAAGTGGAGAATCGATTAACCACTAGAGAACAGCAAAAAGAGCTTGAAATGTCTTTACTGCAAAAAACAATACATCTGAATATCATATAACTAACTGACACTTTCAGTCAAGGGACATTGACGAGTCTCACCCACAAAAATTTCTTTTCTGTGGATAAAAACGCACTGTTATGGGAAAAGGCGATAAATCCAATTTGATTTCCCACCAAAAGTCTTGCATCTTTTCCGATTAGGATGATTTCTTTTGGTGAGATATTTAGCCTCTGTCCTACATTTAGTGGCGGGAAGACTTACAAATCGCGTTTTCAGGGTTCGAAGCCTTATTGCCTTATTGGAATACACTCTTTTTTATAAGAACCGGTAATTTTAAATCCAGGCTGACTGTTCTTAATTTTTTTCGAAAATTTGAGGCTGCATTGTTCTTAATTTGTTCTAGAATTAGTAGGGTATATGTAAGCAATGTAGTTGCTAGCGTTTTCGCTCAAGAGAGGTGTTCAGGCCTCATTTGCGAAAAAGTGAGTGAGGCAACCTTCATTTGCCGACAAGTTAGATTATTCACCCAAAAAGCACCCACACATAGCTAAAAATCCTCGTTTTTTAGATGAAACGTTGTTCAAATTTGCATTTTACACTGGTGCAGCCTCAATTTGTTCTTAATTTTTTACCAATTTTCAGGCTCTTGTTCTTATAAAATTGTTCTTATAAAAAAAGTGTTGCGTGCTCACACACTGCCTTTTAAACGTGTATTGAAACAAAATAAACAACTTCACAACTACAGCATAAGCTTTTATTCAAGTCATGCTAACTTGTGCCATATTCTGATGACATAATAACAGACAAAATTAATTATACAAGCACTTGGTCCTGATAAATAACTGCTCGCTAGTGCTTACTTTTTTCCATTTCAAAATCTTATCCAAGCAAAGATGCTAGGAATGAGCAAAAGTAATGAAAACATATTTCTATGAAATACCTCTAGCATACAAAGAATAAATGAAATTTCATTTGACGGCGATTCATACTATTTTCAGATACAGCTGACTGCAAGTTTGACTTGAAAAGACTTGACAAAAGACAAAAGACTTGAATTTAAAATTCGCACTTTTCGGTTAGCCAATATATTTTATTAACCAAACAGAATCCTTTTACTACAGAATAGCGTCTTGATTTCATAACCTATAGCATACCAATAGAGTTCTAAAGTGATGACGTCACAAAAATAATTTTAGAATTTTTTACTTTGGATCCCATAGCCTTGAAGAGCATCAAAAAATACATCTAAATATGCAAAATCATTCAAGTGTGTTACGAATTGGCTGAGATATGGCCACGTCTGTACTGGCTCTTTCCCCATCAACCTCTGTATTGTGGTCCCTGTTCATAACTTTACGAACAGAGCCAAAATAACAGTAATTCGTTGGTAAACTTTAAATCTTTCACTGGCAAAAGCTCGACCGATCTGAGACATATTTGATTACTTTTGCATATTTGGAAGTATTTCATGATGATATTTTATGTTATATGGTTAGAATTCATGAATTCTAAAAATAGGTTTTCGGTGACGTCACACTTTAGAACTCTACTTGCGAGGTGAATAAGCAACGGCAGTTTTAGATATTTTACAAAATTGAATATATTGATAAACTCATCAGGTTCAATTTCAAGACTAGGACAACTTTTCTGGTCTACAAGGGTTCTGTAAATTACCAAGACCAATACATCAAAGATTGATACACATAGTCAAATCTTTAACATCAGCTCAGTTCATTGATTCCAAGAGTATTGCTGCACTTAGCAAATGAAATGTATGAATTCAAAAGAAATAATTGAAAAGTGGAAATTACGAGAAAAAATGGGGTATATTTACGGCCTAATTTAGAGGAACAGCAAATTACTTTTCTTGTTCATTGATTCTCACTATCCTTTTGAAAGAAATGAGTACAAAACCTTTATTTTTGCGACGTCTAGGTTTGGCGTCATGAAACTTGCGAGATTACGCTGGAGCCTAACTCTATAAATGTCACTGAAATCAGCGAACGATGCAGACACGGGCCTAATGCATTTCACATTGACACAATACGTGGACTTGTGTTTCTCAAAATACGTGGATTTATCCCTGCGCTGCTGTTTGAATCCGTTTCTGGAACTCTTCAGATTCTAATTGTTCAAGGGTAAGCAATGATAAACCGAGCTGATCGTCCTGTGAAAAAAACATCTTAATGAATTAATTTGCATTAATCTATTAGTTTAATAATGTATCTAAAATTAATAAATAAGTTATATATTTGTCTTAGCAAAAATTAAAGTTGCAGAAATACCACAAAGTCTAGAAATTATTAACCTTATGAAAAATAGCATACCAATCTCCAATGGCAAGCAAGAATTCCAAGAATGCAATTTATCAATTTCAAGGTTGTGGTTTATTCAATTTCAAGGTTGTGGTTTTCTCATTTCTTAGGGTGTGTTTTTTTCAATTTTAAGGGTGTGTTTTGCATGAGCACGTTAGTTGCGCACTAATTTTCTCTTTAATTTTAAGTCCAAAATATGTATAAAGTGGGAAAATATTTAGAAACAAAAAAATTTGCTCCTAAGAAACTTGTACTTTAGTTTGACAGATACTATGTTGGATTTTAGAAGATTTCTAGAGCTATTAACGTTTATAACTGTTGAAAGGTTTATAAACGTTTATAACGTTTATAACGAATAATTTTTCTACTTACCCTGTTGAAAGGTTGGGCCATTTGTCGTAAAAACCGTTTTGCTACCTAAAAATCAAGTACCAAAATCTTGCCAATGAAACAATGAACATAAAAATGGGACAAAAAGTTATTCGAGACACCATTATCTCTGCAAATGGGGCGTTTGACCCTATATAAGACAGAAATATTCAAATTAATCAGGTTCAAAATGCAAATAGAATAAACAAATCATTCAAAATTTGCACATATAAGACCAAAATTCTCACAAAGATCGACATCAAGCTCTTTGGCAGCAAAGAAGGTGGGAATTCCAATATATTGGAGTGCTACTTTGATTTGAAAGAAGCAGTTTGGGTTTAAAGCGTTTGAAGGTAAATTTCAGGACATTATATAAAACGTATTTACCTGGACACCCTCATCAGTTGTCAAATTACAGTTGGCATCTTTGAGATGCTCCTAAATAAAGGCAAAATTAAGTAAAAATCGAAGCTCAGGTCATTTGCAATAAAAAATATTTCTAAATGTTTTAAAGCGTTAGGCAAAATATCAACAATACAGTCCGATAACTGTAGAAATCATTTAAAAAGTTAGATTTTTAACAGCATCTCTCTTATGCTTTTAATGTGATTTTTAGATTGATGCACTGTTTGTTTCTCCGTACATTGGTAACAACCCTGGGCAAGAAAGCTCTATAATAGTGGGTCGTTAGGCACAGAAAATGTTTCGATTCAGCAGTGTGCTATTTCTCTTGCGGAAAGAGAAACAAAAACACGAAGCTAAAAATCAAGCGCGTAAAATTCAGTTAAAAAAATACGCATCAATTATTTTTAATTGAAACTCAAATGAAACTATTGTGCTCATTTCTAATCTTGTTTTGATCAATATGAACTGCAATAGAAAATAGGTAACTTTTAACCTCTGGGTTAAATAACATCTAAGTGAAATATTAGTTCTGTAGGCAGACATAAAGATCATACAAATATATCACCACTGTATCTTTAAGGAAGTGAATACAGTACCAAAAAGCCAGATTGATTCGCGAATTTTAAATGGGTTACCTGAATCCACTTTGGCAACTTTCCCTTTTTATCAGCTTTTGAAAATCGCTGCAAAGTTTCATAATCGCATTTATTTATTTAATCGTCAGTTAACTATAATCACTAAATAACACATATCATGATTTCCGGTTTTCTTCGAATGTTTATGAAATATAAATAAGAACAATAAGAATCTACAATCTTCTTATAGCTTTTGCATATCAGTTTTAAACATAAAGCATTTCAATCCATTCAAACTACTTTCCAGTGAATTTTGTGTCTCTCATATAGATTCACTTATACACAATGAATTTGAGTCTCAAAGTTATACTGAAAAGTCTTATAATATCATGTAGTTATACATAACCAAACCTCTGCTTCCTTTTCTCAGCTATAGATGACAAATCCTTATATTTAACTTCGTAGTAAAAGACAGAATATTTTAAGTATTAAGCATTATTTTTAGAAAACAGTTTATCAATTTCTGAAAGTGAAAGTTTTCTCGAGTTTATCCTTCCTGCAACCCCAGCATGTCAAAAAACGTACATAGATTTAAATTTAACTTTGATTTTTTTGCAAGTGTACTGGCAATTTTAACCTTCAAGATATTCGCTTCAAGATAATACCATTCAAATGACAACTAAATCACTATCCAACTTACTTTATCAGCAAAAACCATAACGCCATAATCTGTTTTACCTCTGATGGCACGTCCAACACACTAGAATAATACAATTTTGAATAATAATCAATTTGATTATGGGGACAATTGAATGATCAATAAATTTCTAGAATTCCGCCAATACACTTTAGTAATCTAACAGATAAAAAATTACATTCAATTTTGCGAAATAAGCCTTCTAAAAGATGTGGAAATGTGAAATATATTTCTCGAAAAGCAATAGTTACAGGCTTTTGTTTCAAAGTTGCTATATTGAAATGATTTCAATATATTTAGAAAAGCAAGTATGCAATGTCAAGATATTGTCAAACGGTGGCGGACGTTGAAAGAAGTGACAAAAGCATTAGAGCATGAAAGTTTCTACATGAAAGTATCTAGGAAAACCTGAGCCAAGAATCTGCAAGAATTACCTGAGCTGCGTGCCTCATAGCGTCGAATGTTAGAAAATCATTTTCTCTAATGTTAAATTGATCTCTCAAATATTCCAGTCGGGCCTAGGAGCAATAAAAAACAGAATTCTGAAATCAATTTAGAAAAAGCATTTTTAAATTAGAAAATCAAGAAATGCATTTTAAGATTAAGCTAAAGAAATATACGCATCTTAATATGATACATGCAATAATACTTCAGACACAAAAATTTATTTCCGGTGGTTCGAAACACATCAATTAGGTAATAAAATTACTAATGCAAAACCTTTTATACCTTTAAAATCCGGCTTTGCGTATATACATATGGAATGCCAAACATAATGACAGCTCTTCCATAATGGTGATCTGAAATGACAATCGTAAAGCTTGGTTAAGGGGTGGATTTTTCCTAAAAAATTCCTTAATGAAGACGAAATCAGTCTGATCAATTCGAGAAACTGATTCTTTTGTTATCTCACGTAAAAAGGAAAATTTTTTGTCTATGAGTTTCTAGCCCAATTGCGGTTTCACAATGAATTCATTTTAATGAATCATAAAATGTACAGCATAGGTTGATTTCAAATGGTAATTAGATTTCTAGGTGAATCTTCCAGTTTAATTGAGATATAGCTGCCCTGTCAGCAAGAAGGGCTGATTGCCATGTTTCATGGAAAACAATTACAATCCATAATAATAAAAAATAGAAAAAATTGAAAAAAATTGAAAAAAATTGAAAAAAATTAAAAAAATTTAAAAAAATTAAAAAAATGAAAAAGATAAAAAATAGAAACAAATTATAAAAAAAATTTAGAAAAAATGAAAAAAATGAGGGTAAATTAAAAAAAATTAAAAGAAAATTTGGAAGAAAAAAATTGAAAAAAAAATAAAAAAATGAAATAACAAAATGAAAAAAAAAATAAAAATAAAAAAAAGAAAATGAAAAATAGAAAAAAATAAAAAATTGAAAAAAATTAAAAAGAAATTAAAAAAATAAAAAAAAACTATCAAAAATGAAAAAGTGAAAATTTTTTTAAAATTTAAAAGAATATAAATAAGAAAAAAAAAAAAATGAAAATAAAAATACAAAAAACTAAAAAATGAAAAAAGTGAAAAAATTTTAAAAATTAAAGAAAAAAATAAAAAAAAATTGAAAAATAAAGAAAATAAAATAGAAAAATGAAAAAAAAATTAAAAAATGAAAAAAAGATATAAAAAAATGAGAAAAAAAAAAAAAAATGAAATAAAAATATAAAAATTAAAAAAAATACAAACTAAAATAGAAAAAGGTGAAAAAAATTTTAAAATTTTAAAAAAATTTAAAAGAAAAAAAATGAAAAAAAAATTGAAAAAATAAAGAAATATAATAGAAAAATGAAAAAAGATATAAAAAAATGAGAAAAAAATAAAATAATGAAATAAAAAATGAAAAACAATTAAAAAATGAAAACAAAATTAAAAAAAAACACAAAAACTAACAAAAAAATGATAAAAAGTAAAAAAATTAAAAAAAATTTGAAAGAAAAAAAATGAAAAAAAAATTGAAAAATATAAAAAAATAAAATAGGAAAATGAAAAAAAGAATTAAAAAAATTAAAAAATATTAAACAACTTATATAGAAATTATACAATTCAACGAAGTAAGAGGTTGTTCACAGGAGAGCAATAACACTTCCCCTTATACTAGAGACAAGGCTTTTATACCGACTTGCTCCATGACAGGAACACGTCTTCAATTTTTTCTCTTTCATCAAGAGTATTTCAACGAAAAAAACTTATGAATATTGAATAGAAATATCAAAAAGGGATTTGATAAATCTATTCATCGATCGTCAATACATCACATTAGCTGTTTTCTTAATTTCCCTATTCATAGCTATTAGTAATATTGAAGATTGAAGATAAGTTTTTAAGCTTTTGGAATGCTTACAGCAATGTAACAACGCTGTTTACCAGAACCCAACAAATGTAATCACATTATTTTTCCAAGGGGGTTTTCTCTTTCAAGAAAAGTCAAACATTGCTTCTCTTAAATACAGTTGAAGCGAGCTTGAAATTAAATAGCTTACCGAAATCAATTCCTTCAGAAACCTTTCCTCTTGCGATAGATAACAAAATTGCACCTCTCCCATTTTCACATGCCTATAAAAACAATTAATTTTTTTAACTTGATCTTCTATTTGAAAATTGTACATGTGTAATACAGCGGACCACGGCATATGTTTCCCATACAGCGGACCACGGCACATTGCATCGTTGCCTCTTCCCATCATCTCAGAAGGGGATTTGAAACAATTTACATTAATTACACGAAAAATTTAAAAGCCTTATTGAAAAGAGAAACGATGCAAGGTTGTGATCTAAAGAAAAGATGATCTGAGGTGCAAAAGGACTGGTTTTGCGATTACCATAGCATACAAATAGCATACAGATCAGGAACGAAGACTTAAGATCAAGAACAGGGGTGAAGGATGTCATCGAGAAAGTGATTGAAGCCAAAGGCAAGTGGGCAGGACATGTAGCACGAATGAAGAACCACGAATGGGCTAAGAAAACGACAGAATGGACTCCGTGGGACAGGAAGAGAGGAAAGGGAAGACCAAAGAGAAGATGGAGAGATGAGATCGATCAGAAGGCAGGCAGCACGTGGACCAAGAGTGCCCAAAACCGTGATGAGTGGAGAAAGATGTGGAGGCCATCCGCCAGCAGTGGTGTGACAGGCTAATGATGATGATGATGATAGCATACAATTAGTGCTAGTTTTGCTATAGCCTCGTAGTCAAGTACTCACCTTTTGATAATTATATAAAGCTAAACTCGTTTCAGCGCCGTCTTGTGTCTCAATGAACAAAAGCTTGTTCTTCTGTATGCTTGCAATGATACCCTGTAGATATAGTTGTGATTTATAAGATCAAAAACAAATCAAGCCTGTTTTATTTGCTTCCTAAAAAACTGAAGTGAAGATCAACTTTAATAGAAAATAATCCAAAAAACTCTAGGGGTATGGAAAGCATGAATTACCAAGACGGACATTAATTCGCAGATGCAGATTAAAAGTGGCATATGGGGGTGAAGATGAGTATGACTGACATGGTCGTTTGACCAATTCGCGACAAGTAAATTGTCACACGTAAAAAGCACAAGAGAAAAACGAGCTCATCTAGATAAATTTTAGCTCATTTGTTGTAATATAGACTAACTCAAAAAACTAAATTGTCGTGGGGACTCTCTGACAACAGCAGACAGCCAGATATATTCGTATGAGACTTGAGTGTTCATTTACCTGGTCATTCCAAATAGAAACAGCTGTTTCCTAAAAACGTAAATAAGAATACGTAACAAGTTATTAGATAAAATAATACGTAAAACTGTTATGCTACTTTACGTATGTAAGTATGTAATGCAATGTAATGTTGTATGTACGTTACACGCAGAAATATTCAAATCCATCCAAAAAGCCCAATGCTAGATAACTAAACAGTGGCATACGCTGCTCAGAAAGAGAACAGCTATTTATGTTGCCAAGAGAAGTCTTATAGTCAGAAAATTATCGACAAGTCAAAAATAAAAGATGACATAAACCTTTCAATACAGTTCACCGGAGATACAATGTTTTTAACTATCATTCGTGAAATGCACAATTGCATTTCTACAAACTATGAGCCGGTAAAATAGTAGTGGCACCAGCAACCAGGCTTTAGCGTCATCACACGACAACGTGATCGGAGATTTATAAAAGAATTGCTCCCAACAAGCAACAATTTTATATTGTCTTCATTTACAATGTGTTTGCATCTATTCACATACCATATAGAGGTAACTGACAAAGAAGCACACAATGCCATCAGGAACTGAAGCAGAAAGCTCCACCAATAAATTTCCATAGTTACGGATAACGGCTGAAACAAAAATGGTATACTATGCAAAAGAAGTTATCAAAAAATCAAATATCTAATATCCTCGTTAAAGAACCTTCAAGCTTCTTGTTGAAGAAATGAGTCTAAATATGAAGGAGAAGTTGTATTTGACAATGGTTTAGGATACGTATCATTTTTAACTTTTTGTTTGTTTACATCAAACCAGTTTTGGGCTTTTGATCCTTACCATAATATGAATAAGTTTTAGCATTGTTTTAGGCATGTATTCAGGGACTCGTGATATTGATTCAAGCGCCAAGCGTTTCTTCGAGGACTTGTAGTTGTAGCACTGCATAAATATTGGACGTGTTTTCCTAAAATAGTATTTGAGCACGTATCGAACAAGTTAAAATTTAGACTAAGACGGCCTAGTATCTTCAGCTGTGCTATTATGCTACAAGGTCATACAAAAAATAAGCTGATACTATTTTGCTTATCTGTTACATGTAATTTCGTTAAGTTTTTTGAGTAGCATCATATTTGAGTAGCTAATTCAAAAAAACAGGGACTAGATGGGACATAAACAAGCCCATAAAATATGTAGTACATTCAAATAAGCAGATCTACCCCTTTACAAGTCTCGATCTAACATCTAGAATATCTAAAAGCCTTTAGAATTTGCTTTTACCGGGCCACTCCATGATAGGGTTAGTCATGATAGCGGGTCAGATATCCACATGACCACTCTAATCACCCGAACGATCTTCTTTAACAAAATCCGTAACCGTGGTAATACCATACGAAAAATATCCGCTAACCGTATTTAAAATTAGCCCAAATCCACGTATCTGCGAAACTATAATAAACCCAAGTTAAGTCAGTGTTGAAATGTTCCAGCCCAAAACAAGGCTTCTTTAACAATAGATTTACTCTTTTGTGCGATTTCAGTTTAAAAACACAACGCCGAGTCAAGGTAGTTAAATGCTGTAAGAAGTGTATATTGTGCTTACTCATGGTATATAAAATACTAAATACTTTTTGGAATATTTTTTTAAATACTTTTTGGAATATCGATAGACAACAGAGCTTCAAATTGCATCTTCAAGAAATATCAATACTAAATTCAATAAGAATATTAGCCGAAAGAAAACCCACCTATATCATCTCTTGTTTCAAACTTGGAACTGATTGCAACTTGATCGTTGCCTTTGCTGACAATCTGAAATAAAATTTGAGATCATAACGAAATAGTTGAACTTAGATATAATTATCTTAGAAAATGTTTTCACTAGAAATTACGCGATAACGACCTGGATGGGGAGAAACTTGAGACCGATCTTTTGGAATGTTGAGAAGAACCACAATCCTTTTGAGGTATTCGTAATCGCTAGCGTTGATGGTTGAGCTTTGAGTTCGTTACGTCAATAAAAGGTGTTGGAAATTATCCAAATGTTGTGAACACTGTGACAGTAAAAAACCAGTGTACTGGCATGCCATCAACAGGATTTTCTCTGGGAGTGTCTATGGCGTTGAGGTTTGTTCCTGGGGGTGTGCATGACCTTGGTTACCACGAAATGCATCAACAAATTTCATTTGCGGTTGTGAATGATTTGGTTCCTGACAAAATTAATCTGCTCAAGTTATTATGGCGAGTTAAAATTAGGAGTAGTATGAGATTTCACTGCTAATACCCTTTACACTCCTAAAGTATAAGAAAATTTCAGCGGTGCATAAAAAATGGTTAACAAAATCTGAAGTATGAAGGTATAAAGATCTGATACGTTTCTATCATTCTGAAATTGTCAGTTTATTCAAAAGGTTCCTAGGCAATTGACAATTTTTGGCAACTTGGCAAGGAATTCTTCGAACGTCTCGAATGAAGAAATCTTGCATTATACACCAGCATTGATTAGCAGCTTGGTTTGATATTGAAAATTTTCTTTTACAATATTGCTACATCTTGATCAAGTATCAATTAATTCTTAGTCAGACAATCCTGTAAACACGATGTCCAGTGCAGATAACGCATAAACAATCGCTTACAATGTTTATATTCTTATGGTT
Organism: Rhopilema esculentum; assembly: GCF_013076305.1. The sequence continues at coordinate 9,007,495 of NW_027018682.1, read as the reverse complement.
AGGCTATTTAGACTATCAACAAACAATTGCAAGGTTACCATTGGGCAGATGCAAGATCTTGCCAGCGTCATCGTAAATGTGGCCATATTGACTGGCCTGAAATCGAGTATCTTTGGATACATGTCAATTGGCGACAATGTCTAGCAATGAAGGAAATAACAACTTTTGTAAATGCATATATATGTACAGTAAAAGTCTCCAATTTTTCATGAGATTTATAACACCTCCCATTAAGGCAAAGCAATCTGAATCAGGCAATAATGTTGAAATATATGAAGAAACGCCCTCTCTTTAATCTTTAAACCCTCCTGCCTACCATCTTTAATCGCTTTAATCGCATAAAGCCCAAGAAAAGCATTATAAATTTACGCTACGGGAGTTTTCGAATGAATGTGTTACATACGATTTGTTACTAAAGTTGCAGTTTTGTTAGGCAGCAAGGTCCGACTTCGCTGGGCATAAATGAATCAAATGATATCCAATGATAAGAGTGGTTTGGGTGACAACCAAAGAATAATGTCCTGGAAAAAGTAAATGCCAGCGAACAGACGATTAAGAGGATAATGAATTCACATGATTATCGATTGATTTTAGTATTTAATCAACGTGCTTCGAGCAAGACCTTTAACTAATAATGAAACTGCGTTCTCAAGCTATGGTATTTCGATACATCCTTTCCCTTAAGTACTTTCCTTTATTAGGGTTTAACGTATGGGATACGTAATAAGACTGAAGTAAAACAAGGTAACCTACTCCAGACGTAATAACAACAGATTGAAATCTGTTAAAAACAGGGCGCACGGCAATCGATGCATCCATACAACTGAAAATTTAAAACAAAGGTTAAGGTTTTGAACAATTCATTTGGTACATAATGTGTGCGATAATAATGATTATCTGGTTACCAATTCAGTCCAGTAGATTCTCAACGTTTGCCATCATTGTAAGAAAAATTGCCTGTTGCATATATTGAGTCAGTAGAATAATAAGGTTCGTTACATGGCACGTATTTAGTTATGAGATCAATAGCGAATCAGCTGAAGCGCTGAAGCGAACAATAACAAGTTTCAAAGTCGATGTGACGTCTTAGTCGTCTTTCAAATACAAAAATGTCCAAGACGGTACCAAATTAGATGTGAGAAATGACAAAAATGAGTGAATACAGAAACGAGCAAACGCAGAATCTCCAAAAAAGCTAAAGGTAGAAATCATTATATTTCCGCATGTGGCAATAAAAAGTTGCGGGAAAACTTAATAAAATGTTTCAATAAAGGCCTGAGCTGTCAGGGACGTAAGAAAAAACAGAGGCGGTTTCGATAGCGTAAGCATGGAATCCATAAGGCGGCGTTGTCCAACTACACTAAAAGGCAGTCCGCTTGTAGTTCCAAAAGACAGGTGAAAATATTTAGGGCGTTGGCTTCCTAACGCTGTTGAAAAACCATGACAATATTCAGTGGCGAAGACTTAAAAAATGTACTTTCCAGGTACAAATCTACAACGTAAAAATGTTGGCATATCATGTATGGTGATTATTTCTGTTTTGTTTTCAGCTCTGTTTGCTACCGTACAAACTTGAATTAGAAAAGGTTATACGGTCTGCGGGCTTAATTCGACTGCAATCTCCAAAAAGATGCAGTCTTTATGGCAGAAAAATTTCTATTCTACATACCTGAAATGCAATACTGGATTAGGTATTGTTGGGGTTTGATCTTCAAAAGGCTCAATCAGTATGATGAATCCTGGAAAAATGAGCAAGTCGGTGGTAAGGGAGAGTCATTAATGGAAAATTATATTTACATAGATTTGTTTGGAACCTTTGTAATCAGAAATCGCCTATGTAAAAAGTTAGGAATCAAGTAGAAACCTAAGCTTGCTAACCAATGCCTTAACGTTTTCCATTTATAAAAGAAAGTAAGAACCAAATCATGATATTTGATCATGGGTGAGGGTAAAATGGCAAGTTTTCTGTGCTATTAAGAAGAAACTGTTGAAGGTATGACAGCAAATAAGTCAAGAAAGATGTAGAAAGAAAGAGGAAAAAGTATCAATGGAATTGACCGGCTTGACTATGCAACTTACGTATGAAATAGAGTAAAACCTGGTAGAGAGCAAATAGGTTGAGGTAGACTGTTTGCAAAAAATCATCAGCACCCACCTTTGGAATATGTACTGACTAGTGTAGCAAAATTTGCTAACAGAGTCAAAGGCCCAAAGTCAGCAATATTAGGCAGCTCCAGTGTGTGAAGTAATGAACGCAATCTTTCAGCACAAAACCTAGAAATCAGAAGAGATCACGGACTTTGTTACAATCAACTTGAGACATATTTGTAAAAGCTTAGATAAGGTTACCCAGACTAGAACATAAATTTATATGTGTTTACTACCTATTGGAAAGCGGTAATAACAGATGTAAATATAGACAAAATCAATCAGTGAATATGATACTACGTCAATGATTGTAAGAAGAGGAAACATTTCACAAGCCTGCTTCAAACTTTTCAATCCACTCACTTTATGCTGCATATCGAGGAAAGGCATCAAAGAAGAAAATAGAGCGTTGTGATTAAGATAAAAGTTTAAAGATACTTCTTATCAATACCTGCCACTTACCTTAGTGGTTTTCGATCAATGCAAACTTGTTGAAAAATATGTTGTAGAAACGATGGCGGAGTCTCTGAAACTACATGCTGCACTCTGAGCCTCACCTACAAATTTCGGAAGAAAGAAATATTCAGGGTAACATTTATAATAACAACACGATGACAATGATACGTTTTATGATCGACGATGATTGACGATGATTGATGATGATTGATGATGATTGATTAATGATTTGACAAACACGGATGAGGATGTGGCTACCCTTTAATCAGGTACAAATCAAAGCCCTGCTCAATCGCTTCTAGCCAGTATAGCCATATAGGATTGCTGCTTCAGAGTCAACAGCCATTTCGGTACAAAAGGAATCAGTCAAAATGATAGCAAATAGTTATCAAAAGGAATAAAATTAACCTTTCCTAGCTAGCTAGTGTTTAAAATTTTGCTGCTGATTACAATAATACTTTATTAGGCTGAATGTATTAAAATTTTGATCCGTAGAAAAACATTTAGTTGAACATCCCAAGAAAACTATCAATCATTTATGACTCGACAAAGAGACCAAATATTTGGTTGAGACAAATGCTTTGAACCTCTAAACACTTGTAGAAATATATTGACCTACAGACCAAAACTTCACCTTTAAATACTCCAAAAATCTTCGCATAAATGCAACGAAATGCTCAGCTTGGCGAATATTTCCAGGCACGGCTTCTGCAAAAAGATATAAATAAGAACATTGAAATGTGTTACTTTAACAGCAAATGGAATAGAAATAGAAGATCGTTTCAAAATTACTTTCTCAATAAAAACATGCAACTATTAATCAAAGTACATTTTTTCTGTGAAATGCAAATTATATCTAGACAGGCCTACCTTGTAGAATTTCATCTGGTAAAACTGGAAAAAAGTAAACATTAATAGATAAGATTGCATTCTTGTTGATGAATGTGATACAAGTGGAAAAATTATAAACTACTGTTTAAAATAGCATTATTTTACATCTGAAGTCTGGGCAGGTGCTAAATAAAGAAGTACAAGGTAGGTAGTGGCAGAACCCAGGTAGGTATCAAATATCAGGAATAACAAGGACAGAGAAAGAAAAAATGGAAGAGGAATTTTACAGAGAGAATAAGGGATAGCATCTAGTTAAATTAGTTTACAAAATAGAAATACAGCATCATCAAGCGTTCTTATAAATAAACAGACAGACATGGCTTTGTAAGGAAAAATTTTGCAAAAATTATTGTGAGGTTTTTATTGTACTGTATTAGGCTGCGTTGTATTGTATTGTAATATTGAATAATCTATCAACTTAAATGTGGGATAAAGAAATTGAAAAAAAAATTGTGTTTGTTTTGGCCATAGATTATGAAGAAAATATAGTTTTTGATTTTGAGTTCTGATTTACTGCTCTGTGTTTGGAAATCTTGACAAATCTGAATTGAATATCAAGCCTTAACTCGAAATCCCTGTCTAACGTCAACAAATAATTACAAATACACATAAAATGCTGGCTAAAGCAAATACGAAACTAAGCATATCTATTGAGTAAGGTAGTCCATCTATTTGATAACTGAAAAATATAAAACACCAAAAAGAGATTCGATTTTTCGGAAAGTTTTTTTTCGTAAAGAAACTTAAAAGGAATTCGCGCTAATTTACAAGCCCACGAAAGTGCTTAATACTGACAACAGAATACCTGGATTTGACAAATACATATCTGTTTCCCTCGCCACGTTTGCATCTCTTAGACCTATTAAAATAAATTCAAATTCAAAACGGCGCAAATCAAGCACAGAAGAAGAACACTATCATTACATCAAAATCATTGCAGACAATATGATTGCAAATATGGTCTTGGTGTTTAATTAAATTGGCTAATGCCTCCTATTCAAAGGATGAAAACAATCTCAAAGCCATTCACCCGTTCAAGTTTCTGTCTAAAAGGTAAAGTTTTCATTGAAACGCCTAATCTCAGGTCGGAAATAAACACGCTATTTCTGTTAACTTTTTTTCGGAATTTTCAAAAATCCTTCCCCCTCCCCCCCGCTTCTTATTTCAGCCCCCATTTAATCGACAAAGCATTCGACTAACATTTAAGACGTATTGAGTTGATATTGTATATTATCAATTTAACACTGTTGTGCACGTCTGTCTTGTAGGTAGCCTCACCTAACTGAATGGCTATGTGCTTTGCGAGACAGAGGGGGAGGGAGCCAACATTTTCACAAATGTTTTGGACTTTAAGCCCTCTCCCTCTGTTTGTTACCCCCACACCGTTTTTTACTTTTGGATTTGAGCATGAACCACCCCCCCCCCCGTGTTTATTTCATTCCTTCCCAGCTTATTCCCGACATCAGAGTACATCAAATGATAAAGAGAGTGCATCGAATACTTACCCTGAACCAGTCTCTCGTATTCTCCTTTAAGTCTTTGTTTATCATTCTCCTTCAGCCTAAAATTGATTGAAAAGAGATTACAGAATCTACAAGTCATTTTTCCATCGCAGTTATCATCATTCTTCGAGAAAGATCAGAAAAACGAACTCAAAATTTTATTGATGTAGGCTATGCACATGAAAACGTACAAAAATAAGTAACAGAAGATTTCATATTACTTAAATGTACGAGCACTCATCGAGCAGCGAAATGTACGGTCCTATATAAGCAATGTCACTCTGCTCGTGCTTCAGTTCCACAAACTTTGATCAGAAGCAGCGAGACAAATTTTGAAAGGTAACATTTCGTCTTAGGCTATAGAAGTCGTTATATTGTTAAGTGCTCGAACAAATATACAATACAACACAACACAAATACAACATACAACAATATACAAAGAAAATATGGTTGAAGTAAAAAGTTGAAATGAAACAAGGGAACAATTTGGCTCAGGGTGGGATTGCAAAATGAGTTTATGAAATGAGCCTTTTACTAAACCAACGAGGACGTACATTTAAGACGAACAGCAAGCATATCAACCTTGATTAACAAAGAAAAATCAATAACCAAGAAACACGGTAAACTTTAAAGGTCGTGGTCGACAATTTTTCAAAATTATCTAGGCGAAGTGGATACGAAGTCAAGAGCAGCACTTGTTTAATCAATCTACTAGCAAAATAAAAGCCAATCAAATCTCTGTTTCTAGTACGCAGATTGCACTCACTCTTGTATTGTTGAAGACAAAGATTCAATATTAGCATGACATCGATCCAAAGTTCTTCTGTTTATATTGACACTCATCGATTCTATGCACACATTGTCTAGAGTTTAAAGAGAAAGTCGTCGCAATTACAGCTGACGTTAGGCTTGATACACCTGCAAATTACTTCAATATCATATTTGTACAATAATACAAATTTGGATTTGAAATGATACACAACACGGTATCAGAAAGAGAATATTGTCATGCCAGTTGTTTTTAGGTAATACTCAATTAATACCGATGAAAATATAGAAGATGTCGTCATAGCTGTGGAAAATTGCCACAACACCTTGTGCCTAGCCCTAGAATTTATTAAATTTTCAATTTGGTTAAAAATGGTACTTTCTTAAACAAGGCATTCCAAGGATCGCAATGGAAAAACTAGAGGTGAAAATATTAAACAGTTCAATTTTGATAGCCATTTAAACATACCAAAAAAACTGATCTCGGAAATCAGGCTTATGATCCTTACGTCCACCAACCCATCCCTTCAAATCCCATGATTTTTGTTAGGAAACAGAAGCCGTTAGAATCGTCTGTCTTACTTTTTCAAATATTTAAAATTTTTTTGTGCTCTATTGAATATTGACTTGTGAATATTGTCATTTATTCACTCGGTCAATCAAACAACAAATGTATCAAATTTTACAGCACCATTTGCCACCAAATTCGGACTTATATGATACATATTGAAACCATAAAATCTTACAAACTTTTCCTCAAATTTTACCGGAAACTTTTCTGACTTAAGGTAATTTCCCAACGTGACGTCTGTTTTTTAAAAAAATTACTCATTCTCTTAACGATCCGCTGACAAAAACTGTAAAAAATGGATTGCTAGGCACCCTAACATGAACAATTAGGGTAATGACATAATCATATGATGGGAATATTGAGCGAATACATTAGTAATCGAGCTTTGGAGGCTAATTCCAATAAACTACCAATAAACTAAAACAAGTAAGGGGGGAGGTGGCAACACACCTTGAACGAATTTCCAATAAATCTTGAATATTTCCGGCAAAAAGTGATCTTACAACTAAAAATTATCAGTATCAAAATCACAAGTCTAATATTGAGCTGAGAGTAACTGGCAAAGGTGCAATTAATTTGCGAGTTCAAGATTAAAGGGAAGGTTTTGAATGCAGTATTATCATTGCAAACAAGAAAGAAATACTGTTCAAAAAATTTTTAAATGACAAACCCGGCTCTTTCCTAAAAATACTACTTTTTTTCATTACCGATTATATACTTGTACTGCAATGCCATGAAAACTGTGTCTTATAAATGCTTGTTAGGACAAGTATATAAATTATTGAATAAAGTTAGGGAAGGTGGTCTGGGGAGACCTAGGCACGAGACAGAGCGTACAGTGGGTTGAGAAAGGTGGTCTAGGAAGAACTAGGCACCTGTAACACCCAATTCGATAGTCTGTTATAGAAGTAAAACAAAACCGTTTTGAAAATTTTTGAGACGGGCTGCAGCCAGCACTTTTGAGACCCCTGCTAAAATATATTTGCGAGAAAAGGTGTCATACCAATGTTGTGCGCTTCATCAAACACAACGACAGAATTTTTAGCCATTTCTTTGGAAACCAGGTCGGCTATTTTCGGATCAAGCAAATAATGGTAGCTGTAAACCACAATATTTGCATGGGTAATCTGAAAGTAGAATAGAGATGAGGCAAACAAAAATCTTAAAGGTCAACAGAATTGCTCGCCATTGTTTATCCTGAAGAAGTAGACAGAGTCACGTCACAAGCTGTCAACATTATACACTCGTATCTTTCAAACCCAGTCCAAGACTCACTTGTCAATTAATATAAAATCAAAGGATGAATCTATCAATATACCTCGAGTTTATCGAAGTTTTCTATTTTAAAATGAAAATTGAACACTTAACGAGTTAATAAATAGCTCTCATTAGATGAACTTGCGTTCCAAGCAACAGATAAAGAAACTCTTGACCCAGTAACTTTAGAAGCATGCCAGGGTAATGCAGAAAGATAATAATGGGCCTGGCAAAAAATAATACACACACATACGATAAATTACATCTAATAATCTACACTGCAAATATTGTTTTGAAATTACCCAATGTATCATATATTTGCACGTATTGTTTTCCACATTTTATTCAATATTTATACTTACGGCGTAACGAGCTAAAAAATATGGGCACCAGTTGGCATCCTTGCCAAAAGTTTTCAAGTCATCCTACAAAAATAAGAAAATTCCCTACAATCAAACCAGTCCGATAAGAAGCCCGCCAGAAAAATTGGGAGTTCTTTTATCAACAGCTCATAAAGATTGATCCATAAAGATCAAAACACATGAATTCGGCAAATAACATCATAAAGCTGATATAAATTAGGATTTACCAAGTTGTAAACACCAGGTGGTATAGGCTCTTCTCTCCCTTCTGCGTCAAATGTCTACAAAAATTAGTATTCTTGTTGAGATGATGTGCCGTTAAATATTTGCAAAAACAGAGAAAAATAAGTGGATTAAAACCAAAAACGGTGCTTGGTCAATTACATTTATCAATGTTGATAGCTAAAGAGTCTCAGTTGGTTCCAATAAGCGTTTAAGGAGCTTGCAATGTAAGACAAAATTGTGTGAAGGTAGTTTTGGTAATTGCAATAAAGGATTCTTCAATGTGAATCTAATGAAGGTATAGATTTTTAAACCAGCACTGTAAAGGAATATATACTTTTCCCTATTAGGAACACCTCTTGTTGGCCTTAATTGTAATGAACCAGTGACTCAGTCGACTAAACAACAAACATAGCTTTTATGCAAATTTTATAAACCTAGATTTGAACCCTTGAGAAAATCCATAAAAATCTAGTTGCTACCTTTATGTACACACGTACACATTTTATGCAGTAAAAGGCAAGCTTTTGAAAACGAGTGAAACATTTCGATTTCGAATCTGCTTGGCTTGCTTAACGATAACGCTTAATGAGTAAAAATTAAACAAATTTGTTAAAAGAAAGCAAAGTATGTGGCTAAAATACCTCGTAGAATGAGCAAACAGGTACATTTTTGTCAGCTCTGTGACGAGCTCTGACATATGAAGCTGTTAGGCCATGACACATACTGTCTACTTTTTTCCCATCTCTTTCTGTTCCAATCTAAAATTATTCAAACAACGAAATGTATCGATAACTCTTTCGAAGGGGCATCGAGTCAGATAGAAACTAATTTATAGAGATAACAAAATCAGTCGAAAAAACCCTTTCAAGGGCTTTTAAGTGTAAATTGAGAAGCTCATCTTACCTGTGGGTGTATACATAAATTCTTTCTTGAGCTCAATGCTAAACTTGTAATCTTGGGTCGTGTGCCATCTTCTTTCTCGTAATAATTTAACAGCTTTTTAAGCTCTTCTAAAACCTAAAGTCAAAGGAGAAAAATCCGTAATGTAAAACAAAGGCTGGCACAAAAACTAGCCGTCTGAAACTACAAATATTTCTTAATACCTGAAACAAAACTTATTACCTAAATTTGTTCATATTACAGTGACTTATCTTCAAAGGCGGTTCGAGGGGAGAGGAAGTGGGGTTGGAAAATAATCGCCAATTTTGACAAGGCATGTTCTACCTAAATTTATATGAAAAGATAAAGACACATTTGATATGGAATGATTATAACCTTTTAGCATTTATTTATGAAGATTAAGGAGCAAAAATAAGGTGTTTCTCTGATATAGCATGGTCTCAAAATTTTGAGGTCATTTATTAAATGACCCACACCTCATTACGTATATGCTGCGGCGGTCCAGAGAAAAGAATAGCAGATATTTATATGTGAGAAAAATAAGTTATTGTTC
>NW_027018682.1:8928654-8997762 GCF_013076305.1 Rhopilema esculentum | reverse complement strand
GAGTGCATCGAATACTTACCCTGAACCAGTCTCTCGTATTCTCCTTTAAGTCTTTGTTTATCATTCTCCTTCAGCCTAAAATTGATTGAAAAGAGATTACAGAATCTACAAGTCATTTTTCCATCGCAGTTATCATCATTCTTCGAGAAAGATCAGAAAAACGAACTCAAAATTTTATTGATGTAGGCTATGCACATGAAAACGTACAAAAATAAGTAACAGAAGATTTCATATTACTTAAATGTACGAGCACTCATCGAGCAGCGAAATGTACGGTCCTATATAAGCAATGTCACTCTGCTCGTGCTTCAGTTCCACAAACTTTGATCAGAAGCAGCGAGACAAATTTTGAAAGGTAACATTTCGTCTTAGGCTATAGAAGTCGTTATATTGTTAAGTGCTCGAACAAATATACAATACAACACAACACAAATACAACATACAACAATATACAAAGAAAATATGGTTGAAGTAAAAAGTTGAAATGAAACAAGGGAACAATTTGGCTCAGGGTGGGATTGCAAAATGAGTTTATGAAATGAGCCTTTTACTAAACCAACGAGGACGTACATTTAAGACGAACAGCAAGCATATCAACCTTGATTAACAAAGAAAAATCAATAACCAAGAAACACGGTAAACTTTAAAGGTCGTGGTCGACAATTTTTCAAAATTATCTAGGCGAAGTGGATACGAAGTCAAGAGCAGCACTTGTTTAATCAATCTACTAGCAAAATAAAAGCCAATCAAATCTCTGTTTCTAGTACGCAGATTGCACTCACTCTTGTATTGTTGAAGACAAAGATTCAATATTAGCATGACATCGATCCAAAGTTCTTCTGTTTATATTGACACTCATCGATTCTATGCACACATTGTCTAGAGTTTAAAGAGAAAGTCGTCGCAATTACAGCTGACGTTAGGCTTGATACACCTGCAAATTACTTCAATATCATATTTGTACAATAATACAAATTTGGATTTGAAATGATACACAACACGGTATCAGAAAGAGAATATTGTCATGCCAGTTGTTTTTAGGTAATACTCAATTAATACCGATGAAAATATAGAAGATGTCGTCATAGCTGTGGAAAATTGCCACAACACCTTGTGCCTAGCCCTAGAATTTATTAAATTTTCAATTTGGTTAAAAATGGTACTTTCTTAAACAAGGCATTCCAAGGATCGCAATGGAAAAACTAGAGGTGAAAATATTAAACAGTTCAATTTTGATAGCCATTTAAACATACCAAAAAAACTGATCTCGGAAATCAGGCTTATGATCCTTACGTCCACCAACCCATCCCTTCAAATCCCATGATTTTTGTTAGGAAACAGAAGCCGTTAGAATCGTCTGTCTTACTTTTTCAAATATTTAAAATTTTTTTGTGCTCTATTGAATATTGACTTGTGAATATTGTCATTTATTCACTCGGTCAATCAAACAACAAATGTATCAAATTTTACAGCACCATTTGCCACCAAATTCGGACTTATATGATACATATTGAAACCATAAAATCTTACAAACTTTTCCTCAAATTTTACCGGAAACTTTTCTGACTTAAGGTAATTTCCCAACGTGACGTCTGTTTTTTAAAAAAATTACTCATTCTCTTAACGATCCGCTGACAAAAACTGTAAAAAATGGATTGCTAGGCACCCTAACATGAACAATTAGGGTAATGACATAATCATATGATGGGAATATTGAGCGAATACATTAGTAATCGAGCTTTGGAGGCTAATTCCAATAAACTACCAATAAACTAAAACAAGTAAGGGGGGAGGTGGCAACACACCTTGAACGAATTTCCAATAAATCTTGAATATTTCCGGCAAAAAGTGATCTTACAACTAAAAATTATCAGTATCAAAATCACAAGTCTAATATTGAGCTGAGAGTAACTGGCAAAGGTGCAATTAATTTGCGAGTTCAAGATTAAAGGGAAGGTTTTGAATGCAGTATTATCATTGCAAACAAGAAAGAAATACTGTTCAAAAAATTTTTAAATGACAAACCCGGCTCTTTCCTAAAAATACTACTTTTTTTCATTACCGATTATATACTTGTACTGCAATGCCATGAAAACTGTGTCTTATAAATGCTTGTTAGGACAAGTATATAAATTATTGAATAAAGTTAGGGAAGGTGGTCTGGGGAGACCTAGGCACGAGACAGAGCGTACAGTGGGTTGAGAAAGGTGGTCTAGGAAGAACTAGGCACCTGTAACACCCAATTCGATAGTCTGTTATAGAAGTAAAACAAAACCGTTTTGAAAATTTTTGAGACGGGCTGCAGCCAGCACTTTTGAGACCCCTGCTAAAATATATTTGCGAGAAAAGGTGTCATACCAATGTTGTGCGCTTCATCAAACACAACGACAGAATTTTTAGCCATTTCTTTGGAAACCAGGTCGGCTATTTTCGGATCAAGCAAATAATGGTAGCTGTAAACCACAATATTTGCATGAGTAATCTGAAAGTAGAACAGAGATGAGGCAAACAAAAATCTTAAAGGTCAACAGAATTGCTCGCCATTGTTTATCCTGAAGAAGTAGACAGAGTCACGTCACAAGCTGTCAACATTATACACTCGTATCTTTCAAACCCAGTCCAAGATCCAAGACTCACTTGTCAATATAATATAATATAAAATCAAAGGATGAATCTATCAATATACCTCGAGTTTATCGAAGTTTTCTATTTTAAAATGAAAATTAAACACTTAACGAGTTAATAAATAGCTCTCATTAGATGAACTTGCGTTCCAAGCAACAGATAAAGAAACTCTTGACCCAGTAACTTTAGAAGCATGCCAGGGTAATGCAGAAAGATAATAATGGGCCTGGCAAAAAAAAATACACACACATACGATAAATTACATCTAATAATCTACACTGCAAATATTGTTTTGAAATTACCCAATGTATCAACTATTTGCACGTATTGTTTTCCACATTTTATTCAATATTTATACTTACGGCGTAACGAGCTAAAAAATATGGGCACCAGTTGGCATCCTTGCCAAAAGTTTTCAAGTCATCCTACAAAAATAAGAAAATTCCTTACAATCAAACCAGTCCGATAAGAAGCCCGCCAGAAAAATTGGGAGTTCTTTTATCAACAGCTCATAAAGATTGATCCATAAAGATCAAAACACATGAATTCGGCAAATAACATCATAAAGCTGATATAAATTAGGATTTACCAAGTTGTAAACACCAGGTGGTATAGGCTCTTCTCTCCCTTCTGCGTCAAATGTCTACAAAAATTAGTATTCTTGTTGAGATGATGTGCCGTTAAATATTTGCAAAAACAGAGAAAAATAAGTGGATTAAAACCAACAACGGTGCTTGGTCAATTACATTTATCAATGTTGATAGCTAAAGAGTCTCAGTTGGTTCCAATAAGCGTTTAAGGAGCTTGCAATGTAAGACAAAATTGTGTGAAGGTAGTTTTGGTAATTGCAATAAAGGATTCTTCAATGTGAATCTAATGAAGGTATAGATGTTCAAACCAGCACTGTAAAGGAATATATACTTTTCCCTATTAGGAACACCTCTTGTTGGCCTTAATTGTAATGGACCAGTAACTCATTTGACTAAACAACAATCATAGTTTTTATGCAAATTTTATAAACCTAGAGTTGAACCCTTGAGAAAATCCATAAGAAATCTAGTTGCTACCTTTATGTACACATAGACTTAAAATCGTTACAATTTTTTGCAGTAAAAGGCAAGCTTTTGAAAACGAGTGAAACATTTCGATTTCGAATCTGCTTGGCTTGCTTAACGATAACGATTATTGAGTAAAAATTAAACAAATTTGTTAAACGAAAGCAAAGTATGTGGCTAAAATACCTCGTAGAATGAGCAAACAGGTATATTTTTGTCAGCTCTGTGACGAGCTCTGACATATGAAGCTGTTAGGCCATGACACATACTGTCTACTTTTTTCCCATCTCTTTCTGTTCCAATCTAAAATTATTCAAACAACGAAATGTATCGATAACTCTTTCGAAGGGGCATCGAGTCAGATAGAAACTAATTTATAGAGATAACAAAATCAGTCGAAAAAACCCTTTCAAGGGCTTTTAAGTGTAAATTGAGAAGCTCATCTTACCTGTGGGTGTATACATAAATTCTTTCTTGAGCTCAATGCTAAACTTGTAATCTTGGGTCGTGTGCCATCTTCTTTCTCGTAATAATTTAACAGCTTTTTAAGCTCTTCTAAAACCTAAAGTCAAAGGAGAAAAATCCGTAATGTAAAACAAAGGCTGGCACAAAAGCTAGCCGTCTGAAGCTAAGAATACTTCTTAATACCTGAAACAAAACTTATTACCTAAATTTGTTCATATTACAGTGACTTATCTTCAAAGGCGGTTCGAGGGGAGAGGAAGTGGGGTTGGAAAATAATCGCCAATTTTGACAAGGCATGTTCTACCTAAATTTATATGAAAAGATAAAGACACATTTGATATGGAATGATCATAACCTTTTAGCATTTATTTATGAAGATTAAGGAGCAAAAATAAGGTGTTTCTCTGATATAGCATGGTCTCAAAATTTTGAGGTCATTTATTAAATGACCCACACCTCATTACGTATATGCTGCGGCGGTCCAGAGAAAAGAATAGCAGATATTTATATGTGAGAAAAATAAGTTATTGTTCTGATAACTAAAATAATAAAAGAAATCAGAAGCCTGCCTAGAAGACTGTAATAATAAATGTGCTGCTTAATTTTTCAGCCAATATCATGAGAGGCAAACTTGTTCTTTATGATGTTGAGATAGCATGCTCACGACCCTGTGCACACAGGCAACCGCAGAAGTGTACTTTAAATGGCGATAATTTCTTATATACTATAGTTTCCATAAAGAATACCGCTTTAGAAAAAACAGGAAATAATTTTATTATAAATGGTATTGAGCTGAAATGGAGTATAGTCATCAAGTGTCCAAATATCATGCAACAATGAGATTCTGGATTATTTTCCCCGATAGCCAACGATATTCTGACAATCCAGTGTTTTGATTTTAACATGCAAGCTCAATCTGGGTTGTATGCTATCAGCCATACTTGATGTTGCATACCTGCAAATTTCAGAATAATTGGCTTGTGGAATGTAGCTGTTGCGAGATTTTTTCAAATAATACCTTTTCAATTTCAGGCACTGTTCTTGAGCAGTATATCAGCTTTGTTAAGTGATGTGGGTTGTTCTGAAAAGAAGATAATGACTCTAAATGATATGCAGCCTGTGTGCAAAAATACTGATACGAAACGGTGAAAGGGTCTCATATGAAACTGAACTTGGGGAATATCTTCCCAAATCAATAAACTGAGGGTGCAAAAATGAACAAGGGGGTAGGCTAGATTGAAAAACCAATCAAAAGCGTTTCGAGTACAAGCAATTAAAATTTCTATACAGTAAATGTTCTATTTTTTCACAGAAATCCATATTGTTATGTACTGCATTGCAAGCCTAAAGAAAATATGGTCAATTGATTGTAGGAAGGTGATCTATTTGACCCCCTTGACTTGGGAATGTGCAAGCTTACATCTATCGATGCAGACATTTATGAAGAAAGCACCCTTTTTACCAACAATAAAGTGATTCCTTAAAAGCACCTTTGTCAACCAGCTTTTATCATGAAAGGGAAGGAGTGGCGCCGTTGGGGATGGTACAGTGGGGAATAATTCGGGTGTAGGAGAGGGGTCAACGGCTCTCAAAAGAACTCAAGTGGATTGATAATGTTGCTGTTTGGGACCTATTGGAGTTTTATTGTTTTTTCTCATTAGCCCAGAGAGGTTGACTTGAACTGCATAAGTTTTACATTAACCACAGAGATCCACCCTGAAGATTGACCTTTAGAATTTTTTCATCTAAACACAATGAATACCAAAGGTCTTTGTGCACCACTCTAAATATTTGTAATATTTATACAGCACACTACATTCATGTTTCAATGCTTTTTAGATTACTTGCAATGGTTAAATTATGCTCAATCGATTCTTATCTATATTGATGGATTCAAGTTGACGTCATCAATTTTGTATCTCGCTATCTACGGATCTTTTTCAAAAATGTAATTCAGAATTGAAATCTTCATCTTTAAATTAGTTTATACTTAAAAATTCATGTTGTTTGGACCGTTCGGTCGCATGTTACTATGTTTCGAATATTTAGATATTTCTTTAGAGTTGACCGGAACTTGCTGCTGCAGAAAAAAAATTTCACTACAGCAACAAATTCCATTGAAATGTAAAGGGAAAGCTAAATTTTGAAAATGGGGTAATTCCCAGCCTGACGGCCCAAACAATTAAAAATTTTTGGCACAGACTAATTTCAACATGAAGGTTCCAATTCTGTTATCCATTTTTGCCAAATGTGAAGATACAAATTGCTCGAATCCAAGAATTGATGATGATAACCAACATTGCTCTTGGGAAAATGAGGTATCGTTTCTGTTACACTTCCCTGGTTGTATTAATATGCGTGGTATTCAAAGGAGTTTTGGCGAAGTTGTGTATTCAAGAAATGGGCTTTAATGATTTCAATTTTGGTCAGAGAAAAGGAACATGAAAACAGATTGTCAATAGGTAATGGCCTTCATATTCACTGTTAAATATGTATTCAGCGATACAATTTGGAAATTTATTTGCAATTTTCGCATAAATAACAGTGCTTAGTAGAGACACAACACAAGTGAATACCAAGTAAAAAAGCGATTATATTGAGTACTCGATAAAATTTGTATCAATTTTGCAAATCATCATGCACCGGAACACTTCCATGCATGCAGGCATTTAATAAATGTAAGCCTTTTGAGACTAGAGATTTATCAGAGCAGATTTCTGGACAATCTTCTATGTAAGTAGCTTTATGATTTTGACAATTAGTTATCATGGCTCAGGGCTGTCGTGGCGATCGAATTCTAAAACATAGGTATCCTGTCGCTGTGTACGAAGAATGCCGGTACTCTTTTGATGCTTTGTAGGTAGCTTCATAGCACCCGCTACACCCATGGGTAGTTCTACTTTATACTTGAGTTGCTTTTTGGAATGGAAACCGTTATAAAGTTTTCAATATTGATTGATGCAATGATCTTGGAACCTTTCACCTACAGCACCTGAGGGCAGAAACGCCGAGCCGCGAAATTTAGTTGTTTGTTGCGACAAAGATAGTTATTCTTTGCTTTGCTAAGTATTAGTTTAGGTGACACGATTTGTGAGATCTTTTCAGTCGCGAAGTGCACAGCTCTAAGCACGTTCAGGGCTGTCGTGGCGATCGAATTCTAAAAAAGGAAAAGAGACTAATTTTCTAACAGCGCAAGATACAACTTAGAGTTGGTGCAGGACTATTGTTTTAGAAACCATAGTTGAAAGTGCTGACAAGTCCCAAATAGTTCACAACACGTGGGGGGGGGTGGCGTGGCAATGATCCGTTTCCTCCCCAAGATGTTAACTGTTGGACTTTATCTTAAAGTTAAAATGGTACAAAGGAAACTTAATATAGAGTTTTCCAGCATTTACATGCATAAAGTTCTTGTTTGGCATTGATTTGAGGAAATGTGTTCAAAATTCAGAATGAGTATATAATGTTTGAAGCCATGCCAAGAATTACAATTAACAAATTTACCTATCACTTTTGGCTTCTTTAACAAATTGCAGGAAGCAGTTCATGGAAAAAGCTTATTCCATCTGTCTTAACTTTATCTTTATTAAAAATTTTCAATTCTATGTACACTGGTATGCTTCATCTTAAGGCATAGAAGTGGCAGCACAGGGGGCTTAAGTTCCCAATATTGCAAATCACTAATTATCATTGCCAGCCAATAATCTTTGATTCTCTGGCAATGTAGAGATTTCGAGGATTCTAAATTTACTTTTTTTCTTACAATTTGGTAAAATTGGTAGGCAAAATATTCAACCACTGACAACCTTGGGCAATAAACTTCCCACGAAGACAATTTTCCAAAAAACATTATAGGAAGCAGGTAATTTCATTTTAAATTTTCCTGCTCACAGCTTTGTAAATCAGCAGTAATCTAGGGCCACCTAAGATAAGCCTAGCAAAAAATCAACCTGCAATTTTACATAGCTTCCATTGATAAAAAGTATCATTAACCACACATACTTACAGACAAATATGACACAATTAGGGATAACAAAGACAATGTTTTGCCAGTTCCAGATGGCATTTCTAACAGGCAATGGCCCTGGAAAGAAGGTAGATAAAGTAAAAGAATGAAAGAAAATGAACATAAATGAGGAAAACAATTTTCGGAACATAAATGAGTTCATCAAGCAAAACTAACTGGTGACTATTCTGACTTAAACCTAAGAATGCTAGCTACTATAATTTGTATTGATGATAAAGTTAAGTTTCAATTAGTACAACAAAATCAAAATAAATTGAAAGGCAATATGATTTACCTTTGCATCTAGTGTTTTCTTTAGCTCCAACATGTATGAATATTGCTCTGGGTAGATGTAGTCATAGGGAAAATACACCAATAGCCCATCAATATTCAATCTACAAATAAATGTGAAAAAAAATTCTAATCAAAATGGCAAATTATGGGTGTCTTACTAAGACATGGAAACATTTTCAGCTTGATGTTATTGTTTTTATAACATGTTGCATTTGTCTGGCACACCAAAAGGTGAAAAGAGATGAGTTCTGAGATGCAACTGCTTCAATAGAATTCAAAGCTTTGTAAGGAAAATTACTGTTTACCAGTCTGTTATTAAATATGCTTGATGCCATATAAGCAGAGCTGTACACACTTTTATGTATAGAACAAGATGATTCTAAAGCTAATATATGCCAGTGCAATTGAGAATATATGTCAATATCTCGCTTGAACATTCTTTTAACCTTGTTCTAAAAGAGCTACTATCCCCGGTGAAAAATCTTGCAGGATCCTATAAGATCCTAGAAGGATACTAGATTTTTAGGATCCTGGACAAGGTCCTTTCAAAAATCCTGCAAGATCTTGTGCGCATAGGATCTGATGCAAGATCCTATGTAAGGATCCTGTAGGACAAACACAACTCAAGATCTTACACAGTATCCTACTAAAATCTTACAGGATTCTAAAACAGGAATCTTAATAGGATCTTGCTAGGACCCAGAGTGACATTGTGGGATCTTACAAGAACTAGACTTTAGGCTCTTTATACCTAACAATTCCAAGATCCTATTTGATTGTGACATGGATCCTGTCAGGATCTTGAACATAAAAATAGGATCCTGTATAATCTTAAACAGGATCCTGTTACATTCTGACCAGAATCTTACCAGCATTTTGAATCCTAAGGGTATAGAATCCTATACAAGATTCAACATAAGGATTCTTCTATAACCCTGTAAGGTTTTTAGTAGGATCCTGTGTAAGATATTAAGCTGTGTTTGTCCTAACAGCATCTTGAATCCTAAGCAGTGGAGTGGTGCTATCAAAATAACAAGGGGGGCTCTTGCATAAAATGTTGCGAAAAACAATAGAAAAATTAGAAGTTTGCCGAGAACAAGGGGAGCTCAGCCCCTAGCCCTACACTCCTACTAGACAATCTATTGGTGGAGAACAGAAGAAAGACTTGTAGAGATGCGAAATGCTCAATAATGGTCGGGCACTTTTAACAAAAAATCAGTATTGCAAGCAAAGGGATCGAGAAGAATGTATTCAGCGCAGCAGGTAAGTGAATATTGTTTTTGGTTTTTTGGTACTGTGCTAGACCAGAGAGTATTTTTGATTAGACTCTGACCTAGGACATGGAGCTGCTAAAACATGTAAAGGCCAAAAGAAGTGAGCTCAACTTTTAACTTACGTCGACGAATTCCCCCGTAATTCGTACTATTAATTTTAGGATTCAAACGCTTTAAATGAGTAGATCCTGTGTGAACCTTGAAAATTGCACTCTAAAATTTCAAATTGCTCAAAAACTATTTCAAACTACCAACAGCCAATTTGCTACCAAGTTTAGAATTCTTGGCATAATTTTCAATGTTCCTAGTAGGCCTCTATTTTTACATCACAAAAGCTAAAATGCGCATTTTTTATAAGAAACTAAGCTAACTACAAGTTATAATTTTTTTAACCTTATTAATGAGTATACTATTGAAATTTTTTCTAATATCAAGAACTAAAAAGATACTTTTTGGGAAAAACACAAACGTACCAGAATATCAAATGTAACAGACACCTAATCGGTTGCAAGGAGTTGCATTCTTTCTATTATCTATGAAATTTGAACCACAAATAGGCTTCTTATCGACTAAAAGGATTAAATTTCGTTTGAAAACCGGTCTCAGAGTGGGTCAGTTTTAACCCGGGTATCTTTTAAACCACCTACGAGTTAATGGAAACCCCGAAACCCGGATAGCACCAAGAAAAATTTTACAAATGTTCTTGAAACTTTAAAAACTCATCTAAAATATTCAAAACATGGATTTAGAAACCAGAAATAACCATGGAAATGTTTGTAAACTTTTTTTATCGTTACGAATAAATCTCAAAAATTTGACTTGGCTTGTTGAAAAATTTTGAAAGTATAACTTTCTAGGGATGTCCAGAAACTGCACTCAAAATATATACAACATATGTCACTTTAGGCCCAATGCAGATATAAGAAAAAATTCATAAGCTTATTTTTTCATTATGTGTCATAGTTTTATCTGTTTTGCATTTGAAAAGATGGCAACATGAAGATGGTAAAGGTATTGCAAAATTTTAGGAGCACATCAATAAAACATGACCATAAGAACATCAACAGAAGAGCAATGATGTTGGAAATACAAGATGAAGTATTTTTGTAAAATTGAAGCATTATTTTTCTAAATCTGATCATTGAAATTTTCCATAGTATTTATGTCTCATTTCCAACCTCTGTGAGGTCAAGCAAATCAGTTGGTTGCTTACACTTACAGATGTTTGGTAACTAATAGTAGACTGCCAATGGATGCTGGGATCCCATCCCTAGCCTAGGTTCCAGAGTGTCAAGGGTTTTGAAAAGGTTGCAAAGATGGCGTATTGGCACTGATAATCCCCCTTGAGAGCAATATCTAGCAAAGGCCCTGTTCATGAGATACAAGGCCATGAGACAGAGATCCCAGAGAAAGTCAGAAATGCAACAAAATCAAAACTGCAGCCAAACTGAAATATTGGACTAGAGTAGTTAAAATTAAAGGAAAACAAATCTTGCTGAGTCATAGAAATGTTGTCAGCACCAAATTTTGATTATTACTTAAAATTTTGAAAAAAGTATTTTTCGCAGGGATTTGCTTGCAATACTCAAGGGCAATTCACAATTGCATGTTTGTTGCTTTGGCCTTGTAAAAAAGACACAATGTAATGCTAACTCGACCACTACATGCAACAATGAGCACAAACCATCGTCATGTTTGGTTCTCTGTGCCAAAAAACAAAAGCCTTATGGGCACCAAAAAGGCGCACACTGTCACAAATTGACCATGATAAAATTACATTAACCATGTCACAAATTAACCACGATTAAATATTCAACTGGTTTCTCTCCAAGCAGCCAAGGCTTAAAAACTTGAGTGTTGTGGAGTCATCTCTCTCGCACGACAGGTTCACTTTTTTAGGCCTAAAGATTTTATGAAAAGCGATTAGCGAGTTATTTTCTATACGTAACATCACAAGATTTTAGAAAAAATAGAACATACTTCATTTTGCTTCACCCTCGGCAATTTCTTACTTTTTCAAATCAGCACAGTTCATGAAATCTTGACAAAGTTGTAGATGTTCAATGTGTTGTTGTGGTGGTGCACATGGTTATCTGTTACCTCCTTTTCATCCCAGTCTCATGGTGATCTTTTGTTCCCTTCGTACTTTGCAGCGCCCAGATTTTGCATACCATAGTAATCCTTTCAGGAGAATTTTCAAAAAGCGGGGGCCTCAACCTTACCTCACTGATTGTGCTTGGATACAGACATAAACTTACATAAGCATAACGCACAGTAGTATTCTTCACCTATGCTTTAGTTGGTAAATTTTACTGTTGCTGACTATGACTCTCCATCCCTACTACATGACTATGACATGCAATCCCAACCCCCTCCCCTCCCCAGTCTGGAAAGTAAAGCTACGTCAATTTTGAACTAAATTTTATCAGGAATCATTTCGTAGAGTTTTTGGGAGAGTGCGAGAGGTTTGCCTCTACTCAGGCGCATTTTGCTCGTCAAAAAACTCTCATCTTAAACCAAGGGTGTAATAATGATAAGGCTGTAGCTTTTGAAAGATATTTGTCTGGCAGGGAAATATTTGCAGCATCTTCTAAGGAAGTTGATAGTGTTCATGTTTTGCATACTTTCTTTCTCTTCCTCTATTTTTACCCGGCTTTTGTCCAGTCAAGATTGTCCCGTTTATCGCACTTAGAAGTTTATTAAAAAACTGTGCAACTTCGTTCCAGAATCGAACCAAGCTGAATTATGAGACAAAATCATAAAGGAAATAGTACACATATTACTAGGATCTACTTCTGGTGAAAGTCGATGTTGTAGATAATTTAGGTGCACCTGCTGGCCACTCCTAGAATGTAATATTCCCAGAAAGTTTCTCCTTCCCCACACCCCAAAAAAGTCTCCACCGCCCCCACATTCAATAACATTTCGCCAGCAAAGCCCTTGGAACCGATGGTCTCATCATGACTACTGCTAACAAAAACAATATTTGGTTCTTACAAGTATAAACAAAATGTACGTGATGCTCAGGTACAGGTAACTTGAGCTCCAGACCAGTGACGTAGCCAGGGTTGGAAGATTGGAGGGGAAAAGAGGAGTCCGACCGCAGACGGTCCGGTGTAAAATAAAGTATTTTACAGGACAGGTAAAGCTCATAAATCAGACTCCAGTTCGCAATAACGTTTTTTTTTTAAAAACCAAGATTCTTCAATAGCGATCGTATAATTAGCAGCAACCAACAACTACAAAATGACGACTTTATTCAACGAAAACTTCGACTCGACTGGACTTGCACTCAAAGAACATACGCTTTTAACAACACGAGTGACGCACATAAAGCCCTAATGACACAAATTAACGGCAAATGAACTAATAACAACTAAAATAGAGATGGCACGATGACAAACAAAATTACTGACGCAAACATCGAAAGACATTCTCATTAACAATAACGAACCACAAACACGATGCACGACAGACAAAACTAGTTGTATAACATTACTCCCTCCTTCAAAGACAAGCCTCCTGGCTTGAATTATTCAGAGAGAGAAATGCAAATAGAACAACAAACAAAACAAGAAATTTAAAATAAAGTTAGTTTACAATACAGCTACTTCATGTAATATCTCTAAGCGGTTCTCCGTAGTCTCTTTTCAAATGTTTGTGTTTCCAATCAAGTTTGTGTTTCTCTTGGAAGGATTCCCTTTTATCAGCCATTTGTTGTCTTTCATGACAAATCTCTTTTCCAAGCGAAGAAACGTGCTCGTAAGATTCCATCTGATTCTGCCCTTGCGTTTCATAAGAATGATTAGGCACTGATGGAACAACATCAAACTGGTAGGGCATTGACCAATCCTTGAGTTGTCGATTTAATTCCCTCAAGTCCCTCATTTTGGCTTCCAGTCCATCTAGTGCGTTCTGAAAATTTGATACATACTGCGGGATCCCAAACTTGATACTGTCTTTGACGTCACTAGCCTGGGCATATCGCCTGTCCCAGCAGTATTTCGAAACGTGGCCTATTCGTAAGCAGCTGTAACAAATAGGCCGTCCGTCCTCCCCTCTGTATACGTTTGTGCGGTTGGCGAAGGGGTTTCTTGCTTTTTCTTCAGCCAGCCTTATCTTTTCAGCCATATAAGCGATTACTTCTGTGACGATCTCTAATAAAATATCTTTCGATTGCTCCAACGACATCATTTTTTCAGCTCCAAAAGGAAGGTCGCGAGTTGTCACGTCGTGGTCACCAATGTAAAATAAAGTATTTTACAGGACAGGTAAAGCTCATAAATCAGACTCCAGTTCGCAATAACGTTTTTTTTTTTAAAAACCAAGATTCTTCAATAGCGATCGTATAATTAGCAGCAACCAACAACTACAAAATGACGACTTTATTCAACGAAAACTTCGACTCGACTGGACTTGCACTCAAAGAACATACGCTTTTAACAACACGAGTGACGCACATAAAACCCTAATGACACAAATTAACGGCAAATGAACTAATAACAACTAAAATAGAGATGGCACGATGACAAACAAAATTACTGACGCAAACATCGAAAGACATTCTCATTAACAATAACGAACCACAAACACGATGCACGACAGACAAAACTAGTTGTATAACACCGGGGCTTTACTCCCGGCAAAATTTTTTCTGACCACACCTTTGAATTTAGGAAAACGCTCCATTTTGTAAATGCATTTAGAAAAGCTATTGCTTTTTTACATCGCAATGGATGGCTAATCAAACACAATAACCGCCATATGTAGCGATTTGCTGACCTCATTCTACAACTGTCTATTTCCTTCACAATTCCTATAACGTTTATATGTTGAATTGTGTAAGGCGAGAAAGTGCTAGTCATGCTCATCGGTAATATAGTTTTGGCCTAAATATAAAACTCTATTTTAAAGAAAATCTTTCGAAATAGATTCATAATGTAATATCTATTTGCAGAAAAAGCAAGTAGATTCTAACTCAACTTGGAAGCAAAATTATAAAGTACAATATAATAGACAAATTTTAGAGCATTTGACAACAATTGCGAGTTCTTGGTTATATAGAATCACAAGAAACCAAAGTCAACTATATAGAATCTTGAAAGATAAGACAAAATTGTGTTTGTGGAGCGACAATTAATAGCAATAATATATAATGTTTTAATAAACTTTTGATATCGTCTTTTTTACGAGCTATGCCAGTTAGGTGGACGAAACTGATGACGATGGAGCAAGGTATAACCAGCAATTGCACAGCAGCTTGAGAAGTAAAAGTTAAATTGTCTCCAATTCAGAGCTGCACAAATTTTTCTTTAGAACAGCGAATAAACTTTTAGAACTGCACATTTTGTGTAGAGCTGCATGTTAAAAATACCCTGATTGGAAGATTGTATTGATTCCAACAGCCACTTGTTTCACGTGTAGGGTAGGATCATTTAGATCATAAAAGGTCAAGTAAGTTTTGCCTCGGCTGTATTAATAAACCTCTGAACCAAATACTTAAAGAAAGCTTATACATTGTACTCGAAACCACGGTCAAATTGCAAAAGATAACATTTGCAGCAAATATTTGATTGGTTAATAACATTACATATAAGAATTAAGTTTTGAGCATACAGAATTCCCACTGGCGCAATTCCTCTTGCTGTCAACCTTGGGAGTGGATGAGACAGCCTCGGCGGAAAAAGGTGTCATTAAGGTAGGCTAATGGTCCCAATTCTAAAATTTTTGTTTGTAATGCTACACTACTGAAAAAATAAATTCTAAAAGTAACTTGTAGTTGTTATGGTAACCGGTAATGAAAGAGAAAACACTAATCAATTAAATATACAATCCAAAATAATACATCGAAGAGTTGCTTGAATTTTGTGGAGTGCACAGAAGATCTTAGAAATTGAATTTTGTAATTTCGTACCATTTTCTTACACATTTTACAAAATTTCAAGTTTTTCGGTTATGCATCTTCTCCTTCCTAGTCAAATAGTAGCAAAAATTCATATCAAATGTAGAAAAGAAGGCTATTTATGCATTCGCTGAAGCATAAGGTATGTTTTGGTATATAGACATGAACTGTTATATTCAGGAGGTAAAATATAGCTATATTTTCACTAGACTCTACCAGTATTCCGAAATCACTATTCTTAGAAAATTCTGATTTAATTTTAAAGACTAATGTACTAAGAGGCAGCGAACTTAAAATAAATAAGACTTTCAACTTTCTTCAATAGCAGCGAGCTTTTTGAGGAGTAGATGTCTCTAGTATCGAGTTTTTACGATCCACCACTTCCATCCACAGTCCGTGAAAAATTCAAAATTTTAAAAGTAAATCTTCAAGAAATGCAGCAAACCATTACCAAAATTTGTCTAAAAAGGATGAGTAAAGAAAGGTTTATAGGCACTGTCTTTAACATTTCAGGCAACAGATTTTTGACTTCACCACTTACATAACTCCATAATCAATTTTAGCTCCAGCTTCTCGTGCCATTCAACCAAGCCTTTTCTTTTATTTTTCTTCTAATTCAACTAGGATTTTAACTTTAACGTATATTTATTAAATACATTAATACTATTAATTGGAAATATTGTTTAATTTACTAATTAACTTGTTGAATTAACTTATTGAATTAGCTTTCTGAATGAAAATAAAGCTTTTATTCAAAATCGTTCGACTTTGACTTAAATTCCAACCTTTTCTTTAGTACACGTGCTTCAATGTGAAAAAAGTATGTTGTCAAGTGTTAGAAGAATGAAAGATCAAAACAGTGGTAACTGCTTGAAGAATCTCGGGCAAGATCGCCTTTTAGCAATAGATTTTCAGAGTCACTTGGGTTATGAACTAAACAACTGTAACCAGAAACCGCGGAAGCGGGGTGGGGGGGGGGTAAGGAAGCTTTAATTTCCAAATAATTTTCAAAATGTACTTAAAATCATACTAAAAATCGCCCCACTCTTGGTTTTAAGCATGTTTAGCCTCCCCCCAAACGGTTTAGCCCCCCTCAACCTGTAACATGCTCCGCGGTCCTTGACTGTAATCTGGGCACTAGAGCCTCGTAAATCATAGACAGCTGCATTGGCAAGGAAAAATAATTTTCTGTGACTAGTTTCTAACTACGTTTCTGAGACTAAGTAATGAAGACTCTGGTGCCCAGGGAACCACGACTGCTTCTTCTGTGATGGTGATATGGGTCTTATAGCGAATGCTCTATTGATCTCACCAATCGGGAGAAGATAACCAGACAACAATTCATGCTCTCTAAAATCAGAAAGATATTCGAAAAACCAACTGCTTCATTGCAGAGTTGTTGAGAGGGAAGAGGGTAGCTAGAGTGAAAACTTTAGAGCCCAAGATAGCCCTCGACCGCCTTTTGTGAGCCATGTTTGAATTTTTTACTTTTCAATATACCTAAAACATTCGTACCCTATTCGTCCCAGAGCAATGTTTATAGTTAAGACCAATGTTATACACAACACAGGAAAAAGCATTCTTTCTAATCCCTTATGCCATTTTACGAAAACTAACATTGTTTGAAGGGAGTGATACTTGAATTCGTGCTTCAAATTCATGGAGGTATCCCGAAAATTTTTACAGTTAACGTGAATACCCTATGAAAGGGCAAACCTGGACGAGGAACACAACTGTCTCAATTCAGCACTTTATCCCCTGTTTTCCAATCAATACATCCTTCTGATTCCTACAGTTTGGTTCGCGCATACCTTTGAATTCTTTCTCCTGACAACCTCCCTTATTCATAACAAAAGCAAAAAGCAAGCAAATTTGCTAGTTATGTCACATCAGTTGCCCTTATTATAAAAGTTCTACAGGTGTACTTTCACAACAAAACTAATTTATCATGCTTAGCGGGGAACTCTCTAACGATCTGATTTCAGTAGGATTTGGACACGGAAAGCCAATTAAGCAACAAAGGAACGATGTAACAAAATGAAACGTACATGAATTGCAAAGAATTTGCTTATAACCATTAGTCGAACTATGGGAACTTTAGCAATTTTTAGTCATCTAATGCCCACTATATCGATACACCCAGCTCAAAAGTTATACCTTATTTTAAAGGAAAAATTATGAAAAACTAAAAACATGGAACAAAGCCTTTTTTTGGCATTTCGAACGTACATAAACGGTTACTTGAATACGATCTATAAACGTTTATATCAATGTGACATCATGTTGACATCAATGTGACATCAATGTGACATCTTATTGGCATATTATTGTTTTGTCTTTTAAAGTTTACACAAGAACATGCATGAAAGACGTTGATCATATTCATGTTGATGACGACTTAGAAAATTGATGTTAATGGCAAAAGTTATACTGAAAGATAAAAATTCCAACCACTATTTCCTGCAAGTTAAGGTCAGATGAAGTTTTATCTAACAATCAGGCTAACCCATTACACTCATAGAGCCTGTTTAAAGAATCTTTGCAAAATGACATTTAGCCTCTTAGACATGTTGAATCGTCTCTATTAGGGTTTTCAGAGGAATTGGAATAAAATCGTACCTCAAACATTTCTTCCGATTCCTTTTTGGCCTTGTTGAAACTTCTAGGGAATCAAAAACTTCGATTTCAAGTATATTGTATGCTGTTAAGATTTGAAGGAGAAAGAACAGTATATTTGTTCAAAACAAAACAGATCGATCGATATATGGTTAAAACCAACCAGTAGCGTACCCAGGGTGGTAAGATTTAGGGGGCAAAGGCAAACTGAACCAGGGGAGATTAGGGGTCCATTACCTTTTGAACGCCATAAAAAGCCCTTTTTAAAAAAGATTTTTTGCCATTAAGGGGGGATGTCCCATAAGCTACGCCACTGACACCAACAGGCCTACATGTATTACTAATTGTATCTATAAATGTATTAATCTTTATATGTTTAACTATATATAGCTCAATTTTGCTAATGCTCCTGCGCATGCTGCTAAAGAAAATGACAAAATTTAGCCAAATTGTACATTATGGACGAACATTGAAAAGAGTGTGCAGGGACAGATTTAAGCGGCAAGGACTTTGGAGGTGCTAGATAACTAATGGATTTTGGAGCCACACCTTTAAGTAAGTAAAAAAATGATATATTGGCGTTATTTGATTACTTCTGACTACCAATTAATGATTTTTCACCAAATGGAAACAAAAAATCTAAGAGTAATAACTGCGCAAAATTTCGAGTTGGAAGTTGTCCTCAGAAAATAAGGCAAAGTTGATGCAGAAATGGAACAGGTCAGATCACAGGTTGTAGAATATTGAGTGCAGCCTCGTTTTAATCTTCTGTGTTATTCCTTTTCTTGCTGGGCTTTGCTGATTTTGGTCGCTGGAAGAAAGAAAGAAATTTTAGCGGAAGAAGAAGGAAAGTCGTTGGAAGGAAGAAGGAAATTCTAGATTCCAGCAGGAAAAGAAGAAGAAATTCTGACGGTATATTCAAGAAACTATATGAAACGTTGAACTCTCTACCATGAGGAACATTGAGGTAAAATCGTTTGCGTTGTAAATAGTTTATTGTATTTTTTTTGCGTTGTATTTAGATTTTTTTGTTCGCTGTTAATTATATTCCCTACGCTAGGAAATATACCCAGTTGTGGATCGAAATAGGCCAATCAGGAACGCGAGCACATGACTGTTGAGGTTGACCAATCAGTGCCGCTTGTCTATTGAGAATGTTACCAATGGAGTCCTAAGGTGAAAGCGAACTCCTTTTGTCTACACAATAGCGGGTTTTTCGTGCTTATATAGATAGATTCCAAAACTGGTAGATGGAATGACGATCGGGCTTTACCGATAATCCGAAACATGTCGCCATTCAGAAGCATAGTTTTTGGCACAATCTGGGTTTTCCAGTAAATGCTGCCCGATAGCAGAATCGCAGGTTTTAGTTATACTCTTAAATCTGCAAAACAGAGGTGGCTGTTCTATTTGGGGATGAGTTTTGTTTCCTAACACTAGATGTTTACTCAAATGTTTGCTTTTTTCAAAGGCCTTTTCAAGTTTTGCACCACCAAAAGATTGTTTAATTACATTTTCCTTAATCTTATTGAATTTAACTTATACAGTCCTACACTTTTTCTGACTCTTCAGATCTATACCTTCGCATACCCTATTAGGTATGTCTAACCCGCTATCCTAAGGTGGGAAATATGTTAAATAGAACTCCCTTTTTAGGCTTCAAATTTGAGCTGGTGCGGGGAAAATCCATTATGCTCGTTTCTTGGAATGCAAAGAAGAAATGAAACATCTGATAGCATCTGATTGGAATGGTTTTCAAAATGATAAGCCTAAATGTTTTGTGAACAATTTCATATGTAAGCACGTATTTAGTCTGAAAGACATAAAGAAAACTAATTTAGCGGATGATTACCAAATATCAATGGAACGATTTAGCTATGATATTTTTATTAAAATATAATTTTTCGTACAGCTTTATAGAGGTCAAATTCAATGAAAGCATCTGCAAGTTGGCCCTATCTTTTACCATATAATAGCTAAGAGAAAATCTGAGCTCTTGCGTAAAATTACTGAAGTCAAAATCAGACAGCATATCCGCGTGCAAACGTGAAGGAGCAAGTATGGAAATTATAGACCCAGATGGCAATTTTCATTCAATTGTTACGTGCTTGCAGAACCTTGTTCTACGTTGTTTGTAGGAATTCAAAGGGGGTTACAAAAGGGGCACCAGTTGCAACAGTTGCGTGGATTGCGTAGCTCTAAATGGCAGAGACGCCAAATTATTGACACTTATAGGCCCGTATGCGTTCAGAGACCAACAACGTGATCCAGGAAAAGCACCCTGAATCTTTTGGAATTTTAGCCTATTAATGGTGAATATTATCTTCAATTTCACAAGTTTTGAAGGCAATCTAGAATCTACCAGGTATTCCCAAGTAAGTAAAGGGAAATATGCTGTTTGCACCCACCTTTTCCCAGAGATAATACAAGCAGAAATCTTTTTTCAATTATAGAATGACTTGGCAAACTCAATGTGGTATTTTGGTTAATTTTACGTCATGATTTGAGAAACATCACTGTACAAGCCTTACCAAGCACATTCAAATCTTGAGTCAAGTAGTTAATTTTAAAGCCTTTCGTATTAAAGACCAATCAAAGGGGCACGGTGAAATAGCACACCTTTATCCCAAATCATACACCATTGAGACTTAATGAGCAAGGAGAAAATAATAATTAATTTGAAAAGCATTTCTATTACTGTACAAGGGAGAAAATTAAACTATTCTAGGATGAAAATGGTTTTTTTCTACATGGGTTAGCGGTGCAATTCATTTTCAGAGCTGCCTAATTTTTAAAGGGTTACAAGTGATAGTATTCATTTAATGACAAAGCACATCCTCTGAGATATGATAATAACCCATTTAGTCTACACACAAAGGGCAGTTTGTCATCTATTATTGCTTATCAATCGTTTTTACGACTTTTCCGACAACACTATTAGTCCTCTGCGCTCCCGCATACTATTATTCTTTCCAAGGAGTGGCCGCACAGTGCAAGCAAAGTCAGTAGAGTCTGGGCACTAGTACATGTTGTTTGCTTCTAGGTCGGGATTTGCTAGCGACTTCGTCTCCATTTTGGAATTCGAGAAGGAAGGCTTGCTTTGAGTCGATTTGCCTTCACGTTTATCGAGTTTGATTGACACAGCTAGTTGTACATGTATTCAGGAGAGTTTTTGTAGCGCTTCTTGAATGTCTTCAAATCGAAATAAGGTGCACGAACTCTACGACATGTGACTCTTTCGCTGAAGTAGCAGAAGGAAAATTCAATACGTGACACTGCCTCCATATTGGAATTCCGCCACTGCAACAGGAAGGCGGTGTTTCAAGTCAATTTTACTGTAGCCCTGACTAGATACAACACCATCAAGGTTGCCAATTGATATGAAATTTTGTTGAAGCGGTCTTGGCAGACTCTGGAAGCTTCAAACCTGGTTCAGCTCGACGAGAAATGTATTTTTAGTCAAGGCGTTTTGAAAGAAGTAACTGTGAAAGCATCGCCCTTTCAATTGGCTTGTATCCGAGGGCTGTGTTTACGACCCGCTTATTTACTATTGTGGTAAGCTCCAAATGATGAAGACGAGAACAGTGGTGAATTAGATTTGATTCAGGCTGCTGAGTTGTATAAAAAATGTCTGGAAGGACGGCTTTGTCGACTGTTGTAGAAAACGCAGATGGGAGACATGGACATTCGCACCATGGGCACTCGAGATCAGGCAGAACCACCAGCTCCAGTAGCAGAGGAAATAGGGTATTAAGCAAACAAATTCAGTTTGGGAATTTCTTTATCTTGTCATGTTTCATATTTTCCTTGAATTAAAACCTGCCATCTTCCTCCTTCAAATATCAATCGGTACAATGTTTTGGCCTCCTGACGCACGCATTTAAAATCTGCTACTTTAGATGCATTGATGGAAATGTGAAATGTTGCAAAATCGTATATCTTTCTTATTCTTCGAGTTTTGTTTCTTAGTATCAACTTTTGGTCGTCATAGATTTAGTTTAGGGAAAAAGCTTTGCATAGTATTTCATCTGTCAGATTGGGCGCCATTGAAAGCTGGAAGCACATAGCCACAATAATCAACAACAACATTGACAGCAAGCCTGAGGTTAAGAAAGGACTACGATTTGGCATATTTTCGTCAGAATCATGGGCTTGGTAGCCGCTGTCGTTTGCACGGGCTAATGATTGTTTTTCTTTCTATTCATAGAGTGATGACGGTCATTCATCAACACGTTCCAGCAGAAACCGTCAAGCAACCGGCGGGGACGATGTTTACATCGGAAAGTACAAATTGATTAAAACCATTGGGAAAGGAAACTTTGCGAAAGTTAAACTTGCTAAACATTCACCCACTGGTCGCGAGGTTTGTTGCTTTGGTTTTATTTGTTTCATTAAAAGTATCGTGTGCTTGTAATGTCGACCAATTTTTAAGTTTTCTGAAACCGCAGAGATGTGCAGAATTCATTCGAATGCATACAATTGAGATAACCTTTATCATATGCCAACCCACCATCTCACAATAGTTTTGATTGGTTACTCCAACTATAATACATCCAAGAACTAAGACTGTCAGAACCACAGTCTCAGTATAAAGCTAAAATCGAGAAAGTTTAATATTTTTAATGTTATCAGGAATAAGAATTATCTGTCCAGATCTGAAGAAAGCAGTAAAATTTTTTTTTTGTAATTATAACTAAGAAGTGATGGCTAAAAACTTAAAAATTTTGTTTCAAAGATTCTTCCTTTTGGTTAACCTTTGACATTTTTTCAAAGAGTGTCAGTAGATATTTAAAGAAATTTGTACTGGTTTGGATTCATTTAGAAAAGACCATGTATAGAATTAAAAGTGCTAACCAATCTACATTGGCTGGTTTTCAAGCTATTTATTTAGCTCTCTAGTGCTTGCATTTCTCTGTTCATTGTGACCTTTGCATTTCGGGAGTTTGTTTCTTCATAATATCTTCATAATATTTGGCTTTATCTTATATTTCCCTACACAATATGTTCAAGTGCCTTGAATACATAGGCTTGGCCAGCGGATTTTATTTAAACAAAACTTTCTCCTACTAAACCAGAAAAGAGACCTTTTTATGGTGGGGAGTTTTGTTTTCTGCAGACCAAGTTTGGTCTTTTGTGATGCCTCCATCAAATTTGTATGTTTGGAGATCCCCCAGCATTTTTGTATGGGTATTTCAGGCTATATTAGTAAAATAACCTCTTCAAGAAGAATTTTGGCTTTCTGTATTGTGAGGATTTTTGAAAAAAAGATTCATTCTTGTTGCAAAATATATATAATTTTTTCTATCTTGGTCATTTTTAATTAACTTTTTATCAAGAACCATTGTAACTACAGATTGCTTAGACACATTATTCTCAAAATCTAGGAAAAGATTAAGTTGCTTCCTGACAGAAAGGTTGCTTTTTGCAAGAAGTCAAGTAGACAAATCAATGAATATTATCTCAGAGAGCTAGTTCTAAATTCGTCAGTTGTTTCAAATCATTTTTTGTCCAAAAGCAAACAAAGAAAGATTCTTTGTAGATCGGTTTTTTTAAATTCCCTAACTCCTATTGACTTCCAATTGCTCTTGATGAAATTTCAAACTTTTAAAGCTTTGACAAGCTCCAATGACCATATACGAGTAGCTTTCTGAACTGATTTATACAATTCTGCAGGGAAAAATTGTTTTTGAGACTTTAATTAACATGCAAAAGCAAAGTGATGTATATGATTGATACAGTTACAACATATACTTAGAATGTGAAGATTGAAAATAAAATATGTCTTGCATTGTGTATTAACTGTAAGACCTTTGCTTGCAGTACCTCCAGAATATCTTATATATATATACCTCTTTTTATCTACATTTATATTGCATGATGCAACAATCAACACAAATTTGCATTCAAGATTAAATAAAAACACCTGCATCATAGGCTCCAACACAACAAGTTGGAAAGTGGCCAAAGGGGGCAAGAGCAAATAAAAGATTCAAAACAAAACATTTTGCAAAAAATCTCCTTTAGTACTGAAAAAAAGTGTGGGGACATTAAGGCCATGACAGGCACTGTTATTAGGGACCCTGCACAGGTCACTTTTTATAATTAAACAAAATGTAATGATTTTAAAATTGTCTTTGGAAGTAGCAGTCTTACAGATTTGGTGATCTCTGAGTTGCCCTGAGAAGAAAGGAAGTTTAAAATGCGTTTTTCTCTTTATGATAACATTCTGAGATTAAAATTTTTTCTGGTCACACTTTCTTCATACCTACACTAATAAAATGTCCAAGAAACCCTTATTGGTTGTAGGCAATAGCATTAAAAGATTTTGTTTGTGGATATTTAAATATCATATATACTTTTATTTTTAGAATAGTATTGTTTTTTTGTTGTCAGTTATTTTTAGTATATATAGATTTCAATAAAAAAAGGCTCATTTTTGTACAAGTCTAAAACATGGAAAAATAGTGTTCCAATTTTTTTGTCTTTTAGGTTGCAATTAAGATTATTGACAAAACACAGCTAAACCCAACCAGTTTACAGAAGGTATGTTAAAAAAATTTATAAAGGAAATTTTTATTTGATTTTTTATTGAGAATTGTTGTCAGTTCATGTTAATGAATAAAGATTTATGAAGATCATTTATATTGTGTGGTCCTTGGATCAAAATTTTATTCTGTACAGATACATCAAAATACTAAAGTGAAGATCATGGCTATCTAAGAAGACTAGAAAGAGAAAAAGCCTGCAAAAACCTCAAATCAAGGCAAAGATACTCCTAGGATAATGACTCACATACCTGGGCTATTAATTCCCCTGTTAGATAAGTTTGCAGTACTATTGAAGCAGGTTTCTTCACATAACTGTTTAAAGATTTTGATGAATCTTCATATATATATATGTGTGTGTTTTATTTCAATAATCTGCTGATTTTTTTGGATAAGATTTTAGTATTTATGCAGCTGCATCATGTATTCTAGCTTTTTCGCGAAGTCAGTATCATGAAGTTTCTCGATCATCCAAATATTGGTAAGTCTTATAACTACTGTTACTTTAGAACATTTTATGTTATTAAGAAAACCAGTATTCATCTAACAGTCTTTAAGAGTCTTTAATGTTGTTTGATCAACCTCATCTGAATCCAGAAGCCGAGATTTTGTGCACAAAATGAAAACCAGCAGCTCCTTTCATCTACCTGTTTGAGGCAGAAGATGGATAGACAGCTGTTTAGCAGCTTGGAGAAGTTAGATGTGTGTTTTCAGACAAAGTTAATTTTTCATCAAGTTTTTGCTTGCTAGGTACATTAGGAGTGAGTCTCTTTTAGTAATCACTCAAATAAGCAATGCACCTCAGCAGCTGAATTCATATTCTACTATAGTACAAAACACGAAAATGA
Organism: Rhopilema esculentum; assembly: GCF_013076305.1. The sequence goes on along the minus strand of NW_027018682.1, from coordinate 8,972,135 downwards.
TGGCCACATAAATTTACCCTTTGATCTCAGTTTGTGTTTATCATTGCTTTGGCTAAACATAATGGACTTTATCAAAGCATATGTCCCATTATTTTAATTAAAACTGCCTGTTTGTTTTGCTAAGGTTACTTTAAATGACCTGTCTTTTAAGAGTTGAATGTTGAAGATAATTTTGATAATGCACAGCATAGTCAGCTACCTATTAATGGGTTTATCAAAAGAAGCATGAACATTACCAAATAGAAAACAATGTATATATATATAGTTAAAAATTGACTGTTTTAAGTCACATAGCCGGTCTGCTGGGAAGTTAAGTAATATTTTGATAAGAATCTTCTGTCTTACAAAGATGAACTTAATCATCAATGTTTAAAAAAGATTGGTATTTTTTCTTTCATTGTTTGAACCAAAAAGCATGTTCAAATTCTGTTACACCCGAGTTAGATTGGTGATAAAAGCAATTCATTGAGTAAAAGGAATTTCAATTTTGGGAATTTTTAATTTTTTTTATATGAGATGTAAAGTCAGTCTCTGATATTTTAATCTAGAGATTTTGTACATGGTTCATGATGTTTGCTTTATGTGAGATGCAGCACAGAGTAGGGAGATCTAGCATCTTAAGATTTGCTCTGTATACCTGTTTGTAATCAGTTTCAACCATTTTTATCTGTGCTGTTTTCACCAATGGCGGATTTCCATTGTCATTGAATTGGAGGCCTTTTTCACAAGATGATCTTTTCGTAACATCAACCTGGCAAACCCCTGTAATAGTCTGGCTCTTCTTAAAATAGGTGCAGATTCATGCCAGAAGATTCGCCTTGTGGTAAATGTCCCACCAGTCTAAAGGGCTTATTCTTTTACAAAATGTTACTCAGATTTAGTATTTTTGAGTGGGACATCATTTCTGTTTTCACTTGTAGAAGTGTGTCATATTTCATCGTGGTTAGTGACGTATAATATATAATTTGGCAGACAAAGCAACTTGAAATTATCCCAGCCAAACTAACAGAAGTAGGCTACTCTCTGCAAACCTTTTGTGCTCTCAGCTCATTTTTTGCTTGAATAGAAAGCCAAACTATAAAGTGTCAGTGATTGCTCCAATATTTCAAAAGTTTGTGGAAATAATTGTCAGAACTTCTCAAGCAGTGAGATGACATCGTGCTGTTAGAATATTGTCCTATGATTTTCCCGTTATCATTAGTCTTGTTAATTTGCTACCCCTGTTTCTGTCATAGTAAAGAATTTACATATTGAAGAGGGAAGAGCTTTTGTCATGCTACAGTTGAGATCAAAAGCGCCAGTGTAACCTGAACCCTATTCTTATTTTATCAATGTATGGTGGTTTTTTGCACCCAGCGACAAGATGGGGCTTTATGCTTCGTAAGAAAACCTAACGAGAAAGAGGTAGCGGAGCAGACATCGCCTTGTTCTGCTGATTTCCCACAAAGCTAACGGGCCCACGTAATGTTCTGCTTTTTTCGCACCGACCACGAGGTTTCTTAATAGTCTTGAAGACTAACAAGTATGGACGTTATCAAACGTAGCATAATTACTAGAACATGATTCAATCTCCCGTCGACTTTTTGGCCAATTCTGGTGGAGATATTCGCCGTAATTCTTCGAGGTCAGTTGATTAATTGCTAATCAAAATTCAGGCATGTAACGCTCTTGTCGATATCCATTTATTGTTACAAAGAGAACATTGATAATCCGCTTTGCACGATTGTTATGCCGTATTTACCGCCAAAAGAATTGTAATCGTAGGATCATTTCCTTGCTATAAAAGTCTGTTGCGTCCTTTGTTTCTCTCCCAAGGGGTAAGTAGAAAGTTGGCCTTGCATTGTGGGTGACTATTCAATGTGAATTTTTCCTAGGCCCTTGCTCCTTCTAGTTTTTGTAAAAGTTTAAGCCCGATTGATATTAGATTGTGACGAGTTTCTATACGATTGTGTGTCATTAACTTGGAGTCTTTCCTGCCGATTGCAGGCCTCTTGGTTTTGATTGTTTAAAAAAAGGATCCGTTGGATACATTATGCAGCAACAATATGGAAATCGATTTGCTTTTTTCTTTCTTTTGTTGAAAGGGTTTTGTTTAGTAATATGTACCTACCAAAATGGTATTTACACAAGACCCTTTGGGTCCAGGCAAAACAATAATCAATATTAAAGTTTTTTTTCATGAAGCTTAAAGGTAGCCTTTGTTTTCTTATCCTTCCGATTGGAGGTTACACCGAAACGATGCACGTGTTGAACATTGATAGAAGTTCTATGTTTACGATGCAATTCCAAAATATTTTCCCTGGCCACGGATGCAAATGCGTTTAAAGTTGAGCAACTCAAGTGTGTCTTTCAGACCTAATGCGACCTAAAAGTAAACATTTAATTTATATCCTCGATGATTCAGAAAAGTAAATAATTCCTTGGCAATGGTTGCTACGACATTATGAAAAAGCACGTTCAGTTGGCCACGTTATTGCCACCCAAACCTAATCATAATTTCGGTAGTTCTATTTCGTACGATGGAAACCAGCGAGGGGCCTTTCTGAGGCCTTACTTAAGGAAGTAGAGGCCATATTGGGTATTATGTGGCATAGTGTATTGTGTGTTTTTTGAATGCTTCGTTTATGTAACATGGCGATTCTACGAAATGCAATATGATTAGCTCGATGCTCCTTTTCTTGCAGTTAAACTTTATGAAGTCATCGAAACTGAGAAAACACTTTACCTTGTAATGGAATATGCAAGTGGAGGTATGGAAACATCAAAAGTGTTTGTAATGCCCCCAAAATGTTCCGGTTTATTTCAGCACATTAGTTCATTGCCAGATCTACAATCCCTGGGAGAAAGGGTTGAGATTTTTTCGTTCCAGCTGCAAAGTTTAACGTAGAAAGCTCTAATTCATAGGGCTTCTCAGCAAACAGATACTCGCTGTATGTAGTTCACAAATGATGCTTCTGTCATTGCGTTCTGCCACTCGACGTTCTCAAAATGATCATTTAAATTTTAGAAATGTTTCTAAACGCCTAACAGATCTTTTTAAAGATTATTTCATTTCTAGGTGAAGTTTTTGACTATCTCGTTGCTCATGGCAGAATGAAGGAGAAGGAGGCTAGAGCAAAATTTAGACAGGTAGGAAGCTTCCCATGAAGGATGGTTTAGATCTTTGTTTGTCAAGATGACATTTTTCAAAATGACACGAATTTTCGTGTTGATACCCAGTTATCATGCACATTGATGGTGTGGTGTCAAGTCATTTCTTTAGCTCATTCCTTTGCTAGACTATTGGCTCATTTTTTTGATAGGCAACCAACTTGCATACACAATAAAATCATATTTGGACAAAAATCCTCGTTTTTTCTTTTAACACTGCGAGTTGGATTTGTTAGTTTTCCAGCTGTTAGCAACATAAATTTCCTCGCAGGTGTTAGCAACATAAATTTCTTATAGATTCTTTTGAATAGTCACATATCTCCTTTTTTAGCTCTTTGATAAAAATTGGCTATCATTTAGTTCGATTGAAAGCACTCAAAAATCTTTGTTGATTATGATAATGTATTTGGCCCATTAGTCGTGATTTTAATGCGATAAAACCGGTAGATTTAATGAATGCAATTTTACTGTTTGACATCAATGATAATTGTTTACTGTAATGCTAGGTCCGGGTGCGGGGAAGTTGTCTTATGAAAGTTGACGTAGAAACTTAGTTATATAGTAACAAATGTGTGCAGAAGCCTTAGCGCAAGTCGTCTTCTTAGATATTCTTATGGAGTTTCGTGTTGAAGAAGCCGTTGGAGTCAAGAAGATCATCTATCGTTCTGTTTTGTTCTGAACTCGTGCGTTGCTCTATCTCATTTACATCATAACAGTTGCCAGACTCTAAATGATGGCAGCATTTTCATCAGCAAAACTGAGTTAATACTTGAGATCCCCAGTTAAGCCCTTTAATCCTGTATTTACGATGTAGCACGGTCAAATTTTAACCGACCATCTGTATTTGCTAGGCGTATTTCTATTGTAAGCTGCTGTTTATGACGTCACATGCAAATCGACAACAGCTTGTCTGCATTAGCTATTTCCCTCGTAAATGGCTTGTTTTTTTATTATAGATTGTTTCAGCTGTTCAGTATTGCCATCAAAAGCATGTTATACACAGGGACTTAAAAGTAAGTCATTCTAATCCTTCCTATACTTTGGTAAATTTGCACTTAAGTAAATTTGCACTTTGGTAATTTTTCCTCTGGTAAATTTGCGTGGCACATACTTCATATCAGAGAACTGGTGTCATTAGGTTTTGCAGGAATAAAACAAACTAACATTTTCCAGCTTTGTCCTTACTGCCTTTCGCTTGCTAGATAATGCCATTTTCCGGATTCTTCATTCGCCGGATTCTTAATTCGCCAATATATCTATTTGTTTCGATGATTGACGCTTTTACTGCTTCCATGAGTATCAAAAGCCAACAGCAATTCTGTGTTGTCGTGGTGAGATTTAATCCTTTGTGGTTGTCTGTGAAATGTGTTTCGGATAATTTTTTTACGTAGTTGTGGATCTTGAGGATTATTTTTATCTGTTGCTAGATTTTGTTTGGTTTTTGTCTGTGCAAGGGCCGTCGGATCTCTGACAACTTGGCTTTTTCTTTTTGTAGGCGGAGAATCTACTTCTAGATGCAGATATGAATATTAAAATTGCAGATTTCGGCTTTAGTAATGAGTTTTCACCTGGCAATAAGCTTGATACATTTTGCGGCAGTCCACCGTATGCAGCTCCTGAACTATTTCAAGGAAAGAAATATGATGGACCTGAAGTAGATGTTTGGAGTTTAGGTGTTATTCTTTATACGTTAGTTAGCGGCTCATTGCCTTTTGATGGCCAAAACCTGAAGGTGAGATTCAAAAGAACTTATCATTAGTTTTTTTTGTGAAATTTTATTTGTCTCGCGAGTGCTGTGCTTAGATTGGTCTCATGAAAAAGAGTTTTTGACAATTCTTATGATGAGCTCCCAAAGCGATATTCGGTGGGATTTTAAAGAGCTGAAATTAATATCCAGCTCTTTATAAATAGATATGAATTAATAAATATAAATTAATAAAGAATTAATAAATATAAATTAATAAAGAATTAATAAATATAAATTAATTAATATCTGAAATTAATAGTTTTTTTGGATTCCATTCTTACAAAGAAGAAACAATCCTATTTTTCGTTAGAAAATGTAGAAACAAATTTATCCGTAGAAATTTGTGTGAACGGTACTACTTACCGCTACTTTTTTTTCCTACTACTATATTTTTCGCGTAACTTGGTTATTTGATCATCTTACTTATGTCTTCTATTGCCTGATTTTCACTACTCCATCTGTTTCAGGAACTCCGAGAAAGGGTTCTTAGGGGCAAATACCGAATTCCTTTCTACATGTCAACTGGTAAGGAAAATATTCTGGGTAGTATTTTGCAACTTGTAACTTAACCGCAAAAGCCCTCGTGATATATTGTCATAAGCATTTTGTATTGATTATTAAGTGTGCAAGATGAATGATGTGTGACAATCAGTTTACGTGTCTTTGTCTTATCGAAATCTCATTTTCCTAAACAGACTGTGAAAATCTGTTAAAGAAATTTCTAGTGTTGAATCCAGAAAAAAGAGCATCTTTAGAGGTATGAAAACTTTCTTTATATTCAAGAATTCTTATCTGAGCATTTATCATTGCTCGTTAACCTTGTTATGAACAAGCTGTGTTCGGCACATGAGCGTCGTGAAAATAAAACCTTTTTAATCAGTTACATGACCAAGGCACTTGGTCCTTTGCCAAAATCGAGATAATGGCCTTTTAAACCGACTACAAGAAGGCCAATTTCATCATTGACTCCTTGTTCTCAAACTTAGGTGTTCTATGACACTACTGCATTTGATTTTGTTCTTCATCTAAAGTTTCGAGAGAGACGATAAAGAACTCTTAAATACCTGGCTTTTTTTGTTGGCAATTCAGGATAAACTTAAAACAAGTGTTCAATTTCAGGATCATGGTTGGAACAGGTTTGGTTTATTTTTTATTAAAGCGCTCAGGTCAATCATTTAGTTGCACTTCGTACTATGATATATATTTGACTTCTGACATCGAGCAGTAGAGATAAAGAAAAGGTGAATAGAATAGTTTCTGGCATGAATTGAGGAATATTTTTCAATTATTTTTCTACCGTTATTTTAAGTTATTTTCATACCTTTTGTAGATGATAATGCAAGATAAATGGATGAATATTGGCTATGAAAATGAAGAGTTAAAACCGTACTTAGAACCAAAGCCAGACTTTAATGACAAAAAACGACTCGGTAAGTCAATCTCTTGAATTTATCATCAAACTAAGAAAGGTATTTCGATACTCTGATATTTTGCTCATATACCTCGAACCAATATAAAGTATTTCTGTCTAAACTTTAGAGTAAGGTAATGTTTGTTACGCCAAGAGAATAAAGTATCAAGATTTTTCATAAGACAGCTTGGTTTTTTTCAATTGTGGCTACAAAATGTTGGTAGAGCACTTTGTAATATTGTTGTTTGGGAATTTCGTAGGGAGACTCAACAAGGGTTGTTAAGAGCTGAGACACCTTCCAGTTGTTGTTTTGATGTTTCGAAGCAGTGTGTTATAAATTATACATACTATATCTATGAAACAAACGTTGAAAAATGTATGTATGCTTGATAGCTACATATATGGTAAACTGATATGAAATTTTATGGATTGACAGCTTATTTGATAGTTAATTTTGATAAAAATCTTGAATCTTTGTCGGCTTTCACAGAATTGATGATAAGAATGGGATTCTCTGCCGATGAAATCAAGGAATCACTGACGAATAACAAGTACGACGAAGTAATGGCAACATATATTCTGCTAGACGAAAAGAGAGTAAGTATTTATTCTTATTACAAGCAAATTTGTAGCAAAACACAATATTCTAAAGTTTTATAGACTTGCGAGAAGAACACTTTCTCTAAGAGCTTCAATTTTTTTCTGCTTGATCACATTCTACATATGAAGTATAAAGCTCGAGAACCAAATGTAGGTTGAATGAAAGAGATTGCTAGAGTGCTTGCTAGCTAAGCCAGTTTCCTCAGATCGTTACCATCATGACAAACAACACGCTTGCTATAGCTTTGTAAGACTACTGCTATCCTGAAATGTCTATTTGTTCTCTTCATTTTGCCTACTTTGGCTTGCTTTGATCACATTGTGTATTGCAATTCTTTTTCTCGCTATGATCAAACTTTTGTGTACCGTCATGAAAAAGTTTTGTTCTCTGAACTTAAAGGCAATCTGTCTCGTTGTGGATTGGCTAACGAGAACAATAGCTGGAACAATAGCCTAAACACAATTGCAGCGCTCCGCCATATTTTTTACAATGCGATAAATTAAAGGGGGACTGGAAACAATAAAAAATCCCTTTGTTCTTATAATCAATCAACGTCGCGACAGATTGCCTTTAAATCGAATAGTCAATGATAGCAATCAAACCTAATGTTTGCGTTTTCGCTGTAGCCTTGAATGAAAAATCAAAATATGTAAGAATTAGTTCATAGATATGTCATCAACAATTAATTAGCTTGTTTTAAAAACTTGCCCTTGTTGTTAAGCAACGGTTTCAGAATATTTTTTGGACTGTTCTATTATTAATGCACTTTTCCCATACTTGTTTAGAATGCTTTGTAAAACAAACCAGGTCACAAAAATCATCCTCGGAATTAATCTTATTTTGACGAGGCTAACCTCGACACTTTTGGCGTTTGATATTTTGAAAATCAAATTTTGCCAGGTCCCTGGAAAATGACTTTAATTATTTTCGGATTATAAATCCAAACTTATTTTTGATAAGAAGTTATTTACGATAATAACTTATTTTTGGATTTATCGCTGTTGACCGTAATTGGACCCAGCGTTGCTTATGCAACTGTTGGTTGAAAGCCAAAGTGTTCCTTACGTACTTGGTTGCAAGACAAAATGGTAACTTTGGGCTATCATTTGCAGTCAATCATGTATAAACAAGTATCACTGATAAGGGACACGCATCCAATAAACCTAATTTGGTTCGAATTTTTTGTTAGGTCTCCCAGATGTTTTCCTCGTTTGTTTTTCTTCCATGCCCTTTCCCAGTTCATTTGTTTTTCCCTAAACTACGCAATCAGGTCATTGCCCGTTGAATAGATTGTATGTTTTTCTTGTTTTAGATTGCTGCCAAGGTTTGTATTCAAACATGATCGACTGCAAAGATAGCTTTTTAATCTAAATGCGTTCTGGGCATTAAAAATCCTTGAAAGCTGTAAGATCTATACAACCATTTCTTTATGCCAAGACCACTTTTAAATATTCATTTGTTAAGGTAAATCTTAGGGCTGCCAGAGAACATACATAACACCCCTGTAACCTAAACGCTCAAAGACGGATCTAAAAGTATGTTTGATTTTTTATTTAACAGTTATCACGATTGCTTTGTCTACAATTCATACTTATGATATACTAGATGTGGTTAATTTTTAAGGAAGATTTATCACTCATGAGGTTTCTTTAACATCGTACACATACATGTCTGTAGCATCTGGAGTTTTTAAGGAAAATGTTTTCAAAGGAGTAATAGACTAAGAAAAAACTTTGAGTGAAAAATTCGTTGTCATGCTAGCAATTAGAACTATATCGTTCTTGGAATGCCTTTTTGAGAAAAAATCTGTCGCCATTCGCCTGTGAAGCAAGCATGCAAGCAAGCATGCAAGCAAACATGAAATTTCAATGAGCTGTTATTCTAGCTGATTTGTTAATAATTATGAAACAATACTTTGTCAAATTTTTCTTAAGATTGTCGATCATAAATTTAAATACACCAATTCAATGTTCCAATTGTTTAGGACGAGTTCAAAGTTTTTCTAACGTTATCTTTTTGCCTGTATTCAAGCTAAACATTTAGACATAGTTATGATTATCATAATGTATATATTGATGTATTTTTTAGCTAATGTAAGTTTTAAGTCTTTGTAAGGGGTTGTATATGGGCAGTCTTTAGTCATATTTTATTGCACCAAATTAAGAAAAGATACCGCCATACGTCAAATATGTTTCCATAATAACACTTCCATCTCTGAAGGTGCGAAAATGGCTCAGTGGTAAGGATGGCGGACAACAGATCTAAGGGTCTGGGGCTCGAGACCCTGGCTAGTCCCATACCTTCACCCAGAGTGAGGGTAGTCCCATCTGCAATTCCAGGAGTTTGAATCACCAGGCGTGGTCACATCAAGAGACGGACCAAGACACTGCACAATAGGCGTAGCTTCTCAGTTTCATTAAAACTACATTTTGATTCTAAGTAGGAACATATACAAACCTCTGAAGTTGCCCAGTTATGATAACATAGGTCTGTTTTAACAGCATCTCATTAGTTATTGCAGCATTACATGTTCATGAAAAATGCTTTCACCTGGCTTTATTGTAGCTTTCGAGTCATGATAACATATCATTAGACTCGTCGTACATCAGTAGAACGAGCGGTAACACCGACACAAGTAGTGCTGCCCCACAGACAGCCAGATCGGCACGGGTCAGTGGAAGGGGCAACAGAGAAAACAGAGTCCCATCACAGACGCAACGACCATCAAGGTATGTTAGGGTTTGCTTCTTTTTGTCAGTAGCTGTAAAGGGGATAGGCAGTCTTCCTCTTCACTAACTGTTGATTTAGGCTTAAAGTACACATTATGTTGTCTGTATACAGGTGTACTGGTTCGTAGATGTTTTTTGCTTTGTAAGACCGAAGGTTATGAATCTGAAATTTATTTATCTGCCAAGCTATCAACTACAGTAGAATTAGAGATTGTCCATTTAACAATTCAAGTGAATTTTTTTCGGTCACTTTGTTAAGATATCATTTTTTAATTTTTATAATGGATTACAGTTTTATCCAATCTAATTTTGGGTTTGAGCAAATTTAGAAGTTCTTGGTTTTCAAAGGAGCTAACTTGAGGGACTGAGACTACCTTGCCTGTTCTGATTTTAGAGTTCAACAACCGTACGAGGCGGTTAATATGTCGCCAGCAACAAGCAATGGTGCCGATCGCTCTGTAAATAGCCGTGAACATACTTCGTCATCGACTAGAACAACAGATAGTGGAACAGCTTCAGTGACGGGAAAGAATCCCAATCGATCGCAGATCCCGGATGTAGTTGCAGGCAAATCCAACAAGATGGTAGGCAGGGTAAGAGTTTTAACCCAACCGGGAGCCAAGCCCTTATTTAAGCTAAGGCATCAGCAGACATATTTTTCGTCAATTCTAGAGACTAATTTACAGCTCTTTGTTTGAATGAAAAGCAAATTATAAGGACTAATTTACAGCTCTTTGTTTAAATGAAAAGCAAATTATAAGGACTAATTTATAGCTTCCTGTTTGGAAGGAAAGCAAATTGAATTTGCATAAAATATAGCACGTTGTAAACGTACTTCAACATCCCTAAATCTTAGGCCCATTGCTGCAGCCCACATCAATCCCATGGGTGGTAGCGGCCTTTTGTAGTTACTTGGTGTTATCTCATGTTGCCGATTTTTGCCTTTAACTTGCTTTTGTTATTGCCGAGTTTGTAATTTTGTTACATTTTCGCATTTACAGCAACATAGTGCACCGTCAAGTGCTGCCCGTAGAAACACATACAGTAGCGCAACATATGGCAACAGAGCTCAGCAAAGTTCAGCCACTGCGAACTCAGTTCAAGCAAATGGAGAAGAGAAGTCAAGGTACGCGAAAGATTGTTAAAGACTTTGCGCTATGCAAGCATCCCATAATGCATTTTCAGACAGTCTTAAATCAATTTTGGTTAATCCGTAGAAGTTTACTGCCATTGTTTGGATCATCGCCTGGACAATTTGCCACGTGCATGAAGGCTCATCGTTAGCAATGATTCTTTAAGGTCTAACGAATCAGTTGTTCTCATCTTCTTCTCAGAATTGGGTTTGCAATTGTATTGGAACATTTGTCTGGTCTTGGCATGTCTGGTATTTTACTATTTTCACAATTCAATCTAGTGTTTTTTCTTTAAGATGATAGTCATGCCACCTTGGATTGAATATAGGCGTAGGCAAAATATTTAACGTGTCATTTTAACATTTCTATTTTAACACTTTTAAGTTTTAATCCTCTCTGTTACCAATGCTACTATATTCCTTGATGAATGAACATTGCAAACGAATTCTAGAAGTCACATATATTTTTATCACCTTAGCCAAGAAATAGACACAGGGGCCAGAGCCCGTAGTAGGATACCTCAGCAACCGAACCGTTTATCTCCCACAAGGATGTCATTGCCACCCGCCGCTCTTACAAGGAGCTCCGATCGTGATAAAACGACTACTGCCGATGATGAAAGTAGGCCAGGGTGAGTGAATTCAAACTATTCACAATAAAATTTTTTAAATCTACTTTTTGATTTTACCCATACTAGAAAAATGATTTTTGAAAGCTAGATGTTTTTTAATTTATTTGACGTTATCGGCTTCTAACTTCTATCGGCCACACCAGATATTCATTACGATTCAAATTGTAACAAAAACAAAGGCGAAGCGGAAAGTGACCATCAGATATCAAAAGATAGAGTGATGGCAGTTTTTAAGTTTCCTGGTTCACAGGAAATTGAGCAAAAACACGACCGTATTTCTTAACCTTACAGCTTAGTTTTTTCAATTATTAATACAGTAACGCAGAACCTAATATTAAAGATATTGTTGTATTGATGGTAGAGAGGCAAGAGAATCTACAGTATCAAATGATTCCAGAATATCATTAATACGCATCTATTTAAATACAGACAAAGAAAATGATTGACAAGAATTGCCCACGGTATACCTCTCTGAATAGCGCCATTTTTTTGTTTTGCAGTTTTTTTGCTAATCTTGCATTCTGTTTTTCTAGCACTGCTCCGTTAAAGCATGTGACGTCAGCCCAGACAACTCAAGTACCAAAACTGAACAGAGGCACAACTGCCCGAAGTACGTTCCATAGCGGGCAAACCAGAGAACGGAAGAAGATGGCCGAAGAAAGGAGCAGGGAAGCCGGTAGCCCAGTTGCGTCTGGAAGAACTTCTTTCATAAGCAAGCTGACATCAAGGTTTAGTAAAAGGTAGGGCCATTTTTATTGAGTTTAGTCAAGTCGATTTCTGCAATGAAATTGAGACTGTACACGATGGGATGTAGACTGTAAGGCTTTTTATGACGCCACCGTCATCGTATCGGATTTTATATGCGCCAAGACGTTTTGTAAGATTCACAGTTTTTTAAATTCTTGATTTGATTTCTTAAAATTCAAATAATTCCAGGCAGAAGAAATAATGATATGTTTCTCTTCTTCAACTAAAAGATTTCTCAATTATCAGATCAAACTAAGTTCTATGTTCTGTTCTCTGTTATATTCACTCTGTTATAATCCCAGGATTACTTTTCTCCACTTTTACTAGTGGAATAACATCTTTAGTTAATTGAAAAATTTAAAAGAATTATCAATGTTTACACATTCTTAAAAATTTTTGAATACCTTTTTCTTGGACCCTTTCGTTCATTAACTTTCTAGTCCCAGATTTTTAAAGGTTATCCCAATGCTCCGGTTTTTTATTTGAGGAGCTTTCCTTTAAAAAAATTTTGGGAAGCGGCAATCACGGTTTTTTCGTTTCATAAAGTGCGATTCGGAGTTTGAAATTCGTGGTAGTAAATTTTAAATATGCCCAATAACAAAGTCGTTGAGCAGTTCTGTCAAAAAGACAGACTTCCAGTTGAATCTTCGGGCAAATGGGTAACTTTTTGTGTTGTTACACGTCCGACAGCTCGCTTTGTAAAGCTGAAATAATTTTTCGAAAGTTAAAGTATTTCTCGTGAGGAATTTTGACAAACAGGCTCATTCAAGAGCTTACATAATACTGTTGTTTCGCAGAATGTCACGAGAAAATTTATTTGGCAAACATAGAAAGCGCCGGTAAGTGCTTTTTATGCAGATTTTTCGGCATGCAAAGCTGCGTTTTTAACAGCTTGTTTGCTTGCCTGCACTTTTTGCATCGCGGAGAGCAAAGAAATGGCTTTACCGGCAGGTCTGTGTTCGAAGGTGAGTTGCGCTTCCAGTTCATGTTTTGAGAGGACTATGTATCCTCACATTGCCAGTGAAAGCTGTATGGGTTTCGCTGGATAAAAAACAATTATAAGTAAGAATGTATTGGAATGTTAAGCTGATAATACTTATGTCTAGTACTCTAGGGCTGATAATGCAAAGCGTAATACTCAAGGTATGGAAAAATACCACTTTATTTCAGTATTCAGCAGGGCTATCTGTTGGGCAATTCCTTCGCTTTGCCTATCTTATCATAAATTTTGTAAGTTTTTCTGTGCGTGAACAACACGTTATTTGACTAGGCAGATTATGAGCCACAAAAATTTGAGCTAGTACAATTTTTTTGCCTCTGGTCTATTCAAAATATAATGTCTCTATTTTCCAACTGCCCTGTCGCAGCAATTCTCCACAATTTCTATTCGTCGTCTTTTTCTGTTAACTGTTTCTCGCCTCTAACAAAGCGAATTTTTTTCCATTTCAGACTGGAGTCGGCGAAAGCCCTGAGGGTGAAAGAGTAACACATCATCCAACAGCCCTGATCGCATTGACGCATGAGGGCGCTAAGGACGCATGAGGGCGCTAAGGACGCATGAGGGCGCTAAGGGCGCTAAGGACGCCAAGGACGCTAGCATTCGCTTAATTTTAGCCGCATCTAATAACTACGCGAAGAGTAGGAATGCACTTGCAACTTCTACTCCAAGTGGCACAAAAAATGTCTGATACTTGATTATAGCTGTCATATGCATGACAAAATGCTAGTTTTCGCAAACGGGTGCCATAGGAAAGTATTATATGGCCGAAATGATAGTCAAAAAGCTATTTTACCTCACCTCTAAAAATTTCAGTTTCACGTTCCTGTCAACAGGAATTACAAAAGGCTTTCACACTCTATGCGTAATAAACAGATATTTTTTGTGTCGAATAAAATGTAACAATGTAAAGTAACGTCACTCGACCTAATGGGTTTTCAATTAAGGTATTGTTTAGCGGCGCTCAGGAGATCTCCTGTTCACAGGGTCAAAGCAAGTCCTAGATATTTGTGGTTTAATTGTGGGTGTGAAGCATCGGGTGTCTTTTGTGCATCGAAGAAGTTGCAATGTGTTTCGTTTTCCTGCACGTGCACATTTACTTTACACAGGCCATTGTTTGTGAACAGAGCCAGCACGCAGCTTGTGTTCCTCTTCCCTTCAGGGGTCTTGCCATTCCAAGTACAAAGAAACGCACTTGTAATCCAACTCAATAATACTATACTGCTTTGTCAATGGACAATGTTTTGTCAATAGACAATGCTTCAGTAGTGTACAAAAGCAACCGGCGTTAATTCTAAGAATACTTGCGTGGTGGAATTCTGGCCCCACAGCTATTCAAAGAATGTCTGGAATTTGTGGTTGAATAACCGTTGTTTTTATAATCAACATGTGGAACCAAATGCGTGTCCAGCCCTGCCGTGAACAATAGCCATTTCTTTGCACTTCATTCCTTTGTAAATTTTTAGAGTATGTTACAAATTTTAGCGCTATATTAGTTTTCCTTTTAATCCTCGTTTCTAGAATATGGCTTTAGTATTTTTTCTTTAAAGTATAAGTGGTTTTGTGGTTAAAAATGTCATTCACAATCCTAGTACCTAATTTTAACGTCATCCATCCATTTTGCAAATTTGCGTCCAATATAGGTTTTGCCAATTACAACCGAAGTTCTTTTGAAATTAACCGTGACCGGAAAAAATTCACAATATTTTTGGCAGATTTCGGTTTGGGTTTTACTGTCTGCCAACAGCATCCAAAATTTTAATTTTTGCGCGCGAACGGCTTTTTTTGTTTTTGCTTCATGGCGTGCCGGCAAACGGGTGCCCTTTCAGTGTTTGGCCCTTTCCAGCTCATTGCTGCCTAGAAGTAGACCTTATTCATCCATTGATAGATCAGTGAGTTGATCAGATATAAACAGTGCTATAGATTGGAAGACTGATTGTAGTTGGCTGAACTGTAGATTCTCTTGGTGTTTCAAACCTAGTATTGAGAAATTCTTAGTTTTAAAGCGGCTCTATTCGTGAGACGGTCTCTAACGAAAAACGGCTTTAAAAAAGCAACCATTTTACAACACACTAAGAGCTTTCTCGTCTTACAAAGATTTTTTCGTCTAACGAAAAATATTACAGCCGTGAAGAGAAACTTCTACGATCAGGCCTAAGCTACAAATAGCAACGCAAAAACTCTAGCTGACTATGTACCTGTTAACGACAATAGGACCGACTAACGACAATAGGACCGATTAACGACAATAGGATTCTTCAAAGCCACCTGCAAAATATGAGGTTTTTCACGAAAGACAAAACGATATGGAATTTAGAATACATGCAAATTCTCGATGATAAGAAAAACGTTGTCCCTAAAACAGCTGCCCACAGCAGGGCCTGCATGGAAGTTTAAAATTTGGGAGGCCCAGATCTTCTCTGGAAACATCTTCGACTACGTCAGAGATTGACTATGAACGCTTCCCACGTAAAAAACCAACTAGAAATATCCTTCATATTTTTAAGGGGAGGTGGATTGTCTTTGGTCGTAGCTTAGATTGTGTTTGATGTACAACTATGAACTATTTTGCGACGCTAGCTGGAATTTGAATTTCGGCATGTGTTGCTCTTAACTTTGCATGCGAAATGTATATTGTACAACATTTAACAATTGTTTGAAAATTCTATCAGAAATTTCGTTAAAGGCAAACGCTGTCGATACTAAAGTGACTGAAACCATCTGTCGATAAACTATTGACCAATCAACATGCGTGCGAGTGGTATCACGCTCGTTGATTGGTCAATTTTGATTGACAGTTTAAGCAATTTCAGTTTCTGTCGACTGCCTCTAAGCGTGTTTTGTGAGGCTATATATTTGAACCTACCTTAAATGTTGCATTTATTCTTACTTTGCAGCAGATCCCTTGAACAAGATCAGCAGTCCGGAAGTAGCACGAGCACCGGGGCACAATTAAAGCCACGGTCACTTCGGTTCACGTGGAGCATGAAGACGACCAGTAGTATGGACGCAAATGATATGATGGATGAAATTACCCGGGTATTAGACTCAAATGCATGCGATTACGAGCAGCGAGAGAAATTCTTGTTGTTCTGCGTGCACGGGGATGCATATGAAGACTCTTTAGTCCAATGGGAAATGGAGGTTTGCAAGTTACCACGCTTATCCTTAAACGGTGTTCGGTTTAAGCGAATATCCGGTTCATCAATAGCCTTCAAAAACATTGCATCTAAGATTGCAAATGAATTAAAGCTGTGACTCTGTACTACATTTAACCATGATACTGACGATCAAGCCGAGGAACAGTGCTTCAAAATACACCCCCAAAGAATGATTAGTTCGTTGATACGTTTCTCATTTCCAGTGAGAGCTGAATAAAGTCAAAAGACCCCCAGGAATGGGACCAGATCAGTAACTGGACAAAGCGTGTACTTTACTTGTGTAAAAATACGGTCTCCCTTACCTGATCTGGATATCAGTATTATTGTTACTTTCAGGTTGTGCAGATAGCGGTTGATTAACGAGCTTTTAGTTTTGTGAAAATCTTTTATTTTGGATAATAAAAGGGGAATTATCCCGGGCACGAGTTTTATTAGCGTATATATGACAAAGTTAATCTGTAAATCAGCGTCGTCTGCGTGTAACCTCGATGATTTCAAGTGTTGAATCTTGCGAAGGTCTAACTTTCGTTTGGTCACAGAAATCGGTTGTATTGTATGTTGATAACTCTTCTAAGAGTTACGCAATACACCCAGAGTCAAGCTGCAAGTTCGAAGATGGTCATATCTTCTGTGTAACTACATGGCTAAACTAACTCCTAAGGGTGGTTAAATTATGAGATTATAATTGGTCCTAGGCATGATCCTCAGTCCCTCGCGAATGTTAATTTGTTTTTATGACATTTTTGATTTTATGAATATTAACTCTCCATTAGTCATTAACTGTTACTCATTAGAAATATTTTCTGTAGCTATCATGTAAACAAACCAGAAGTAAAGAAACCATCCTGTCTTTATTTTCTACACACTCCAACGATAACTTCATTTCTATCCACGCGATTCAAAAAAACAAAACATTTGTACAAGTTTCTTGCGCTGGACTATTTGTTTATTACAATATTATTTTCAGTGCATAAGTTTTTGCTTTCCTTTTCAAATGCTCCACCCAGTGAATTTTCTTGAATGCTGTATATATTTTTTGGTTAGTTATGCTTTGAGGAGCTAAGAAAAATGAATTATCTATCAACTCCAAATATTCAAGACCCTCCTCCTTTGGGTATTTGGGCAGGATTCATGTGCAAAGAAAGTCATTGATTTGAAGAAGGCAGCTCTAGTTTAAGAAATTGTTATTAATAAGTGGTTTCTCTAACGTTCCCGCTTTCTACCGTGGAAACAGTAGCCATCTCCGTCTATGTAATTCCTTTCTCGCAATCTCTTCGTTGCCAATGTCATGACAATAAAGATATATGGATTGTACCTAATTTCTCCTAATTGCATTGGGCGATTCTAAGAGGCTTTTAAGTCGATTATTACAAACGATAAAATATCAATGTCGGTAAAAAAGTTTTTGCCTTTCTTTAGTGTAACTTTTTGAGATTTAAGAAGTGCCGCAATCAAAAGTTTTTTTAATGTAAGTTTGCAGGTTGTGTTGACAGTTGCATTTGTTTTCTTTTGAGAAACTCTCTTAAGTTGTACATTGTCGAGAATCGAACAATCATTTGAAACGATTGCAGAGTGACATCACCTGTGCATTGACTGATCACGTGCCTTTGTTAGAAGGCTCTACTAAAGTTATACAAACACAACCACTGTTCGTGGGCTACTTGTTCCCCCTTCAGCTGAAGGAGACACTTTGTATAGTCTTGTTCAGAATTATTCAGTATGACATGGGCTCCGACAAAGGTTTAAAAGTAGGGGGACCAAGGGAAAATTTAACACACATAACAAAAGAATTTGAAAAAAACTATTGTTTTGCAAAACGTGGGGGGGGGGCAAGCCCCCCGGCCCCCCTTCGTCGGAGGCCCTGTGTGGGTTTGTTTACACGACTAAGAGTATTTGCTCAAAAACAGGTCTAGCAGTTGGTACCCTGTGGCGCTATAGATGACATGCCCCAGTATTTGGAAGTGAAACTTCTTTTGTCAAGGAAAGTTTCTGCACAAGTCATTACTTAAAGCATATAAAAACCTTCAGCAGTTCAAAGAGATCCCATTTTATTTTGTTGATCATAAAAAGAACAATATCAAAATATGAAATTGCTAATACTTTTTTTTTATAAGAAAAAGTTTATAAGAACACGAGCCTCAAAATTTGTGAAATTTTAAGAATAAATTTAGAACAAGCCGATGCTGAGCTACTATAAAATGCAATTTTGGGCGCTTTATTTCAAAAACGAGGAGTTTTAGCCATGTGTGGGTGCTTTTTCGGTGAATATTCGAACTTGTCAGCAAATGAAGCTTGTCTCGTTCACTTTGTTGGCAAATAAACTCGTTTTTTATAAGAAAAGGTGGGCTCAATTTTTCGAAAGTTAAGAAATAATCCTACCCAAATTGAAAAAAGCTAAGAAACTTTTATAATTTGCAGTTTTAATTTTCCGAGTTGACACTCGAAACAGTTTTGACATCGAACATCACTGTACATTGCAACACTACACTTGACATGCAGTCTGCATTCATTCTCAGTAAATTGCACACTCAAGGAGTTTCAATTTAAAAATTCTCAACAGAGTTAGTCATTCTTGGAAAACAAAGTTCCTTGATCACTTTGTTAGTTTATCTGTGAGCTATTTATTTTACAAAAATGTGAACAATTCTTTGGTGATACAGAACTTGAAAATGGCTTTGAAAAAAGCAAACATTTTACAACATATTACCTAACAGCTTTTTCGTCTGACACTCCTCAGAGCACAATGGGCTCTTTCTGATCTGTATTATGTTAGTCCCAGTGCAGGCACCGCGGAACAGGGGGGCTGGGGGGCTCAAGCCCCCCCCCACTTTTTCAAAAATGGCAAATACTAAGTAATAAACTACCAGTAATGCCTCTTTTTATACGGTTTTAGCATCCTCCCACTTTTTTTAGACCACTCACTTTTCTCAACGCTCCACGGTGCTTGCAGTGTGTTAACAGAATAGTTGGAAAAACCCTAAACCTATCGGCTTTACAACCGTAGGGGCCCTTTACATTAGACTCTTTTTAAGTACTTTGAGTGCTATGTGTATGTCAACTGAATAAATCAAAGAATTATGACAACCTATAATCAAATTAGCTCCTAAGGAGCAAGTCAAATGCTTAATTAGCTCGAGTCATTGAATGTTGCAAGCATTTGTTTACTTAACTAGCACTTGAATACATGGAAATCGTATATTTGCCTGATATTTGTCATGAACATTTACTTCTCAGAGTACTTTTTCATTAATACACAAAGCTCCAACATTCTTAGTTAGGTTTGTTTATTTTAAATATATTCCATTAACAAATTACGATTACATCACACAACTTACACTATATTTAATAATTACTTTACCCTGCTACTGGGTCCCATGGGTTGCTGCAGCGTTTGCAAAAGTGTTTTGTGGGGGGCTGAAGCCCATGATTTTATGGGCCACTTTTCATGTTAGTGATACATATGAAGGGGGCAGTGAAAAATTGGCAGGATATCTTTGATTATAAAAAGAATGTGTCAGTAAAACGTTGTGTGTGTTTATGACAATAATTATACTGAGAAACATCTTCTTTACGATTTTTAGTGTATTGTTTAAGTTGAAGGAATTAAAGAGAAAACAGACCTTGTTCTGTAATCAGATTTTTTTAAAATGGTTTAAGACAAAAATATGTCATGCTCACAGGTCAAAGACAGCCCTTATAAATATTGCTAGACATGTATACAGTAGTATCATGTATCTAAGAGTCTAATTACTATAAAGTCTACAAAACAGCGTTCTCGTCTCAAGTAATGTCCAATTTCACTTGAAGTAAGATTCAACTTTATTCATAAAGTTTGCCAGTTCAACATCATTCGATGAAAGGCCACCACAATCGTGGGTGCTTAAAGTGACGTCTACTTTGTTGTAAACATTAAACCATTCTGGGTGATGATTCATTTGTTCAGCTTTCAGAGCGATCCTGCTCATGAATCCAAACGCTTCGTTAAAGTCTTTGAATAAAAACTGTTTCTTCATTGCATCTCTACCTTCTACCATTTCCCATCCACTTTCTGCCAAAGGCTCAATCTGTTTCTTTCTCTCATCTTTGCTCAATTTACATCTCTTAGCTGGTGGCTCGGACATTTTGAGCGAGAAATGCCAATGAAACTTCCACTTTTCCAACAGTTAGTATTCTCCACGTTACAGAAACTACCATCTGCTTGTAGCCTCTCTTAGAAACGTACGGTGCACCATGGGATCAATCTTTTCCCGCCAAATATTATCATTTTGCGGGAAACGTGTTTATGACTGTTCTATGGTGTCCCCCATCCAAACCGAAATCGCCAATATTGCGGAATAGTCTAGGAAACACGCCAAATAAGAGACAGAAGTTAACAAACTGATGCAAAGACCATTCTAAAACAGAGATGTCTGGATTTGACGAGCAACCAGTGTATTTTAGCGACCCCTTTGGGTCATCACAGGATCAAGGAGATGATCAAGAAATCAATCGTGTTCAAACCCAAAAGCGTTTTAAGGAATTTATTCGACAGTTTCACGAAGGGACTTTTGTTTACCCCTACAGGTACAGATCACGTTTCATTTTGTTTTATTTTTTCATTTCTGGGCTAATTTTTCATATTCATTTTGCATATTATTTATCAGAGAAAAACATGTTATCACTAAAATACTTAACGTGCAAATATTATCACTAAAATAAACATCAAACTACATTATTATTCTCAAATATATTTATTTGTTATACAATGGTTTTCAAGTTACTGTCTTAAAATAATGCATGCCTTTAAAATGCAATTTATTGTTGTAACTAATGAAATAGAAGTTGACAATCACTGCTTCACTCCTCCTGCCTAGAACTTGTCAACCAGGTAGAGTTGCGGTATTTCAGCTGCGCAGCTATAGTGGGTGGCCTTGCTTCTAAACCTACACCTACAGCATGCTGGCAGTATTTTGGATTTTCTGCTTTCTATCCTTTTGTGGGTCAGTTCCCTCAATTTCCTTTATGGAAATGCAACACTCTATTTAATACCAGTGATACTGATTTTATTTAGAAAGATTCTGGCATTTCCCACAAAAGGGCATTGCTTCTCTACCTGACTAAAAACAATGCCTGCTAAAACCTGCATACAAGCTAAAGCCTGGTTCCCTTAAAGGAGAACTGACAAGCAAAAATAAGTTTGGCTAAAACGGTAGCTTGTGACAAGCAAATTCCGGGATCGAAAAAATTTTTTAAATCACAGTTACCGTTTTTGAAATACAGGCGTTTTAAGTTGAGAAACGACAATTATTCCGACAACTTGAGACTCGAGGCGAAAATCTTCCCGAGTGAGCGATCATCTTTGACGTCACAAGTGACATGTTCTCAGCACGTATTGTGTTTCTCTATAGAAACCTTTAAGAAAATGCTGCGGACAAATCTTTATTTTGTGCATTTGAAAGGAGCTAATTTTGCATTTTTGACACATAATTGACTTTTTCAATGGTTCGGGACTCTGAATCCGAGTTTTATTACACTGATTTCGAAACAAATGGAGAGTTTCAGCCGTCTGAGTTTTTGCTACCAACCAGCGCCGCCGCTTGGGCAGACAGTCGTCCCATGGCTCAACAGTGACGATGTTATGAACAAAGTACAGACTGGAATTACAAACTGATATGGAATTTTTATTAAAAAAATGCTATTGCTACAATCTAAATGAGATCAGGTATCCTAAAACTAGAATTTCATTTCAGATTGAGGGGTCTTTGTCCAGGCTGCTTGGTCTGTAAGGCCTAATTCGCTGAAATGCCTATGATGCCCTAAACGGAACTGCAAGTTATTCATTGTTAATATAACATTCCATGATTGTTTTTCAATGTTTCAAACGCGTTAATTGTATAGTGATATTAAATAGTAAAGGCGGGTTAAAAGTCGACTTGTGCGGATTATATGCCATTTTCACTGGGCGTGAAGGGTTTCGGGAACTGATAAGTTACCTGGCAGTCGAAAAATCTGGATTTACGGAATAGGCTCTTAGCTCTTTGTCAAAGAACTTTATTTCTTATCTTAGTCGAAAAAAATGCTGTTTAGCTGTCATAGGAATATCAACTGGCGCATTATCTTCTTTTGCAAGCAATTTTGACTTGGGTGGGGGATGGTCTTTTTGCAAGACCAGGTTATTCCCTAGTATCTCAACCTCTGTTACAATAATCAAGTTCAGTGAAATTATTATTTAGTCACACTCGCAGCTCCCAGCAACCAAGGTTTTTTCTTGAATTCATATTTCTGCACCCAAAGCAGGTTGCAGGATCGCTTTTACCGCTGTCTCCACTAGATTTCGTTTGTCTTTTGGCTATTGCTTCAACCCCCCTCCCCCCGTCCCCTCATCTTGCGATTTTATTTGTAATTATAAAAATAAAAACTTTGAAGAAACGGCATCAGTTTTCAAACAAAGTCGACTCCTTTTTTTCACAAGCTTAGAGGCTCTTTCAATGTTTCAAAGCATGCTGGTTCGAAGATATCATGGCATAAAAATAAATTTCATGTGGATATTAGCGTCCTAGCAGACATGTAGCTAGGATTTTTTAGTTTCTTTATACTTATAAATGAAATGCCTGACAATTTTTTGTCTTTTCAACGCGGACTATTTTTAATAAAACACGAAACTTCATTTGTACCTTCACCGTTGCGGTGAAAGCCTTTACAACGGCATTGTTAACATGTCACTTGTGACGTCAACCGATAATTTTAACAACTCCTGGCGATAATCCTGTTTCCGCTTCGGAAAATTCCCGAGTCCTGGCTGTGACGTATTTGACGGATAAAAGTGCAAATATCAGAAAAAGGGCGAATCTTAGAAGAAAACTTTTTCCAGATTTGAAGTCAGCAACAAATTTTGCATCGAATAAGCCAAAGTTATTTTTGCGTGTCAGTTCTCCTTTAAAATCGGAAGAATTAGGAATAGCCTGTGTTCGCATTAAATTCTTCATTGATTTAAAGAGGCACAGGTCACATCAATATATAATATGCAAGTTATCTTATTCTTCCATAATGGGATAAATGTTTCTTAGGTTTCTCAAATTGATTGTGGTCGTGTAAAGAAAGAAAAGGTTCTGTAAGGTTGTAAGCAACCAAAGCACAATAGAATTCAATTAATTACTTTTAACAAACATGTAATTCAACTTGGACATTTTAGCTATTTAAATTCCTAGTTAGTAATTGTTGAGACCTGTTATGCAGTGGTGGACTGCAATTGATGCTTGGGTACAATTTCATCATAGGCCCAACCATTCACTTGCATTCAGGGGCTCTTCTTTTTATTCCAAAGCCCATTTATCACTGTACAGGCCCCCAGAGGGTCACCAGTAGCATCTCAAATGTTGTTTAAAGCACTGGAAAAGACTTATCTCTGGAGATGGCACTAGGATAAAAAGTTGCCTGCTGACAATGACACTTGAATTCTGGTTCTGATTACTTATGGAATCTGTCTGTAAAACGATTTTTGCATTTAGCATGAACAGCATAATATGTTTTACCATGCTTGACTGACATTTGATCACAACTCTAACCCTAGTTTTACAATGTAAATTTTTTTTATAGGATAAACAAACATGTTTCAATTCAAATGCCTAATCTTTTCATGGCTTTCCTTGTTTTTTAAATGTAATGACCTGTCTTCTATCATTTATTATTTATTTAGACCTTTAAAAATGCCATTTTCACTTATCAGATTGCAAAATCTCAGATGCTGGAAGTTATGATATGATTGTGATTAAGTGCCTTCCTTATTGAAGCAGAACATTTTCTTTTAAGGGATCAGTTAAAACAGCACTACAATCTTGGGGAATACTACCTGGATATTGACCTAAATGATCTGTCAAGTTATGATGAACTTCTTGCTGATAAGCTGATGAAAAGTCCAGCTGAATACATTCCATTGGTAAGGACCTGTGTGTAGAGGAATTGTAAGTCCGTAGAAAACGGGATTTTACTGATCACACTTGTAAGGTATACTCTTAAACCACAGTGTAATCTAAGTCAAGTCACTTGAAGCTTTAAGATCAATAAGCCTGTTCAAATAAACTGAGCCGTACATGGGATGTGCCATGTGATATTGTAAATGCGACATGCAGCCACATCCGAAATGTAACGATGTAAATATGTACTGATGTAACGATGATCGGTGTAACAGGTCAAGAGATTTTCAGACCTCAACTAAAAGTTTTGATAAAAAATTATGGTAATCTTTGTTTACATGAAATTTTTTCCATTCTCAAAATTTCTGCTAGTTTCAAACATGGTATCATTGTTTGCCTTGAAAATTGGGCGACTAAAATATGAAAATATACGAAAAATTGATGTTTTCATCCAGAAAACGTTTACTGTAACCTTAAATGGACTTTTATTGTGCCATTTGCCCTACCTTCTGTATCATGCATGTTTAGGTGAAATGTAAATCTAAATTGTTAGAGAATTTGAATTTTCACGAATTTAAGAATAGTTTTGAGTATAACTGGAGAAAACCTTTATTTGTAGGTTGCAATAAGGTATTTGTGCATGCTTTTCCAGTTGATAGTTCTGGTCATTTTGTTGACAGGAAAAAGTTTCATGTAGAGAATTGATTCTACCCTTTATGCTTCTTTTAAGTTTGAGGCTGCAGCAAAAGAGATGGCTGATGAAATTACCAGGCCACGTCCTGTCGGAGAGGAAGATGTGCAAGACATTCAAATAACACTGAAGTCAAATGCAAATCCAATTGGTATCAGGACTCTGAAGGTATTTTTGTAAGTTATGCCATTATGCCATTAAGAAATTTTTGTAAGTTATGCCATTGTGAATGGTTGTATTTTGCATTTTTTGCAATATGGCATCAAAAAATTACCTCAAAAATCAGATTTTTACCCAAGGATTGAAAATGTTGTGCGGATAAGATTCACTTCAATTCCTCACTCAAAACAATTCACTGCAAATGTCTACCTTCTATTAAAAGGCAAAGTTTCATCCATTGCCATTTTGAGAAATCAATAAACCACCCATGGTTTTGAAAAAACGTAATCTAAGTGATCATGTTTCTTTTTACAACAGAGTGATCATGTTTCAAAATTGGTAAAAATTCCTGGGATCATCATCAGTGCCTCTGCAATTAGAGTTAAAGCTACAAGAATCACTGTGCAATGCCGTTCCTGCAGAAATACCATTCCAGATATTCCTTTGAAACCAGGGCTGGAAGGCTATGCCTTGCCAAGAAGTTGCCCGTCAGAGCAAGCTGGCAAGCCACCTTGTCCAGTTGATCCGTTCTTTATACTTCCTGACAAATGCAGATGTGTGGATTTTCAGGTAAGGAGTTGAACCTGGTTGCTTCTTTAATCAAACTGGGAATAAAACTTTAATCAGATCTAGATTTAAAGCAAAGCGAAGTCTGAAGAGGGGGCTTTCTATGGGTAGCAAAATCCGCAAATTTGCTACTTTTTCTTGCATAATTGGCAAGGTTGCTACTTTTGCTAAATTAGCAATCAAAAATGAAAATCTTGTTAACAACACTTAATGTTCCTTAGAAAATTCGGAGATGAAAATGTCTGTTATAGTCTTTTGTGTTTGGATTTTTTCATTGAAATGCCATAAAGCCTTGTAAAGGTGTCAACTTTTGCACAAATCTCTTTTCCATTTTTTGCATCATATAAAGTGCATGTTTGCCAATGTCTGTTTTATTGATGAAAATAATTATTCCCCTGAGAAAAGGTGATAAATATACACAAGGGAAAAAGTAGGCCAAAATAACGGTGAAAATTTACAAAAACATTTGTCATATCAAGGAAAATCATGATGAAGGGACATACAATTCAGTTCATAAAAATGAGAGTTCGTTATAAACGGGATTCGTAAGAGGATCCGTTATATAAGGGATCCGAGGGAATTTGTAAGAGGTTTGGCAGAATCGAAGGGGCCAGGTATATTTTTGCTATACCGGAAAATTAGTTATAGCCTGGTTTCATATTATTGGGATTCCACTGTAGACTAGTCCAATGATTATTTCAAAATTTTCTTTTTCGCGTGTGCGATCGCACGTCTTTCCGACGAAAGCCTGTTTTTGTAGTACCTGGTTAACATTGTTATTTCAATACAGTAATAGATTTATCATTGTTACATTGGTTTATCATGAGTAATTTAAAAGAAAAAGTCATTTTATTTGATATCTTAGCCACCTATTAACATTGTGAATGAGCAAGACTCAAAGTATATATCTTATCTTTATTAATTCTGTAAGGTTGGATTTTGTGTAATGATATCAAACACTGTATCTTTTAATGCAACAACACAGGTGCTTAAGCTACAAGAATCCCCGGATGCAGTGCCAAATGGAGAAATGCCAAGACACGTGCAGCTTTATTGTGACAGGTATGGCTTTCATACAATTTCTGAAAACAAATTTTCTTTAACATTATCGAGCCAGTTTTCTTGAGCAGACCAAAAAATGCAAGTGTGTACAGGAACCTGAAGTGATTGTACGCTTATTTTTGTCCTCCATGCCCAATAAAGAATTCAACTTCAATGATCATATATTTCTTTCAATAAAACTCTAAACTTTGTTATATGCAAGTCATTGAATCTCTAACAATACATGTATTCATGGCTTTAGTGTATTTCATTTTCAAATATATTTTCTTTGCTGTTAGGTATTTGACTGAAAAAGTGGTTCCAGGAAATAGAGTGACAATCATTGGAATTTATTCAATCAAGAAAGTGTTCCAGAAGTCATCTAGAGTGAGTAGTTTTACTTTTGTTTCATGACCATGTTGTAAACTGATGTTTATGTAAACAGAGATTTGCTGTGTTTACTGTTGCTCCAGGTAGACATTGATATATGTGGTAAATGATATTTGAAGCAGAGTAATTTTCATATCGATGTATGCTTCCCATTGCTATGATTTCTTGTAGAAGTCCTTAAATGTTTTAATGGTTTATTTCAAAAGGATATTTATATTTTGGTACCTTGACCTTCAAACTAGGTTGGTGGAAGGTTATAGAAAGAAAAATTTCAAAAATATATAAAGACAATAATCTCACAGTTTACCCTATCACCAAGTAATAGGTCTGCACTAGGGATATGCCACACCACCTACATCTCCTGTCAGTTACACCACTGGATTTTCAATTGTCAAATGAAACTCCCATTGAGTTCTATTCACATAGGCAGGTACCACATACCTGGGACGTTAGGATCATTTCAAAGTTGGAGAAGCACTTTTTTGTAGGGGTTAACTCTTAGGGGACATGTGCCTCAGGCGCACCCCTGGTTTCAGCATCCCTACTGCAGAGCAAATTATCAATTGGGATTTGTATGAAGGCTAACAGGGTTTCCATTATGACAAATAGCCAAGAGCAACATGATTAAGTGTGTTGTTTTAATTTCGCTTTGGGAATGGTTATTCACAACTGTCTTGCCTAACAAGGTACTGATCTTTCATTCATTTTGATATATTTCAGGGTCGAGAGGAAAGTGGTATAGGAATTAGGAAACCCTATATTCGAGTTCTTGGAATTCAGTTAGAAACTGGGGGCGGAGGAAGGGCTGCAGTTAAAGCGCCATTCACACCTACTGAAGAAGAAGACTTTAGAAGGCTTGCTGCAACACAGGATGTTCACGACGTTATTGCAAAGAGCATTGCACCATCTATATTCGGAAGTATTGATATTAAAAAAGCAATTGCTTGCTTATTGTTTGGTGGCTCAAGAAAAAGGTAATGCTGTTTTCCTTGATAGTCTTAGTTGAATGGGACTCTATTTCTTGCGATTTGTTGTCTTGAACAAAAGTTAGAAATAAATCATGTTTCATTTTACAAGCATGTTTATTGAAAGCAATGTGTCTTGCAATTTCCGTCTCAATATTTATATTTGTGGATTGTTTAGCTTTAGCTGTTTCCATTGTTAACGTGTGCAGAAGTGTCATTTCGGGAAATATGACAGAGAAATATGAAAATAAAGACTAGTCATTAAGTGTGTCAAGCTCATTTGCCAGGCATTATCACGTTTGCTTTTGGGGAAATAAGTGCTTAATCCTTCAATTTTTAGGCTTCCAGATGGACTTACACGTCGTGGTGACATCAATGTCCTACTTCTTGGTGATCCTGGGACGGCTAAAAGTCAGCTTCTAAAATTTGTTGAAAAAGTGGCTCCTATTGCAGTTTACACATCCGGAAAAGGAAGCAGTGCTGCAGGGTTAACGGCTTCAGTAAGCAGGGATCCTGTTTCTAGGAATTTCATTATGGAAGGAGGAGCAATGGTCTTAGCTGATGGTGGTGTTGTGTGCATTGACGAATTTGATAAGGTATTTCCATCTGCCATTGGCAAAAATTTCATTGTTGTTTTTACAGTACCACATCTGAGCAAAATGCAGTTTGAAAGATATATATACACAGCGACAGCGGAAACTGTATTAGGATTTAGTCGCTGCTTACGTGTTTAAAATTACTATAACTTACGCATGCCCAGTGTGCTACTATTTAGATATAAAAGCGTTGAAACTGCCTTTTCATAATAACTCTACCACAAAGCGAGGGGGGCTGAGGGAGATTATTTGCCCCCCCCAAATAAGTTCAAAATGTACTTAAAGCCATACAAAAAGTAGCCTTGCTCTTGGTTATTAGCACGTTTAGTCTCCCCCCTCTCCGCAAAAGGTTTTAGCCCCCTCAGTCTGTAATATGCTCCGCGGTCCATGGATAGACATATGATGACGGATAGGTTTGAGGATGTCAGTCCCTATTTGTTGGACACAAAACAGTTTAAATGTAGCAAGCAAGTACCTGTGGTCAAAAGCAAGTACCAGCTTTTCACAGGGCTGGCAAAACTGCCTTGCTATTTACAAAGCCGACAAAAAATGGGAAGAGGAGAGTTGCTTAAACATGCAGCTCTCAACTTACGCATAAAAATTCGTACTCAGGAACGGAGATACTTAAAGTATGCTGTTTATTGCCAATAATTAAGATGACGTTGTGGTGAGAGAAGAATCAATTGCCAGTAAAAATCATACACATATTTCGCAGTTTAGACTGCATGATGAACAACAATTCAACAGAAAATTCAGTAAATTTTCTATTTGGTGATATTCATTGTGATTTTCGTATTTAAATGCGTTAAATTTAGATCTGTTTCTTCTAGATGAGAGAAGATGACAGAGTTGCCATTCATGAAGCTATGGAACAGCAAACGATTTCTATCGCAAAGGTAAGTTTTTCTTGTATAGTTCTCCTTTACTTATTTGATTGGAGATTTTTTAAAGTGTCCATGGTGACCTTCGGTGTTCTAAGGTCGTATTTGGTTTACTTCATTTGCGAAAAGCTGAACAGATGGGGAGTATTTAAAGGTGTTTCTATAAAAATAACAGGTATTACCTGATTAAGTTACAACCACGAAGAAGTTTTGTGTCCATACATATTTACGAGTAAATACATTGTCGATCTATCTACCAGCAGTTATGGTTCAATCATAAAGGTTTATCACCTCAGCTTTTGTGTATAAATAATTTCTTCTGGATTTTGGCCTCTGACTAGCATTTTTGAAGCTGTATGTTAGTTCTCTTCTAGCAGTTATGCCATTTTGCAGCTTCAGTTTTCACAGCCCCCCCCCCCCAAATGCAAGCAACATGATAATTAATCTTCAGGTTTGTCTCTGTTCCATTTTCAATGCTGCAGTGGTCACACAGCCACTAAAGGTTGTTGTGCTTTGCAGTGGTTTAGCCATTGTATGGCAGTGAGACTTTTGCAGGAGCTACCCATGTAGGTTTTCAATCTATCATAAGTTAAGTTTGTGGCAAAATCTCATCAAATTGGATTAAACATAGATTAAACATAGGGATTTGAGGAATGGAAAAAGCTTCCTCCTGCTAAGATAACATATATAGATGTCTTTAATCACACGGGGGTTAGTAGGGCAAAGTTTGACGGCGCATAAAAATACCTCTCAATTTTTGCCGGGCAAACAACCCAACCCAGAAAAAATGCACTTGGCAAGATCTATAGCTAGATCCAAAAATATCAGAATGACCCGTGATTGTTTGTTAAAAAAATTGAGTGTCCCCGTGGGTTTTACGTACCCTTTCTGGAAGACAGAGCTATGTCAGATGTTGACTGAATGGGAAAATGTTTAGTCAGCCTACTGAATTTGATTTTGGTGCAAAATGAACCTGTAACAAAGTTTGTTTTAAGCATTGAAACAAATTGCCCAAATTTTGACTATAGGCCGGAATTACCACTACCCTGAATTCAAGATGCTCTGTTCTTGCTGCCGCCAATTCAGTATACGGAAGATGGGATGAGACCAAAGGAGAGCAGGTATTGTACTTTTGTTTTACTCTTGAAATATGACAGATTGCCTCATATCATAAGGTATCAGTAATCTAGAGATTTCTTAAATATAGTGAAAAGCCTATCGGAGTTTTTCAGACTCGATCTTGATTGGATTTCCCTTTTTTTCAGAATATCGACTTTATGCCAACCATCTTATCAAGGTTTGACACAATATTTATCGTAAAGGATGAGCACGACAAAGCCAAAGATATGGTAAATTATTTCTCCACTTTTAAGAAATTCCCCTCAAACTTCTATTTTATTTTAATATAGATACATAGGC
Source organism: Rhopilema esculentum (assembly GCF_013076305.1). The sequence continues at coordinate 8,941,227 of NW_027018682.1, read as the reverse complement.
CGAGATGACCCTTAACCTTATTACAAGTTGTCTAACAACGTTTCTTTAAAAATTATTTACAATACCTGACAAAGCTTGGAATTAGATACAAAACTGTTAGCGACGTAATTTAAGCATGATGTAGTACGCTTAGAAAGACATGTCACTTTTGTGGCAAAGAGATTTTAACTCGCTTGATGAAAGAGTATTTTGCGAAGGTTTATTAGCATACCTGCTCTTCTAATATTTTATCAAATAAATGCCCTTCTGCTAATAGCAATACGTGCCCTTTTATCAATTTTAATATCTCCTTTCTCTATTTTTCTTTTCTTGTTGCTGTTAAAACTTAGTTATAATTTTAAAGTAGCCCTGAATCGATATCATGTCCAGATCCTTTGTACACTAAAGATAGAAGATATTCAAGCTTATAGCATTGATAGAAATGTAATGTACATATACAAATATCTCGTAATATACAAATAACATTGAACTAACTAATTCTCTGGCCATGCTATATCACTTAGTAATTTAATGGTTAGTGATAAAGCCGTTTATTGGATTTTGATTTCAGCGTCTTGCCAAGCATGTGATGCAAGTGCATTTGAACGCTACTCAAAAGGCAGCAGTCGAAGGCGAACTGGAGCTAGAATTTTTAAAGAAGTATATCGATTACTGTAGAACGTAAGTTGCTTTATAACATCTCCATGCTTTTGAGTCAGGGTTTTTTGCGCCTGAAAAGGCAGGCTGGGCTATCTTTGTTTGTTCCTGAAATTCAGGCGACTACTCATCTTGCCGAACATCATGGCCTCTTTACATACTACATACCTTTTTAAGGTAAGTTGAAGATATTTGCTGATAAGAAGGCTGACATGAAAAGTTTTGTGGATATATTCAACAGTCTCTTGCTGCTAAATGTGTCAGCTGAAAGGATGTTTTGTTTGCGAGATCTTTATTTGGCTTGGCATCGTTTAGATTTCTGTGTGAAAATTTTTGAATACGATTACCCCTAGTTTCATAGAGATTATGAATACGATTACACCCCGTCCCACAAAAATTATGAATGCAATTAGTCCCACAGAGAAGACTCTTTGTAATACCAAAGCAGACCTCTTTAGTCTCTTTCCACAAGAAATCTTGATGGACCACTATACTCTATTTTTCTATATCGCCATCGCTTGTACAGTTCTTCTGTTGAAACAACTAGATTTTTTATGATTTTGATCAGCAAATTTGCAAAGGTGGAGATTTGTAATAAAACTCGTTTATTGTTCTGTGCAAGTGCAAAGGCTTATTTTAGTAAAAACCTGTACCCCTGCCAAGCCTAATTCCGGGCCCGTTGTGGCGTTGCTTCCAGGAAATGTGGTCCCAGGTTGTCTGAGACTGCTGCTGAAAAATTAAAGAACCGGTACGTGTTGATGAGAAGCGGAACTCGCGACGCAGAGAGGGAATCAAACAAGAGAAGTAGCATTCCAATTACTGTCCGGTAAGTATCGAGAATTCTGTCTTTTTGTCCTTGCATTCAACATACCTTAGAAGGTATTTATGGCAAGGATTGTTTTACATTTTGTTTAATGATTCGTATTTGGTAGGAATAAGCAGGCTTACTTTTATCATGTATCCTTAAAAGTTGTTTAATTGGCTGTTTAGCTAATTTCTTTCTTCAACTGTCAATCGACAATACAAGAAATATACACCCACTGGGGTATCGAAGTGATGCCTTTACTGAGAGGTTGTTGTGTAGGGTTGAGGGTTGACAAGGTTACATAAGCAGCTACAGAGCATCTCTGTTGATTAAGCTATACAACCGATAGCAGATTATCCGATGATTTGTGTAGAACTAGCTAGCAAAGTCACTGCTCTACCCTAGAACAACTTGTACCTTACCAATGGTATGCAAAACTTCAGATCAAGCATCGGGTATTATGTCCACTCAGATTTTAAGCCTACTTGTAATATTTGCATTCTTTTAAACTCCTTTAAACTTCAAACTTAATGCTCTGATTATGTAAGGAGCCGTGGTTGTTTGAATTTATTTTTCACTCACTCATTGGTTCTGTTTTTCCTACTGCTTGTTTATAACTACTGTTTGGGTCTAATTTCGGAGAGGTTCCAGTGAAATAACTCGAAGACAATATTTTGTAGACAACTTGAAGCAATTATCAGGATATCAGAGTCACTTGCCAAGATGCAGCTACTTCCATTTGCAACTGACGCACACGTTGACGAGGCACTGAGACTGTTCCAAGTATCAACACTTGAGGCTGCCAGATCGGGAAGCCTCTCCGGTGCTGAAGGACTCACTCCTGAAGAGGACGTCGAAGAAGTAAGGAGGATCGAGCAACAGCTTAAAAGGCGTTTTGCTATTGGCTCACAGGTAATTTTATTCTTTCGGATGACATCGCGGTGTTTGATAAAATAATGATATAAAACAGTTCCTTGTAACATCTGTTAGCATCTGATGCTGCTTGGCAGAAACACTGCTATGCTATAAGTTAGCTCGTTCGCAACGATACTGATAGCGTTTTAACAAAGTCAACAGCAATGATTTTGAAAAATCAAATCAGGGTAATAAATGACCCAATAAAACCATCAACGTAATAAAATAATGAATTTAGCAATAAATTTTCTCAATTTTAGATTTGTTTGCCCTTTTTAAAGTTTTGTGCTTTATTGATGCCAAGAGTAGAAAATAATTAATTTACCGTATGCTGCTTGCAAACACTTTTAATTAGTTATCTTGTCCCAGGTAATTTGTTTCTTTTTGGGTGACATCGTTATGTTGGGTTCAACAATGATAACAAACATCTGCGTGAAACAAGCACCTTTATTTGGCAACAAACCTTAACAGAACTTGAGATTGGCCTTATTCTATTACAAATTTCCCTGCCCTAGTGACGTCAAAATTCAATTTCACAGTTATTGTGTGAAGTTTTATTATTGTATCGATATCGCTTTTATTGCTGAAATTTTATTGTTTTCCTAGGTGTCTGAGCAGCGTATCATTCAAGATTTTGTTCGTCAGGTATGGGCTATTTTCAATACTGTCAATATCTCTGGCTCATACCATTCAGAGAGCCAATCTATGTTTGTCTTCATCTGTTTTTTCTGTATTTGAAAATACAGAATTTTCCAAGGGACTTGAACTAAATCCTCTGTTATCAAACCTTGGGAATCAGTAATGTTGTGTGTTTTCCTTTAAAATTAGACTTATCTTGACATCATGTAAACTGATGTCGAATTTTGTTAACATACAATTGACATATGTTCTGGTGAAAAAATAGTTGTCCAAGTCTTTCTTATTTTTAAATGCCAATAGTGTAGTGGAGCCTGTTTTTCAAATCAGATACATTTTAATTTCATTTCTGTTGATAAAACACTCTAAGCGCATGTTTAAGAAAGATGACGCAAAGATTATCATAAATTATGATAATTAATGTTGCTTCGTAGAAACACTCAGAAAGGGCAGTCCAGATGGTGATTCATGTTATGCTGCGGAGGGGTGAACTAGAGCATCGTTTTCAACGTAAAGTCTTGTACAGGGTACGATAAAACTTCATCTTTTGAAGATATTCCCAACGAATTTGTGGTTGGACCTTTCTAAAAAGCAGCCGATACAGGAAAACTGTTGTAGTATTAAGCAGAAATTAACACAGTTGTTCAATCTAATAAGATAATTATTAAGATACAATTAATTGGAATTCTTCCACCTGCTGTTGATTTTTTAATGTATCTCCCTGGCACCATTGAAATCGGTTTCTATTTTCTTTTGATGTAGAAGCTATTGAGCATTTTAGGCCTAGGTAAGAGGTCATGTTTCTGCCAGGTCGAATTAAATTAATGGTTAAAAAGTGGTCAAATTTGACGCAAATGCGGTAAAATTCGACTCTGGATTTAAAGGTCGAATTTGAAGAGGCACCAACGCAAAGATTTGACCCCTGAAAATTGCAAAAAGATTCTGGAAGTGGGGACAAAAGTTCTCCCAAAAGGTTGATTTACATGCTTTGTATCACATACATGTTGCGAAAAACAAGCGAGAGAAACTAGTACGATTATATTTTTGGTAACCTAGCCCTCGGTTGACAGGGATTTTTCGGCACAAGGCAAGCTTCTGCCTAGAAGTAATCGTTCAAAAGTGATTTGTTTTCAATTTCCAGTGAGCGTGACGATCGATAATCACACGATCGCTCAAATCCACCGGTATCGGCCTCCAGACGACCCGCATTTGCAGGCAGTTTCTCCCCTAATTTAGACCCCCTTTCTGTATTCCAGAAACATTGAGGATTTTTGTGATAGTCTCTGTTGTTCATATAACACACTAGAACGGCGAAAATATTTTTTGGCGATGGAAATTTTTTTCCGTTGATGCTTGATTACGTCGCATCAAATTTAAAAGTGGTGCCAAATATCTGTACGCTCGCGCTACATTTCTGGTGTTTTGGCGGGCATTTTCCAAATTTATTGAAACTGCGATCAAGTTTATGACGGTTCTTGTGAATTTTTATGGCGAGAAAAGGTTGTAACTAACATCGGTTTTGGAAAAGAATGCCGGCCCTGTCCACACGTATCTGGAAATTCGTGAAAACGCAAACGCAAATTTTTTTTTCTACGAATACTTCCTGCGTCCACACGTATGCAGCGTATTTTATGGCCGTATCCGGAAATTTTTGGAAACGGTCTTCAGAGTGGACACTTTTTGATCCGATACAAATACGAATACGTGTGGACGATTGTATCCGAAAATTTTCGAATACACGACGTCATTTTCTGGGTTCCAGTTCCTCACTGCTAGTACAAACAAACATGGAGTACAGAAAGATTGTAGTGCTAGTTGCCTTGATTTCTAGTTTAATATCATGCGTTCAGATAAATGCAGCTGTGATGAATTTACAAAACAAATACGTACGAGATAGACATAATGTATTGAAGTTCCTTTCTATGAGTACTGAACTCCAAAAAGTCAAGAAAAGAGGAAAACATCGACGAAGGCGATTCTGGACGCGACCTGGAAGGACAGGCGCATGGTGGGACAAGGACGCAAAAGGATGGCGCGAAAATATTAGTCATGCGCATGCTCACTTAAGGATTATCTTCCGCAAAAGAACTGGGCACTAGAGCGAATCAGACAATTTCCGGATACAAGTGGATACGTGTAGACGCCTGAAAACGATTCGAATACGCTCCGTGTGGACGCGAAAATTTTCGTACCCGAAAAGAAATAGTTGCGGGAAAAAAACTTCCCGGATACATGTGATAGAACTATATTTCCGAACAATAAAAATTGAACGTTTGCAATAAATTTGATCGCCTTGTTTCAGCACAATGCGATGCAAGTTTACGGTTGCCCAGGCACGAAAAGTTTAAAGTCTTGATATATCTCTTTGTAAAAAGGCATCCCTTGGAAGAAAAACTATCTCAGGGAATGTGGACTTCATACAAAAAGGGTTCAAACAACTGACAATTTATTCAACGCATACACTGTTGGTTAATTACTATTTAAACTGCTGCTACTATGTGGAACACATTTTTGATCAATTCAATTCAACGCAGCAGAAAAGTGACCTTCAAATCGAGTTGCGTTACTGCCGTTTATGCGACAAGCCTGGTGATCTTTTTTATATTAATTCTTTGATTTAAAGTTTCCAAAACCAAGTCTTGAAGGGGCTTTGAGAATGACAATATCTCCTGCCATTTTCTAAAACTGGCCTTACCTCATATTGAGAACGCTTTGGCCTGTTTGTTCAATACATCACTTGAAACTAACATTTTTCCAGATTCATGGAAATTGGCCAGAGTTACCCCAGTTTTTATAGAAGGGGACAAAACTGATAAGTCTAACTATCGCCCTATATCAGTTTTACCTGTCATCTCAAGGCTTTTGGCTTGAACCTGTACGCCTGCCAGGCCTAATTCCGGGCCCGTTGTGGCGTTGCTTCCAGGAAATGTGGTCCCAGGTTGTCTGAGACTGCTGCTGAAAAATTAAAGAACCGGTACGTGTTGATGAGAAGCGGAACTCGCGACGCAGAGAGGGAATCAAACAAGAGAAGTAGCATTCCAATTACTGTCCGGTAAGTATCGAGAATTCTGTCTTTTCATCCTTGCATTCAACATACCTTAAAAGGTATTTATGGCAAGGATTGTTTTACATTTTGTTTAATGATTCGTATTTGGTAGGAATAAGCAGGCTTACCTTTTATCATGTATCCTTAAAAGTTGTTTAATTGGCTGTTTAGCTAATTTCTTTCTTCAACTGTCAATCGACAATACAAGAAATATACACCCACAGGGGTATCGAAGTGATGCCTTTACTGAGAGGTTGTTGTGTAGGGTTGAGGGTTGACAAGGTTACCTAAGCAGCTACAGAGCATCTCTGTTGATTAAGCTATACAACTGATAGCAGATTATCCGATGATTTGTGTAGAACTAGCTAGCAAAGTCACTGCTCTACCCTAGAACAACTTGTACCTTACCAATGGTATGCAAAACTTCAGATCAAGCATCGGGTATTATGTCCACTCAGATTTTAAGCCTACTTGTAATGTTTGCATTCCTTTAAGCTCCTTTAAACTTCAAACGTAATGCTCTGATTATGTAAGGAGCCGTGGTTGTTTGAATTTATTTTTCACTCACTCATTGGTTCTGTTTTTCCTACTGCTTGTTTATAACTACTGTTTGGGTCTAATTTCGGAGAGGTTCCAGTGAAATAACTCGAAGACAATATTTTGTAGACAACTTGAAGCAATTATCAGGATATCAGAGTCACTTGCCAAGATGCAGCTACTTCCATTTGCAACTGACGCACACGTTGATGAGGCACTGAGACTGTTCCAAGTATCAACACTTGAGGCTGCCAGATCGGGAAGCCTCTCCGGTGCTGAAGGACTCACTCCTGAAGAGGACGTCGAAGAAGTAAGGAGGATCGAGCAACAGCTTAAAAGGCGTTTTGCTATTGGCTCACAGGTAATTTTATTCTTTCGGATGACATCGTGGTGTTTGATAAAATAATGATATTGAACAGTTCCTTGTAACATCTGTTCGCATCTGATGCTGCTTGGCAGAAACACTTCTATGCTATAAGTTAGTACGTTCGCAACGGTACTGATAGCGTTTTAACAAAGTCAACAGCGATGATTTTGAAAAATCAAATCAGCGTAATAAATGACCCAATAAAACCATCAACGTAATAAAATAATGAATTTAGCAGTAAATTTTCTCAATTTTAGATTTGTTTGCACTTTTTAAAGTTTTGTGCTTTATTGATTCCAAGAGTAGAAAAAAATTAATTTACCGTATGCTGCTTGCAAACACTTTTAATTAGTTATCTTGTCCCAGGTAATTTGTTTCTTTTGGGTGACATCGTTATGTTGGGTTCAACAATGATAACAAACATCTGCGTGAAACAAGCACCTTTATTTGGCAACAAACCTTAACAGAACTTGAGATTGGCCTTATTCTATTACAAATTTCCCTGCCCTAGTGACGTCAAAATTAAATTTCACAGTTATTGCGTAAAGTTTTATTATTGTATCGATATCGCTTTTATTGCTGAAATTTATTGTTTTCCTAGGTGTCTGAGCAGCGTATCATTCAAGATTTTGTTCGTCAGGTATGGGCTATTTTCAATACTGTCAATATCTCTGGCTCATACCATTCAGAGAGCCAATCTATGTTTGTCTTCATCTGTTTTTTCTGTATTTGAAAATACAGAATTTTCCAAGGGACTTGAACTAAATCCTCTGTTATCAAACCTTGGGAATCAGTAATGTTGTGTGTTTTCCTTTAAAATTAGACTTATCTTGACATCATGTAAACTGATGTCGAATTTTGTTAACATACAATTGACATATGTTCTGGTGAAAAAATAGTTGTCCAAGACTTTGTTATTTTTAAATGCCAATAGTGTAGTGGAGCCTGTTTTTCAAATCAGATACATTTTAATTTCCTTTCTGTTGATAAAACACTCTAAGCGCATGTTTAAGAAAGATGACGCAAAGATTATCATAAATTATGATAATTAATGTTGCTTCGTAGAAACACTCAGAAAGGGCGGTCCAGATGGTGATTCATGTTATGCTGCGGAGGGGTGAACTAGAGCATCGTTTTCAACGTAAAGTCTTGTACAGGGTACGATAAAACTTCATCTTTTGAAGATATTCCCAACGAATTTGTGTTTGGGCCTTTCTAAAAAGCAGCCGATACAGGAAAACTGTTGTAGTATTAAGCAGAAATTAACACAGTTGTTCAATCTAATAAGATAATTATTAAGATACAATTAATTGGAATTCTTCCACCTGCTGTTGATTTTTTAATGTATCTCCCTGGCACCATTGAAATCGGTTTCTATTTTCTTTTGATGTAAAAGCTATTGAGCATTTTAGGCCTAGGTAAGAGGTCATGTTCCTGCCAGGTCGAATTAAATTAATGGTTAAAAAGTGGTCAAATTTGACGCAAATGCGGTAAAATTCGACTCTGGATTTAAAGGTCGAATTTGAAGAGGCACCAACGCAAAAATTTGACCCCTGAAAATTGCAAAAAGTTCTGGAAGTGGGGACAAAAGTTCTCCCAAAAGGTTGATTTACATGCTTTGTATCACATACATGTTGCGAAAAACAAGCGAGAGAAACTAGTACGATTATATTTTTGGTAACCTAGCCCTCGGTTGACAGGGATTTTTCGGCACAAGGCAAGCTTCTGCCTAGAAGTAATCGTTCAAAATTGATTTGTTTTCAATTTTCAGCGAGCGTGACGATCGATAATCACACGATCGCTCAAATCCACCGGTATCGGCCTCCAGACGACCCGCATTTGCAGGCAGTTTCTCCCCTAATTTAGACCCCCTTTCTGTATTCCAGAAACATTGAGGATTTTTGTGATAGTCTCCGTTGTTCATATAACACACTAGAACGGCGAAAATATTTTTTGGCGATGCCAATTTTTTTCCGCTGATGCTTGATTACGTCGCATCAAATTTAAAAGTGGTGCCAAATATCTGTACGCTTGCGCTACATTTCTGGTGTTTTGGCGGGCTTTTTCCAAATTTATTGAAACTGCGATCAAGTTTATGACGGTTCTTGTGAATTTTTATGGCGAGAAAAGGTTGTAACTAACATCGGTTTTGAAAAAGAATGCCGGCCCTGTCCACACGTATCTGGAAATTCGTGAAAACGCAAACGCAAATTTTTTTTTCTACGAATACTTCCTGCGTCCACACGTATGCAGCGTATTTTATGGCCGTATCCGGAAATTTTTGGAAACGGTCTTCAGAGTGGACACTTTTTGATCCGATACAAATACGAATACGTGTGGACGCTTGTATCCGAAAATTTTCGAATACACGACGTCATTTTCTGGGTTCCAGTTCCTCACTGCTAGTACAAACAAACATGGATTACAGAAAGATTGTAGTGTTAGAGATAAATGCAGATAAATGCGTTCAGATAAATGCAGCTGTGATGAATTTACAAAACAAATACGTACGAGATAGACATAATGTATTGAAGTTCCTTTCTATGAGTACTGAACTCCAAAAAGTCAAGAAAAGAGGAAAACATCGACGAAGGCGATTCTGGACGCGACCTGGAAGGACAAGCGCATGGTGGGACAAGGACGCAAAAGGATGGCGCGAAAATATTAGTCATGCGCATGCTCACTTAAGGATTATCTCCCGCAAAAGAACTGGGCACTAGAGCGAATCCGACAATTTCCGGATACAAGTGGACACGTGTAGACGCCTGAAAACGATTCGAATACGCTCCGTGTGGACGCGAAAATGTTCGTACCCGAAAAGAAATAGTTGCGGGAAAAAAACTTCCCGGATACATGTGATAAGACTATATTTCCGAACAATAAAAATTGAACGTTTGCAATAAATTTGATCGCCTTGTTTCAGCACAATGCGATGCAAGTTTACGGTTGCCCAGGCACGAAAAGTTTAAAGTCTTGATATATCTCTTTGTAAAAAGGCATCCCTTGAAGAAAAACTATCTCAGGGAATGAGGACTTCATGCAAAAAGGGTTCAAACAACTGACAATTTATTCAACGCATACACTGTTGGTTAATTACCATTTAAACTGCTGCTACTATGTGGAACACATCTTTGATCAATTCAATTCAACGCAGCAGAAAAGTGACCTTCAAATCGAGTTGCGTTACTGCCGTTTATGCGACAAGCCTGGTGATCTTTTTTATATTAATTCTTTGATTTAAAGTTTCCAAAACCAAGTCTTCAAAGAGCTTTGGGAATGACAATATCTCCTGCTATTTTCTAAAACTGGCCTTACCTCATATTGAGAACGCTTTGGCCTGTTTGTTCAATACATCACTTGAAACTAACATTTTTCCAGATTCATGGAAATTGGCCAGAGTTACCCCAGTTTTTATAGAAGGGGGCAAAACTGATAAGTCTAACTATCGCCCAATATCAGTTTTACCTGTTATCTCAAGGCTCTTGGCTTGAACCTGTACGGCTGCCAGGCCTAATTCCGGGCCCGTTGTGGCGTTGCTTCCAGGAAATGTGGTCCCAGGTTGTCTGAGACTGCTGCTGAAAAATTAAAGAACCGGTACGTGTTGATGAGAAGCGGAACTCGCGACGCAGAGAGGGAATCAAACAAGAGAAGTAGCATTCCAATTACTGTCCGGTAAGTATCGAGAATTCTGTCTTTTCGTCCTTGCATTCAACATATCTTGGAAGGTATTTATGGCAAGGATTGTTTTACATTTTGTTTAATGATTCGTATTTGGTAGAAATAAGCAGGCTTACTTTTATCATGTATCCTTAAAAGTTGTTTAATTGGCTGGTTAGCTAATTTCTTTCTTCAACTGTCAATCGACAATACAAGAAATATACACTCACAGGGGTATCGAAGTGATGCCTTTACTGAGAGGTTGTTGTGTAGGGTTGAGGGTTGACAAGGTTACATAAGCAGCTACAGAGCATCTCTGTTGATTAAGCTATACAACTGATAGCAGATTATCCGATGATTTGTGTAGAACTAGCTAGCAAAGTCACTGCTCTACCCTAGAACAACTTGTACCTTACCAATGGTATGCAAAACTTCAGATCAAGCATCGGGTATTATGTCCACTCAGATTTTAAGCCTACTTGTAATGTTTGCATTCCTTTAAACTCCTTTAAACTTCAAACTTAATGCTCTGATTATGTAAGGAGCCGTGACTCACTCATTGGTTCTGTTTTTCCTACTGCTTGTTTATAACTACTGTTTGGGTCTAATTTCGGAGAGGTTCCAGTGAAATAACTCGAAGAAAATATTTTGTAGACAACTTGAAGCAATTATCAGGATATCAGAGTCACTTGCCAAGATGCAGCTACTTCCATTTGCAACTGACGCACACGTTGATGAGGCACTGAGACTATTCCAAGTATCAACACTTGAGGCTGCCAGATCGGGAAGCCTCTCCGGTGCTGAAGGACTCACTCCTGAAGAGGACGTCGAAGAAGTAAGGAGGATCGAGCAACAGCTTAAAAGGCGTTTTGCTATTGGCTCACAGGTAATTTTATTCTTTCGGATGACATCGTGGTGTTGGATGAAATAATGATATTAAACAGTTCCTTGTAACATCTGTTAGCATCTGATGCTGCTTGGCAAAAACACTTCTATGCTATAAGTTAGTACGTTCGCAACGGTACTGATAGCGTTTTAACAAAGTCCACAGCGATGATTTTGAAAAATCAAATCAGCGTAATAAATGACCCAATAAAACCATCAACGTAATAAAATAATGAATTAAGCAATAAATTTTCTCAATTTTAGATTTGTTTGCACTTTTTAAAGTTTTGTGCTTTATTGATTCCAAGAGTAGAAAAAAATTAATTTACCGTATGCTGCTTGCAAACACTTTTAATTAGTTATCTTGTCCCAGGTAATTTGTTTCTTTTGGGTGACATCGTTATGTTGGGTTCAACGATGATAATAAACATCTGCGTGAAACAAGCACCTTTATTTGGCAACAAACCTTAACAGAACTTGAGATTGGCCTTATTCTATTACAAATTTCCCTGCCCTAGTGACGTCAAAATTCAATTTCACAGTTATTGCGTAAAGTTTTATTATTGTATCGATATCGCTTTTATTGCTGAAATTTTATTGTTTTCCTAGGTGTCTGAGCAGCGTATCATTCAAGATTTTGTTCGTCAGGTATGGGCTATTTTCAATACTGTCAATATCTCTGGCTCATACCATTCAGAGAGCCAATCTATGTTTGTCTTCATCTGTTTTTTCTGTATTTGAAAATACAGAATTTTCCAAGAGACTTGAACTAAATCCTCTGTTATCAAACCTTGGGAATCAGTAATGTTGTGTGTTTTCCTTTAAAATTAGACTTATCTTGACATCATGTAAACTGATGTCGAATTTTGTTAACATACAATTGACATATGTTCTGGTGAAAAAATAGTTGTCCAAGACTTTGTTATTTTTAAATGCCAATAGTGTAGTGGAGCCTGTTTTTCAAATCAGATACATTTTAATTTCCTTTCTGTTGATAAAACACTCTAAGCGCATGTTTAAGAAAGATGACGCAAAGATTATCATAAATTATGATAATTAATGTTGCTTCGTAGAAACACTCAGAAAGGG
>NW_027018682.1:8910280-8922994 GCF_013076305.1 Rhopilema esculentum | reverse complement strand
TAGAGCCGCCATGAAATTAATGTCGGCTAATTAATCTTCAATTTATTCAATGATTAATGTAAAATGAAGTCAAAGTCAGATTCTCGACCAAAGCATAACCAAGCTGACAGCACTAATACTAATTTGGTGCTTAGTAACTGGGAAAAGGCACAGTGGCCCTGCATCAAAGAGTCAATCAAAACAAAGACTTGATGCCTGTTTGAGGAAAATTGACACAATTACCGTGATTTTTACTTTGTCGTGTGATAAACAAGGTTACCTCAAGAACACAAGAAACCATTTCTTTCTCAGATCTTGATTTTCTGTGCCAATACTAGTGTTAAACAAACAAAACCAAGTAGAAGTCAATTCCACCATTTACCTGATTCACAATTCCTTCCCGTAAAGCCTGGATCACAAAGGCAAAAATGACTGGCATGTTCATCCACACACTTGCCATTCTGACAAGGATTCTTCTCGCAGTCGTTTTTATCTTCAAGATAATGATTTCATTGCAATTATGTCAGAAAGATGCATTTGGAGAATATAATGATAAAAATGCTTTTAAACTAAGTATGATTTCTATCATACAAAACAAACAAAAAGCAATTAAGAAAATGTAGGAAAGATTGCTCAAATGAAAAAAACATACCAAGTGGAATGTCACAGTGCAACCCATGATGGTTTTCATCGCAATAAACGCATTCATAAAACGGGCTTGTGCATTTATCTCTGCATAGGATGTGAGAAGGACATGGGTTGAGAGCTCGGCATGTCGCACCAATCTATTCAAAACAAGCAGTAAATCTGGTTACTAAACAGCACAATAAAATATTATTTCTGCATCTTCAAATAAAGGTTGCTAAAATCGATTGAAAATAACAATTATGCTAAGCAAAAAAAACATATTTGTGAAAAGTAAAATTATCAATGACAGGTTTGGTACTGGACAAAATAGAGAAGCTGGCTTTCAATTTCAAACTTTTTCAGGGACTTTCTCAACAAACTTTTATCACTAGAGAGCTTTTATCATTAAATTCTGTTTAATGCCAAGCCACCGTTTAAGAACTTCGAGTGGCCTCTGAATAAAATTAAGAAAGGAAAGGGTTAGCTAGACAACAAGAGACTGTTTTCATCAAACATAACTTCAAAGAGATAGCAACAAACAGTGAGCTCACCAACTTTTTGCTGTAATCAGTCGATTTGTACAACCAACCAGGAGCATCAACCAACTGCGTACCGTTTTCTCCATGTCGCCTTTCGTTGAGCTGGCACTCTTTGGTCTGCACGTTTAAGTTGTATGATCGACATTTGTGGTGCTCCACGCACTTCCTCGTGCATCCAATGTCGTCCACATCGCGTTCCGTTTTGATTATGTGGCCTTTAAGAGCTTTGCCCATGTGGAACACTGTGAATTCGGCAAAGGTTTGACAAGGGAGACGGAGTATCGTCGACTGTGCAAGTAATGGCAAGTAAAACAACACTGTCAGCCTAGAAACACAATAAACAGTAATGTTTAAAAATGGTAAGAGACTTTTCATAACCTTCTGCATTGTGAATATTAGAAAATGTCAACGTTCTCAAGTTGGATCAACAAACAATGGCGTTTGGTAAAATGTTTGGGATATGATTGACCAATGTACACTATCATAGGTTAGACAAATTAAACATGTAAAGCAGGCCTGTAAAATAAAACAGATTTACATTACATTTTACAACATACTAAAAGCTTTTTTGTCTGACACTCTTCAGAGTATAAAACTTTTGAATAAGGGCCGAAAGCACAAGATAGATTATATATATTCAACTGAACGTGTCTCAGTCTCCATCAGCTCCTCGATGAATACCTCCTCTGGGAATGGTGGGCTATCAAGCTCGCCCGGCACAGAGCACTCAGAGGAATATTTTTTAAAAGACTGCTAATGTCGAAAAACACATGAAAAATGTTTCGCCCTTGATGTTAAGGTATTGCTTAAACTCAGCAAACGTAAAAGTTTGTCAATGTTTTACGGTAGATATAAGACAGTTGTATGATTTCATTTCATTAGAAATAACAACTCGCTGTTATTGATTTTTTTATGGTACTTCTTGCACCCCGAAGCCACACTCGATCTTAAACTATTTCATCTCTCGGTACAAGTTCAAGAATCAAACATCATCAAACATGCCTGGTTTGCAGCTTTAATTTTGAATTATATTTCGTCTTGTTCCTTAATACTGGGACATTGCAAGAAAGGTGCTGTAAACGCATCATAAAATAATTTAACAGGTTTGAAGGTTAAGGACCTTAAAGAATTTAAAAATGTTGTGAAAAACTTACTTAAACTAGATACTTTAAATAACAAAAGATACTCACGTGGTTTTTGCCATTTTCGCGTCTTCTCTGCCGGACGCACTGCCGTCGTAAAATGATATTTGGAGGAACAGCAGGTATATAAATTCTCCATCGGTTGAATAGAGGGTTGGGTTTTCATATTACTAGAATTACCAGCCGGTGAATGCCGATTCAGAAATGAATCAACTCGTGACGTAGACCAAATTCAAGAAGAGCCATCGCACCTCATTAAGGCGTAGCTTAATGGTCGTAATTCTGTCTCGTCAAATTCAATTCAATTAAAAAACGAAGTATCAATTAAATACGACCTTTTAATCAATTGCCCCAATAAACAATTGATGCGACGGCAGTATTGATAATAATTAGTTGCGAAAACAACTTGCCCTGGAATCGATACAGAGATTTATGGGAAAAATTATGGGAGACATTAACGCCAGAAATGAAAAATTCAGAATCCCTTCAGATATTCAGATATTCAAAAAACTCATTAAAGCCCATAAATTCCTAGCTTGCAACTGCAAATCGTGTAAGATATTTTATCCAAACTTAGACTTTTTATCACAAGTTGTATTTTGCGTTCATTTGTATCTATTTTGTTTTAAAAGTTGGCCTCAATTAGCTTTAAAGCTATATATTTTAACTGCCAACTTCATTTCATTTTATTTCATTCATTTGAAATGTTTAAGGAGGGTAGCTCTTCAGCAATGCTGATTTTCAAGGGGCCCTCCACTTAAAATACTTACAGAAATTTTTGGTAGAGTTTTTATTTGGTAGCCTTAGGTCAGTTGATGTATTCTAAGATTCCTAGAATTTAACTTGGATTTTTCTGTGATATTTGACTCATTAGTGATTAGCTCGTCTATGGTCCTCCAGCTCAGCTCTTTTATGAGTGGTTGGCTCGGTGCATCAAAACTGCTGCCAATTACAATACGAGCAGCCAGGTTTTGTAGTTTTTGTAAGCGTTTGATTTCGGTAAGACCACAACAAGGTAAGTGTGGCTCTAAAATACTTGTGTACATAGTCTTCAGAGTTTCTTTTGGCAGAAAGGATTTTGCATGCTTCAAAAAGCCAATTTCTCTGGAGACCTTGGAAGAAATTGTTTTAGTGTGTTCCTTCCAATCTAGTGTGTTATCGATCTGTACTCCAAGATATTTGGCTTTTTGAACAACATCCAGCTCATTGTTTTGAATTTTTACCTTTAAAGATTCGTCTTGATTCTTTAATGATTTATGCTTAGGTTTGGTGGAAATAAGCAGGGCATGTGTTTTCATTACATTCAGTGAAAGTTTGTTGCCTCTGAGCCATTTTTCAACGTGTGCAAGGTCATTATTGATGGCCTCATTCAGCTGAGTGATATTATGCGATTGATGGCAAAGACCCGTTTCATCTGCATACATAGACACATTTGTTTTCTGGACAGCTAGTGGGAGGTCGTTTATATAAATGAGGAATAAAAGGGGTCCAAGACATGAGCCTTGGGGTACACCAACATTTATTTCCATAATTGATGAATCAACACCGTTTACCCTAGAGTATTGCTTCCGGTTGTAAAGGTATGATTTAAACCATTCTAACGGCTGTTGCTGAATACCATAAAACACCAGCTTTTTGCATAGTATGCCATGGTCAACCGTGTCAAATGCCTTTGTCAGGTCAATAAAAACTAATCCCACTAGCTTCCCCAAATCTAGTCCTTTATACCAGTCATCAGTGTTTTCAAGCAAACATGTTACGGTAGAGTGAAGTTTACAAAAGCCAAAAGCCTTGAGATGACAGGTAAAACTGATATAGGGCGATAGTTAGACTTATCAGTTTTGCCCCCTTCTTTAAAAACTGGGGTAACTCTGGCCAATTTCCATGAATCTGGAAAAATGTTAGTTTCAAGTGATGTATTGAACAAACAGGCCAAAGCGTTCTCAATATGAGGTAAGGCCAGTTTTAGAAAATAGCAGGAGATATTGTCATTCTCAAAGCCCTTTCAAGACTTGGTTTTGGAAAATCAAAGAATTAATATATAAAAGATCACCAGGCTTGTCGCATAAAACGACAGTAACGCAACTCGATTTGAAGGTCACTTTTCTGTCGTAAACTCGCAAACTCGCATCGCATCGTGCTGAAACGTATCCGGAAAGTTTTTTCCCGCAACTATTTCTTTTCGGGTACGAAAATTTTCGCGTCCACACGGAGCGTATTCGAATCGTTTTCAGGCGTCTACACGTATCCACTTGTATCCGGAAATTGTCTGATTCGCTCTAGTGCCCAGTTCTTTTGCGGGAGATAATCCTTAAGTGAGCATGCACATGACTAATATTTTCGCGCCATCCTTTTGCGTCCTTGTCCCACCATGCGCTTGTCCTTCCAGGTCGCGTCCAGAATCGCCTTCGTCGATGTTTTCCTCTTTTCTTGACTTTTTGGAGTTCAGTACTCATAGAAAGGAACTTCAATACATTATGTCTATCTCGTACGTATTTGTTTTGTAAATTCATCACAGCTGCATTTATCTGAACGCATTTATCTGCATTTATCTCTAACACCACAATCTTTCTGTAATCCATGTTTGTTTGTACTAGCAGTGAGGAACTGGAACCCAGAAAATGACGTCGTGTATTCGAAAATTTTCGGATACAAGCGTCCACACGTATTCGTATTTGTATCGGATCAAAAAGTGTCCACTCTGAAGACCGTTTCCAAAAATTTCCGGATACGGCCATAAAATACGCTGCATACGTGTGGACGCAGGAAGTATTCGTAGAAAAAAAAATTTGCGTTTGCGTTTTCACGAATTTCCAGATACGTGTGGACAGGGCCAGCATTCTTTTTCAAAACCGATGTTAGTTACAACCTTTTCTCGCCATAAAAATTCACAAGAACCGTCATAAACTTGATCGCAGTTTCAATAAATTTGGAAAAAGCCCGCCAAAACACCAGAAATGTAGCGCGAGCGTACAGATATTTGGCACTACTTTTAAATTTGATGCGACGTAATCAAGCATCAGCGGAAAAAAATTGGCATCGCCAAAAAATATTTTCGCCGTTCTAGTGTGTTATATGAACAACGGAGACTATCACAAAAATCCTCAATGTTTCTGGAATACAGAAAGGGGGTCTAAATTAGGGGAGAAACTGCCTGCAAATGCGGGTCGTCTGGAGGCCGATACCGGTGGATTTGAGCGATCGTGTGATTATCGATCGTCACGCTCGCTGAAAATTGAAAACAAATCAATTTTGAACGATTACTTCTAGGCAGAAGCTTGCCTTGTGCCGAAAAATCCCTGTCAACCGAGGGCTAGGTTACCAAAAATATAATCGTACTAGTTTCTCTCGCTTGTTTTTCGCCACATGTATGTGATACAAAGCATGTAAATCAACTTTTTGGGAGAACTTTTGTCCCCACTTCCAGAATCTTTTTGCAATTTTCAGGGGTCAAATTTTTGCGTTGGTGCCTCTTCAAATTCGACCTTTAAATCCAGAGTCGAATTTTACCGCATTTGCGTCAAATTTGACCACTTTTTAGCCATTAATTTAATTCGACCTGGCAGGAACATGACCTCTTACCTAGGCCTAAAATGCTCAATAGCTTTTACATCAAAAGAAAATAGAAACCGATTTCAATGGTGCCAGGGAGATACATTAAAAAATCAACAGCAGGTGGAAGAATTCCAATAAATTGTTTCTTAATAATTATCTTAATGGATTGAACAACTGTGTTAATTTCTGCTTAATACTACAACAGTTTTCCTGTATCGGCTGCTTTTTAGAAAGGCCCAAACACAAATTCGTTGGGAATATCTTCAAAAGATGAAGTTTTATCGTACCCTGTACAAGACTTTACGTTGAAAACGATGCTCTAGTTCACCCCTCCGCAGCATAACATGAATCACCATCTGGACCGCCCTTTCTGAGTGTTTCTACGAAGCAACATTAATTATCATAATTTATGATAATCTTTGCGTCATCTTTCTTAAACATGCGCTTAGAGTGTTTTATCAACAGAAAGGAAATTAAAATGTATCTGATTTGAAAAACAGGCTCCACTACACTATTGGCATTTAAAAATAACAAAGTCTTGGACAACTATTTTTTCACCAGAACATATGTCAATTGTATGTTAACAAAATTCGACATCAGTTTACATGATGTCAAGATAAGTCTAATTTTAAAGGAAAACACACAACATTACTGATTCCCAAGGTTTGATAACAGAGGATTTAGTTCAAGTCTCTTGGAAAATTCTGTATTTTCAAATACAGAAAAAACAGATGAAGACAAACATAGATTGGCTCTCTGAATGGTATGAGCCAGAGATATTGACAGTATTGAAAATAGCCCATACCTGACGAACAAAATCTTGAATGATACGCTGCTCAGACACCTAGGAAAACAATAAAATTTCAGCAATAAAAGCGATATCGATACAATAATAAAACTTTACGCAATAACTGTGAAATTGAATTTTGACGTCACTAGGGCAGGGAAATTTGTAATAGAATAAGGCCAATCTCAAGTTCTGTTAAGGTTTGTTGCCAAATAAAGGTGCTTGTTTCACGCAGATGTTTATTATCATCGTTGAACCCAACATAACGATGTCACCCAAAAGAAACAAATTACCTGGGACAAGATAACTAATTAAAAGTGTTTGCAAGCAGCATACGGTAAATTAATTTTTTTCTACTCTTGGAATCAATAAAGCACAAAACTTTAAAAAGTGCAAACAAATCTAAAATTGAGAAAATTTATTGCTTAATTCATTATTTTATTACGTTGATGGTTTTATTGGGTCATTTATTACGCTGATTTGATTTTTCAAAATCATCGCTGTGGACTTTGTTAAAACGCTATCAGTACCGTTGCGAACGTACTAACTTATAGCATAGAAGTGTTTTTGCCAAGCAGCATCAGATGCTAACAGATGTTACAAGGAACTGTTTAATATCATTATTTCATCCAACACCACGATGTCATCCGAAAGAATAAAATTACCTGTGAGCCAATAGCAAAACGCCTTTTAAGCTGTTGCTCGATCCTCCTTACTTCTTCGACGTCCTCTTCAGGAGTGAGTCCTTCAGCACCGGAGAGGCTTCCCGATCTGGCAGCCTCAAGTGTTGATACTTGGAATAGTCTCAGTGCCTCATCAACGTGTGCGTCAGTTGCAAATGGAAGTAGCTGCATCTTGGCAAGTGACTCTGATATCCTGATAATTGCTTCAAGTTGTCTACAAAATATTTTCTTCGAGTTATTTCACTGGAACCTCTCCGAAATTAGACCCAAACAGTAGTTATAAACAAGCAGTAGGAAAAACAGAACCAATGAGTGAGTCACGGCTCCTTACATAATCAGAGCATTAAGTTTGAAGTTTAAAGGAGTTTAAAGGAATGCAAACATTACAAGTAGGCTTAAAATCTGAGTGGACATAATACCCGATGCTTGATCTGAAGTTTTGCATACCATTGGTAAGGTACAAGTTGTTCTAGGGTAGAGCAGTGACTTTGCTAGCTAGTTCTACACAAATCATCGGATAATCTGCTATCAGTTGTATAGCTTAATCAACAGAGATGCTCTGTAGCTGCTTATGTAACCTTGTCAACCCTCAACCCTACACAACAACCTCTCAGTAAAGGCATCACTTCGATACCCCTGTGAGTGTATATTTCTTGTATTGTCGATTGACAGTTGAAGAAAGAAATTAGCTAACCAGCCAATTAAACAACTTTTAAGGATACATGATAAAAGTAAGCCTGCTTATTTCTACCAAATACGAATCATTAAACAAAATGTAAAACAATCCTTGCCATAAATACCTTCCAAGATATGTTGAATGCAAGGACGAAAAGACAGAATTCTCGATACTTACCGGACAGTAATTGGAATGCTACTTCTCTTGTTTGATTCCCTCTCTGCGTCGCGAGTTCCGCTTCTCATCAACACGTACCGGTTCTTTAATTTTTCAGCAGCAGTCTCAGACAACCTGGGACCACATTTCCTGGAAGCAACGCCACAACGGGCCCGGAATTAGGCCTGGCAGCCGTACAGGTTCAAGCCAAGAGCCTTGAGATAACAGGTAAAACTGATATTGGGCGATAGTTAGACTTATCAGTTTTGCCCCCTTCTATAAAAACTGGGGTAACTCTGGCCAATTTCCATGAATCTGGAAAAATGTTAGTTTCAAGTGATGTATTGAACAAACAGGCCAAAGCGTTCTCAATATGAGGTAAGGCCAGTTTTAGAAAATGGCAGGAGATATTGTCATTCTCAAAGCCCCTTCAAGACTTGGTTTTGGAAACTTTAAATCAAAGAATTAATATAAAAAAGATCACCAGGCTTGTCGCATAAACGGCAGTAACGCAACTCGATTTGAAGGTCACTTTTCTGCTGCGTTGAATTGAATTGATCAAAGATGTGTTCCACATAGTAGCAGCAGTTTAAATGGTAATTAACCAACAGTGTATGCGTTGAATAAATTGTCAGTTGTTTGAACCCTTTTTGCATGAAGTCCTCATTCCCTGAGATAGTTTTTCTTCAAGGGATGCCTTTTTACAAAGAGATATATCAAGACTTTAAACTTTTCGTGCCTGGGCAACCGTAAACTTGCATCGCATTGTGCTGAAACAAGGCGATCAAATTTATTGCAAACGTTCAATTTTTATTGTTCGGAAATATAGTCTTATCACATGTATCCGGGAAGTTTTTTTCCCGCAACTATTTCTTTTCGGGTACGAACATTTTCGCGTCCACACGGAGCGTATTCGAATCGTTTTCAGGCGTCTACACGTGTCCACTTGTATCCGGAAATTGTCGGATTCGCTCTAGTGCCCAGTTCTTTTGCGGGAGATAATCCTTAAGTGAGCATGCGCATGACTAATATTTTCGCGCCATCCTTTTGCGTCCTTGTCCCACCATGCGCTTGTCCTTCCAGGTCGCGTCCAGAATCGCCTTCGTCGATGTTTTCCTCTTTTCTTGACTTTTTGGAGTTCAGTACTCATAGAAAGGAACTTCAATACATTATGTCTATCTCGTACGTATTTGTTTTGTAAATTCATTACAGCTGCATTTATCTGAACGCATGATATTAAACTAGAAATCAAGGCAACTAACACTACAATCTTTCTGTAATCCATGTTTGTTTGTACTAGCAGTGAGGAACTGGAACCCAGAAAATGACGTCGTGTATTCGAAAATTTTCGGATACAAGCGTCCACACGTATTCGTATTTGTATCGGATCAAAAAGTGTCCACTCTGAAGACCGTTTCCAAAAATTTCCGGATACGGCCATAAAATACGCTGCATACGTGTGGACGCAGGAAGTATTCGTAGAAAAAAAAATTTGCGTTTGCGTTTTCACGAATTTCCAGATACGTGTGGACAGGGCCGGCATTCTTTTTCAAAACCGATGTTCGTTACAACCTTTTCTCGCCATAAAAATTCACAAGAACCGTCATAAACTTGATCGCAGTTTCAATAAATTTGGAAAAAGCCCGCCAAAACACCAGAAATGTAGCGCGAGCGTACAGATATTTGGCACTACTTTTAAATTTGATGCGACGTAATCAAGCATCAGCGGAAAAAAATTGGCATCGCCAAAAAATATTTTCGCCGTTCTAGTGTGTTATATGAACAACGGAGACTATCACAAAAATCCTCAATGTTTCTGGAATACAGAAAGGGGGTCTAAATTAGGGGAGAAACTGCCTGCAAATGCGGGTCGTCTGGAGGCCGATACCGGTGGATTTGAGCGATCGTGTGATTATCGATCGTCACGCTCGCTGAAAATTGAAAACAAATCAATTTTGAACGATTACTTCTAGGCAGAAGCTTGCCTTGTGCCGAAAAATCCCTGTCAACCGAGGGCTAGGTTACCAAAAATATAATCGTACTAGTTTCTCTCGCTTGTTTTTCGCCACATGTATGTGATACAAAGCATGTAAATCAACTTTTTGGGAGAACTTTTGTCCCCACTTCCAGAATCTTTTTGCAATTTTCAGGGGTCAAATTTTTGCGTTGGTGCCTCTTCAAATTCGACCTTTAAATCCAGAGTCGAATTTTACCGCATTTGCGTCAAATTTGACCACTTTTTAGCCATTAATTTAATTCGACCTGGCAGGAACATGACCTCTTACCTAGGCCTAAAATGCTCAATAGCTTTTACATCAAAAGAAAATAGAAACCGATTTCAATGGTGCCAGGGAGATACATTAAAAAATCAACAGCAGGTGGAAGAATTCCAATAAATTGTTTCTTAATAATTATCTTAATGGATTGAACAACTGTGTTAATTTCTGCTTAATACTACAACAGTTTTCCTGTATCGGCTGCTTTTTAGAAAGGCCCAAACACAAATTCGTTGGGAATATCTTCAAAAGATGAAGTTTTATCGTACCCTGTACAAGACTTTACGTTGAAAACGATGCTCTAGTTCACCCCTCCGCAGCATAACATGAATCACCATCTGGACCGCCCTTTCTGAGTGTTTCTACGAAGCAACATTAATTATCATAATTTATGATAATCTTTGCGTCATCTTTCTTAAACATGCGCTTAGAGTGTTTACATGTCAGTTTACATGATGTCAAGATAAGTCTAATTTTAAAGGAAAACACACAACATTACTGATTCCCAAGGTTTGATAACAGAGGATTTAGTTCAAGTCCCTTGGAAAATTCTGTATTTTCAAATACAGAAAAAACAGATGAAGACAAACATAGATTGGCTCTCTGAATGGTATGAGCCAGAGATATTGACAGTATTGAAAATAGCCCATACCTGACGAACAAAATCTTGAATGATACGCTGCTCAGACACCTAGGAAAACAATAAAATTTCAGCAATAAAAGCGATATCGATACAATAATAAAACTTCACACAATAACTGTGAAATTGAATTTTGACGTCACTAGGGCAGGGAAATTTGTAATAGAATAAGGCCAATCTCAAGTTCTGTTAAGGTTTGTTGCGAAATAAAGGTGCTTGTTTCACGCAGATGTTTGTTATCATTGTTGAACCCAACATAACGATGTCACCCAAAAAGAAACAAATTACCTGGGACAAGATAACTAATTAAAAGTGTTTGCAAGCAGCATACGGTAAATTAATTATTTTCTACTCTTGGCATCAATAAAGCACAAAACTTTAAAAAGGGCAAACAAATCTAAAATTGAGAAAATTTATTGCTAAATTCATTATTTTATTACGTTGATGGTTTTATTGGGTCATTTATTACCCTGATTTGATTTTTCAAAATCATTGCTGTTGACTTTGTTAAAACGCTATCAGTATCGTTGCGAACGAGCTAACTTATAGCATAGCAGTGTTTCTGCCAAGCAGCATCAGATGCTAACAGATGTTACAAGGAACTGTTTTATATCATTATTTTATCAAACACCGCGATGTCATCCGAAAGAATAAAATTACCTGTGAGCCAATAGCAAAACGCCTTTTAAGCTGTTGCTCGATCCTCCTTACTTCTTCGACGTCCTCTTCAGGAGTGAGTCCTTCAGCACCGGAGAGGCTTCCCGATCTGGCAGCCTCAAGTGTTGATACTTGGAACAGTCTCAGTGCCTCGTCAACGTGTGCGTCAGTTGCAAATGGAAGTAGCTGCATCTTGGCAAGTGACTCTGATATCCTGATAATTGCTTCAAGTTGTCTACAAAATATTGTCTTCGAGTTATTTCACTGGAACCTCTCCGAAATTAGACCCAAACAGTAGTTATAAACAAGCAGTAGGAAAAACAGAACCAATGAGTGAGTGAAAAATAAATTCAAACAACCACGGCTCCTTACATAATCAGAGCATTAAGTTTGAAGTTTAAAGGAGTTTAAAAGAATGCAAATATTACAAGTAGGCTTAAAATCTGAGTGGACATAATACCCGATGCTTGATCTGAAGTTTTGCATACCATTGGTAAGGTACAAGTTGTTCTAGGGTAGAGCAGTGACTTTGCTAGCTAGTTCTACACAAATCATCGGATAATCTGCTATCGGTTGTATAGCTTAATCAACAGAGATGCTCTGTAGCTGCTTATGTAACCTTGTCAACCCTCAACCCTACACAACAACCTCTCAGTAAAGGCATCACTTCGATACCCCAGTGGGTGTATATTTCTTGTATTGTCGATTGACAGTTGAAGAAAGAAATTAGCTAAACAGCCAATTAAACAACTTTTAAGGATACATGATAAAAGTAAGCCTGCTTATTCCTACCAAATACGAATCATTAAACAAAATGTAAAACAATCCTTGCCATAAATACCTTCTAAGGTATGTTGAATGCAAGGACAAAAAGACAGAATTCTCGATACTTACCGGACAGTAATTGGAATGCTACTTCTCTTGTTTGATTCCCTCTCTGCGTCGCGAGTTCCGCTTCTCATCAACACGTACCGGTTCTTTAATTTTTCAGCAGCAG
>NW_027018682.1:8885803-8910180 GCF_013076305.1 Rhopilema esculentum | reverse complement strand
CTTCTTCAAATAGTCCTTTTCCCTTATATTTCGATCGATTTTACTGTTCTTATATCTACAAATCATTCTTCTTTGAAAATCAAGAAGGTTTCAGACTTGAAGCTCTTTATCTGCTTAACAGAAGTCGAATCTCACAAGATGCAAAGTAGTATTTAGAACAGCTTTTATTTGTTAATATTAATCCCAAATTATAATATTGATGTGGTTGATATTAGCAGGTAATGGTAACACAATCGTTATGTTTGAAAGTCTATCTCAGAAAGCGAGTCTTACAGTGGTTTTCTAGATCTGATGATAAAATTGATAAAAATGGCTTTTGGTAATATTTACAGGAGAGTTCTAGCATCTATTTTCAAAGTGATCCATTTTGTGCAGAGCTACAGTATATTATATTCTAAGATATTAATAAATGTGCAAGCAACCCATGTCGTGTTGGAACCACTTGCATTAATGGTGTCAACAGGTTTCCTTGCAGATGTTATAATGGCAAAATAGGTCTACTCTGTGACACTGATAAGATTGCATTTTTCTTTGCCGTATATTCTTTTATTTCTGTTTGATGAAAATGAGGACTGGAAGTATTTTATGCAACTTAATGATAACTGACGAATAGATACAAAGGCATAAATCAATCCATTTATCATTACAAACAATCATTTAATCACATAAATCAGTCATTTAATCATCCCAAATCAATTAATCGATCGTTGAACCAGTCTTTTAATCGATCGGCGAAACAGTCAATCACTCAAGACATTCTCAATTGACAATCTTCTTTTCTTACAAGCTTGTTGGCAAAAATCTGAAAAAAACGATCATAGGGAACTGAAAGAAAAAAGAATTCACAGATATTAAAGCGATTCAAAATTCATCGCATTCCCATTTGAGGTTTATACTATTCTTTTTCTTGACTTCAGCTCGAGATTACGTCGGCTGCTACAAAGATAGTAGAACGAGGGCACTCCCGCATGTGAGAGGGCTAGACGTTTCCGCAGGGCATCTTACAGCTAACTGCATACAGGCTTGTTTCGCATCCAATCAGGCATACGCAGGGCTGCAAGCTGGTAGTCAATGCTTTTGTGGAACATCATATGACAGATACGGGATAGATGGAGACAGCTCTTGCTCTTCACAATGCCGAGATAGCACTGGAATGTATTGTGGTGGAGGCTGGAGAAATTCCGTTTACAAAACAGGCAAGATTCTCAATACATACAAATGCTTGCTACTTGTAAAATACATTTTTTAAAATAAATTACAAAATATTTCGTAGTAATCACCAAAAGAACTTAATAGACCATTTTAAAGCTATACAGGTATGACTGAACCAGGGCACATAGTCAAAACTCAGATCTTAGAAGAAATCTCAAAAAAGTAAGTACAAGGAAATTGATCAAAATTATTTAACAGATCGTTCAACTGGCTTTTTCTCTCATACAGGCTACATTTCACGTAAAAGACGATGAATTTGGGCTTAAAAGATGCAAAGATTCTGAAGAAAAGGTTGAAAAGTACGGAACCTTGTCAAGTTGGGGGTTTGAAAACATTGTCATGACCACTGACCATTAAAACTCTTGGTCAGAGTTGTATTTAAGTTTAGCTTAATTTTTCTTACTTTAAAGTTTAGCATTGTAAATAAAAATTAGCGCGAAAAAAATCATATCTAAAAATTTATTGTTAGTTATGTTATTGATTAAAAGTTTTCGTTTAGGAAATGTCATTTGCTAATGTTTTGGCTTCCCTTGAAGTGAATATTGCCAAAGAATTTACGCAAGATTAATCTTGCCTTAAAGTTTATTGAAAAATTAAGAACAGGCAACCTGCACCTTCATTCTCTGGTTCTTTGAAACTAACAGAATGTACCCAGAAAGCATTATATGAGATGTATTTATTGATTGAAGGATTAATTGATTGTAGTGCAGTGATT
The DNA here is from genome assembly GCF_013076305.1 of Rhopilema esculentum. Next base: position 8,908,253 of record NW_027018682.1, on the reverse strand, counting down.
GAAGTGATTGCAGTGACTGATTGGTTGATTATAATATAATAATAATTATAAATAATTTGTTTAAAGTTGGCCTACTAAATGAACGTATGATAGCTAATAAAGAAGCTAATTAAGGTCAACTATCTATAAAGAATTAGTATTAAATAAATATATGATACAATATTAAAAATATTTATGCAACGACTGATATGGTATAGCGCTAAAATGTTTATGCAACGTTACAATATTAAAAATGTTTATGGTATAATGTTCTGAATAAAACCTAATCCAGCAATAAATATTTTACACAATCTACAGTCGCATTCTATAGGGTGTGCTCTTAATCCTTTTTTAATTGTTGCCAATGATTGGGACTCTCTTATACTGTAAGGTAGTGTTTGCCACAGTTTTTGACCTAAATATCTCACAGTTTCTATACCATAAGAAGTTGTCCTGGCTTTTGGAATGCAAAGATTATTTTTAGTTCGCAAATCATGATGTACATTTCTTGTTTCAAAAATTTATCGTAGAAAGTCTACTGTTTCATTAAAGAGTAGGTTCGTACATGGCCATAAAAAGCACAGAAAAGCGGAAACATGGAATACTAAATTAGTCTTTCTCTGTCAGCGCTGTCTGTCAGAGTTTAAACATCGGATAAGCTTGAAACCGCTGTGAAAGAGGATTTTTAGATTTATTTAGAGCATTGATTCATTATCGTTAAATGGTAATTGTAAAGCAATGAATGTTCAAAGATAGAAAATATGTTGGACAAATTCTGGCCTTATGCAGTATTCCTTGCATCAATGCTATCATTAATGGCCAATCAGAAAGCATGTGATTGATACAACTAACAACCTTTACTTTGATATCCAATGATTGCCTTTGAAAGACCTTCCTAAACTATATCAAATGCATCATCACTCTAGTAATTTAGAAAAAAGTAGATTTATTGATGGGAGGATATATTTTTCAAGCGGTAGGGCTAAAAACTTTCATAACTTATTTAAAACTGTTTTGACATTTTTCTCTGAAACTGCTATTTAAAAAAGCAACTCAAAGGTGAAGAAATCTTAAAAAGTCCCGGATAACACGATTTGAATGATTCTTCCGTAAATACTTTGAAGTAGGGCTAATTTAGACCATGATATATTGTCATTTGAGGTAGCAGGGCTATTAAAGTCACCTTTAAGGAAACGTGGAAGAGCTACGACCATGCAAAAGGAAAGGCTGTCTGCAAGTTCAAGATAAAAGGCAATCATCCCACGTCCACCTTGTAGTATGCATTGGCTAGCCTTTGCAGTGTCTAGCCTAGCGACGAAAGTAATTTTGAAGTCTTCTATGAAGAGCTAGACGAAGCTATCAAGAATAAAAAATGAAATGAAATTAAGATAGTGATGGGTTTACAAGATGACAAACTAACATAGAATAGAGCTAATAGGCATCATGAATGTATCAACAGAATTTTTGAAAGATTTTTAAAAATCAAGGTCTTCCAGTCATTTTCTTTTCAATTAGAAATCCAAGGTTCTGATAAATGGGGCAAAGACGATTAGATTTTCAAAAATCTCAAAAATAAGTCTGGAATAGTGGTTTGGAAATTTATTTCTCCAACAATTGTTTCTAAGCTTTTGCCTGAAAGCTGACAAATCTTCGAAGTAGATAGATACCTCAATTGAAGAACTAAATCAAACTGTTTTCCATGTGTGGGTATCATTGAAACTGTTTCTATGACACTAGGCAACCGAAGAGTTTGCTTTAAAACTTACATTAATTATGCAAATGTAAGTAAGCTAGTAATGCTTAATTAATAATGCGTGAGGTTAGCTTCAAAGAAGAATCAAAGAAGAACGAAGCAAAAGCAACACTGGAAGCTAGAAGATAACTTCAACTATAAAGTAAGTTTTATATTGGTTATTCCTCGGTGGAATGGTAAGAGGTGAGTCGGTCACTCGATTACCTTGGTTTTCAAGACAAAGCACATGATAAAATGTTATCATACGTTGTTGGTAATCTGCATCTACACGAAAGCATTTTAAAGCTGGCTTGGGGTTAACCTAAAGTATTGAAGGTTGCTACCGAATCTACCGGTTACATTTAACAGGAAACTGTGAGTTTGAAATCAAGATATCCATCTGGAGAACACAAGTTGCGAGTCAAAATCAGCTATAGCCTGCAAAAACTATCTATAACTTACGTACGTTAATAAATCTTTATTGTCTGCCACCTTCTTTCCAGCATGTTTCTTGCTTTCTCATACTTTGTTATCTGCATAAACCACGCTTATTTTATAGAAGGATTTGAGACGTAAAACCTTTGCGAAATTTACGAAATGACAAAAGTTTCACCTTTTAGGGACCATGTCAACAGATCTATTGCCCATCATTGGAGTTTCAATGCACTTGACGCTACTAGTTTCATTGTTTTGCTTTGCTACAATGATGGCAATCGAAATCGATAGTTCAAGTAAAGCTGTTTTCGAAGAAGTTCATAACCCATCACAGACAATGACAAGCATGTTTCATAAGACTTTCCATCAATGCAGCATGGACAAGTCATGCCGCTTTGTTATTAAGGATGTCAAGAATCAGAAGTTTTATAGATTGACTGATCAACATGATTTTCCAGCCGAGAAGTCCAATCTCATTATTTGGGTCAAGAAACAATCAGGTATTTTGTGCATTCTGAAATTTTGCAAAAAGAAGAAGAAAACATTGTCATTTATAAAATAATTCGTTTAGATAGCTTCTGATTTAGATAGCTTCTGAATTAAAGTTTGAACTCTGGTATTTTTATACTGCTATTAGTTCGTGTATTAGACATGTCTGAAGGAAGATAAGATATTTAAAATTGTTATTGTTTTATATTGATATGACAGCTAATTTGGTAAACAAGGTTGCAAGATCAGGGGACATTTGCGATTATAGGTAGATGGGTCAAAAGCCTATCCTGAAAATTTATTTGCGACCTCGCCAAACGCAATTCAAGAAACGTCCTTTTTTGAAAATGTCATTGGCCTTGCATCATCTTAGTAATATAATGCCTGAATATTGCGATCAGAAGTCTGATGACCCTTGATTAGTCAAGATCATATTGCTGAGTTAACATGCTTATTCTTATAGACATCAATAAATGTGCCAGCAGCCCGTGTCAAAATGGAGGCACTTGCGTTGACGGTGTCAACGGATATACATGCAAATGCGTTGAAGGATACGGAGATCCACTTTGCAAAACTGGTAAAATTGACTTTCTCTTGGCCGTCTATTTTTTCGTTTTTATTTTCGTTTGATTAAAATGAGTAGTGAAAACGTGTTATGCAACTTGATGATAAACTGAAGAATAGTTGAAATCCATATATCACTGAAAACAATCATTCAGTCATTTAAATCAAGCACTTATTCGCCCCCAAACCAAATCAATCAATCAATCAATCAATCAATCAATCAATCAATCAATCAATCAATCAATCAATCAATCAATCAATCAATCAATCAATCAATCACTAAAGTCAATCAATCATTATACAAATAGACATTTTCAAACCATAGTCCATGTTCAAACTCATCAGTTACATCAATTTACCGCTAGCCATTTCATCATCAAAAGTAATTCAAATCAAAACATCTCATTGAAAGTCAGTAATAATATATTGGTCGAAATATGTCGCAATAGTTGTTGTTGAATTCTCTAAATTATGCACTGATGTAAAGAGGAAGTAACTTAAACACCTACTTTTGATACCTTAATGCAAATCGGGTTCGAATGTTTCGAAATTATTCACACAGGGCATTACATGAGTTATAAATAGTTTGTGGTATGTAGAAAAATGCAAACAAAATAGGCCAATAATAAACATGCATGCACCAAGGAAATCATCCAAACTTCTCTGCATTTTTTATATTTTATCACGTAATACCAACTGAAGCATCCCTGACTGACAAGTAATAAGAAAATTGGCACTTTCAGGGCACAGAACTAAGCGTAGTCTACCTCTCCTTTGCTCTTTGCTGTTGGTAGATTATGGGTAAAATGGGAGAATGATGATGAAACAGTAATACGGACATATAGACGTCCTTTGCAATAGTTTTTCGAGACATAGCCATATTTACTGATTTCGATGAAGCTCCATCACTGCAACCACCGCTGTCGCACCGCTACGACGTCCATTAACTGTTTATATCGATCTGAAAGGGAGACTGTTTTGAGCCAAATTTGAGGCTGTACGCTGCATATTTCTCATTGTTTTAGCTTTTCAACGGTATTTATTATTCATGGAAAGGAGCAATATGATTGGTTGAAGTACCATCTGGCGTCTAGGGTACCTCTGCGTATTAATGACCAGTCTCAATTCAACATAAAGTAGCTCAATCTTCAAAATTAGCTTCAAAGATCTCACAGCTTCTCGATGCTTCGCAGTGTTATCGCTGTCTTACTTTCCCATGAATTTCGTGATATTTTGAACTTGTACGAAATACAACGTATCGAAGGCAACAAATTCAACCCGAATCAATACTCACCTAAGCATTTTCAAGTTATTACTTTTTTACGTCGTATAAATAATTTTTCTGAAAAATTACAGGGTATCCACTGAATACCTTGAATACCCGGGCGCTGCGCCGCAAATTGTGGAGTGATTTTGAAAATATTCTCTAAACTTACTAATTTTCCAGTTTTTAATTTACACTCAAAATCAAGCTTTCCACAAGCCTTTTGTGAATTAGCTCAAAATATTCAAAGTGCTTAAATGCTTTTAATAATTGAACAAACATCCTAAAATTGACCTGAAGGAGCAAAATGAATTTGTGATGTTTAGTTTTTGCTCATCTGACAGAAAATAATAATTTATTATTAGATAATATGGCTTTTTTTCTAGTTGCATTCTTCCGATACACTGATTGAAGTTTTTGATACTCTGATGGTTAGGGTGTCGGTTTCGACAACACTTTTAAAGAATGGCACTTTTTCGCTTATAAGCAGCAAGTGATATTTTTGATAAGATAATACAGAAATTCAAATTCAAAAGTTTTACAGCAAGTATATTTGCTTACAATAATTCTGGCAAGCTTTTTCTTTCATTTCATGTGTTCCTGAGTTAACATGCTTATTCTTATAGACATCAATGAATGTGCCAGCAGCCCGTGTCAAAATGGAGGCACTTGCGTTGACGGTGTCAACGGATATACATGCAAATGCGTTGAAGGATACGGAGATCCACTTTGCAAAACTGGTAAAATTGCCTTTCTCTTGGCCGTCTATTTCTTCGTTTTTATTTTTGTTTGATAAAAATAAGTAGTGAAAGTGTGTTATGCAACTTGATGATAAACTGAAGAATAGTTGAAATCCATATATCACTGAAAACAATCATTCATTTAAACAGTCATTCAAATCAAGCACTTATTCGCCCCCAAATCAATCAATCAATCAATCAATCAATCAATCAATCAATCAATCAATCAATCAATCAATCAATCAATCAATCACTAAAGTCAATCAATCAATCAATCAATCAATCAGTCAATCAATTAATCAATCAATCAATCACTAAAGTCAATCAATCATTATACAAATAGACATTTTCAAACCATAGTCCATGTTCAAACTCATCAGTTACATCAATTAACCGCTAGCCATTTCATCATCAAAAGTAATTCAAATCAAAACATCTCATTGAAAGTCAGTAATAATTTATTGGTCGAAATATGTCGCAATAGTTGTTGTTGAATTCTCTAAAATATGTACTGATGTAAAGAGGAAAAAAATTAAACACCTACTTTTGATACCTTAATGCAAATCGGGTTCGAATGTTTCGAAATTATTCAAACAGGGCATTACATGAGTTATAAATAGTTTGTGGTATGTAGAATAATGCAAACAAAATAGGCCAATAATAAACATGCATGCACCAAGGAAATCATCCAAGCTTCTCTGCATGTTTTATATTTTATCACGTAATACCAACTGAAGCATCCCTGACTGACAAGGGCTGACAAGTAATAACAAAATTGGCACTTTCAGGGCACAGAACTAAGCGTAGTCTACCTCTCCTTTGCTCTTTGCTGTTGGTAGATTATGGGTAAAATAGGAGAATGATGATGAAACAGTAATACGGACATACAGACGTCATTTGCAATAGTTTTTCGAGACATAGCCATATTTACTGATTTCGATGAAGCTCCATCACTGCAACCACCGCTGTCGCACCGCTACGACGTCCATTAACTGTTTATATCGCTCTAAAAGCGAGACTATTTTGAGCCAAACTTGAGGCTGTACGCTGCATATTTCTCATTGTTTTAGCTAATCAACGGTATTTATTATTCATGGAAAGGAGCAATATGATTGGTTGAAGTACCATCTGGCGTCTAGGGTACCTCTGCGTATTAATGACCAGTCTCAATTCAACATAACGTAGCTCAATCTTCAAAATTAGCTTCAAAGATCTCACAGCTTCTCGATGCTTCGCAGTGTTATCGCTGTCTTACTTTCCCATGAATTTCGTGATATTTTGAACTTTTACGAAATACAACGTATCGAAGGCAACAAATTCAACCCGAATCAATACTCACCTAAGCATTTTCAAGTTATTACTTTTTTACGTCGTATAAATAATTTTTCTGAAAAATTACAGGGTATCCACTGAATACCTTGAATACCCGGACGCTGCGCCGCAAATTGTGGAGTGATTTGAAAATATTCTCTAAACTTACTAATTTTCCAGTTTTTAATTTACACTCAAAATCAAGCTTTCCACAAGCCTTTTGTGAATTAGCTCAAAATATTCATAGTGCTTAAATGCTTTTAATAATTGAACAAACATCCTAAAATTGACCTGAAGGAGCAAAATGAATTTGTGATGTTTAGTTTTTGCTCATCTGACAGAAAATGATAATTTATTATTAGATAATATGCAGGGGCGCAGTGGGAGTTAACTTTTTGGGTGGGCAAAGCTGAAAATTTTCCGAAAAAAACTATGATTTTTCCGACAAATTTTTTCTCAATACATTCCTTGAAGATTATCCTTGCTGCATATACTGCAACACTTGATACTACAATATCACGAATGGATCTCGAAATCGTTAACGAATGGATCGTTCGTTATACACCTTCAAGTTCAACAATGGCCTTTATTCTAACAAAACTTATCAAATATAAATCGCTATGAACAAAACTGCAACTAGTTATAAATTTACACCCTACAAGTCTTCTCGCTATATTAAACAATAAACTGTCAAGTCAGTGTTTATAGCTGTTTATAGCAAAAAGTTTTTTTGGCAAGTTTTAAATCGCATCATAATTACTTTGCATTTATTTATGCTAAACCTTAAATAGATACAACGCGTCCAAAAGAATAGTTTTCTTTTAACTGAATTTATATAAACTGTTACTCAAGCAGCATCTTTCTCAAAAGAGGTGTGGCAGCATACAAATCGATGATGTCACCATAGTCTATCGACTGTAAAATATCACTTTCGACGTTGATTGTTATCAGAGAGGAAAGGCGGTCTTGTCCCATCGTTGACCGTAGCCGATTTTTTTACAATCCTCAGCTTTGAAAAAGCTCTTTCATAGTTTGTTGAACCTATTGGCAAAGTGAAGAGAACCTTGTAAAGAAGGACCAGCTGTGGAAAGGCACTTTGCAGGTTATACTTATCATCAACTGAAGAACTGAATGGAACTGAAAAGTTTTCTCTTTCTTCTGCAGCCAGGAGAGGGTTGCTCTTTTCTCTAACTTTCCAAAATTTACGGTAATTATTGGCGAAAGAGCTGTACTCATCTCTTAATTTTTCGTCATCCAGGCCGTAATTCTTCGCAACCTTTTTGAATTACACTGCACACAACTGCCTTTCAATTGTTTTTTGAAAACATTCAGGGTTGAGCAAGGCAAAATCTGTCAAAATTGCCTTATGAGACGTAAATATTGTATTCATTGAGCTGATAGCTGTATCCACTATCACAATGATATACAGATTCCCTATTCCCCTCTAATTCATCTATGCAATTTTCCCTTGGCATCTTTTTCTTTCTGCGTATTCGTCGCTCGACAAAATTTTTCTCTTCTAAGTCATGGCGAAAATAATAACTTTTTGCGTCTTCTACAACACCAGCGAATTCATTTCGAAATGAACTGAGTTGAATTTTAACTGTCGGAAATGGGAGTTTATAAAATAACTGAGACCAGAGCGTTAATTTCCTTTACAAATTTCAGCAATGCGATGATTCCGATAAATACTCTAATGAAAATGAGTAAGAAGGGTTGATCATGCCCTATTTTACGAAAGGTTTAAAAAAATATACGACCTTTTGGACAGGATCGATGAAAACCTTACATTTTGTCTAATATTTCAAATTTTCCGACAAACGTTGGATTTTCCGACAATCCGACAAATTTTTTGCCAGGGGGGGCGGCTGCCCCCCCTGCCCCCCCCAGCCACTGCGCCCCTGATAATATGGCTTATTTTCTAGTTGCATTCTTCCGATACACTGATTGAAGTTTTGATACTCTGATGGTTAGGGTGTCGGTTTCGACAACACTTTTAAAGAATGGCACTTTTTCGCTTATAAGCAGCAAGTGATATTTTTGATAAGATAATACAGAAATTCAAATTCAAAAGTTTTACAGCAAGTATATTTGCTTACAATAATTCTGGCAAGCTTTTTCTTTCATTTCATGTGTTCCTGAGTTAACATGCTTATTCTTATAGACATCAATGAATGTGCCAGCAGCCCGTGTCAAAATGGAGGCACTTGCGTTGACGGTGTCAACGGATATACATGCAAATGCGTTGAAGGATACGGAGATCCACTTTGCAAAACTGGTAAAATTGCCTTTCTCTTGGCCGTCTATTTTTTCGTTTTTATTTTCGTTTGATAAAAATGAGTAGTGAAAGTGTGTTATGCAACTTGATGATAAACTGAAGAATAGTTGAAATCCATATATCACTGAAAACAATCATTCAGTCATTTAAATCAAGCACTTAATCTCCCCAAATCAATCAATCAATCAGTCATCACACTCAGTGGCTGACCCTTCCTAAAATTCTGGCAAATAAGGTCCCATCTTTGCAGAAAAAGGGCACCATTTTAGGAATATGAGGCCTTATGATGTCCTATTACGAATAATTTACATCATGGATTACATCAAAACTGAGGTTGAATATAGCGTCATTGCATGTGGTTGTAAAAAGTATTGGGTCAAAGTTGAAAAAGTATCACTTGGAAAGTTTTGGAAGGTTAATAGGGATTTGAAACTTTTAATATGATGGAATTTTCTGGAATTTTTCATAGACCCAGGTTCAGTTCACATGCACAGCATTAGTTGCAGAGTTCACTTAAATTTATGCCTACGGCGAGGGTCTAAGCTAGCAACAAAGTAAGGAGTTGTGATTCAGTAGTTAACTTTAAAACAACTTCCGGCGTTAACTATTTATTTTACTCAAGCCATGGCATTAAGATGATGGAATACAAATGATACTTCAATTCAACGGGGGCTGCTGCATCTTCTTAAAGATTCTTCTACCGAATTTTTCTTGCGATTGACTGTTTAGTATATAACACGAACGGGTAATAGACAGGGTATATGCTCTAACAATCTAACAAACCTGCTAACCTTTGTTTTCTCAACAGATCCCGTTAAACTAAGCTCTAAACTTGAAAATTTCGATTTGTTCCTATTCAGAAAATCCTTTGTTATCACGTGATTGGTGACGTCATTTCTGGTAAAATTTCAGTGTTTAAATGGTTACTCGTCATTAAACTCGACATTAAAACTTACATAAAATAAAAGTTCTCAAAGAGCTCTTTCGATTGATATATACATATTAACTATTTGCTTAAGTCAGCATTTTTGTAATCACGTGACCTTTAAAGTTTCCAGTGTTTAAATGGCCATAGCTTGGTCGTTATTCGATATATGACGATGAAATGCAATATCTCAAAAATTGCTGATGTCAGCATTTCTGCTATCACGTGATTTAGAAAAACTTTTTCCACTATTCACGGTAAATGGTTACTATGATGATGATTAGAGGAAATCGGAGTTATTTCATGAGGGGAGCTTGTCCTTTAATTGATTCGCCTTTAGTTGATATTTGTTTCCGATTCGTTAGATCTCTTGCCACGTGCTTCTTCAAGTTATTACTGTTATCCATTCAACAAGAATAGCGCGCAATGCTGTGGAGTCTTGGTCCTATGGTTTTTGGTTTAGAATACCAGGGTAAGGTATGCGGTTTACTGGCATTTCTGTTCCCTTGGTTGATGTAGGGGTATTTATGGGCTCAACAAAGCGTACGGTAAACTTTGCTTGGTAAAGCATTAGTACCAGAGTGCTGTTCGCTTTTTCTAAAAACAACAAAAAACTAACCCAAAAAGCCTTTTTGTTTTCTAATTGCTTTAGTCTCTTTTTCCAGTATCATGGAAACTCCGTATACCTTTGAACATATTTTATGCTATTTATGCTTGAATGCTTTTAGGTAGGACTGGTGCATCGGCTTAAAGTGGGCAAAAGGTACTTTTGCTGTCCATTCCCTCCATAATAGCATTTATATTCTTGGCTTTTGTTTAACTAGCATAGTAACCCCTTCGTGTTAGGGTTGCACCGATGAATCTACCTGTTCGCTCTACAACTTGCATTGCAACCTTTGCCCCGAGATAGAAACGTGATCTTCATTAGATATGAAGTCACTTTCTCAACACTGTTGCTTCTGCTTCCATTACAGTTTCCTCTGCACTTCCATAAAACCCCATATAATCTTCGGTCTCAAAGACGTAGGAAGCATATGGCAGGTAGGGACACAGGAGCTTTAGGGCACTTCAATCAAAACTCTTTGTTTACAAATGGAAATAAAACATAGAACTGAGAAAAATGGCAATAAAATATAGAACTGAGCAGATATAGATTATTAAGATTGTAAAAAATTCTAAAATTTACAAAACATATTATCTACTTACGTTTCGCTATCTTTAGCTATCTCAGCTATATCTATTTTTTCTGTTCTGTATTTTGTATATTAAGAAGAAGTAAATTTTTACATCTCTTTTCAATCATTATTCACTTAAGACATGAATTGAAACTGGACCGAAATTAATATTTCTGCTGGAGATTCACTTGAAGGGGCTGATAGATAAATCTTAGCGTGCATCTGGAAGTATTATCTGTACAACCCATGTGAATTTTCGTGCCCAGCAAAATTATTTCTTGCTAGAATTGTCAACTTTTGGATAATCCCTCAAGGGTTCCATCAGACTGCCTTGAGGCAATCAGGAGCAGTTCCTGAACAGAACCATGCGAGAGGACCCAGTAGCACTATGGGAAATCTTAAAGAGGTCCCCTGCGGGTAAAGCGAGCAGAAAATTTCAGCGACCACGCCTTTTAGATAAGCTCAAGTAGATTTCAGAATATTTCTTGTAGTCATTTTCTTGCAATTGGCTAAAGCGTGTCGCTATCCTTTAGGCATGCATTTGTTAAGATTTGATTGATTCCATTCATTACTTTGTGGGGCCCCCTAGACCTTGGAATACTAAGGCAATTTGGTCTCTAGACAACGAAATTTACCAATGTCGAAATCCTCTTCTTTGATTTGTCAGGTTTGACGAGGACATTCCATTTTAACTTCAATGCACATACAGGTGCGCCCGGCCCCTTCGATGCAAATCCATTGCAGACAGAGACGGGCAAAGGGAAGGGAGGTCCTTACAGGGTAAGACAGAATGTGAGAAGAAATAGCTTGTGTTATATAATCGGAAAATTTAAGGAAAAATTTGTTTTATTCAGGTGTTAACGGACACGTTTTCAAAATGTTGAGAGCTCCTTTGAACATTTGTGAAAAGTGGGATGATGGCACGTGCCCCCAATGGCCATCAGCTCCTGCATCTCTTTTCGGTCTCTGGATGCTTATTAGATACATTAGAAAAGGAACAGATCTCTCCTGGTACATGCCTGTATTGCAACGCCAAGTGCATTGCGAGTGGGACTACACCATTTTTCTTAGTTTCTGACAAGTTGTGGCTGCTTCTTTTGTATGGCCTCACAATCTCATTTTTTCCTTGCTTGAAATCTGTCACGTATTTTGAGAAAAAAGAACATTGATGGAGAAAACAAGATTATTTTTAGGAATATTTGTAATTTTTACTTTAATTTTTTCGGGGTGAAGTGATTAAAAAATGCTGGCATCAGCATAAACTGAATATATCAATCAATAGAGCTCTTTGAAATATTGCATTCCATTCAAGTTTCATCGTCATATATCGAATAACGACCAAGTTATGACCATTTAAACGCTTGAAACTTTCAAGGTCACGTGATTACAAAAATGCCGACAAAATAGTGAATATGTGTATATTAATCAAAAGAACTCTTTGAGATCTTTCATCCTATGTAAGTTTAAATGTCATTTGACGAATAACCATCGTGTTATGACCATTTAAACACAGAAATTATACCAAAATGACGTCACCGATCATTTGACAACAAAGGATTTTCTGAAAAGGTACAAATCGAAATTTTCAAGTTTAGATCTTAGTTTAGCGGGATCTGTTGAGAAAACAACGGTTAGCATGTTTGTTAGATTCTTAGAGCATATGCCCTGTCTATAAAGGTATTGCTTCATGGAAGGAAAAATTGACATAAAATGATGTCAAGAAAATGACAAGAATTAAACAAATTGCACATAGTGGGCGAATAAACTTTGAGTTGCAAGTGGTTCTCAGAAAAGAAGTCAAAGTTGTTGCAAAAAGTCAAAAAGAGGACAGGACTGGTCACTGGTTTCTTTGAATGCAAAGGAAAGAAATGTAACTTTTGGTAGTATTTGATTGAAATGCTAAAGTTTTGTAAAAAATATCGTATATAAGCACGTATTAAGTCTGAAATACAGAAAGCAAACCAATTTAGGGGATGATTACCAAAAATTCAAGGGAACCTTCCTGTTATGATTTAGCTATGATCTTCTTAGGATTAAGATATGAAATTTTCGTACAGCTGTATAGAAAACGAATTTGCTGAAAACATCTACAATCTGGCCACAACAATTACCATAGAACCTGTGATAATGATAATAAGAAAGCTAAATCTTCATTTTGAAGCAGTTACCCCGCAACTGGGTACAACAAGTTCGGTCCTACGAATAAACAAACCATTATTTTGAGTTAAAGTTTTTTTTGCTTTTCTCAAAATTTTGGCTTGATTTGTCGCTAAAAAAGTCTTTTCTATTTTGGGTTTTCGATAGAAATTTGGACAATCCAATAAGCGTTCAATGTATTCCTCATGGGAACCACACTTTCTGCAAGAAAAATTCAGTATACTATCCTTTGTAGTTTGATATAAGGTCTGCCAACATTGTATTAGGGATGAAGATTCCTCACACCTCAGTCATCCTTTCATTTTAAACTTACTATCCTTTATGAATCTGAGGTTAGTTCTCTTATTATTCTAATTTTGTCTTCTACAAGAAGGTAACTTGCACAAAATTACTGAAAACAAAATCAGACCGAATTTTCATTATGTAATGTTAAATTTCATTTATAGTACTCTGCACCCATTTGTAATCAACAGCGCAACTTTGCTATTCCAGCTACATATGTTATCTTGCTCAGAAATTGAACGATTTTGATGAAGTGTTCACTTGACCACGCCCCAATTTCCAGACTGCACCCACCTGGGCTCCTCTCAGTTCTTCATGGCCGGTTAATAATTCTGACCAAGTCCGCCCCTGATCACATTTTATTAAGTCATTCAATCAATCAATCTCTATATTACAATCATTTACTAAGTCACTTCAATCAGCCACTTAATCCCCAAATCAATCAATCATTGCAATCGACCACAACGATCGATCAATCGCTCAAGATATTTGAGCTCAGTGCTTTTTAGCTAAAATAAAGAACATGTATATTTTACAAAAAATAAGTGCACCCTTAAGTTCAACTTAATTTTTATAGTTTGCAATCCCGTTAACTTAAACGTTTATAAGCATAAAGCAGAAAAAGACGGAGAAGATAAAGGAAAAGAGAATTCACAGATATTAAAGCGATTCAAAATTCTTCTCTCGCTATTCCGGGCGCTTGAACTTTTTTGTGCCCATTCCCGTTTAAGGTTTATTCCATTTTCTTTTAGTGTTTTCAGCTCTAGATTACACTGGCTGCTACATAGATACATTTACCAGAGCACTTCCATATGCAAAACAGCTAGACATTTCGGTAGGGCACCTTACAGTCAACTGCATTCAGGCTTGTTTCGCATCCAATCAGGCATACGCAGGGCTACAAAACCATAAGGAATGTTTTTGTGGATCATCATACAACATCTACGGGAAAGGTGACGAAAGCACTTGTTCGTCAATATGCCGAGATAGCACTGGAATGTATTGTGGTGGAACCTGGAGAAACTCTGTTTACAAAACAGGTATGATTGACAATACTCCAAATGCTTTTTTCCAAAATATGTTTTGGACAAGATATTTTTTGACGTTTAAGTACGACGTATTATTATTGCCAAACTCTCTGTATTTCAACCTTAAAGTTTGAAGGTTTGTGTTTTTTTATAAAGTTGATCAGAGGACTTTTCAGTGGTATTTGTTTTGTCTGGTAAGCTTTCCTTGTTTTGTGTTTGCAACTTATCCTTATTTGTCTTTGTTGCTTTTTGCGGCCATTTGTTTGTCTTACGATTCATAAAGCCAGCAACTGGGATTTTCTACTTTATTTCTATTTTTTAAATTTTTAATTTGTCTTTGGTGACAATAGCAAGCCATTTTACAATAAATTGTGGTACAAATAGGCCGTTTTAAAAACTTTATATGTTAGAAATGTTAAGGTTTTCTATAAAAAATATTCTGTTGAAAAATATGTAAGATATGTAACTATAAAAAAAGTATGTTGAAAAATATGTTCGATTGAACCAAAAAATAAATAGCCAAATCTCAAAAGCAATCTTAAAAGAGAAAGTACAAGAAAATTAATAACAATCATGAGGTATTATCTGTCAGTCGATAAACGGGCTTTTTCTCTCATGCAGGCTACAGTTCACGTAAATGACGATGAAGTTAGATGAAAATGATGCGAACATTCTGAGGAAAAGTTTTGAAAAGTGAAGAGCGTTGTCAAATTGGGGGTTTGAAATGCAATATGAGTTTTTGTAAGGCTTTGACTTTTCAATAGCCTGCAGAGTGGACTACACCAACCATTGACCAGTTAAACTCTTGGTCAGGGTTGTATTTAAGTTTGGCCTAATTTTGCTTAATTCCTTGCAGAGTTGACAGAACATTGCACTGTGAAAGTTCAGTATTGTAAATTAAGAATCAGCACGAAAAAAATTATCTGAAAGATTTATTGTCAGTTATGTTATTAACGAAATGTTTTCGTTTTACCTTGTTTTGGTTTCCTTTGAAGTAAACTTTTATCTTTGAAAACGCAATCATTATCAATTCATATACAGTTTCTTGTACAGAGAACGGCTTTATATGAACACGAGCCTCAAAATTGGTCCAAATCAAAAATGAAATTTAGGAACAAGCTGAGGCTGAGATACCATGAAATTTATTTATTTAAGATAAATCCTTCTGACAGGGTATCTTTTGCTAATGACAAAAAGAAATAACTGCACGATATATCATTGATATGTTTTGCATGTAAAATATTGCTTTGTGTCTATTATCTTTAACTGTTACTCAAATAATTATTGCAAAAATTAGTGGATATATACCCATAACTGGGTATATTTTTTATCGTGTTCTTTCGGATCTTTATTCTGGCGTTTTATGATCTAAGGAGTGTCCGACGAAAAACTTCTAAAGGCCAATATGTTATAAAATGTTTGCTTTTTCAAACCTATTTTAAAGATGTCTTTATTGTATACTTCATTATATCCGGTAAATGTTCTTTTATATCAACACGATTCCAGATAGGAGTTGAAAAGGAAAATTTTAAAAACTTCCCATAAATTACTTTCATAACTAATAACTTTAATAGTTTAAAAACTAATCAACCGCGAAAAAGATTTCTTAGAGGTACTGATTTGTCCTAAAACACCTTTTTTTACTCCAAATCTAGCACAAAAAGCCTGGATTTGAAATTTTGATAGCGTCTTCATTCCAGTAATTTAAAGAAAATAATATTTGGGGTGATAACCATGGCTGTACAATAAAGTTTCTTCTTTGTCAGGATTTATGAGAGGAGAGATATATTCAAATTTTTTTGCTTCGGGCTTTTTACTGATTTGATAAACCTGAACAATAATTTTCAATGCGAATTATCGAATTAATCATTTTCTTTTAGTCCATCTCCAGCCAGTTTTTCCCCTTACGATCCACTGATCTGATGCAAACGATTTGAAGTGGACATATGTCACAGGTTATTTGCCAAGCTTTCAGTGTCTTTCTACTGGTTTCCAAGCTATGGTTTCCAAGCTACTAATCTGTCTTCGGGTTCGTTTAAATGCGGCTATGGAGATGAGTTTATCTGATGGACGTTTCAGTTCTTCTTACTGTTTGCTTGTGTAGAACTTTCTTGTCGACAATCATTTCTTTTTATCTCTTCTCTTTCAATTTTCTTCAAATCCACATTTTCCATGTCTTAAATCACTCTTGTCAAAGAGTTCATTTTTCGGCATCTTAGAAAAGTACACTAAAAGTTGTTGCTCTTTCAACAATTTTCTTCATCACATTTATACCTAGATCTTTTTACAGCGGGTATAGCTACAACGATTCCGAACTTTTTCCCAAAATTAATCTGTCTCTCAAAATCTTGTCATTGTCTAGCTTGTGCTTCAGACCAATCAAGATGTTTTTTGGCATTGTATTTGCTGTAAACACTTGAATTGCGCTCTAGTAAAAGCCTCCTTTATCTTGAAATGCCAATTTTAGCGTTAAATAAGTCCCCATTGGTGCTTAATCGAGACAATGGACATATCAATATTTTGGTTCAAGATATCTTTTTGCGCTTGGATTTATACCTTTATCAAGGTAAAGAATTATCAAGTAAACTTGCAAATAAACTGCCTTAAAATTTTGAAAAAACTACAAAACAAACTATTTACATGGCAGCTTGGAAATGATTATTATAAATACCTCTCTTAGCATAAGCCACCCTCGCATAAGTTCCCACCTAAAACTTCCTTAATTGATTAGCTTCCGGTCGCCAGTTGTGTATTTGCGGTAAGTGCAGTCTGCGTTCCCGTAAACGTCTAAGACATTAAACACGCACCATTTCTTCATACTTTCGGTGTGGTCAATGGAAAGACGATGATGCTATACTGTGTAGGCAAAAATGGTTTACCAAATGTCTACGGCTGGTATAATATGTGGATCTGTCTCCATGCAAAAGTCTATCCAAAATCCTATTCTAAATGCTACACCCGGTTAAAGATAATTCAAGAGCCTGTGGTTGCAAGAGCTTTATCAGACCTGTATCAGAACTGCATCTTTGTATCAAGAGTATTGCATCAAAGGTCTTCAACAAGATTACCCTAAGCACCTAAAGCAAACATCTTTACTCCCTTTATCCAGCGCCATTGTGATTTTCTCATATCTAACTTTAAGTCCGTCCTACATTTGTCCTCCAGAAATCGAAACTTTTGTGAGCAACGACCCAATCCCCTTTCTTGAATACATTTTAAATCTGCTGCTGCTCAAACTGTGCATTCTCACCAGAAGCAAATTCATGAAAATGCAGCAGGTACAAGAAGAGCGTTTTGGAATAAAACACCATTGAATCGTGTGGCGCAATGGTTTGGATTTTAATGTCCCGCTTGCTTTTCTAAACTACATTCTTCTTGCTATATCGATCAAAAATTCATCTGTTAATCAGCATTCTAAGACTGGTGTTTGTGCTAAATTGAATATTTTAGCTTCTATTTAACTAATGAAGAATTGATAACGAACTACCTCGAAGTCTTGATTGGCGACGGCAGGGCGTCTTTTCTTGCTCTGATCAATGAATCTCAAAAGACGAATATCATCTTATCGTGATTTAACCAAGACGTAAACATGACAAAAATTACGTAAGTATCTTATGTTATTGGAAGTTAGTTAATAAATTACATTATCCTGCAACCTCTTCGACACGTCTTGAACCCTTAGCCTGAAATCTTGTTCGGTGCGTCTAGGGCCCTAGTACAGTATACCGTTTTCCGTCCATACCGTGGTGTGGAAGTCCACCTTAACTATGTTGAATATAATTCTGTCTAGAAATACTTTATTTGTCTACTCTAAAACGAACGAAGTTGGTTATATTTTAAAAAAGCCAGATATATAGATTAGAGGGTTTACAGATGTCGTCCAGATGCAAGTTTCTTTTCTTTTTGACTATACACATGCAAAAGTTAATGAAGAGTTCCCTTGCCTCTAGACGAGAAAAAATTTACCAGAGAGCTTCGATCAAACAAAGCCAAAACACTAATGTACCAAAAGAAACAACCGTAACTTTCCAGGATAATGCAGCAAGACTCTTTGCCAGAAAACATAAGGAGCTGTAGTGTATGTAGTAAATTTGTATCATCATCGAAAAACTATTTAAGAATAAAATTGCAGCGTTTTCAATAAATTGAATAAACCGTTTTTAATTGTACGATGCATTAAGATAGTTCAGGAAAATGTTTTTCCTTTTATTTCAACGTATTTAATAGACACTTTTGTAACATCTTTTCAGGACAATATTTCTTAAACTAAGGACAATATTTTACTTATTGTTTAACAAAGAATAGCCATGTTATGTGGATCTGTCAACATCCGTTATTAAAACTGTTATTATTATTATTATTATTATTATGCTGATGTACACAGTTCTGATGTTATAACTGGCTTGTTCTTGATGTTTCTTGAAATCGGATCAATACCCATGATCTTAGATCTCGAGAACTTTTCTCAACACTCTTGCAGTTCCTAAAAGTACAGATTTTTGTATTAGTTTTATCTGCGTCTTGACTCCAATTTCCTTGATGTAGTTGCTCAAATTTCGTGTTACTGTTCCAAGGGCTCCCAAGACAATAGGAATAACTTTTGCTTTCACTTTCCATAATCTTTCCACTTCTCTCTTTAATTCGTCATACTTTTCGATTTTCTCTATCTCTTTTTCAGCTATTCTCACCTCCCGGGACTGCAACATCAATGATGTAACACTTCCTTTCTTTCTTATTGACAACCACTATGTCAGGTCTCCTTGCCTGGATTTCATTGTCTGTTTGAATATTGACATCCCAGAGAATCTTTACATTTGTTGTTTCTACCACTCCATCTGGTTGATGTTCGTACCATTTATTTCCACAATCTATGTCATACAGGCGACAGACATCCCAATGGAGGGCTTTCGCTACACAGTCATGTCTACGTTTATACTCTCTCTGTGCCAGTTTTGGGCATTCACTGACAATGTGGCTTATTGTTTCCTCTTTCTGATTACACATTCTACATTTCGAGTCCCTCTGCGTCTTATCGATGTTTGCTTTAATTGCATTTGTTCGCAATGACTGGGTCTGCGCCGCCATTATCAGTCCTTCAGTCTCCTTTTTCAATTCCCCGTCCCGGAGCCATCCCCATGACTCTGGGTCATTTATTTCTTTTGTCTGCCTGAAAAACTGTCCATGTAACGCCTTTTCTTCTAGCTCTGATCGCCTCTCTTCTCTTCTTCGCTTCTTGAAATCTTTCTCTGACACTCTTTCTCCTGCCTCGCATCTCACTGATGACAATATCCTCTCTTTGCTATCCTGAACATAGTTTTCAAGCCCCAAAATTGCGAGCTGAACACAATCCTCAATTTCTACAAGTCCTCGTCCTCCTTCTTTACGGGGTAGGTAGAGTCTTGCTACACTATCTCTTGGATGCAGTGATCTGTACATATTCATCATTTTACGAGTACCCCGATCTATTTCTTTCAGCTCATCCTTTCTCCAGTCAACGAAAGGTGCCGTGTATCTCATCATTGAAACAGCCCAAGTGTTTATGGCAGTTATCATATTGCCTCCATTAAGCTTAGATTTCAGTATCTTTTTCACTCTTCTCTTATATTCTTTCTTTAGACTTTCTTTCATCTTTTCACCTAATACTTGATCAGCTTCCATAACTCCAAGGTATTTATAACCATTTTCCTCGTGTATAGACCTAATGGTTTCCTTATTTGGTAAGTCAATGCCATTAGACTCGACTACTTTCCCTCGCTTCATAACCAACACTGCACATTTTTCTACTCCAAATTCCATACCTATATCATTACTAACAACTCTGACAGACTGTATCAATGCATCTAGTCCACTTTCATTCTTCGCATAAAGTTTGATGTCATCCATGAACATTAAATGATTTATCTGCTCTCCATTTGAACTGAACTTATAGGACGCTTTCATTTTACGCAGTACTAACGTTAGTGGTATCATAGCAATCACAAACATTAATGGTGATAAACTGTCTCCTTGGAAAATTCCTCTGGCAAATTTTACCTCACCAATCGCTTCCCCACAAGATGTCAACATGGTGCTCCATTCCTTCATACTGTTGGTCAGCAAATTTTTTACATTCTCTGCAGCTCCAAACATGTTCAAACATTCCTTCAACCATGAATGTGGGATTAGATCATAAGCTTTTCTATAATCCAGCCAGCCCATTGCAATATTCTTCTTTCTTTGCTTCACTTCCTTCATGATTTTCTTGTCAATATACAATTGGTCTAAGCACCCCCTACATCCTTTCCTCGAACCCTTTTGTTCTTCTGGTAATACATTCTTAGCCTCCATAAAAGAATAAATCTCACCTGCCAATATTCCTGTCAACAATTTCCAGCACATAGCGAGACACGTTATTGGACGATAATTACTAGGCACCCTTCCTTTTTGTGGATCTTTGACTATCAAAACTGTTCTTCCTTTAGTCATCCATTTTGGTACATTTCCTTTCCTCAAGCACTCGTTGAGCTGCAATGTAATTCTCCCATGCAGATTAGTAAATCTTTTCAACCAGAAGCCCTGAACTAAGTCAGGTCCTGGTGATTTCCAGTTTGGCATTTTATTAACAACCTTTTCTACCTTTTCCCTGGTAATCACAACATCATTTTGCCTGTCAATTTTAATTTCCTCCTTCAAGTCCTGCAGCCATTCTGCGTTTTCATTGTGCCGTGTTGGTTTGCTCCATATATCCTTCCAAAATTCCATAGTTTCTTCCTTTTCAGGTCGTACTTCATTTCTCTCTCCGCCATTCAATTCATCATAGAACCGACTTTGGTTTTCCCGAAACAGTCGATTCTGTCTAAATTGATCTATTCTAGCTTGATATCTTGTAATTTTTCCTGATTTAGCTGTAATCCTTTGTTTTAGTTCTTCACTTACTGTTATGAGACCCTTTTCTTTTAACCAATACTTTCTCTGTAACTGTTCTTGAAATCTTGTCTTAATTGTTTTCCCTTTTCTTAACTCTTCAACTCGGCTTAAATCTTTCCTCAAGTATTTTACTTGCTTCTGCAACCTTCTTTTCCACATAGGTTCTCCTTGCCTCTTCTTTCTAGTGATCTTTACACCTAATCTCTCAGTTGTAACAACTGATGCTGCATATAACAAATCATTGGTCGCGGTGATATTTTCGCTTCTTATTTTACCCAGCAAGCTATTCATCTTTTCAACTTCTATTTTGACAGAACTTTTATTTAGACCTCTCAGAGCAGGTAGCTTTGTCCTTTCAGGTTGGTGTAGTACTTCAAAAAGCCTCTCAGCGATCGCTATTTCCTCGTCTGAAAATTCCTCATCGTCAAAATTTCTAGCACCATTTTCAGCTGCTCCTGTCTCATTATTCTGCTGTACATTATCATCATATTCTATTTGTATTTCTTCGCGTCTGTTGTTAGCATCGCTTTCCACACTTTCACCCTGGCTTTCATCGTCACCTCTGTTGCCTTCAATTGTTTTCTGTCTCTTGATCTCCTCCATCTCTAACTCTGTTATCCAACCCTTCAGTCTTATTTGCCTAACTTGGTCTAGCAGTCTTTGCTCTGATACCTGAGCAAGATTTCTACTTCTCCAGATATTTACCATACGTTTCCGGTAACCCCTCTTATTTGGCTCGCTCGCGACATAGCACTCCATCACTGTTCTGCATCCGGTATGGAGTTTTTGACGTGGGAGAATGAGGTTACCCTTTGCCACTACTACCTCAGGTCACCTTGAGCAAGGTATCCTGTGTAGCTCTCCCGAGCGTGAAATACCGGTTGGCGTCCGGCGGGGGCTATCGTCTCATGGGTAGGGGACTCTTCAGCCTGGTCGCGACCCACCTAGTGATCGGTGTCACGATAAAAATACTGCTTTGTTGGTGATGCAAAACCACAAACCTCATCTTCAAAAGAAAATGTGATTATTTGAAAATACATAGAGAAGACGTCAACGGGAGTGGATCCACAGGTGAAGCTGTCGCGTCGGAGGGGTGTGTGCTACGCAGGCCAGCCTCGTCGATATCATGCTACTGCGAATCAACTGTGGGAGTAGACTAGAAATCAGTGGACAAGAGAAGATTCA
>NW_027018682.1:8873331-8885703 GCF_013076305.1 Rhopilema esculentum | reverse complement strand
ACAAGTTGTTAATTTTGGGGGGGCGTGGAAGTATGAAAATTCCAACTTCAAGTGATAAATTTTTCATTCGACCAGTATATCTGTTGTACCTACCAAATTGATATTTGTAAATAGCCCGAGCACCATAGTTCTATTTTCTTTATAATTACCAAATCTTTACTCAATAATTAGCCTAAAGCATAAAAGCCTAAATCTCTAAATTTTGATTAACATGAAACAAACATTAAACATACTGTAAGAAGTAAAGCAACATTTAAGCAAAACCAGTATTAGATATACTTAATGATTAGTAGTATTCTTTCAGATCAATTGATCAATTTTATCTAAAATACATTTTTTCATGATATAGAAGCACCAAGAATTTGGGCCTTTTATTTTCGTTCTTGATCGAAGAAAACTACCTTTAAACTTTTCAGAGGGCCAAATGCCTTTTCATTCTTTACAATTGAAATGATGATTTGAGAACAAACTTGTGCATATGCCTGATTCGAAAGATGAAATACTCTTCTTTGATCAAATACTTCTACTGCAGTTTTTGCAATGTGTTCTTGCTCCACAACAGTTTTGTCATAGGAATTTATGATAAGGACTCAAGGACATTAACAAATAACAGGGGGAGTTTAGCATAAACTCGTTTTTTATAAGAAGCGTTGAGAATTTTTAGTACTGAAAGATTCTTAATCTTTTATTGAATTAACTACTCGTAGTTTCTAAAAAAATTCCCACTCTAATATTTTCTGATCAATGCGGGTATTATTATTCCAAACTGTAAGTTTCAAGTTTCTTATCCGTAAGTTCACCTTGCCTGTTCGTAATTTGATTCAACTCCCGTCAGAAAGAAAGAAAAAGAAAACGGGGCAAGTGTGCAATTTGGATCCAGTGGAGACGGGATTCACAATAGAAAACGATTGGATGGGTCAGCATCAGCCTGTGAATTTTAATGTTTAGAATTTTTATATTTAAAATAAAAAAACTTCTTAAAATATAAAATTCACAAGTTTGGTCTTAAGAAAAAAATTCCAAGTCAACCGTTACGTTTTCCAACTGTAACTGGATTTTCCAAACTTTGGGGGGGCGTTACGCCCCCCACGCCCCCCTATTATTTACGTGCCTGCAGACAGCGCTGACAGAGAAAGACTAATTTAGCATTCCATGTTTCCGCTTTTCTGTGCTTTTTATGGCCATGCACGAACCTACTCTTTAATGAAACAGTAGACTTTCTACGATAAATTTTTGAAACAAGAAATGTACATCATGATTTGCGAACTAAAAATAATCTTTGCATTCCAAAAGCCAGGACAACTTCTTATGGTATAGAAACTGTGAGATATTTAGGTCAAAAACTGTGGCAAACACTACCTTACAGTATAAGAGAGTCCCAATCATTGGCAACAATTAAAAAAGGATTAAGAGCACACCCTATAGAATGCGACTGTAGATTGTGTAAAATATTTATTGCTGGATTAGGTTTTATTCAGAACATTATACCATAAACATTTTTAATATTGTAACGTTGCATAAACATTTTAGCGCTATACCATATCAGTCGCTGCATAAATATTTTTAATATTGTATCATATATTTATTTAATACTAATTCTTTATAGATAGTTGACCTTAATTAGCTTCTTTATTAGCTATCATACGTTCATTTAGTAGGCCAACTTTAAACAAATTATTTATAATTATTATTATATTATAATCAACCAATCAGTCACTGCAATCACTTAAATCACTGCACTACAATCAATTAATCCTTCAATCAATAAATACATCTCATATAATGCTTTCTGGGTACATTCTGTTAGTTTCAAAGAACCAGAGAATGAAGGTGCAGGTTGCCTGTTCTTAATTTTTCAATAAACTTTAAGGCAAGATTAATCTTGCGTAAATTCTTTGGCAATATTCACTTCAAGGGAAGCCAAAACATTAGCAAATGACATTTCCTAAACGAAAACTTTTAATCAATAACATAACTAACAATAAATTTTTAGATATGATTTTTTTCGCGCTAATTTTTATTTACAATGCTAAACTTTGAAGTAAGCAAAATTAAGCTAAACTTAAATACAACTCTGACCAAGAGTTTTAATGGTCAGTGGTCATGACAATGTTTTCAAACCCCCAACTTGACAAGGTTCCGTACTTTTCAACCTTTTCTTCAGAATCTTTGCATCTTTTAAGCCCAAATTCATCGTCTTTTACGTGAAATGTAGCCTGTATGAGAGAAAAAGCCAGTTGAACAATCTGTTAAATAATTTTGATCAATTTCCTTGTACTTACTTTTTTGAGATTTCTTCTAAGATCTGAGTTTTGACTATGTGCCCTGGTTCAGTCATACCTGTATAGCTTTAAAATGGTCTATTAAGTTCTTTTGGTGATTACTACGAAATATTTTGTAATTTATTTTAAAAAATGTATTTTACAAGTAGCAAGCATTTGTATGTATTGAGAATCTTGCCTGTTTTGTAAACGGAATTTCTCCAGCCTCCACCACAATACATTCCAGTGCTATCTCGGCATTGTGAAGAGCAAGAGCTGTCTCCATCTATCCCGTATCTGTCATATGATGTTCCACAAAAGCATTGACGACCAGCTTGCAGCCCCGCGTATGCCTGATTGGATGCGAAACAAGCCTGTATGCAGTTAGCTGTAAGATGCCCTGCGGAAACGTCTAGCCCTCTCACATGCGGGAGTGCCCTCGTTCTACTATCTTTGTAGCAGCCGACGTAATCTCGAGCTGAAGTCAAGAAAAAGAATAGTATAAACCTCAAATGGGAATGCGATGAATTTTGAATCGCTTTAATATCTGTGAATTCTTTTTTCTTTCAGTTCCCTATGATCGTTTTTTCCCGATTTTTGCCAACAAGCTTGTAAGAAAAGAAGATTGTCAATTGAGAATGTCTTGAGTGATTGACTGTTTCGCCGATCGATTAAAAGACTGGTTCAACGATCGATTAATTGATTTGGGATGATTAAATGACTGATTTATGTGGTTGATTAATTGTTTGTAATGATAAATGGATTGATTTATGCCTCTATATCTATTCGTCAGTTATCATTAAGTTGCATAAAATACTTCCAGTCCTCATTTTCATCAAACAGAACTAAAAGAATATACGGCAAAGAAAAATGCAATCTTATCAGTGTCACAGAGTAGACCTATTTTGCCATTATCACATCTGCAAGTAAACCTGTTGACACCATTAATGCAAGTGGATCCAACATGACATGGGTTGCTTGCACATTCATTAATATCTAAAAATATAATATAGTCAACTGTAGCTCTGCACAAAATGGATCACTTTGAAAATAGATGCTAGAACTCTCCTGTAAATATTACCAAAAGCCATTTTTATCAATTTTATCATCAGATTTAGAAAACCACTGTAAGACTCGCTTTCTGAGATAGACTTTCAAACATAACGATTGTGTTACCATTACCTGCTAATATCAACCACATCAATATCATAATTTGGGATTAATATTAACAAATAAAAGCTGTTCTAAATATTACTTTGCAACTTGTGAGATTCGACTTCTGTTAAGCAGATAAAGAGCTTCAAGTCTGAAACCTTGATGTTCAAAGTAGAATGTTTTTTAAATATACGACCAGTAAAGTAATAAGGGAAAAGGACTATTTGAAGAAGAGACACTTTACCAGTCTGACAATGTTGTCCGGTGTAGCCTGCGACACAGGTGCATGTATATCCGTTGATTCTATCAACGCAAGTCCCTCCATTTTGGCATGGACTGCTGGCACATTCATAAATGTCTGTTGTAAATAAGATTTGATTGAAGTTAATAGCTGAACTGTTAACATTCGTTGCAATGTGCTGCAAAAGTACCAACAACAAAAAACATTTCAGTTGAATATCAAACACGAAATCAACTGATTTTATTTTAAATAATGTGGACTGCTTTTGTCAACTACAACCTGAAAAAATGATTATATTCAATGAAGGCGGTTCTCACGCTCGTGGTACGATTTGTGTAGGTTGATAATTATTCAAACAGACAAAAGACCTAAAAACCGGAAAGTTCCGGATATTCAAAGTGCAATACTTTGCAGTTGGACAGGGTGCAAGTCTGTTTTGTGCAAAACAGAAAAAGTCCAATTTTAGGAAGAGAGACATAGTGGAAATTGCGAGCGCATGCGCACTAAGATGGAGTCTTTACGGCTGTGATTCTGTGCCGAAAAAAAAAATTGAAAATGGAGACTTTGATAGACAAAATTTCGATAAGCAAAATACATATAAAGACAGGAACGTGTTTTTCTATTGGTCGCACCCTAACAGTGGTGGCGCCATTATGGACTGTCAAAAGTTGTGCGCATGCGCTCGCAATTTCCACTATGTCAGGAAGAGACATTTTACCAGTCTGGCATTCTTGTCCCATGTAGCCTGGTAAACAGCTGCAAGAATATTTGTTGATTCTATTGACACACGTGGCTCCATTTTGACATGGGGTACTGGCACATTCGTTGATTTCTAAAAGCATAACATTTCAACTCAGTCAATTTCTGAATAAATCAAAGGATTATTCAAATAATCGTCAGAAATCTGGTTATCAGATATTAACTTGCAGACAAAGAAGTAACCTGTTTTTTGCAATAGAATGTCTTTTAGATTGAAACATTCGTAATCTTCAAATTAAAATATTTTGCAGAAAAGAACTATTGTAATCCTGTGTATCCTGGTACACAGTAACAAGAATATATGTTGACTCCATCAATGCATGTGGCTCTATTTTGGCAGGGAGTACTGGCACATTCGTTTATATCTAAATATATAAGCATGTTTACTAGCAATACATGAATTGGAAAAATTGAAGTTGAGTGGAAATGTTTGTGAAGTGAAACTGAGCTTTCTGTTGTGAACTTTTTCATTTGTTCTTGCTATAAACAGAAACTCATAACTGTTAAATTCGCGGTGATTCATAGGGACAAGATTATAACTAGGCAAAAATAGCAACTTGCTTTATTGCATTTTTCTGTTTTTCAACTCTGTTTCAGTCTTTCATTATTTAGATGATATCTTATCTCATCTATGAACTCATTCATACTAACAAGTTTTCAGCTTTTTTCACCTTGTATCAAGGGCTCATCTATACTAACAATAGCTTTTGCGAAAAACCTTCTTTCTTTGATACATTAGTGTTCAAAGGTTCTTGTCTGTTAAGAAGTTTTATCGCTTTAGGAAAATCCGGAACAGGCAACCAACCAGCCCACTTATTCTAAAGAATCAGGCTAACCAGGCCATTAATAGGCTGGTTATCAGGCTAACCAGTCGGCAAATGAATTAATCCTGGCTTCAAACGAATTGGTACATGCAACCTTGGTGAATAATATTCTGGAAATCAACCGTGATGTCATGCCGAAAGAAGCTATTGGCAATCAAACTATTTTTATTTTATCATAGGCTGGTAATTATCTTGCAATGTTAGCTACAAGCAGAAACCATGCAGAAAATTTATCGCTAATTTTTTTCAACAATTTTTTGATTTCTAGAAAAAAAGCGATTTTTCAGCAGTGTGTCAGTAAAATAATTACAGTAAGGCTGATACTTAAAGGGCTTATGTATGCAATGTTGGAAACCAAGTTTGTTAGTTTTATTTAGAGTGCAAAAATTAACTTGCAGACACGGATATAGCATGCTCCGTTTTTTTTGCTGTTCGCAATAAAAGAACCATTCTAATTTAGAAAATGCACCACAACCTGCTTCAAAATCAAATATTTGTTTTGCTATGCTGTAACTTGCTTTCTAAATGATATCAAATGGATTGTCAATTTACTTCCAAGGGGTATATTTAAAATGTTTTTCATATCTAGATTGCTCCAGCGGTACCATTTGACATCGTAAAAGTTACAGGACCACCACCCGGCTTTGCATATTACTGTACCTGTGTATACATTTAGCAAAACAAATGAGACAGTTTCCATTGAAACACGATAGATTTCCAAATGCAAAAACTATGTGTGATAGATAATTTTAAAGGAAATAAACTCTTTTAGTAGAGGGATTTGCTGCCTTCCCCAATTGCAACCTAGACCCTAAATATGATGTTTCATTAATAGTAGCTGCTCTTACGTTAATGGTGTGAATTGTGTGGTTTAACTACTGCTAGAAAAGCAGAGCTTTAAGAATGGAACATCCGTAATTTTCAAAGTAAACTACTTTGCAAAAATAACTTTTGTTATCTTACCAGTCTGGCATTGTTGTCCTGTGTAGCCTGGTACACAGTTACAAGAATATCTGTTGACTTCATCAACGCAAGTGGCTCCATTTGGGCACGGGCTGCTCGCACATTCGTCAATATCTACAAATAAAAATGTCAGCTTAGTTAGTAAGATAAAAAATTGAAAATATTCAACAAATCATGTTCTCTAGAATTAAATAGTTTGCACCCTCTACATACTATTTTCCGCTTCATTTGCTGTTCTTTATGAAAGAGCAATTTGGCTTAAGGAAGTGCCCAATTTCACGCTTCAAGATTAAAAGAATGGAATATGTCAAATTTATTACTGTATTTTGAATTGCATTATTAATATTGTGAATTCCTTCTTCTTTTTGGTGCTTTTTTTAAATGTCTTGAATAAAATTCATGGTGTGAAATTTGTGGTTAAACTATCGCTAAAAAAAAAGGAACATCCGTAATTTTCAAATTAAAATACTTTGCAAAAAAGAACTTTTGTTATCTTACCAGTCAGGCATTGTTGTCCTGTGTAGCCTGGTACACAATTACAAGAGTATCTGTTAACTTCATCAACGCAAGTGGCTCCATTTCGGCACGGGCTGCTGGCACATTCGTTAAAGTCTAAAATTTAGATATATCGACGCAGTTTATGCCAGAAATGATAAACTTCAAAGATTTCCGATAGATAATTTTAAAGGAAATAAACTCTTTTAGTAGAGGGATTTGCTGCCTTCCCCAATTGCAACCGAGACCCTAAATATGATGTGTCATTAATAGTAGCAGCTTATACGTTAATGGTGTGAATTGTGTGGTTCAACTACTGCTAGAAAAGCAGAGCTTTAAGAATGGAACATCCGTAATTTTCAAAGTAAAATATTCTGCAAAAAAGAACGTATGTTATCTTACCAGTCTGGCATTGTTGTCCTGTGTAGCCTGGTACACAGTTACAAGAGTATCTGTTGACTTCATCAATGCAAGTGGCTCCATTTCGGCATGGGCTGCTGGCACATTCATTAACATCTAAAATTTAGATATATCGACGCGGTTTATGCCAGAAATAATAAACTTCAAAGATCTCCGCAAGGATATGATAAATTGTTAATAGGAAGGCTGTTTGCAATACAATTGCAATTATGCTTTAGAAAGGGCATCACTTCCGCTTCAAAGTTCAAGGAATGGAAAATGTCAAATTTATTTTTGAATTTAGGCCAAAATGACAACTTTTGGCAAAAGATGTTAAGAATTTCTTGATATGCTTTCAAAGAACATCTATATCAATTATACATCATAATAAGATATAAATCATTTTAACTGGAATGGAACCCACCAAACTTTGAACATTTCAAATAAAAGCTGTTGTCACAAAAATGGTTCCATTTGTGTAAATTGACATGAAGGCTTTCAAGGTCCTTGCAATTGAGCTGATAATGAATTATTTCGACTACAGACAAAGCAATTACTTTACAAAAGAACCGTTACCAGTTTGGCATCTTTTTCCTGTGTAGCCTGGTAAACAGTTGCAGGTATATTCGTTGACTCTATCAATGCAAGTGGCTCCATTCTGGCAGGGAATACTGGCACATTCGTTGATATCTAAAGATATAAGCATGTTTACTAGCAACACATGAAATGAAGAAAATAAAGTTGAGTGAAGATATTTGTGAAGCAAATGCGAACTCGCTGTATGCTGAATACAATTTCGCATTTCTTAAAAATTGTATCGCACTTCTTAGAAGAGAAAAATCATTTCTCTTAAATTTATCATAGTAAGTAAACGTAGACAAGAGTAAAATAAAACTAAAAGTAGAAACTTAATTTAATACTCAGATCTGTTTTAAACTCTGCTTCACTCCATCATTAGCAAGGTGATTTTACAAAAATGAATAGCAAAAATATTTAGCTAACTAACAACCTAAATTTAAAGACTACTATGTGTCTCGTTGGGTTTACATCATATTCCAAAGTTAACATCAACTTTCAAAACATTATCACTGACGACAATCACGTCGTGCCTGACTCTGAAGCAAGGGAAAAGCTACGAATTATTCGTTTGCTTACCTTCTTCGCAATGAGTTCCTGAATATCCAGCAAGACAGTTACATTGAAATCTGTTCACGTCGTTTCTGCATGTTCCTCCATTAAAACAAGGAAGGCTCTCGCACTCATTTATGTCTGTGACTATCGTAGATAGAAATTGCTTTAGAGACATCGTGAAATAATACGTAGAGCCGTAGAGCCGCCATGAAATTAATGTCACATGTCGGCTAATTAATCTTCAATTTATTCAATGATTAATGTAAAATGAAGTCAAAGTCAGATTCTCGACCAAAGCATAACCAAGCTGACAGCACTAATACTAATTTGGTGCTTAGTAACTGGGAAAAGGCACAGTGGCCCTGCATCAAAGAGTCAATCAAAACAAAGACTTGATGCCTGTTTGAGGAAAATTGACACAATTACCGTGATTTTTGCTTTGTCGTGTGATAAATAAGGTTACCTCAAGAACACAAGAAACCATTTCTTTCTCAGATCTTGATTTTCTGTGCCAATACTAGTGTTAAACAAACAAAACCAAGTAGAAGTCAATTCCACCATTTACCTGATTCACAATTCCTTCCCGTAAAGCCTGGATCACAAAGGCAAAAATAACTGGCATGTTCATCCACACACTTGCCATTCTGACAAGGGTTCTTCTCGCAGTCGTTTTTATCTTCAAGATA
The DNA here is from genome assembly GCF_013076305.1 of Rhopilema esculentum. The sequence goes on along the minus strand of NW_027018682.1, from coordinate 8,876,789 downwards.
ATGATTTCATTGCAATTATGTCAGAAAGATGCATTTGGAGAATATAAATGATAAAAATGCTTTTAAACTAAGTATGATTTCTATCATACAAAACAAAAAAAAAGCAATAAAGAAAATGTAGGAAAGATTGCTCAAATGAAAAAAACATACCAAGTGGAATGTCACAGTGCAACTCATGATGGTTTTCATCGCAATGAACGCATTCATAAAACGGGCTTGTGCATGTATCTCTGCATAGGATGTGAGAAGGACATGGGTTAAGAGCTCGGCATGTCGCACCAATCTATTCAAAACAAGCAGTGAATCTGGTTACTAAACAGCACAATAAAATATTATTTCTGCATCTTCAAATAAAGGTTGCTAAAATCGATTGAAAATAGCAATTATGCTAAGCAAAAAAACATATTTGTGAAAAGTAAAATTATCAATGACGGGTTTGGTATTGGATAAAATATAGAAGCTGGCGTTCAATTTCAAACGTTTTCAGGGACCTTCTTAACAAATTTTTATCACTAGAGAGCTTTTATCATTAAATTCTGTTTAATGAAAAGCCACCGTTTAAGAGCTTCGAGTGGCCTCTGAATAAAATCAAGAAAGGAAAGGGTTAGCTAGACAACAAGAGACTGTTTTCATCAAACATAAATTCATAGAGATAGCAACAAACAGTGAGCTCACCAACTTTTTGCTGTAATCAGTCGATTTGTACAACCAACCAGGAGCATCAACCAACTGCGTACCGTTTTCTCCATGTCGCCTTTCGTTGAGCTGGCACTCTTTGGTCTGAACGTTTAAGTTGTATGATCGACATTTGTGGTGCTCCACGCACTTCCTCGTGCATCCAATGTCGTCCACATCGCGTTCCGTTTTGATTACGTGGCCTTTAAGAGCTTTGCCCATGTGGAACACTGTGAATTCGGCAAAGGTTTGACAAGGGAGACGGAGTATCGTCGACTGTGCAAGTAATGGCAAGTAAAACAACACTGTCAGCCTAGAAACACAATAAACAGTAATGTTCTGAAAAGAGAGGGAACTCTTCATTAACTTTTGCATATGTGCATATCTTTGTATATGCGTACATGTATATATAAGATAATGTCGCATTCTTTGGTAGACCTCGATTTTATGCATTTTGATGTTTGTAAGTGTGACCAATTTCGTTTGCCTTATTGAAGTAAACAAATAAAGTATTCCTAGACAGAACTGAATTCAACATAGTTAAGGGGGACATCCACATCACGGTATGGATTTAAAACCGTATACAATACATGCACACGCAGAGCCGGGCCGCTTTCTGTTTGTGAAAGCTTTTATCACGGCAGGTTTTATCACGGATCTCGTACTCTCAACAAATCATATTCAAGCAGGGACGGATTTAGGGGGGGGGGTTGTAGGGGGTGCAACTCCCACCAATAGCTCTGTGTCCTTCGGTAAGTTTTGTTTCATTCGGTAAAAATCATCTATTGGTAGTCAGTAGTAACAAAGTGACGCCAAGATTTTACATCATTTATTTTTTATCAGTATTTATCTTCTTATCAGAAGCGTAGCGGGGGGGGGGGGGATATTCTCAAATGTATTTTAAGCTAATCTCGAGGGCATCGTCGCAAAAATTTTCTGCTAGCTTCGCTCGCAGGAGAACCTTAATGTGCACTAATTTTCCCCTCTTTTTGGGTTTGTATAGAAAAGTCTTTCACGTTCATGAGACACTCCTGATAAAATAGAAACTAAAATACTAAAGCAGTCCAATCCTTAATAAAAACTGGATTCTGAAATGCTTGTTGTGGACTTTGCTCCAAGGAAAACGGACTTGGTTGAAAACTATTGAATAATGATAATATTTTTAGATATTTTATTACAACTTTGGAAAATCACTTTTTACACATAGAGATTCCTCGCCTTACACAATTCAGGATATAAACGTTAGTGGAATTGTGAATGAAGTAGACAGTTGTAGAATATGGCAACGCCACCTATGACGTTGAATAAAGGGAAATTGCTAAGTATAAATTCCATGGCTTTTTCAAGCACATCTACAAAATGGGTGTTTTCCCAAATTCTTAGGGGTTTGATCAGCAAAAGTATTTTTCTCTTTGGCCTACCAATCTTCCAAGCCTGGCTACGCCACAGTTAAACAACAAAATTATAAAAATGGACGTTTCCATCATTTATCAGTGACCTGAAGGGTGTGGCACCAAAATTAATGTCTAACACCCCCCCCCCTCCAATCATTGTTGTTTAAATCCGCCCCTGTTTTTAAGACATTACGTCATATTTTCAGCAACATTTAAACTATATTTTAAGGTACTATATCACCCGTTATACTTCATCTACTAAGAAAAATGCAGCTAAAGATAGACTTTTGATTTCTCCCACTTCCTACTGCCAGAAACTATTTTTCACGTTGTTGATGGTTGTAGACCGTTATACCTGGAGGCTGGGGACACAGCCCTATCGTAAAATGTCCCTGGCCTAGTCCTAAAAATTTGTCTCTATTACGTATTCTCGCAGTTAATGCGAGCTGTTTATGGAATACGGAGAAGGCATTAGCGATAGCAGAATAAAGAATGTGGAAACGGTAATATAGATGTATGATGAAAGATAAAGAATGAAGTGAAAAAGAAAATTTAGATTTTAGTTATTAGCAGCACAAATGGATCAGCGATTACCTGTACAAATATTTAGCAAGATCTATGTAGGCCAGTGCAAGGGTAATGAGAACACATCATTTGAAGAGGAAACTGGCCGCCTGGACCAAAACGTTTCCGGTGCAACAGGGGTATACGTTATGAAAATTGAAATGCAGATTATCAGAAAATGATCATTGCGGTTAACTAAAAAATGTCCTTGCTTCCACTGATACTTCTCTTGATTGCATTTTCAAATTATTCGCGCGCGTCGTGTTTGTAACCTCAAAACTTGCGAAATTTAATCCATCAGTGGCGTCGGAACGGAATTCATATTTAGGGAGCTGCCCATTGTATTCCTTTTCATCTAGTACACTGTTATAAAGGAAATATACTACAGTTTGACAATAATTGGGCGGGCTCCAGCCACCCCCAGCCCCCCGGCTCCGACGGGCCTGTCCCCATTTAAGAACCAGCGGTAATATCTTTTACATTTTATTATATAACTATCGGTTTTTTATCAATATCAATACTTTCACTACTTTGAATCATGACAAGTAAGCGTAACTGATTTCAGAACAACGCCAGTTCCAGCCAGTCACATTTGCAAACCTTTCAATAGGTCCACTTTCGGCAATTCCTTCTTATTGATAATTTTTCAGGCTAAGTGTTCTGGACGTGTCGAAGAACTTGCAGTATAATGTAATTTTTCAACTTACTACAAATAAAATAAGAAACTTGAAATGGCTTTGAAAAAAGCAAACATTCGAGTAAAGCTTTTCGTAAAGACACTCTTCAGAGTTAATGGTTTAAAACGTCAGAACATAGATCGAAATT
>NW_027018682.1:8671004-8873231 GCF_013076305.1 Rhopilema esculentum | reverse complement strand
ACAAATAGAACAGGTCCTTATACGCAACTTTAATGGCGTATCTCTCGCGATACGCATCTCGTGTAGTAAAAAATCATCAGCAATACCTTCAAGTGTTTGTCCCTCCACACACAGTTCTGAATGGTGCATCTCAGAGTCACTGCGTAATCGTATAAATCATGGCTGGCTCCTGAATCCCTATCAGGATCCCATCGATTCTATCTCTCAATGGCTTTTGCCAGGTGACATACCAACAACCTACGACTCAGCAGTTCCTAAAAGTACAGATTTTTGTATTAGTTTTATCTGCGTCTTGACTCCAATTTCCTTGATGTAGTTGCTCAAATTTCGTGTGACTGTTCCAAGGGCTCCCAAGACAATAGGAATAACTTTTGCTTTCACTTTCCATAATCTTTCCACTTCTCTCTTTAATTCGTCATACTTTTCGATTTTCTCTATCTCTTTTTCAGCTATTCTCACATCTCCCGGGACTGCAACATCAATGATGTAACACTTCCTTTCTTTCTTATTGACAACCACTATGTCAGGTCTCTTTGCCTGGATTTCATTGTCTGTTTGAATATTGACATCCCAGAGAATCTTTACATTTGTTGTTTCTACCACTCCATCTGGTTGATGTTCGTACCATTTATTTCCACAATCTATGTCATACAGGCGACAGACATCCCAATGGAGGGCTTTCGCTACACAGTCATGTCTACGTTTATACTCTCTCTGTGCCAGTTTTGGGCATTCACTGACAATGTGGCTTATTGTTTCCTCTTTCTGATTACACATTCTACATTTCGAGTTCCTCTGCGTCTTATCGATGTTTGCTTTAATTGCATTTGTTCGCAATGACTGGGTCTGCGCCGCCATTATCAGTCCTTCAGTCTCCTTTTTCAATTCCCCGTCCCGGAGCCATCCCCATGACTCTGGGTCATTTATTTCTTTTGTCTGCCTGAAAAACTGTCCATGTAACGCCTTTTCTTCTAGCTCTGATCGCCTCTCTTCTCTTCTTCGCTTCTTGAAATCTTTCTCTGACACTCTTTCTCCTGCCTCGCATCTCACTGATGACAATATCCCCTCTTTGCTATCCTGAACATAGTTTTCAAGCCCCAAAATTGCGAGCTGAACACAATCCTCAATTTCTACAAGTCCTCGTCCTCCTTCTTTACGGGGTAGGTAGAGTCTTGCTACACTATCTCTTGGATGCAGTGATCTGTACATATTCATCATTTTACGAGTACCCCGATCTATTTCTTTCAGCTCATCCTTTCTCCAGTCAACGAAAGGTGCCGTGTATCTCATCATTGAAACAGCCCAAGTGTTTATGGCAGTTATCATATTGCCTCCATTAAGCTTAGATTTCAGTATCTTTTTCACTCTTCTCTTATATTCTTTCTTTAGACTTTCTTTCATCTTTTCACCTAATACTTGATCAGCTTCCATAACTCCAAGGTATTTATAACCATTTTCCTCGTGTATAGACCTAATGGTTTCCTTATTTGGTAAGTCAATGCCATTAGACTCGACTACTTTCCCTCGCTTCATAACCAACACTGCACATTTTTCTACTCCAAATTCCATACCTATATCATTACTAACAACTCTGACAGACTGTATCAATGCATCTAGTCCACTTTCATTCTTCGCATAAAGTTTGATGTCATCCATGAACATTAAATGATTTATCTGCTCTCCATTTGAACTGAACTTATAGGACGCTTTCATTTTACGCAGTACTAACGTTAGTGGTATCATAGCAATCACAAACATTAATGGTGATAAACTGTCTCCTTGGAAAATTCCTCTGGCAAATTTTACCTCACCAATCGCTTCCCCACAAGATGTCAACATGGTGCTCCATTCCTTCATACTGTTGGTCAGCAAATTTTTTACATTTTCTGCAGCTCCAAACATGTTCAAACATTCCTTCAACCATGAATGTGGGATTAGATCATAAGCTTTTCTATAATCCAGCCAGCCCATTGCAATATTCTTCTTTCTTTGCTTCACTTCCTTCATGATTTTCTTGTCAATATACAATTGGTCTAAGCACCCCCTACATCCTTTCCTCGAACCCTTTTGTTCTTCTGGTAATACATTCTTAGCCTCCATAAAAGAATAAATCTCACCTGCCAATATTCCTGTCAACAATTTCCAGCACATAGCGAGACACGTTATTGGACGATAATTACTAGGCACCCTTCCTTTTTGTGGATCTTTGACTATCAAAACTGTTCTTCCTTTAGTCATCCATTTTGGTACATTTCCTTTCCTCAAGCACTCGTTGAGCTGCAATGTAATTCTCCCATGCAGATTAGTAAATCTTTTCAACCAGAAGCCCTGAACTAAGTCAGGTCCTGGTGATTTCCAATTTGGCATTTTATTAACAACCTTTTCTACCTTTTCCCTGGTAATCACAACATCATTTTGCCTGTCAATTTTAATTTCCTCCTTCAAGTCCTGCAGCCATCCTGCGTTTTCATTGTGCCGTGTTGGTTTGCTCCATATATCCTTCCAAAATTCCATAGTTTCTTCCTTTTCAGGTCGTACTTCATTTCTCTCTCCGCCATTCAATTCATCATAGAACCGACTTTGGTTTTCCCGAAACAGTCGATTCTGTCTAAATTGATCTATTCTAGCTTGATATCTTGTAATTTTTCCTGATTTAGCTGTAATCCTTTGTTTTAGTTCTTCACTTACTGTTATGAGACCCTTTTCTTTTAACCAATACTTTCTCTGTAACTGTTCCTGAAATCTTGTCTTAATTGTCTTCCCTTTTCTTAACTCTTCAACTCGGCTTAAATCTTTCCTCAAGTATTTTACTTGCTTCTGCAACCTTCTTTTCCACATAGGTTCTCCTTGCCTCTTCTTTCTAGTGATCTTTACACCTAATCTCTCAGTTGTAACAACTGATGCTGCATATAACAAATCATTGGTCGCGGTGATATTTTCGCTTCTTATTTTACCCAGCAAGCTATTCATCTTTTCAACTTCTATTTTGACAGAACTTTTATTTAGACCTCTCAGAGCAGGTAGCTTTGTCCTTTCAGGTTGGTGTAGTACTTCAAAAAGCCTCTCAGCGATCGCTATTTCCTCGTCTGAAAATTCCTCATCGTCAAAATTTCTAGCACCATTTTCAGCTGCTCCTGTCTCATTATTCTGCTGTACATTATCATCATATTCTATTTGTATTTCTTCGCGTCTGTTGTTAGCATCGCTTTCCACACTTTCACCCTGGCTTTCATCGTCACCTCTGTTGCCTTCAATTGTTTTCTGTCTCTTGATCTCCTCCATCTCTAACTCTGTTATCCAACCCTTCAGTCTTATTTGCCTAACTTGGTCTAGCAGTCTTTGCTCTGATACCTGAGCAAGATTTCTACTTCTCCAGATATTTACCATACGTTTCCGGTAACCCCTCTTATTTGGCTCGCTCGCGACATAGCACTCCATCACTGTTCTGTTATCTTCTCTTGTCCACTGATTTCTAGTTCTTCTCCCCACAGTTGATTCCGCAGTAGCATGATATCGACCGAGGCTGGCCTGCGTAGCACCACCACCCCTGCCGGACGCGACAGCTTCACCTGTGGATCCACTCCCGTTGACGTCGTTCTCTATGTTATTTTCAGAATTAATCATCATTTTCTTTTGAAGATGAGGTTGTGGTTTTGCATCACCAACAAAGCAGTATTTTTATCGTGACACCATCACTAGGTGGGTCGCCGACCAGGGCTGAAGAGTCCCCCCTACCCATGAGACAGACTAGCCCCCGCCGGACGCCAACCCGGTATTTCACGGCCTCGGGGAGAGCTAACAGGTAGTATACCTTGCTCAAGGGTGACCTGGAGGTAGTAGTGGCAAAGGGTAACCTCATTCTCCCACGTCAAAACTCCACTACCGGATGTAGTTTTTTGTCATACCCAGGACAAATTATTATTATTATTATTATAATTATAATTATTATTATAATTATTATTATTATTATTATTATTCTTTTTATTATTATTATTCTTTTTATTGTCTCTTCCTCACGCCCTTTTGATGTTAGGCGGCTTTTTCTGACAGCGGATTGAATCCCTCAATCTTAGGTGTCCAGCGTCCTTCTTATTACTTTTGCTGTCCTAAGTATGCAAGTCTTCTGTTATAAAGACTTAAACTTTCTCAACTAAAGTCCCTCATCAAATTTCTTCAAATTTTTGCTTAGTGTACCAAGAGCTCCGATGTCATTATTATTATTAATATTATTTTTATTATTATTATTATTACTATTATAATTATCATCATTATTTTTATTACTACTTTTATTATTATTATTATAGAACATTACTGTTTATTGTGTTTCTAGGCTGACAGTGTTGTTTTACTTGCCATTACTTGCACAGTCGACGATACTCCGTCTCCCTTGTCAAACCTTTGCCGAATTCACAGTGTTCCACATGGACAAAGCTCTTAAAGGCCACGTAATCAAAACGGAACGCGATGTGGACGACATTGGATGCACGAGGAAGTGCGTGGAGCACCACAAATGTCGATCATACAACTTAAACGTGCAGACCAAAGAGTGCCAGCTCAACGAAAGGCGACATGGAGAAAACGGTACGCAGTTGGTCGATGCTCCTGGTTGGTTGTACAAATCGACTGATTACAGCAAAAAGTTGGTGAGCTCACTGTCTGTTGCTATCTCTATGAATTTATGTTTGATGAAAACAGTCTCTTGGCGTCTAGCTAACCCTTTCCTTTTAAAAAGAATTTCTTGATTCTATTAAGAGACCACTCGAATTTCCTTAACGGTGGCTTTTCATTAAACAGAATTCGTCGATAATAGATACTTGAGATAAGTATTTGTTGATAAAGAACCTGAAAAGGGATGAAATCAAGCGCCATCTTTTATATTTCGTCCAGTGCCACAGCTGCCATTGATGTTTTCGCACTTCTCAAATCTTTTGTTTGTGTGGTAATTATTGTCAAATAATCTTTCTTTCCTTCATCAAATTTGTTCAAAGAGGCATATAAGCGTGCAACCTGTAATACGGAGAAAAGAAGAAAAATTGTCTTTGCTTTAACTCGTATCAATCAGAGGAAAAAATTATCCTAAAGTTAGTTCTCAAGAAAAATTTTATTGAGCTGTTTGGTAACCTGATATACTGTTTGTTTTGAATAGATTGGTGCGACATGCCGAGCTCTTAACCCATGTCCTTCTCACATCCTATGCAGAGATAAATGCACAAGCCCGTTTTATGAATGCGTTTATTGCGATGCGAATCACCGTGGGCTACACTGTGACATTCCACTTGGTATGTTTCTTATGATTTGAGCAATCTCTCTTACAAATTTCTATTATTGCTGTTTCCTTTGCTTTGTATGAAAAAAATCATACTTAGTTTAAGAGCATTTTTATCATTCATATTTTTCAATGACATAATTGCAATGTAACCTTCTTTTGAAGATAAAAACGACTGCGAGAAGAACCCTTGTCAGAATGGCAAGTGTGTGGATGAACATGCCAGTTATTTTTGCATTTGTGATCCAGGGTTTACGGGAAGGAATTGTGAATCAGGTATGCTTTTGGTCGAGAATCTGACTTTGACTTCATTTTACATTAATAATTGAATAAGTTGAAGATTAATTAGCGGACATGTGACATTTATTTCATGGCGGCTATACGGCTCTATTTATTATTTCACGATGTCTCTAAAGCAATTTCTATCTACGATATTCACAGACATAAATGAGTGTGAGAGCCTTCCTTGTTTTAATGGAGGAACATGCAGAAACGACGTGAACAGATTTCAGTGTAACTGTCTTGCTGGATATTCAGGAATTCATTGCGAAGAAGGTAAGCAAACGAATAATTCGTAGCTTTTCCCTTGCTTCAGAGTCAGGCACGACGTGTTTGTCGTCAGTGATAATGTTTTGAAAGTTGATGTTAACTTTGGAATATGATGTAAACGCAACGAAAGACATAGCAGTCTTTAAATTTAGGTTGTTATTTAGCTACATATTTTTGCTATTCATTTTTGTAAAATCACCTTGCTAATGATGGAGTGAAGCAGAGTTTAAAACAGATCTGAGTATTAAATTAAGTTGCTACTTTTAGTTTTATTTTACTCTTGTCTACGTTTACTTACTATGATAAATTTAAGAGAAATGATTTTTCTCTTTTAAGAAGTGCTGTACAATTTTTAAGAAATGCAAAATTGTATTTGGCATACAGCGAGTTCGCATTTGCTTCACAAATATCTTCACTCAACTTTAATTTCTTCATTTCATGTGTTGCTAGTAAACATGCTTCTATCTTTAGATATCAACGAATGTGCTAGTACTCCCTGCCAAAATGGAGCCACTTGCATTGATAGAGTCAACGAATATACCTGCAACTGTTTATCAGGCTACACAGGAAAAAGGTGCCAAACTGGTAACGGTTCTTTTGTAAAGTTATTACTTTGTCTGTAGACGAAATAATTCATTATCAGCTCAATTGCAAGGACCTTGAAAGCCTTCATGTCAATTTACACAAATGGAACCATTTTTGTGACAACAGCTTTCATTTGAAATGTTCAAAGTTTGGTGGGTTCCAGTTAAAATGATGTATATGCTATTATGATGTATAATTGTTCTTTGAAAGCATATCAAGAAATTCTTAACATCTTTTGCCAAAAGCTGTCATTTTGGCCTAAATTCAAAAATAAATTTGACATTTTCCATTCCTTGAACTTTGAAGCGGAAGTGGTGCCCTCTCTAAAGCATAATTGCAATATTATATTGGAAACAGCCTGCCTATTAAAAATCTATCATATCCTTGCAGAGATCTTTGAAGTTTATTATTTCTGGCATAAACCGCGTCGATATATCTAAATTTTAGATGTTAATGAATGTGCCAGCAGCCCATGCCGAAATGGAGCCACTTGTATTGATGAAGTCAACAGATACTCTTGTAACTGTGTACCAGGCTACACAGGACAACAATGCCAGACTGGTAAGATAACATACGTTCTTTTTTGCAGAATATGTTACTTTGAAAATTATGGATGTTCCATTCTTAAAGCTCTGTTTTTTTAGCAGTAGTTAAACCACACAATTCACACCATTAACGTATAAGCTGCTACTATTAATGACACATCATATTTAGGGTCTCGGTTGCAATTGGGGAAGGCAGCAAATCCCTCTACTAAAAGAGTTTATTTCCTTTTAAATTATCTATCACACATAGTTTTTTGCATTTGAAAATCTATCGTGTTTCAATGGAAACTGTCTCATTTGTTTTGCTAAATGTATACACAGGCACAGTATTATGCAACGCCGGGTTGTGGTCCTGTAACCTTTGCGATGTTTAATGGTACCGATGGAGCAATCTAGATATGAAAAAAAATTTTAAATATACCCCTTAAAAATAAATTGACAATCCATTTGATATTATTTAGAAAGCAAGTTACAGCATAACAAAACAAACATTTTATTTTGAAGCAGGTTGTGGTGCATTTTTTAAATTAGAATGGTTCTTTTATTGCGAACAGCAAATAACACGGAGCATGCTATTTCCGTGTCTGCAAGTTAATTTTTGCACTCTAAATAAAACCAACAAACTTTGTTTCTAACATTGCATACATAAGCCCTTTAAGTATCAGCCTTGCTGTAATTATTTTACTGACACACTGCTGGAAAACCGCTTTTTTTCTAGAAATAAAAAAATTGTCGAAAAAAATTAGCGATAAATTTTCTTTATGGTTTCTGCTTGTAGCTAACATTGCAAGAAAATTATCAGCTTAAACAGAAAAATGCAATAAAGCAAGTTGTTTTTTTTTGCCTAGTTATAATCTTGTCCCTATGTATCACCGCAAATTTAACAGTTAAGAGTTTCTGTTTATAGCAAGAACAAATGAAAAATTTCACAACAGAAAGCTCAGTTTCACTTCACAAACATTTCCACTCAACTTCAATTTTTTCAATTCATGTATTGCTAGTAAACATGCTTTGATATTTAGATATAAACGAATGTGCCAGTACTTCCTGCCAAAATGGAGCCACGTGCATTGATGGAGTCAACATATATTCTTGTTACTGTGTACCAGGATACACAGGATTACAATAGTTCTTTTCTGCAAAATATTTTACTTTGAAGATTACGAATGTTTCAATCTAAAAGACATTTTATTGCAAAAAACAGGTTACTCCTTTTTGTGTAAGTTTAATATCTGATTACCAGATTTCTGTAGATTATTTGAATAATCCTTTGATTTATTCAGAAATTGACTGAGTTGAAATGTTATGCTTTTAGAAATCAACGAATGTGCCAGTACCCCATGTCAAAATGGAGCCACGTGTGTCGATAGAATCAACAAATATTCTTGCAGCTGTTTACCAGGCTACATGGGACAAGAATGCCAGACTGGTAAAATGTCTCTTCGCATGCGCTCGCAATTTCCACTATGTCTCTCTTCCCAAAATTGGATTTTTTCCGTTTTGCACAAAATAGACTTGCACCCTGCCCAACTGCAAAGTATTGCACTTTGAATATCTGGAACTTTCCGGTTTTTTAGTCTTTTGTCTGTTTGAATAATTATCAACCTACACAAAACGTATCACGATCGCGAGAACCGCCTTCATTGAATTTAATCATTTTTTCAGGATGTAGTTGACAAAAGCAGCCCACATTATTCAAAATAAAATCAGTTGATTTCGTGTTTGATCTTCAACTGAAACGTTTTTTGTTGTTGGTACTTTTGCAGCACATTGGAACGAATGTTAACAGTTCAGTCATTAACTTCAATGAAATCTTATTTACAACAGACATTTATGAATGTGCCAGCAGTCCGTGCCAAAATGGAGGGACTTGCGTTGATAGAATCAACGGATATACATGCACCTGTGTCGCAGGCTACTCCGGACAACATTGTCAGACTGGTAAAGTGTCTCTTCTACAAATAGTCCTTTTCCCTTATATTTCGACCGATTTTACTGGTCGTATATTTAAAAAACATTCTACTTTGAACATCAAGGTTTCAGACTTGAAGCCCTTTATCTGCTTAACAGAAGTCGAATCTCACAAGTTGCAAAGTAATATTTAGAACAGCTTTTATTTGTTAATATTAATCCCAAATTATAATATTGATGTGGTTGATATTAGCAGGTAATGGTAACACAATCGTTATGTTTGAAAGTCTATCTCAGAAAGCGAGTCTTACAGTGGTTTTCTAGATCTGATGATAAAATTGATAAAAGTGACTTTTGGTAATATTTACAGGAGAGTTCTAGCATCTATTGTCAAAGTGATCCATTTTGTGCAGAGCTACAGTTGACTATATTATATTTTTAGATATTAATGAATGTGCAAGCAACCCATGTCATGTTGGATCCACTTGCATTAATGGTGTCAACAGGTTTACTTGCAGATGTGATAATGGCAAAATAGGTCTACTCTGTGACACTGGTAAGATTGCATTTTTCTTTGCCGTATATTCTTTTAGTTCTGTTTGATAAAAATGAGGACTGCAAGTATGTTATGCAACTTAATGATAACTGACGAATAGATATAAAGGCATAAATCAATCCATTTATCATTACAAACAATCATTCAATCACATAAATCAGTCATTTAATCATCCCAAATCAATTAATCGATCGTTGAACCAGTCTTTTAATCGATCGGCGAAACAGTCAATCACTCAAGACATTCTCAATTGACAATCTTCTTTTCTTACAAGCTTATTGGCAAAAATCGGAAAAAAACGATAATTGGAAACTGAAAGAAAAAAGAATTCACAGATATTAAAGCGATTCAAAATTCATATCATTCCCGTTTGAGGTTTATTCTATTCTTTTTCTTGACCTCAGCTCTAGATTACGTCGGCTGCTACAAAGATAGTGGAACGAGGGCACTCCCGCATGTGAGAGGGCTAGAAGTTTCCGCAGGGCATCTTACAGCTAACTGCATAAGGGCTTGTTTCGCATCTAATCAACCATATGCTGGGTTGCAGTACCATAGCCAATGTTTTTGTGGATCATCATATAATATCTACAGGAAAGATGACGAAAGCACTTGCTCGACAAAATGCCGAGATAGCACTGGAATGTATTGTGGTGGAAGCTGGAGAAACTCTGTTTACAGAACAGGTATGATCATAATACATACAAAAGCTTACTACTTGTAAAATATATTTTTTACAAAATATTTCGTAGTAATCACCAAAAGAACTTAATAGACCATTTTAAAGCTATACAGGTATGACTGAACCAAAGGGCATATAGTCAAAACTCAGATTTTAGAAGAAATCTCAAAAAAGTAAGTACAAGGAAATTGATCAAAATTATTTAACAGATTGTTCAACTGGCTTTTTCTCTCATACAGGCTACATTTCACGTAAAAGACGATGAATTTGGGCTTAAAAGATGCAAAGATTCTGAAGAAAAGGTTGAAAAGTACGGAACATTGTCAAGTTGGGTGGTTTGAAAACATTGTCATGACCACTGACCATTAAAACTCTTGGTCAGAGTTGTATTTAAGTTTAGCTTAATTTTGCTTACTTCAAAGTTTAGCATTGTAAATTAAAAATTAGCGCGAAAAAAAAATCTGAAAATTTATTGTCAGTTATATTATTGATTAAAAGTTTTCGTTTGGGAAATGTCATTTGCTAATTTTTTGGCTTCCCTGGAGGTGAATATTCCCAAAGAATTTACGCAATATTAATCTTGCCTTAAATAAGTTTATTGAAAAATTAAGAACAGCCAACCTGCACCTTCATTTTCTGGTTCTTTGAAACTAACAGAATGTACCCAGGAAGCTTTATATGGGATGTATTTATTGATTGATGGATTAATTGATTGTAGTGCAGTGATTGAAGTGATTGTAGTGACTGATTGGCTGATGGATCGTTGAAAGGTTACTGTTACATCAAAGAGTATGTTGGTGCTTGGCCATAAAAAGCACAGAAAAGCGGAAACATGGAATGCTAAATTACTCTTTCTCTGTCAGCGCTTAAGGCTAGAAAAATCCAGGTTTGCTACTGAAACAGATTGTATTCTAGTTTGAATCATATTTGCGATTGAACTGAGATTTCAGAAAAAATCTCAGAAAAAACTGAACGAAAGAAATTATGAGATATTATTTTCAAGTTCATTTAACGAGCCTTTACTCTCGTGCAGGCTACAGTTTACGCACACGGCGAGAAATCTGGAGTTTAATGATACATACACTCTGTGGCAAAATGTCGAAAAGTGAAGAACGTAGTAAAGTTTTGATTCTGGAATGGCTCGCAGAGTGGAACAAACCGGCTACAGAAAAATCAACGCTGAAATGAGCCGGAGTTCTAGCATTTTTTTGCTTCATGTATTTCAATTTACCCTAATTCCATAATCTCTGACATAAATATTGCTCTGTAAAAATGTGAAAAATTGGAATGCCATTAAACTGTTAATGATTTCGTTTAGGAAGACCATTCGCTGAACCTCTTACGGCAACAATTTTCAGCTACAGATAAAAGGACCTGTTAAGCAAATTTAGATAAAATCTTGAAATAACTTGAAATAAAATTTTGTAACTTTAATTGCCTAATCGAGCCATGAATCCTTGTGCAAGTGATTTCTTAGGCCAGAATTCTATAGACAAAATATTTACGATGCTTTAGCGAAAAGCTGTTGGTGCTTTTATTAGTGAAACATTCAAAACAACTCTGAGATACATTCATGCACGCAACGTTTTCGGTCAGTCGCTACTACCCATCCTTCTCGCAGACTCATGTTTTTTAGTTTCTGTTCTTTTTGAGCCGTGTACCTGGTTCTCTGTAAACTTATTATCAAAGCCTGTTTGGAAAATGTAGCTGGGTGAGAGTGTGCATAAACGACCAAGCTCTCCTGGTTGTCTCACCTGGAAGTTCTGATTACCCTCCTCCCTGGGTGTCTCACCTAGCATCTCTAGCGACTTTGAAACAATTGGTGCAAAACAATTGTGAATAGCAACAAGGTTGTTATGAGTTTTTCACATCCCCCGTGGTAACGCTATTGTACTGTAATTTTGTAGCAGTGTATTGTTATTCTTTATGAGCATAGAAGAAAACTGTGTCAAAGGGACTCTTCGAAACGCAAAAAATGTCATTCTAAGGTTCGTTTTTAAATGTTTGGCGGTACAGAATCTGAAAATGGCTTTGAAAAAAGCAAACATTCTATAACATAACTGCTATTTCCTCCGACACTCCTCAGGACAGAAAACGTCAGAATAAGATACCCAGTTGTGGGTATAAACCCAGTAATCTAAAGAAAAGAATTTGTAAAGCCTCCTCGAATAAGCTGCCATCCTGGTAGTAAAAATTCCCCCACCATCGACTTAGTCGTTGCTTTTGGCTTTGCAAAGAGACCACCGACGACAATGGACATATCAATATTTTGGTTTAAGATATCTTTTTGCGCTTGGATTTATAACTTTATCAAGGTAAAGAATTATCAAGTGAACTTGCAAATAAACTGCCTTGAAGATTTTGAAAAAAACAACAAAACAAACTATCTACATGGCAGCTTGGAAATTATTATTATAAGCACCTCTCTTTGCATAAGCCGCCCTTGCATAAGTTCCCACCTAAAACTTCCTTAATTGATTAGCTTCCGGTCGCCAATTGTGTATTTGCGGTAAGTGCAGTCTGCGTTCCCGTAAACGTCTAAGACATTAAACACGCACCATTTCTTCATACTTTCGGTGTGGTCAATGGAAAGACGATGATGCTATACTGTGTAGGCAAAAATGGTTTACCAAATGTCTACGGCTGGTATAATATGTGGATCTGTCTCCATGCAAAAGTCTATCCAAAATCCTATGCTGAATGCTACACCCGGTTAAAGATAATTCAAGAGCCTGTGGTTGCAAGAGCTTTATCAGACCTCTATCAGAACTGCATCTTTGTATCATGAGTATTGCATCAAAGGTCTTCAACAAGATTACCCTAAGCACCTAAAGCAAACATCTTTACTCCCTTTAACCATTGCCATTGTGATTTTCTCATCTAACTTTAAGTCCGTCCTTCATTTGTCCTCCAGAAATCGAAACTTTTGTGAGCAACGACCCAATCCCCTTTCTTAAATACATTTTAAATCTGCTGCTGCTCAAACTGTGCATTCTCACCAGAAGCAAATTCATGAAAATGCAGCAGGTACAAGAAGAGCGTTTTGGAATAAAACACCATTGAATCGTGTGGCGCAATGGTTTGGATTTTAATGTCCCGCTTGCTTTTCTAAACTACATTGTGCTTGCTATATCGATCGAAAATTCATCTGTTAATCAGCATTCTAAGACTGGTGTTTGTGCTAAATTGAATATTTTAGCTTCTATTTAACTAATGAAGAATTGATAACGAACTACCTCGAAGTCTTGATTGGCGACGGAAGGGCGTCTTTTCTTGCTCTGATCAATGAATCTCAAAAGACGAATATCATCTTTTCGTGATTTAACCAAGACGTAAACATGACAAAAATTACGTAAGTATCTTATGTTATTGGAAGTTAGTTAATAAATTACATTATCCTGCAACTTCTTCGACACGTCTTGAACCCTTAGCCTGAAATCTTGTTCGGTGCGTCTAGAGCCCTAGTACAGTATACCGTTTTCCGTCCATACCGTGGTGTGGAAGTCCACCTTAGCTTTGTTGAATATAATTCTGTCTAGAAATACTTTATTTGTCTACTCTAAAACGAACGAAGTTGGTTATATTTAAAAAAAGCCAGATATATAGATAAGAGGGTTTACAGATGTCGTCCAGATGCAAGTTTCTTTTCTTTTTGAATATACAAATGCAAAAGTTAATGAAGAGTTCCCTTGCCTCTAGACGAGAAAAAATTTACCAGAGAGCTTCGATCAAACAAAGCCAAAACACTAATGTACCAAAAGAAACAACCGTAACCTTCCAGGATAATGCAGCAAGACTCTTTGCCAGAAAACATAAGGAACTGTAGTGTATGTAGTAAATTTGTATCATCATCGAAAAACTATTTAAGAATAAAATTGCAGCGTTTTCAATAAATTGAATAAACCGTTTTTAATTGTACGATGCATTAAGATAGTTCAGGAAAATGTTTTTCCTTTTATTTTAACGTATTTAATAGACACTTTTGTAACATCTTTTCAGGACAATATTTCTTAAACTAAGGACAATATTTTACTTATTGTTTAACAAAGAATAGCCATGTTATGTGGATCTGTCAACATCCGTTATTAAAACTGTTATTATTATTATTATTATTATTATTATTATTATTATTATTATTATTATTATTCTTTTTATTGTCTCTTCCTCACGCCCTTTTGATGTTAGGCGGCTTTTTCTGACAGCGGATTGAATCCCTCAATCTTAGGTGTCCAGCGTCCTTCTTATTACTTTTGCTGTCCTAAGTATGCAAGTCCTCTGTTATAAAGACTTAAACTTTCTCAACTAAGGTCCCTCATCAAATTTCTTCAAATTTTTGCTTAGTGTACCAAGAGCTCCGATGTCATTATTATTATTAATATTATTTTTATTATTATTATGGGTGACAGAGAATCTAGACAATGTTGTTTCAAGCTTTGTTAGACAATGGCTCGAGCTGCCAATAAGTGCTTCACTAAGTAGCCTCGTCATTCCAAAATCGAAGTTTGGCATCAATCTCATTCTTCCATCTACCAAGTTCTTACAATGCCAAACAGTTATCCGCAACTCTTTAAGACTGTCCCCAAACCAAGAGATTCGCTCTTTATGGAAAGACTCTAGCACTGGTACAAACATCCAATATGACGTTTATCGCAACACCAAACAAGTTCTCAAATCCATCCAAAGTGAACACGAAAACCGCATTGAAAACGTTCTTACATCTCAAGGATTTATTATCTCGTGCATCTTAAAATTTGCTTCTAAGGGAACTAATCAACTTTGGTCTAGTGTCCAGCAAAAGTTACCAAAAAACATTTACAACTTTACCATCAAATACCTAAACAACACTCTTGCCACTAGGAAAAACCTCTGCAAATGGTCAATTACTCAGTCATCTGCCTGCTCTTTCTGTCTCCAATCAGAATCATTACAGCACATAGTCTCTAGCTGCAAGAATTATCTTGAACATGGTAGGTATACCTGGAGACATGATTCTGTACTTCTATATTTGGCTAAAATCCTTTCAACACCTAGAAACAGCTCACTTTACGCCGACCTGCTTTCATTTCTATCACCTTCTTTAATCACAGGCGACTCCTATCGACCAGATCTTGTCTTCGTAACTGAAGATCGAATCCTTTACATGCTAGAGCTTACTGTTGGGTTCGAAAGCAACATCGACGAAAACAGTACTCGAAAAGCTAGGAAATATAGCGATCCTATCAAGGAACTGAGCCCTGCCTATAAACGTGTTACCTTTGTTAACCTTTCTATGAGTGCCCTTGGCATTCTTGGAAGCTCATCTACCTCTCTCTCTGACATGCTACACCAACTGAATTTTGACTCAAATCAAACTAAATCCATCTTGATGAAACTCATGAACATTTCTATCCGCTGCACCTACTATATCTTCTGTCGTCGAAACAAACCATGGCTAAGCCCCGAACTAATTGACTTTTAAATATTGTAATGCAGATAAGCCAATTATATGATGCCTGTAAAAGCGAGTCGTATAATTGTAAATTTAAAATGTATTCAATGAAAATGAGATGTTTAAAAATTATTACTATTATAATTATCATCATTATTTTTATTACTACTTTTATTATTATTATTATAGAACATTACTGTTTATTGTGTTTCTAGGCTGACAGTGTTGTTTTACTTGCCATTACTTGCACAGTCGACGATACTCCGTCTCCCTTGTCAAACCTTTGCCGAATTCACAGTGTTCCACATGGGCAAAGCTCTTAAAGGCCACGTAATCAAAACGGAACGCGATGTGGACGACATTGGATGCACGAGGAAGTGCGTGGAGCACCACAAATGTCGATCATACAACTTAAACGTGCAGACCAAAGAGTGCCAGCTCAACGAAAGGAGACATGGAGAAAACGGTACGCAGTTGGTCGATGCTCCTGGTTGGTTGTACAAATCGACTGATTACAGCAAAAAGTTGGTGAGCTCACTGTCTGTTGCTATCTCTATGAATTTATGTTTGATGAAAACAGTCTCTTGGCGTCTAGCTAACCCTTTCCTTTTAAAAAGAATTTCTTGATTCTATTAAGAGACCACTCGAATTTCCTTAACGGTGGCTTTTCATTAAACAGAATTCGTCGATAATAGATACTTGAGATAAGTATTTGTTGATAAAGAACCTGAAAAGGGATGAAATCAAGCGCCATCTTTTATATTTCGTCCAGTGCCACAGCTGCCATTGATGTTTTCGCACTTCTCAAATCTTTTGTTTGTGTGGTAATTATTGTCAAATAATCTTTCTTTCCTTCATCAAATTTGTTCAAAGAGGCATATAAGCGTGCAACCTGTAATACGGAGAAAAGAAGAAAAATTGTCTTTGCTTTAACTCGTATCAATCAGAGGAAAAAATTATCCTAAAGTTAGTTCTCAAGAAAAATTTTATTGAGCTGTTTGGTAACCTGATATACTGTTTGTTTTGAATAGATTGGTGCGACATGCCGAGCTCTTAACCCATGTCCTTCTCACATCCTATGCAGAGATAAATGCACAAGCCCGTTTTATGAATGCGTTTATTGCGATGCGAATCACCGTGGGCTACACTGTGACATTTCACTTGGTATGTTTCTTATGATTTGAGCAATCTCTCTTACAAATTTCTATTATTGCTGTTTCCTTTGCTTTGTATGAAAGAAATCATACTTAGTTTAAGAGCATTTTTATCATTCATATTTTTCAATGACATAATTGCAATGTAACCTTCTTTTGAAGATAAAAACGACTGCGAGAAGAACCCTTGTCAGAATGGCAAGTGTGTGGATGAACATGCCAGTTATTTTTGCATTTGTGATCCAGGGTTTACGGGAAGGAATTGTGAATCAGGTATGCTTTTGGTCGAGAATCTGACTTTGACTTCATTTTACATTAATAATTGAATAAGTTGAGGATTAATTAGCGGACATGTGACATTTATTTCATGGCGGCTCTACGGCTCTATTTATTATTTCACGATGTCTCTAAAGCAATTTCTATCTACGATATTCACAGACATAAATGAGTGTGAGAGCCTTCCTTGTTTTAATGGAGGAACATGCAGAAACGACGTGAACAGATTTCAGTGTAACTGTCTTGCTGGATATTCAGGAACTCATTGCGAAGAAGGTAAGCAAACGAATAATTTAAAGCTTTTCCCTTGCTTCAGAGTCAGGCACGATTTATAATGTTTTGAAAGTTGATGTTAACTTTGGAATATGATGTAAACGCAACGAAAGACATTGCAGTCTTTAAATTTAGGTTGTTAGTTAGCTAAATATTTTTGCTATTCATTTTTGTAAAATCACCTTGCTAATGATGGAGTGAAGCAGAGTTTAAAACAGATCTGAGTATTAAATTAAGTTGCTACTTTTAGTTTTATTTTACTCTTGTCTACGTTTACTTACTATGATAAATTTAAGAGAAATGATTTTTCTCTTTTAAGAAGTGCTGTACAATTTTTAAGAAATGCGAAATTGTATTTGGCATACAGCGAGTTCGCATTTGCTTCACAAATATCTTCACTCAACTTTAATTTCTTCATTTCATGTGTTGCTAGTAAACATGCTTATATATTTAGATATCAACGAATGTGCTAGTACTCCCTGCCAAAATGGAGCCACTTGCATTGATAGAGTCAACGAATATACCTGCAACTGTTTACCAGGCTACACAGGAAAAGAATGCCAAACTGGTAAAGGTTCTTTTGTAAAGTTATTGCTTTGTCTGTAGTCGAAATAATTCATTATCAGCTCAATTGCAAGGACCTTGAAAGCCTTCATGTCAATTTACACAAATGGAACCATTTTTGTGACAACAGCTTTTATTTGAAATGTTCAAAGTTTGGTGGGTTCCATTCCAGTTAAAATGATTTATATCTTATTATGATGTATAATTGATATAGATGTTCTTTGAAAGCATATCAAGAAATTCTTAACATCTTTTGCCAAAAGCTGTCATTTTGGCCTAAATTCAAAAATAAATTTGACATTTTCCATTCCTTGAACTTTAAAGCGGAAGTGGTGCCCTCTCTAAAGCATAATTGCAATATTATATTGGAAACAGCCTGCCTATTAAAAATCTATCATATCCTTGCGGAGATCTTTGAAGTTTATTATTTCTGGCATAAACCGCGTCGATATATCTAAATTTTAGATGTTAATGAATGTGCCAGCAGCCCGTGCCGAAATGGAGCCACTTGCATTGATGAAGTCAACAGATACTCTTGTAACTGTTTACCAGGCAACACAGGACAACAATGCCAGACTGGTAAGATAACAAACGTTCTTTTTTGCAGAATATTTTACTTTGAAAATTATGGATGTTCCATTCTTAAAGCTCTGTTAAACCACACATTTCATACCATTAACGAACGTATAAGCTGCTACTATTAATGACACATCATATTTAGGGTCTCGGTTGCAATTGGGGAAAGCAGCAAATCCCTCTACTAAAAGAGTTTATTTCCTTTAAAATTATCTATCACACATAGTTTTTTGCATTTGAAAATCTATCGTGTTTCAATGGAAACTGTCTCATTTGTTTTGCTAAATGTATACACAGGCACAGTATTATGCAACGCCGGGTTGTGGTCCTGTAACCTTTGCGATGTTTAATGGTACCGATGGAGCAATCTAGATATGAAAAACATTTTAATTATATCCCTTAAAAATAAATTGACAATCCATTTGATATTATTTAGAAAGCAAGTTACAGCAAAACAAAACAAACATTTGATTTTGAAGCAGGTTGTGGTGCATTTTCTAAATTAGAATGGTTCTTTTATTGCGAACAGCAAATCAAACGGAGCATGCTATTTCCGTGTCTGCAAGTTAATTTTTGCACTCTAAATAAAACTAACAAACTTTGTTTCTAACATTGCATACATAAGCCCTTTAAATATCAGCCTTACTGTAATTATTTTACTGACACACTGCTGGAAAACCGCTTTTTTTCTAGAAATAAAAAAATTGTCGAAAGAAATTAGCAATAAATTTTCTTTATGGTTTCTGCTTGTAGCTAACATTGCAATGCAATGCAATGAGCAATGCAAAATTGTATTTGGCATACAGCGAGTTCGCATTTGCTTCACAAATATCTTCACTCAACTTTAATTTCTTCATTTCATGTGTTGCTAGTAAACATGCTTATATCTTTAGATATCAACGAATGTGCCAGTACTCCCTGCCAAAATGGAGCCACTTGCATTGATAGAGTCAACGAATATACCTGCAACTGTTTACCAGGCTACACAGGAAAAAGATGCCAAACTGGTAAAGGTTCTTTTGTAAAGTAATTGCTTTGTCTGTAGACGAAATAATTCATTATCAGCTCAATTACAAGGTCCTTGAAAGCCTTCATGTCAATTTACAGAAATGGAACCATTTTTGTGACAACAGCTTTTATTTGAAATGTTCAAAGTTTGGTGGGTTCCAGTTAAAATGATGTATATGTTATTATGATGTATAATTGATATAGATGTTCTTTGAAAGCATATCAAGAAATTCTTAACATCTTTTGCCAAAAGCTGTCATTTTGGCCTAAATTCAAAAATAAATTTGACATTTTCCATTCCTTGAACTTTGAAGCGGAAGTGGTGCCCTCTCTAAAGCATAATTGCAATATTATATTGGAAACAGCCTGCCTATTAAAAATCCAACATATCCTTGCGGAGATCTTTGAAGTTTATTATTTCTGGCATAAACCGCGTCGATATATCTAAATTTTAGATGTTAATGAATGTGCCAGCAGCCCGTGCCGAAATGGAGCCACTTGCATTGATGAAGTCAACAGATACTCTTGTAACTGTTTACCAGGCTACACAGGACAACAATGCCAGACTGGTAAGATAACAAACGTTCTTTTTTGCAGAATATTTTACTTTGAAAATTATGGATGTTCCATTCTTAAAGCTCTGTTTTTTAGCAGTAGTTAAACCACACAATTCACACCATTAACGTATAAGCTGCTACTATTAATGACACATCATATTTAGGGTCTCGGTTGCAATTGGGGAAAGCAGCAAATCCCTCTACTAAAAGAGTTTATTTCCTTTAAAATTATCTATCACACATAGTTTTTTGCATTTGAAAATCTATCGTGTTTCAATGGAAACTGTCTCATTTGTTTTGCTAAATGTATACACAGGCACAGTATTATGCAACGCCGGGTTGTGGTCCTGTAACCTTTGCGATGTTTAATGGTACCGATGGAGCAATCTAGATATGAAAAACATTTTAATTATATCCCTTAAAAATAAATTGAGAATCTATTTGATATTATTTAGAAAGCAAGTTACAGCATAAAAAAAGAAACATTTGATTTTGAAGCAGGTTGTGGTGCATTTTTTAAATTAGAATGGTTCTTTTATTGCGAACAGCAAATAAAACGGAGCATGCTATTTCCGTGTCTGCAAGTTAATTTTTGCACTCTAAATAAAACTAACAAACTTTGTTTCTAACATTGCATACATAAGCCCTTTAAGTATCAGCCTTGCTGTAATTGTTTTACTGACACACTGCTGGAAAACCGCTTTTTTTCTAGAAATAAAAAAATTGTCGAAAAAAATTAGCGATAAATTTTCTTTATGGTTTCTGCTTGTAGCTAACATTGCAAGAAAATTATCAGCTTAAACAGAAAAATGCAATAAAGCAAGTTGCTATTTTTGCCTAGTTATAATCTTGTCCCTATGCATCACCGCAAATTTAACAGTTAAGAGTTTCTGTTTATAGCAAGAACAAATGAAAAAGTTCACAACAGAAAGCTCAGTTTCACTTCACAAACATTTCCACTCAACTTCAATTTTTTCAATTCATGTATTGCTAGTAAACATGCTTATATATTTAGATATAAACGAATGTGCCAGTACTCCCTGCCAAAATGGAGCCACGTGCATTGATGGAGTCAACATATATTCTTGTTACTGTGTACCAGGATACACAGGATTACAATAGTTCTTTTCTGCAAAATATTTTACTTTGAAGATTACGAATGTTTCAATCTAAAAGACATTTTATTGCAAAAAACAGGTTACTCCTTTTTGTGTAAGTTTAATATCTGATTACCAGATTTCTGTAGATTATTTGAATAATCCTTTGATTTATTCAGAAATTGACTGAGTTGAAATGTTATGCTTTTAGAAATCAACGAATGTGCCAGTACCCCATGTCAAAATGGAGCCACGTGTGTCGATAGAATCAACAAATATTCTTGCAGCTGTTTACCAGGCTACATGGGACAAGAATGCCAGACTGGTAAAATGTCTCTTCCTGACATAGTGGAAATCGCGAGTGCATGCGCACAACTTTGGACAGTCCATAATGGCGCCACCACTGTTAGGGTGCGACCAATAGAAAAACACGTTCCTGTCTTTATATGTATTTTGCTCATCGAAATTTTGTCTTTCAAAGTCTCCATTTTGAATTTTTTTTTTAGGCTCAGAATCACAGCCGTAAAGACTCCATCCTAGTGCGCATGCGCTCGCAATTTCCACTATGTCTCTCTTCCCAAAATTGGACTTTTTCCGTTTTGCACAAAATAGACTTGCACCCTGCCCAACTGCAAAGTATTGCACTTTGAATATCTGGAACTTTCCGGTTTTTAAGTCTCTTGTCTGTTTGAATAATTATCAACCTACACAAAACGTATCACGATCGCGAGAACCGCCTTCATTGAATTTAATCATTTTTTCAGGATGTAGTTGACAAAAGCAGCCCACATTATTCAAAATAAAATCAGTTGATTTCGTGTTTGATATTCAATTGAATGTTTTTTGTTGTCGGTACTTTTGCAGCACATTGCAACGAATGTTATCAGTTCAGTCATTAATTAACTTCAATGAAATCTTATTTACAACAGACATTTATGAATGTGCCAGCAGTCCGTGCCAAAATGGAGGGACTTGCGTTGATAGAATCAACGGATATACATGCACCTGTGTCGCAGGCTACTCCGGACAACATTGTCAGACTGGTAAAGTGTCTCTTCTACAAATAGTCCTTTTCCCTTATATTTCGACCGATTTTACTGGTCGTATATTTAAAAAACATTCTACTTTGAACATCAAGGTTTCAGACTTGAAGCCCTTTATCTGCTTAACAGAAGTCGAATCTCACAAGTTGCAAAGTAATATTTAGAACAGCTTTTATTTGTTAATATTAATCCCAATTTATAATATTGATGTGGTTGATATTAGCAGGTAATGATAACACAATCGTTATGTTTGAAAGTCTATCTCAGAAAGCGAGTCTTACAGTGGTTTTCTAGATCTGATGATAAAATTGATAAAAATGACTTTTGGTAATATTTACAGGAGAGTTCTAGCATCTATTGTCAAAGTGATCCATTTTGTGCAGAGCTACAGTTGACTATATTATATTTTTAGATATTAATGAATGTGCAAGCAACCCATGTCATGTTGGATCCACTTGCATTAATGGTGTCAACAGGTTTACTTGCAGATGTGATAATGGCAAAATAGGTCTACTCTGTGACACTGGTAAGATTGCATTTTTTTTGCCGTATATTCTTTTATTTCTCTTTGAGGTTTCTCTGTCTGTGCCCATTCCCGTTTGAGATTTATTCCATCTTCTTTTGTTGTCTTCAGTTCTAGATTACGTCGGCTGCTACATAGATTCTCAAACCAGGGCACTCCCGCTTGCAAAAAGGCTAGACATTTCAGCAGGACACCTTACAGCCAACTGCATAAAGGCTTGTTTCGCATCTAATCAACCATATGCAGGGTTGCAGTACTTTTACCATTGCTTTTGTGGACCATCATATGACATCCACGGGAAAGGAGATGAAAGCACTTGCTCGACAAAATGCCAAGATAGCACTGGAATGTATTGTGGTGGAAGCTGGAGAAATTCTGTTTACAGAACAGGTGAGAGCACTTCTCAGACTTCAGATTTTAGAAGAAATCTCAAAAGAGTATCTCCGATGGAACTTATAAACAATTTGAAGTATTATTTCAGATCTTTCAACTGGTTTTTTCTCTCATGCAGGCTACAATTCACGTAAAAGATACATACATACATACATACATACATACATACATTTTTTATTTTTTAAAGCAGGTTAGAAAGTCTGGCAACTCAAAAGAGCTGATGTGGACCTGCTATAAATTAAAGGCTAAAGGAAATAATTATTACATCATGTAAAAGATCAAAAAATTCAAAAAATTATTTACTAGCAGTCTAGTAATATTTAAAATCATTCTCTTTGTTTAAAGTGAAGTTATTTATTGCCTGACGCACCTTTTTTAGTCTTTTTTTGAAAGTTTGTACACTTTCTGCGTCCTTAATTTGGTCTGGGATAGAATTCCAGATCATTGTTGCCTTGTATGTGAAACTGTTTCTCCCAGTGTTTGTATTATATCTTTTCACTTCGAACTGGAGTTTATTTTTTGTTCTTTGTTTTTCCGGGTCTTTCTTCTGAAACATCTGTGCAATTGATTGTTCAGCTGATCCAAAGTATATCTGGTGCATTAATGTGAGCAGCCTCCGTTTATACAAAAATGAGATTGGCTGCCAATTTGCTCTTGCAAGGCTCTCTTCATTACTTAAGTTTCGAGGTAGATTGTGTATTAGCCTCGCTGCCCTAGCATGGTTAACCTCAAGCATATTAAATGTAGCTTCAGAACAGTTCCTCCACACTGAAATGCAGTACGTTGTCCTAGCAATGATTGTTGTGCAATATATTTCTTCTAAGACTTTTGATGGTAGGCGTCTCATTCTTTTCAATGCACCCAGTTTCTTGGAAAAACTTTTGCATACATTTTGTACTTGAGGCTTCCAATCTAGCCTGTTGTCTAATCGCAATCCAAGACAAGTTGATTCTTGAACAATCTTTATGTGGTCATCTCCATACAAAATGGGTCTCATTGGCCCTATAAAGGGAGACCTCATCATGAACATAGCCTCACATTTTCCTGGATGTACTTTCAACTTGTTCCATATGCACCAACTATGTATCTCATCCATTATGCCGTTTAATGTGTCTACAACACTTTCCAAGTTTTTGCCTGTGCAATAAACGGTTGTATCATCTGCAAAAAGATACATTTCACCTTGCGTAATTGCAGATGGTAAGTCATTGACATGTAAACTATACAGCTTAGGGCCTAGTAAGGATCCTTGGGGAACACCAAACTCAACATGTTTTGTTGAACTGCACTCACCATTAATCTCAGCATACTGAGTCCTGTCTGTAAGATAATTCATAATCAATGCATGTAAATTTCCAGAAATTCCAGCTGCTTGCAATTTATACGACAAAATTTCATGGGAAACCGTATCGAAAGCTTTTTGGAAGTCTATAAACACCACACCAACAATCAAACCGTTATCAACTGATTGTTTCCATGACTCTGTCAATTTTAAGAGGATACCCTCCGTAGATCTTCCTTTGGCGAATCCCCACAATGGCTATCGACAGTGTTGCAGATTTGACTCTCTAGTACCTTGGATGGGATGGACAACATTGAGAGAGGCCTGTAATTTGTTCTCTCTTGTTTCTTTCCTTTCTTGAAAGAAGATTTAATCCGTGCTATCTTCCAGCATCTTGGAAATACACTCTGTTGGAAACTTGATTTGAAAATAATCTCCAGGCTGTTTACAATGCTGCCTTGAAGTATTTTCAGTTCTCTGCTGGTAACTGAATCAGGTCCCGACGCTTTATGCGGACTTATT
Source organism: Rhopilema esculentum (assembly GCF_013076305.1). The sequence continues at coordinate 8,848,444 of NW_027018682.1, read as the reverse complement.
TTCCTTAACTGCTTCAAGAGAACATCTCTGTCGTAGCTTGGATCTTGTACTGTAGGAGTTATTCTATATACATGTTCAATTTCTTTGCCATTATTTTGTGTGAATGTTTGTGATATCTCCCTGCCAATATTTGCGTAGAAATCGTTCATAACTTCAGCTTTCTCTTTGTCGCCAACAATTAGCTCCCCCTCTTTCGATTTTAATGGGCCTATTTTCGTTCTTTTTCCCTTATTGGTTACTTTGCTATAAATCTTCCAGAAATCTTGCTTGCAAGTTACTTCACTAAACTGCTCTCGATAATGAATCGGGTCTTTAGTGATACTGGCACTTTGAGCAAATGTTTTCAAGAGTGAAGAAGATGGTCAAGACGAGGGCTGGCAGTGCAAGATGTGGTTTTGTGAGGGTTCGACTTTTGTGAGGGTTCGGTTTTGTGACCGGTGCATTGGCCTGCAGAGTGGAGCAATGGCTTGAATATATATTAGAGCTCTGAAATATTTCTAGAAATATCTTTGTAAGTTGTGTTTTAATTTAGCCATATTTCACTCAGTTCCTTGCAGATTTAAAAAGAGTTCTGCACAGTGAAAATGTACTAATGTACAAAAGAATCACCACGAAAAAATATCTGAATAATTTTTTGGTCAATTATGATTGTGAGGAATAGTTTTGTTTAGAAATTTTGATTTGCTTATCATTAGAATTGGTGTGCAGAACGGGAACATGCGATGAAAATCGTGCAGTGTGCGGCAATGAAAAGTTTCAAAGAAACACAAAAATTGCATGTAACGCTGATAGATTTTGCAGTCTGCGCTAGGTTTTAGGCCACTTTAGCATCTATGCCTTTATATCCGAAATATTTACAAAAATAATTCTTTAGTGTATTGATGTTTATCAAATAACTAGAATATAGATTTTAAAAATCATTGAAGCGGTTTGATCCTAAAAAATTAAGGATATAGAGCTGAGACATGAAAAAATTAAAGAAAAAAGTTTGTTTTAACAAAAGAAATTGTTTACATTCCGTGAAGTACAAGAAAGATTCACTTACCGTTATTTGTAAACAGTATGTTGCAGTCAAGTAGTCCAGGCTCTAGTATCAACGAGGATCTACATTTTCTAACGGAAAAGCTGGAAAATTCAAATAATGAAAAACTTTCAAGAGAAAATTTTAATTCTTTGATGGCATGTTGCTCCAGTGTAATGGTGTAACAATGTAGCAATATTTGGCTTCTAACGAGTATTAATACGATGCAAAGCTTCATGTATTCGTAGTCAAGGCATATCCTGCTATCATATGGCAAGGCTTTGCTTTCTTAAGAATCAAAATATTTTGAATAATAAAAACTACAATTTTCACTTTCTTGTAAGCAAATTGCAAGGCAATGTACTTTTAAAAATTTGATTAAAAAATATTTGTCTCAAAACTGCACTTTTCACTTTATCTTGTAATCAAGTTGCAAGACTATATCTTTTAAAGGCTTTACGAATTTTAATTAAAAATGTTTGTCATTAAACTGTACCTTTCACTTTATCTCGTAATCAACTGGCAAGTTAAAGACTAAACGAAATTTGATTAAAAAATTTTGCCATAAAGCTGCATTTCTCACTTCACCTTGTAATCAATTGGCTTGAAAATTTGAAAATTTGCCTAATGTTGTAGTAAAAATGGCTGGTCAAAAAGCAACATTGGTTAAACTTCAGTTAAAAAAGAAGAATTGCCTAAATAGCATGACATGAATATATCTTCATTGATTCTCGAAAAAAGGAAAAATTAGGTTGGTGGCTGCATAGTCAGGAAAACATTACAGTCGCACGGCCACCGACCGGAGGAAGGTCAATAGATGCTCCTGTGGCACACCCAAGCCACGCCCACTTTCTATTGTTTTGTGAGGAAGGTTTGCTCTCTGGGATGTTTTTGTCGGGCGGTTATATACTGCTGTCAATTGCTAAGCATATACTAATTGAGAATTTAACGATGTTTAGTATAAGGCATTCTCCAAAATCAACAAATTTTTGTATCAATACGAACGCAAAAATTATTGAAAATTTTGAAAACGGAATAATTAAGATGGGTTATTATTGTGTCTTGGGCTTTAAGCAAGGTGAGAAAAAACACAGAGAGCGAGAGAACTACATTTCTCTGAGTTTTTTGTTGCAACCGATCACACACCCATCCATTCCAACTCTGTCGTTACATGTGGACTGGTGACGAGCACTGATTTCGAAAAAAGATTGGGTCGAACAATCATTAAACTCTTAAATATTCTAAGATACAACAGGCCTAGGAAAATAAGTGAACAGTGATCTTACATAAGCTTAATACCACGGCAAAAATGTTTAACATCACTTCCGAATGATGCAAGTTTTTGTTTCTATGGTTACTTTGAATTTTGCTATGAAAAAGCAAGTTGAACTGCAACCAACATGATTGCTCTCTAGTCTCATTCAACGTATCGAGGTCTCAAGATGGACGCTGCAATGTGGAATCAACGCTGGGCTGGAGAAGCTCGATCCAGTCCTTTTTTGAGATCAGTGGTGACACATCCAATGGGAAGTTGTACTATTAGCTAGGCCAATGGATAAACATGTGATTAATGACATGGTAGCTTTAAACAAGTGGCCAAAGCGTTTTTGACACTAGTTCACAACAGTGTTGTATCATTCTCAAATGGTAACACTTGGTCTCAAATGGTCTCAAATGATAATTCTATTCGATTTTTACTGTTTGACAGTGCAATTATTTTTTTGACAATGCAACGGCTTAAATAAAATGATGGTTGATTAAATGTATGATTTAGATACATACATTTATCTTTGAAACTCTGACCTGGCTTAATGTTTTATTGACCGGTGCTCGGTTTGTTAAAGACTGTAAACAATCTCAGGAATCAGACTTCATAAAAATCAATCTTGCATTTTCAATCCTTAAATTGCTCATGTCTTCTTCTCTTCATAACTTTTCTCGCAGAGCGTTCATCTCAAAAAACTCTACCTTGCCTTTTGCGGGAACTATAGCCAGAGTCCAGAAAAGTTGTCAACCTTCCTCTAGACAAAAACATCCCAGAAGACAAACCTTCCTAGCAAAATAATAAAAAGTGGGCGTGACTTGGGTGTATCATAGGCGCTTCTGTTTGTTTTCGTGGACCTTCTTCCGGTCAGTGGCCGTGCGACCGTAATGTTTTCCTGACCCTGGCTTTAGCCTGCATGAAAGAAAATGCCCGTTGAACGCGCTGAAAAATAGGTTAAAATTCCTTAGAAGACTTTATTTGAATGGTACACTAGAAATATACTGGATTCGGTTCAACATACATTGGTACGGGATGTGGCATTTTTCAAGTAGAAAACAATTTTTGGGGTATCGATTTTGGTATAATCAATCATGGCCTTGAAAATTTTGGGATCTATTTTAGCATGACCTTAAATTTTGAAGTATCATTTTTTTAAAAAAGTAGGATGTTTTCATTTACTTGATCTAACTAGAAATGAATGTTTTTCAATAGAGTAAAACTCATTGCAAAACTATTTCTATGATATCTGACGATAGGTCGTTCACAATGACGACAGGCCAAAATCTTAACATTTACTGACAAAGCCCAAAATTACCGACGGGTTCTACAAAAATCCCCAACACTACCTTACCTCAGTATGCCCCTGGTATCTACTTTGCAAAAATCATTTAGATTTAGCTTGAGATTTTACGCTGTAGCACAGTGGTGTGGTGGCTCAAAATTGGCGCCTCCTAGAAAACTATACCTTAGTTCAACCCGATCAGGGCCGGTGTCATATGCGTTTCGGTAACCCCAAGCACTTAAACAATAGGGTACCAAAACGAACTTGGAATTTCGCATGCAAAACGGTCCTGGTACAGAAACGCATAACAATTTTGCCTATACAAAAACGAACCCAAGCTTTTAAAAAACAGGGAACTGAAACAAATTGTGGAATTTAGCATGCGACCTGGTCTGGGAACACAATTTTTCAGAATTTAAAGAACAATCGAACTATGTCTAACAAGGGGGTACTAACAAGAAGCGGTGCTGTGATTTCCCTTGTTAAGTTTATGCAAAAAAGTACAACATTAATGGCGACTCCAAAGTTTTTTTGATTAAAAAGTGTGAAATTTTAAACAAAAAAAGCATTGTGTTTTATTTGTTAATTATAATGTGTCATAATATCGCACTACGATGAAATCACTTGATTTGAAACACATTGCGTTTCACAATGTTACACTTTTGCATAGGGTACCAACACGCATATGACACCGGCACACGTCATTAGAGGTGTAGGACCACAATGCAAAGATGTTTGACTTCCAGAAAAGTATAAAATTCTAGGGACCACGGGATACTATATCTAAAGCATAAATTTAGACTGAAGAAAGATCTTGGGCCAACCTCAGACATTGAAAGTCTTGTTTTACATCATTAATGTAGGACTTCAAACGAACACTTTGGTTGCCTAGTGTAATAGAAACAGTTTCGATAATACCCACAAATGGAAAACAGTTTAATTAAGATCCTTAAACGAGGTATCTACTTCAAAGATATGTCAGCACTCTGGCTAAAGATTAGAAAGAATTGTTGGAGGAATAATTTTAAATGACACAATTTCGAGATTTGAGTTTTTCGGAAGTGTAAACGTTTTTGCTCCAACAATCGAAATCCTTGATGCCCGTTTGAAAAGAAAACTGCCTCGAATAACCTAGTTTTTAAATAATACCAGAAGCTCTGTTGCTACATGCCCGAACCCCACTAGGTTTATTCTATGTTTATTTAGCATCATGTACACCTATCTGTTGTTCATTACGCCTACTGAAGATGCATAAAGGTTGACTGCCTTTCCCTTTTGCGCCTGCAGACATCCTTTTCTTCACGACGTCGTAGCCCCGTTGCTTGAAAGATGACTGGAGTTGTAGTAATAGCCCTGCTACCTTGGATGACGATAAATCACGGCCCAAATGAGGCGTATTTCAAAGTATTTACGGAAGAACCATTTAAATCGTGTTATCCGGGTCGATTTCAAATGCCTTTTAAGCTATATTTACCGCAGCATTAATACAAGAAATTGCACTTTTATAGCAAAACTTTTAACCAATTTTCTATACATTCTAAAAATGTATCCCATCTTCAAATATACTTTGATTCTAAACTAGTTGAGAGATGACGTATTCAGATTATATTATGAAAGTCTCGGCGCTATCGGAGGATATCGACAAGGATTTTTCCATAACTTTTTTTTAATTTAAAGAAGTAAGCAGAAGAATTTCAAAACATCAATGTAATATAGGAGGAAAAATCTCCTCCTTCTAATAAGCACCCTGCTTAAACAAGCGCCTACCCTATCAGGAAAACCATTAAAGACGAGCCCCCCTTGAGCAAGCGTTCACAACCTCCTCTTTAAGATACGGGCGCCTATATGAAATTTTAGCCAAAACGAGTTTCTGAGACCTGAATATTAGTCATACAGGAACTTGGAAAGCAAAAAAGAGTAGAAATGAACAACAAAGTTGGTTCTAGTTTTCATTCCTGTCAGTCTTCAGTTTAAATGTTTCATAGCAAGGAAACGTTTTTAACACACTCTCAAACATATTTATTACGCCTATCTTCTTTTTATTTTCGAAATCCCTCCTTTACTTTTCTGTCTTTGCTTGAATTGCTTTGACAACCAGAAAAATTAAGTAAGCGCCCTACTTAAATAAACACCCCTTTGAGGCTTATAGCAAAAATAGGCCCCCGGGCACTAATTCGAGGATTTACGGTAAGCAAAAGGTTATGGCTATTGAAACATTTCATTTTGTTAAACAACTTGCTCTCTGAAAATTAGTACTGACCAAACTCGTGATAATATTATGAAGTTTGGTACAAGTACACAATTCGATATGCTGAATAAAATGAAATCCATAACAAGCTTAAAAAATGGCCCCAAAAGCTATTTTTGGACTGGTATACTTGTACCCAAATATTCTTTTAGGTATAGAACTACAACTTGTCCACTTTGCATGTTAAAAAACCGAAACTTTTTTGACATGCTGAAAAGGAACAAAATGAGATGCAGAATCTGCTTTTGAAATTCTGCAAAAGCAATTTACATTCAGACATTTAAAGCCTGCACATATCCTTAGTGTATCTGACAAAACATCGGTTTACAATCAGAGGACTGTCAGGCGAAAGTACATGATATATTTCCGCTTTTCCATGAAACCTTTAATTATTCATTTCATATAATAAATCCTGCGTATACTCTTTCATTTTCTAAGAACCAGAAAACTATAGCTCAGGCTGGCTGTTCTAAATATTTAAATAAACTTTGAGGCAGGATTGTTCTGAATTTTTTGTAAATTATTTGGGTATGATCAAAAGGAAGCAAAAACATAAGAAAACGCCTTACTGCAAAATAACATATAAAGCATATATCATGCAGATATTGTTTTTTTAATACCATTAAAAAAAGATATGTAATGGTGCTAGATCTTGGAATGGCGTCTCAGCTGAATGTGAACAGTCATCTTCCCTGAGCAACTTTAAAAAATTTCTTGCTCAACTGTCAGTAGATACTAACTATTTGATATTTTTACCGTTGATGTTTATTTTAAATTACAAAGCTCAGATTTAAGTACGGTACGGTACGGAATTGTAATTAGGTTAATTTATTTTCTATGCAATAGCTTTTTCTGTACGTTTTTCAAGTAGAGGGCCCCTTGAAAATCAGCATTGCTGAAGGGCTACTATATATGAAATGAAATATAACCTATCGTAAAAGATTTGTTCTTAAAACAATGTTTTGGCATACTCACAATCCATAGTACCTCGGCCTTCAACCTGGTCCACTTTCAACTTTGACCAAGGTTGTTGCTCGTGTTCTTATAAAGTTAATCTCTTTAGAAAAAAACTGTATATGAAACGTTAATGATAACTTTTTCGAGACTTAAACAGTTCACTTCTAAAAAGCCAAAACAAAAGCAAGTGGAATGTTCTAAACGAAAAAAATTCATTTATATCATAATTTACAAATTTTTTTAAAGAATCTTTACGTGTCGATTTTTTATAAGAATGGTGAATTTTCACAGTGCAATACTTTACGTCTAATCTGAAAAGGGATTATTTAAAATAAGACGTGAAAACTAGATTAAAATATCACTGAGAAAGAAATTTCTAGAAATCTGATCCATAGTTAAATGGGTCAGTGGTCGGTACGTTTCACTCTGGAAATCATTAACAAATTGTACCCTTACAAAAACTTATCCAGGACACTCAGCTCTCAACTAGACCATCGTCCTCACTTTTCAAAAATTTTGCTAAAAGTGTTCATGTTCATATCAGTAAAGACCTGATTCATCGTCTTTTACGTGAACTGTAACCTGCAATGAGAAAAAGCCAATTGGCGATCTGACAAATACTACCGCGTCAAATCTATTCTGAGATTTTCGCTGAAATCTGAGATCTGACTTTGTGCATTTTAGTTCAATTGTACAATTGTTTTCAACAAAGATGTTTCGTTTTTGATTAGTAAGCCTGGACTAGCCTATATACCTTTAAAATTGACTTACTTTGTGCACAAATCTATGTTCAAATGACCTATAAAAAACGCAAATTGTTTAGTAAAAAATAAGTGTTTAATCCCAGCTGCTAGACAGGGAATTTTGTAGAAAAAACTAGCAAACTGCCTAACCTCAAATTTTATTTCACATTCTTACTAAATCGACCATGGAGATTCCAAATCCAAGATGGGCCAAAAAAAATTATCACCGGAAGTTACTGTTTTTCATGACGTCATCAAAAAAATGATAAAAAATCTTTAAAAATCGGCCAAGGACTCGAACTTAACTTTTTTTGCATTTTTGCACTAAATTGACTATGCAGATTTCAAATCTGAGTTGAAATGAAAAATATCTTGAACAGAAGTCAAATTTTGTGATGACGTCATCAACTTGGAGAAAATTCACTTTGAACCTTTTTAATTGTTTTCTCGCAACTATCATTGTCAAATATGTTCCATATTCGAATTGCACACATTCAGTTCTTTTAAAAGATGTATTGAATTTCTATTATACTTACTTTTAAACGTTCTTTCATGACGTCATCATCATTTTATGACGTCATCGTCTTTTAAAGGTAATTGAATAACGCGTGAAAGGATGCCTAAAAATCTTTAGCTAGTTAAAAAAGTCATTCAAAATTAAAATTTCGTTGTATAGAAAATGATATGGAGCGATAAAATTTGTGCAAAAATAATCATACGAAGGGAAATGTGATGAAACACTTGTGCAGATAAGAGTAAGAATTCGCAAGGCAATGAAAAACAGATAATCAGAAGCTCTACAACCAGATCCATACTGGTTGACACAAGCATTTACTACTGGTTACATTATCAAAAGAAGATTGTAAGAGAAATTGCCTTTAAGCTTTGGTTAGACATACGATGGAAAGAATGATCTGGCCCACAGGTGGTATTAGTGTGGTTTATAGGAAAAAAAATTCTTTACATCTTCTAATTTTGAACATACATTTGATAAATAAATAAGAAATGGCACGAAGAGGATATACAGAGAAAAACGTTTCTTAACGGCTTGAAAACAAAAATATCCGATCGTCAACGTTAAAAAAGCTGTGAATATCTGCAGAAAATACTGGAGTCAGCAAAATAATTCCAAAATCTTTTCACACAAATTATGTTCATCTTGTGCAGGGCCCCGCACACCCTCCGCTAAAAAACTGCAAGATCTGCAGCGCTCTAGTGATGAAATCGAGGAAAATTCCTTAACCAATGAGGACTAGGCCATGGGAAAAAATTATGGTGAGGTGATCAGCTTAAAGCAGACGATGATGAGTGGAACTACATTTTCTTCTGGAGTTCCAGCAAAGGAGACAGTGATGAAGGATGAATGGATCCATATAATTTTCTAAACAACGAAATTTTAATTTTGAATGACTTTTTTAACTAGCTAAAGATTTTTAGGCATCCTTTCACGCGTTATTCAATTACCTTTAAAAGGCGATGACGTCATAAAATGATGATGACGTCATGAAAGAACGTTTAAAAGTAAGTATAATAGAAATTCAATACATATTTTAAAATCACTGAATGTGTGCAATTCGAATATGGAACATATTTGACAATGATAGTTGCGAGAAAACAATTAAAAAGGTTCAAAGTGAATTTTCTCCAAGTTGATGACGTCATCACAAAATTTGACTTCCGTTCAAGATATTTTTCATTTCATCTCAGATTTGAAATCTGCATAGTCAATTTAGTGCAAAAATGCAAAAAAAGTTGAGTTCGAGTCCTTGGCCGATTTTTAAAGATTTTTTATCATTTTTTTGATGACGTCATGAAAAACAGTAACTTCCGGTGATAATTTTTTTTGGCCCATCTTGGATTTGGAATCTCCATGGTCGATTTAGTAAGAATATGAAATAAAATTTGAGGTTAGGCAGTTTGCTAGTTTTTTCTACAAAATTCCCTGTCTATGCCGACTTCATTAACCATTGAACAAACAAAAGGCAAATTAAAGACAACAAATAAGGACTAGTTGTTAAATAAAACAAGAAACATAACAGAAAATATGCATTGTTAAAGTTCAAGTACGAAAACAAGTCTAATTAACACGCATTACGCCAATCTCAACATTATCATCACTTTCTCCACACGCAAAGCTCTGTGTTTTGTACAGCCTTTCGAAAATCAATCAAACCACAAGACGTTGATCAACTGGAAATTCACATTATCAATATGTTGTACATAACCGAAACATCATAAAATATATTGTCAAAAACATCTTTTCGAAATAAGCATTTGTATGTATCTTGAATCTTACCTGTTCTGTAAACGGAATTTCTCCAGCTTCCACCACAATACATTCCAGTGCTATCTTGGCATTGTGAAGAGCAAGAGCTTTCACTTTCTTTCCAGTATCTGTCATATGATGTTCCACAAAAGCATTGACGACCAGCTTGCAGCCCCGCGTATGGTTGATTGGATGTGAAACAAGCCTGTATGCAGTTAGCTGTAAGGTGCCCTGCGGAAACGTCTAGCCCTCTCACATGCGGGAGTGCCCTCGGATCATAATCTTTGTAGCAGCCGACGTAATCTAGAGCTGAATTCAAGAAAAAGAATAGAATAAACCTCAAACGGGAATGATATGAATTTTGAATCGCTTTAATATCTGTGAATTCTTTTTTCTTTCAGTTTCCAATTATCGTTTTTTTCCGATTTTTGCCAATAAGCTTGTAAGAAAAGAAGATTGTCAATTGAGAATGTCTTGAGTGATTGACTGTTTCGCCGATCGATTAAAAGACTGGTTCAACGATCGATTAATTGATTTGGGATGATTAAATGACTGATTTATGTGATTGAATGATTGTTTGTAATGATAAATGGATTGATTTATGCCTTTATATCTATTCGTCAGTTATCATTAAGTTGCATAACATACTTCCAGTCCTCATTTTCATCAAACAGAACTAAAAGAATATACGGCAAAGAAAAATGCAATCTTATCAGTGTCACAGAGTAGACCTATTTTGCCATTATCACATCTGCAAGTAAACCTGTTGACACCATTAATGCAAGTGGTTCCAACATGACATGGGTTGCTTGCACATTCATTAATATCTAAAAATATAATAATGTCAACTGTAGCTCTGCACAAAATGGATCACTTTGACAATGGATGCTAGAACTCTCCTGTAAATATTACCAAAAGTCATTTTTATCAATTTTATCATCAGATCTAGAAAACCACTGTAAGGCTCGCTTTCTGAGATAGACTTTCAAGCATAACGATTGTGTTATCATTACCTGCTAATATCAACTACATCAATATTATAATTTGGGATTAATATTAACAAATAAAAGGTGTTCTAAATATTACTTTGCATCTTGTGAGATTCGACTTCTGTTAAGCAGATAAAGAGCTTCAAGTCTGAAACCTTGATGTTCAAAGTAGAATGTTTTTTAAATATACGACCAGTAAAATCGGTCGAAATATAAGGGAAAAGGACTATTTGAAGAAGAGACACTTTACCAGTCTGACAATGTTGTCCGCAGTAGCCTGCGACACAGGTGCATGTATATCCGTTGATTCTATCAACGCAAGTCCCTCCATTTTGGCACGGACTGCTGGCACATTCATAAATGTCTGTTGTAAATAAGATTTGATTGAAGTTAATGACTGAACTGTTAACATTCGTTGCAATGTGCTGCAAAAGTACCGACAACAAAAAACATTTCAATTGAATATCAAACACGAAATCAACTGATTTTATTTTGAATAATGTGGGCTGCTTTTGTCAACTACAACCTGAAAAAATGATTATATTCAATAAAGGCGGTTCTCACGCTCGTGGTACGATTTGTGTAGGTTGATAATTATTCAAACAGACAAAAGACTTAAAAACCGGAAAGTTCCGGATATTCAAAGTGCAATACTTTGCAGTTGGGCAGGGTGCAAGTCTATTTTCTGCAAAACAGAAAAAGTCCAATTTTAGGAAGAGAGACATAGTGGAAATTGCGAGCGCATGCGCACTAAGATGGAGTCTTTACGGCTGTGATTCTGTGCCGAAAAAAAAATGGAGACTTTGAAAGACAAAATTTCAATAAGCAAAAAGCATATAAAGACAGGAACGTGTTTTTCTATTGGTCGCACGCTTACAGTGGTGGCGCCATTATGGACTGTCAAAAGTTGTGCGCATGCGCTCGCAATTTCCACTATGTCAGGAAGAGACATTTTACCAGTCTGGCATTCTTGTCCCATGTAGCCTGGTAAACAGCTGCAAGAATATTTGTTGATTCTATTGACACACGTGGCTCCATTTTGACATGGGGTACTGGCACATTCGTTGATTTCTAAAAGCAGAACATTTCAACTCAGTCAATTTCTGAATAAATCAAAGGATTATTCAAATAATCGTCAGAAATCTGGTAATCAGATATTAACTTGCAGACAAAGAAGTAACCTGTTTTTTGCAATAGAATGTCTTTTAGATTGAAACATTCGTAATCTTCAAAGTAAAATATTTTGCAGAAAAGAACTATTGTAATCCTGTGTATCCTGGTACACAGTAACAAGAATATATGTTGACTCCATCAATGCAAGTGGCTCCATTTTGGCAGGGAGTACTGGCACATTCGTTCATATCTAAATATATAAGCATGTTTACTAGCAATACATGAATTGAAAAAATTGAAGTTGAGTGGAAATGTTTGTGAAGTGAAACTGAGCTTTCTGTTGTGAATTTTTTCATTTGTTCTTGCTATAAACAGAAACTCATAACTGTTAAATTCGCGGTGATTCATAGGGACAAGATTATAACTAGGCAAAAAAAGCAACTTGCTTCATTGCATTTTTCTGTTTTTCAACTCTGTTTCAGTCTTTCATTATTTAGATGATATCTTATCTCATCTATGAACTCATTCATACTAACAAGTTTTCAGCTTTTTTCACCTTGTATCAAGAGCTCATCTATACTAACAATAGCTTTTGCGAAAAACCTTCTTTCTTTGATACATTAGTGTTCAAAGGTTCTTGTCTGTTAAGAAGTTTTATCGCTTTAGGAAAATCCGGAACAGGCAACCAACCAGCCCACTTATTCTAAAGGAATCAGGCTAACCAGGCCATCAATAGGCTGGTTGTCAGGCTAACCAGTCGGCAAATGAATTAATCCTGGCTTCAAACGAATTGGTACACGCAACCTTGGTGAATAATATTCTGGAATTCAACCGTCATGCCGAAAGAAGCTATTGGCAATCAAACTATTTTTATTTTATCATAGGCTGATAATTATCTTGCAATGCTAGCTACAAGCAGAAACCATGCAGAAAATTTATCGCTAATTTTTTTCAACAATTTTTTTATTTCTAGAAGAAAAGCGATTTTTCAGCAGTGTGTCAGTAAAATAAATACAGTAAGGCTGATACTTAAAGGGCTTATGTATGCAATGTTAGAAACAAAGTTTGTTAGTTTTATTTAGAGTGCAAAAATTAACTTGCAGACACGGAAATAGCATTCTCCGTTTTTTTTGCTGTTCGCAATAAAAGAACCATTCTAATTTAGAAAATGCACCACAACTTGCTTCAAAATCAAATATTTGTTTTGCTATGCTGAAACTTGTTTTCTAAATGATATCAAATGGATTGTCAATTTACTTCCAAGGGGTATATTTAAAATCTTTTTCATATCTAGATTGCTCCAGCGGAACCATTTGACATCGTAAAAGTTACAGGAACATCACCCGGCTTTGCATATTACTGTGCCTGTGTATACATTTAGCAAAACAAATGAGACAGTTTCCATTGAAACACGAGCGATTTTCTAATGCAAAAAACTATGTGTGATAGATAATTTTAAAGGAAATAAACTCTTTTAGTAGAGGGATTTGCTGCCTTCCTCAATTGCAACCTAGACCCTAAATATGATGTGTCATTAATAGTAGCTGCTCTTACGTTAATGGTGTGAATTGTGTGGTTTAACTACTGCTAAAAAAACAGAGCTTTAAGAATGGAACATCCATAATTTTCAAAGTAAAATATTCTGCAAAAGGAACTTTGTTATCTTACCAGTCTGGCATTGTTGTCCTGTGTAGCCTGGTACACAGTTACAAGAATATCTGTTGACTTCATCAATGCAACTGGCTCCATTTTGACACGGGCTGCTGGCACATTCGTTAATGTCTGCAAATAAAAAATGTCAGCTTAGTTAGTAAGATAGTAAATTGAAAATATTCCACATATCATGTTCTCTAGAATTAAATAGTTTGCACCCTCTACGTACTATTTTTCGCTTCATTTGCTGTTCTTTATGAAAGAGTAATTTGGCTTAAGGAAGTGCCCAATTTCACGCTTCAAGATTAAAAGAATGGAATATGTCAAATTTATTACTGTAATTTGAATTCCATTATTAACATTGTGAATTCCTTCTTCTTTTTGGTGCTTTTTTTAAATGTGTTGAATAAAATTCGTGGTGTGAAAGTTGTGGTTAAACTATCGATAAAAAGAAAGGAACATCCATAATCTTCAAAATAAAATACTTTCTAACATCCGTAATTTTCAAAGTAAAATACTTTGCAAAAAATAACTTTTGTTATCTTACCAGTCTGGCATTGTTGTCCTGTGTAGCCTGGTACACAATTACAAGAGTATCTGTTAACTTCATCAACGCAAGTGGCTCCATTTCGACACGGGCTGCTGGCACATTCGTTAAAGTCTAAAATTTAGATATATCGACGCAGTTTATGCCAGAAATGATAAACTTGAAAGATTTCCGCAAAGATATGATAAATTGTTAATAGGAAGGCTGTTTGCAATAAAATTGCAATTATGCTTTAAAAAGGGCATCCGCTTCAAAGTTCAAGGAATGGAAAATGTCAAATTTATTTTTGAATTTAGGCCAAAATGACAGCTTTTGGCAAAATATGTTAAGAATTTCTTGATATGCTTTCAAAGAACATCTATATCAATAATACATCATAATAACATATACATCATTTTAACTGGAACCTACCAAACTTTGAACATTTCAAATGAAAGCTGTTGTCACAAAAATGGTGCCATTTCTGTAAATTGACATGAAGGCTTTCAAGGTCCTTGCAATTGAGCTGATAATGAATTATTTCGACTACAGACAAAGCAATTACTTTACAAAAGAACCGTTACCAGTTTGGCATTCTTTTCCTGTGTAGCCTGGTAAACAGTTGCAGGTATATTCGTTGACTCTATCAATGCAAGTGGCTCCATTTTGGCAGGGAGTACTGGCACATTCGTTGATATCTAAAGATATAAGCATGTTTACTAGCAACACATGAAATGAAGAAATTAAAGTTGAGTGAAAAAATTGGTGAATCAAATGCGAACTCTCTGTATGCCAAATACAATTTCGCATTTCTTAAAAATTGTACCGCACTTCTTAGAAGAGAAAAATCATTTCTTTTAAATTTATCATAGTAAGTAAACGTAGACAAGAGTAAAATAAAACTAAAAGTAGCAACTTATTTTAATACTCAGATCTGTTTTAAACTCTGCTTCACTCCATCATTAGCAAGGTGATTTTACAAAAATGAATAGCAAAAATATGTAGCTAACTAACAACCTAAATTTAAAGACTGCTATGTGTTTCGTTGCGTTTACATCATATTCCAAAGTTAACATCAACTTTCAAAACATTATCACTGACGGCAAACACGTCGTGCCTGACTCTGAAGCAAGGGAAAAGCTACGATTTATTCGTTTGCTTACCTTCTTCGCAATGAATTCCTGAATATCCAGCAATACAGGTGCATTGAAATCTGTTCACGTCGTTTCTGCATGTTCCTCCATTAAAACAAGGAAGGCTCTCACACTCATTGATGTCTGTGACAATCGTAGACAGAAATTGCTTTAGAGACATCGTGATATAATACGTAGAGCCGTAGAGCCGCCATGAAATTAATGTCACATGTCGGCTAATTAATCTTCAATTTATTCAATGATTAATGTAAAATGAAGTCAAAGTCAGATTCTCGACCAAAGCATAACCAAGCTGACAGCACTAATACTAATTTGGTGCTTAGTAACTGGGAAAAGGCACAGTGGCCCTGCATCAAAGAGTCAATCAAAACAAAGACTTGATGCCTGTTTGAGGAAAATTGACACAATTACCGTGATTTTTGCTTTGTCGTGTGATAAATAAGGTTACCTCAAGAACACAAGAAACCATTTCTTTCTCAGATCTTGATTTTCTGTGCCAATACTAGTGTTAAACAAACAAAACCAAGTAGAAGTCAATTCCACTATTTACCTGATTCACAATTCCTTCCCGTAAAGCCTGGATCACAAAGGCAAAAATGACTGGCATGTTCATCCACACACTTGCCATTCTGACAAGGATTCTTCTCGCAGTCATTTTTATCTTCAAGAGAATGATTTCATTGCAATTATGTCAGAAAGATGCATTTGGAGAATATAAATGATAAAAATGCTTTTAAACTAAGTATGATTTCTTTCATACAAAGCAAAGGAAACAGCAATAATAGAAATTTGTAAGAGAGATTGCTCAAATCATAAGAAACATACCAAGTGGAATGTCACAGTGTAGCCCACGGTGATTCGCATCGCAATAAACGCATTCATAAAACGGGCTTGTGCATTTATCTCTGCATAAGATGTGAGAAGGACATGGGTTAAGAGCTCGGCATGTCGCACCAATCTATTCAAAACAAACAGTATATCAGGTTACCAAAAACTTCAATAAAACTTTTTTGAGAACTAACTTTAGGACAATCTTTACATCTGATTCATACGAGTTAAAGCAAAGACATTTTTTTCTTCTTATATGCATCTTTGAACAAATTCGATGAAGGGAAGTAACATTATTTGACAATAATTACCACACAATCAAAAGATTTGAGAAGTGCAAATACATCAGTGACAGCTGTGGCACGGGACGAAATATAAAAGATGGCGCTTGATTTCATCCCTTTTCAGGGTCTTTATCAACAAAAAATTATCTCAAGAGATCTATTATCGACGAATTCTGTTTAATGAAAAGCCACCGTTAAGGAAATTTGAGTGGTCTCTTAATAGAATCAAGAAATTCTTTTTAAAAGGAAAGGGTTAGCTAGACGCCAAGAGACTGTTTTCATCAAACATAAATTCATAGAGATAGCAACAGACAGTGAGCTCACCAACTTTTTGCTGTAATCAGTCGATTTGTACAACCAACCAGGAGCATCGACCAACTGCGTACCGTTTTCTCCATGTCGCCTTTCGTTGAGCTGGCACTCTTTGGTCTGCACGTTTAAGTTGTATGATCGACATTTGTGGTGCTCCACGCACTTCCTCGTGCATCCAATGTCGTCCACATCGCGTTCCGTTTTGATTACGTGGCCTTTAAGAGCTTTGTCCATGTGGAACACTCTGAATTCGGCAAAGGTTTGACAAGGGAGACGGAGTATCGTCGACTGTGCAAGTAATGGCAAGTAAAACAACACTGTCAGCCTAGAAACACAATAAACAGTAATGTTCTGAAAAGAGAAGGAACTCTTCATTAACTTTTGCATATGTATATATGAATAGAATAGAAAGTCACATAATTTGGCAGACCACCAGTCTATGTATCTTGCTTTTTAGAAATGTGTCCAATCTTGTTCTTATTAGAGTAGACGAGTAAGGTATTCCTGGACAGAACTGAATTTATCATAATGGATGTATACACCGTATTATTTGTGTACCCTAAGTTGTGTACTATTTTATGTTACCAAGTGGCTTCGACGACATATCGCGTCGGATATATATAGTTTGGATGTAGTTTCAATACACACAGTGGTACGTTGAAGGGGGCGCAAGGGGCTCAGCCCTCTTGTCAAAATTAAAGGTGGGATCAGCCTCCCTTATTGAGCCAGCATATTTTTGATTGGCACACTCCTTAGTTGGCAATATGAACCCACTCTTTTTTGAATAAGCATGGGCATGAAAATTGTTTTTCTTTGAATGAGCCATTTCTATTAGCCTTTTAGGGTAAGTCAATAAGTGAAATAATTTCCATATACAAAATAATCTTTAACAGAAATGCAGCCATACATAGTGTGACCCTTGGTGTGATCATGGGTATGGCTTCTAAATGTTCCCTTTATCACAACCCCCCCCCCTCTAACCTTTTTGGAGGGAACCCTTGATTACACATACCAATTGGGTTAAAAAACAAGTTAACCTTTTTGCATGTTTCTGGGTGAGTGTCTTTAGATTTGATTTAACTTTGCACGAGACATTTTTATTATCATCTGTTGTGTATTTAGTTGTGAAAAGTACTCACTTGATAATAGTTTTACGTTACCGTGCTGTATATTGTGCGAGAATTATAATCGCATGCCAAAATCTTTAGAAATAGTACATACTACTTGCACATTTATACAAATTGAGCCAATTCTGTCTATTAGGCAATCTTCACTCTTGAGATTTGGTAACTTAAACGATTTAGTGGGTCAAGAAGGGCCTTAAATAAGGTTGTCTTATCCACATCATTTGTCCATTAAAAATAATTTTTGAAGGCTCAAAAATCCATCAGAACCGACTTCTGTAAAAGTTCCTAATCTTCTGTAATGAAATACTAGAAGAAAAATAGCAAGCTTTTCCCAGGGGTGTAAATATTTCATATAAGACAACATATCCTTATAATAACATTTAAGTTCTGAAACGCTTTATTGAATATAATTATCGATGTCGACTATTCCGTCCAATTAATTTTCAACAAGGTGTCTTGAAATATTTAAAACTTGCAGCACATAAAGCGTTCCCTTCATAAACGGCAGTGTGGTAACGAAAAAGGAACCGTGGCTTTAAATTAACAGGCTATCTTTGGCTTATCAGTTGATCATGTTGTTGAATAAACTCATTTTTGCAAAAAAATAACTGTAAAAAACGAGTTCCAGACAGTGAAAAAACTTTTAGAAAGGGCCAGACATTTTTTTTAGAAACAATCGAACATCATAAAATCCCAGAACTTCGAAATTTCGTTAAAAAGCAATTTATGATCAGCTGATTGACAAAAAACTATAGTGACAATGACAAAGGAAAAATAATAAAGAACGAAGAAAAATTTCTTGACATGCTAATTTTTTACAGCCGCGAAAACCTCCTCAACAAGATTCAGTTGGGAAATTTTCAAGCAGAAAAAAATGCGAGACCCTAAATGTTGTAGTTAATAACATTAAGAATTTCATAAGAAACATTAAGTATTAGCAAAGTTGTCCTTTAGAAACGCTTAAGTGCAAACAGCTAGGCTTCTCGCCTAATGACTCGAGCGAGCGTATGTGCTAACCACTTTTTTGGTTCAAATGTGCAGGATATGCTGCTGTTATTACAAGGCAAGCTGGTGCTGTAAAGTACCCAGGTAGCCATTTCGACTTTAAAATGACCGATCAAGTGCACAAAAACTTGAGATCGTTTCCACACAGACTAACCTCCTTAAGCAATCGATTCACAAACTCTTCATAAAAAAAGTCAAAACATTTCTTTACAACGATTGTGTTGTGTCGTAAAATTGTCAAATATGCTGAATGCTAGAGTTTCCAATCAGTACAATCTTTAAAAGTATAAATCATTCTACAGACCGATTCCCATCTTGTCGTACCTAACCATCTGATAAATTTCTCCAATGCCAGATCATCAATCGAAATGCTTGGGAAAAGTTTTAAAACGGAGAATTACGGTGTTTAAAGGATACATCGATCTTACATCGAAAAAAATCAACAACTATGTTTTCTTGATGGGTTAACTGCATTTAAATCGACAGTGCGATGTGGTATAACGCAGGGATCCAAATTATGTCCATTGCTTTCTATTGTGGATTTGAATGACTTTGATTTGAGGAATGCACTTAATAGCAACACTTTATATATATGCTGATAACATGAGCATCTCGATGTTCTTTAAAGATGAAGAGGAACTATTTGAAATCACGCCGTTAGAAATCAATAAAATTGTAGATTGGCCAAGGCAAAATAAGCTCAACCTGAATCTGCCAGATGTCAAAATATGCTGATCGGTCATAAACTACAAATAGAGTGCATAAAGAATTTCCCTATTTAAAAAAATCAACAAAAAAATATAAATAGGGCAAATAAAAAGCAATGCTTATTTATGAGACAAAAATCTCAATTGGAGCTCCTAGTAAAAAGATTTTTATTAGGTTTGAGATCTGTGTACGCTAAAAGAAGCTTCAGCTACTCAGCCGTAATAGCCCGGAATCAGGTTCGAGGCTCCTACCACTGTAAGCGAAACAGTTTCTTTGGTTCAGTTTTAAAAAGGCGAAATAGCTCCTATCGAAGGTAGCAAGACTCCCGATTGGTCCCATTGCTACTGCTACTGCCAGAAACTCTTCTTCGTATTGTTCCCGGCTGTCAGGTGTTCCTCGAGCAAGGCCATTTAACCTGGCATCACAACTCTTTCTTAAACTTTCTTGCTACCTCCCTCTTACCTGATTTACCTGGTTTAACTAAGATATTTTCCTAAAAACTGGTTTTCAATACACGGTTATCGCGATTTAAGCGAGCAACGCGAACGTTGCGACTGAAAATTCGATGTAGATTCAGTTGCGAAAGAAATCTCCTTTCCATTGTCAACGTAGCACATCTTCAACCTTGCTTTTCACTACGACCTGCTGAATATAATTCGTAAAGGATTTTACGCTATGCTGAAAAGGCATCAGCGAAAGGAAAATAAAGACTGATATTAGAAAAGGAAATTTAGATTTATGATCAACAGCTTTTGCAGTTGAAATGGGTCAGCGATTGCAGGAAATATCTTTTGAACTCTGGCATTAACTGTCGGTTTTTAACCAATATTAATACTACACGCTTATTTTGTAAGAACAACCCTTATATAGGGGCGCAAATGAGGGGGGGGGGTGTGGGGGGGTGTCACACCCCCCCCCAATAATTTCACCATCCGGTCCCAGTTAAAGGTTGATAGCAAAAAAAGTCGGTCCCGATCCAGCCCTCTGATTAGTATTTCTGTCTATCACACCCAAAGCTGGTCCCAATTCTGCCGGTACCATGCTGTATTGCAGTAAAGTAAGGCATATAGTGGGCGCATTTTCTAGGAAGGGCTAATCAGCCAAAAATGACAGGGGACAGAATCGGTCCAGTCCGGTCCCAACCAGCGCTGCTTTGGAAAAAAAACTCTAGCTGCCACCGACAACAATAACTTTTTCGCCATATGTACATGCATTATCTTGTTTCGGTGATATGCGCGGCGTTGGATGCGCAAATTTCAAGGGGAATGCGAGAGCAGCAGTCATATTCCCTCAATAGTATCTCAATTGGAAATTTCAGGTAAAATCCGCTCCGTGGAAAAAACGCTTTAGGTATTTCAGAGACCTTCCTGTCATAAAATCAATAAAGGATCAAGCAAAGGTAGTTGCTCCGTTGGTTAAATTAAATATGATATTCTTGTTAGCATTAAATCTAAAAATCCAGGCCCTCTTTAGGTAAAATTGTGCCTTATTTCCATTTCCCCTAAAGTTTCTCGAACTGCAATTCACAATGAAATCCAGATTTTTTTGAACATTTAAAAGGCATGCTAAGATGGAAAGAGTGATCTAAATTGACAACCAGCGTTGCTTGTTACCTATAAGTAACTGACAACATGGTATTTTTCAAGACCCTAGCGAAATTGTACCAGTTGTTTCTAACTGCTGTTCAATATGTTGCAAATTCGTGACAGCAACTATATAATTTCAGGCAATCATATTTCAATCAGGTAAATTTGTTATTTACCCCCCCCCCCCCCCTCAACAAAGCCTGCCTCGCAAGGGCCCTGGAGAGCGGCCCCGACAATATCTATATCGCAAAAATCGGTCTGTCGTGGTGAAAACTCGGTCCCTTTAAAGAACACCTCCCTAAAAAAAATTTGCATTTGCGCCCCTGCCCTTATAAGAAACACCAGACTGATTTGACAAAAAAATAAGAACAACATAGGAAACAAGGCAGACTGATGAAATAAAATACCAGCAAAATGTTATGTCCGGACACCTCAATGCAGAGAAAATTCCATTGAAAAAAATAAGAAACAAAATAAAGGAGTCTGGAACTGGAGCGCTGATTTCAGAACAACGTCAATTTATGCCAGTCACAATTTCAAAGGGCCCATTTTCGGCAATTCCTCCTTATTGAGAATTTTTCTTTTCTTTTTCTTAACTAGCCTGGATATGGTATAATTTTTCAAGTTTATTGAAAAAATCATTGCTATTTTTATCACGGAAAGAGTTCTAGACGTGTCGAAGAATTTGCAGGACAATGTACTTTATCAATTTACTTCAAATAACAAAAGATACTTACGTAATTTGTATCATGTTTACGTCTTGGTTAAATCACCACAAAAGACGTCCTGCCGTCGTAAAGAAAGACTTTGAAAAACAGCAGGTCTAATGAATTCTCCATTGGTTCAATGCGGGCTCACATTTTCATTTTACCACAGATAGCAGTCAGTTAATGCTGATTCAAAGATAAATCAACTCACAATGAATCAAATGGCACCTCGCTGATACGGAAGGTCTAACGTCAAAAGAAAAACATGTAGCGGGCTCACATTTTCATTTTACCACAGATAGCAGTCAGTTAATGCTGATTCAGAGATAAATCAATTCACAATGAATCAAATGGCACCTCGCTGATACGGAAGGTCTAACGTCAAAAGAAAAACATGTAGACCAGGCTACAGTGGCCGTAGGTACCACCTCAGGGCGGAGAAATTCAAGTGGATATTTTCAGGTAGCTATGGGTCTGGTTACTTGGAAAAGTGATGGTGAACGGGGAATTGTTGGGGTTTAAGGGGTAAATACGGGGGTTTAAAATCGTCATATTAGCATATAACCTCTGTGGAGGAGCCACCGTTTTGTTTACGACTTCAGAGCATGGCAAGTGCTTGTTATCATAAAAAAATAATCTACAGGGAGTCTTTTAGAGCCTCCTCTTTAAATTCCGACATATTGCTACAATTAGAGAAGTCACGTGACCAATTTTTACCCCTTACCATATTTGGAAGGTGAGCCTTTTCTAACAGAATACCCGAAAATTCTTTTGTTTAATACTGTTAAATGTTACAATAATGTATAAATCAGCAAGATTATTCTACAACCGAGCTGTTGTTGATAGATACCCTGAATAACTTTGAGTTTATGATTGTTTTTAACTATGTGAAGAATAATGGTTGCGAAGACATGATAATTTATTAGGCGTCATTAGCCGTTTGACGTCATGCGCGTTTGGTTATTGCGTGATGACTCCACATCTTCTTCAGATGCTGGGCAACTTTTTTTGCAATTCACCGCTTTGAAAATATTTGTACAAAGAGTAATACAAATATGTAACGCAATGAACCCAAGAAATCACGGAAATACGTAGCAGAACAAAAAGACCTGTGTGCATCATTACCAAGAAAGAATTGTTTTGCTCTAAGCGTCATTTTCAGTATGTAAGTTGTTATTTTCGCTCTGAAAATTGGATATTCTCTGTACCTTTAAAGTATTGAGGAGGTCCTGTTTTATTTATATTTTTAAACATGCAAGGCTTAAGCTGTATTGTTCATTACCCGAGCAAAGATTGTCTGTACAGTGGTATTAAAGATTTGTCTGACATCAATAAAGATAAAATTTATGCTGCAAAGGCTACTCGTTTACGACTTGGTGGCAAAAATCTCCACGAAGAACAATGCAGCTCCATTCCTGACGAGGTTGATCCAAATAAGCACGGATTTCATATAGAACCTTGTTATAAAAAATTTAAGGCATTAAAGTATCCATTGAGTTCTGTACCTTTGAGTTTGGCAAATCCTGATGGCGCGAGAAGAACAACAGCTAAAAGTAAACTACAAGGCATTATATTGGACCATCGTAGCAACCCCGTTGGTCACCCTAAAGAAACTTTACCAGACAAAAGGAATGTCTCTGCATTTTTAATTGAAATGATGGCCGTCATCTGCACAATAACGAAAATGACTTGACGTGGAAGTTCATGAAACCGTTGCCCAGAAATTATTGTAGAGTTGATATTGTTGCAGACACGTATCAAGAAGTGTATATCAAGTCATCCGAAAGAAACAAAAGAGGTTGCTCTGAAAAAATTATTATTCAGTCAGCTAAGTCTAAAATTCCACCAAATTTTAACGAATTTCTAAAGAATGAAGAAAATAAACGACATTTTCTTGATGGTCAATGTTCTTGTTGGAACCGATTGCGTGCAATAGAAATGTTACAGTGCACAAAGATCTTCATTTCGACTGAAAATAGTGCATGAAGCTAACAGAGTTTGAAGCAATTGAGGAAGACGAACTTGCAAGCAATCAAGAGGAAGCAGACACGAAGTTGACCCTACATTGCCTGCATACTTTAACTTAGCATCCTTCGAAAAAAGTTGTTGTACGCTCTCCATCGTCAGATATCGAAATCTTGGTAATTCTATTAAATATTATTGAAGAGCAAAGTCAAGTATATCTCGATTTTGGAGTTGGTTTGAATAGAAAAGGACTATTTTTGTCTGATATTGAGATGGAAGATGGTTTGAAGAAGTGCGAGATATGCTTTCATGCATTCACGGGGAATGACTATGTGTCATCTTTTTTCCGCAAAGGGAAATCAGAATTTTGGGAGGTTGTCCAGAAGAACAACAGATTTGTTAACACATTTTCGCTACTTGGGCAGGTTTGGGAACTTGATGAGCAAATATTTGTTAACCTTGAAGAATATGTTTGCCATTTATATGGATACCGGCAAAAAAATGTCAATGATGTGAGGAAAAAATTATTTGACAAGAAGTATGTAAGACAAGGTAAAGCCATAGACATTTCACTCTTGCCCCCATGTCAATCATCACTAAGGCTACACATATTGCGATCAAAGATTTGGAAGTCATCGGGTGAAAGGTCCATAAATTTTCCAGATCTTTCTACTTTTGGCTGGAAAGGGAATCTGACTATAGAATGGCAACGACAAGCATTTCCAGACGAACTGACTGACTTCCTCCTGGATCATGAAGAAACGGAGATGATGTAGAAAGTGAAAATGAAACCTAAAATGGATAAACAATGACAAATGCAGGTATCTTTGCCTTAACTTGCATCTTTTAACATTTAAGAGTTTTAAACAAAAGAATTTTCAGGTATTCTGTTGAAAAAGGCTCACCTTCCAAATATGGTAAAGGGTAAAAATTGGTCACGTGACTACTCTAATTGTAGCAATATGTCGGAATTTAAAGAAGAGGCTCAAAAAGACTCCCTCTAGATTATTTTTTTATGATAACAAGCACTTGCCATGCTCTGAAGTCGTAAACAAAACAGTAGCTCCTCCGCAGAGGTAATATGCTAATATGACGATCTTAAACCCCCGTATTTACCCCTTAAACCCCAACTATTCCCCGTTCACTTTTCCAAGTAACCAGACTCATAGCTACCTGAAAAAATCCATTTGAATTTCTCCGCACTGAGGTGGTACCTATGGCCACTGTAGCCTGGTCTAATGTATCGTTATCGCAGTGACATGTAAAACGTGGCAATACAAGAAAAATGCGACCGCTAAAAAGTTTTTCATTGAATTTCTTAATGACTGCTGCATTTCATAAAAATCCAACCACCAGTATTATTTTGTTATACTCCAATAGATGCGCGTAGCCAAGGACCGAGATTCCGGGGGACCGGGGGGGGGGAGGCCTTGGTCCCCCCAAAAACCGTAAGTAGCATTGGTGAAATACTTTTATTGAAACTTTGTGAAATAATTGGTGAAATACTTTTACTTTGTAAAATATGGCTTTGCGCGTAGCAAGCAGCCCATGTTGTTTTGAGTTTTTTCTACGAAGGCTAGAAAGGTTGATTTTTGAACGTCTGGGCTTTCCGAATATAGAGGCTTTAAAGCAATTTTTATTCCAGGGTTGAAGCTCATTCGAGGGGGGGGGGGGAGGGAGGCTTCTATGAGATAGAATGGTGCTTTGATTGATGATAATAAGAAATTATCTTCAGCAAGGTAGTCCTAGCTAGAAAAATTTCAAACACGCCTCCTATCATAATTGCAAGAAGGAAAAACTGGAACGTCCATTAAATGAGTCATGCATGTCCTTTAAAAGAACCCGAAGACAGATTATAAGCAAGGAAGACGCTGAAAGCTACAAGGCAAGTCTGGGAGATTACCTGAAGGTAAAATCTGGCTGGAGATTGACTGTTAAGAGCGAAAGTAAAATGAACCGAGTAAAATGATAGAAATATATCTCTCTTCCATAAATCCTGCACTTTATGGTTCAGACATATCGTGGATAGAATAGCGAAATCAACGAATTTTGTTGACACGTTCTTCAGATCAATATGATTATGTAAAAGGGTTTTCAGTAGCCTGGTTCAAATATATCTTCCGAAAACCTTGGGAGAAGTAAATAGTTAGGGTTGTTATAAAACTTGGTCAAACAGTTTGGCCATAAACTTGCAAAAATCGATGAAATTTGATGGGAAAATGTGCAGGATTTTTCTGTCAACAAAATTAATTACATTAAAATGACCCTATAGAAATCAGCTCATATAGGTTCTTATTCCAAAGGGTATACAACTCTTTATGTCGCTGCTCTATAAAATCTGTTTGGTGACAAGCATTTACTTAGAACAAGCTTTTTTAAGTCAATATTGAATTAAAAACATCATGAGATGTGAATTTTCTCTTAAATTGAAGTTTTCAATTATAGGTAAAGCTGTAAACGCATTGGTGTATAGAAGAGAAAAGTTTTCAGCTACGATTCTCAGTCTCTTTCGCATCTAAACCAGAAAACATTAATCAATTTACAACTTCTCTTGATTATTTTTGAAACAACAAGGCCAAAGAAAAGAATGGTTATTCTGTATGGTCTTCTTAAAAACAATGATTTTTCTTTACTCAGAAAAGCAGCTTCTAGACTCCTTAAAAAACCATTTTCGCAACAAATTTTTGAAATAGCTCTGTTAATAACTAAAAACATAACTAAACACTACCTTCATAAGGAAAATTATATATCTATAAGAAAAATGAACGGAAAACCACCATTTTCAGGACGAAGATTAAAAATGAGGTATCTAGTGTATATAATTGGTCTGTTTATTGCACTGGTTATTCCTATTTAAGCAGCAATTCTCTATACTTGCAACAATACTTAGTATCGATATTAACAGTTTGTATGACACACGCGTAATTCCTTCCTGTATTGCAGAAAACTACTTTCAAAGGTAATTTATCACTATTCAATTTAATATTATAAAGAAGGTTATAGACGATATTGGTTTTCAATAAGAAGATACTATGGCGTCTGAGCTCGTATAGAAAGTACTAAGAAGTCAATGCCTCAATCAAACTGTCTTCCTTCAATACATTTTGCAACCAAGGTTCAGAACAAGTGCATGGTCAAGTTTTGATATAAATTTCTAAATAGCTTTGAGTTCAGATAAATCACAACAAATCATTTTCAATAAATCTTAATACTGCGTTAGAAATATGTAGTGATATTAAATAAAATAGGCTTAATCATCTTATCAACAAACCAAAATCTTCAGAACTTGCTATGACTGAAGAAAATTATCTACAGTAATATGCCATATTGAATTATACTATACTGTGTTTGATTACGAAATTCAGATGCTGTGCGAAGGGGTTTTATCACAACTGTGATTACTGACGATAACTTGTTGTTGAAGTATAGGTCATGAGCTCTTAATAAATAAAGTGCCAACGCTATTTGCTTTGTATTATGAATTATACTATTTTCAAAAATATAACAGGTGGCGGCTATGAACACGAACTTTGAGCTTTGTATTTCGGTTGAATTTTACATTAAAAGTGACCAATACCATTAACAGTTTTGAGGTCCGTGGTTTGGTGACATTATTGATGACTTTTTGTTTCTATGTTCGGCTTTGTTCGGCTAGTTTCTAATACCTTGTTTCGTCATGATCAACAGTCAATGTTATCTGATATGACAAGAAATTTCAAAATTCGGTGGATTCATTGATTGAATTTAATATGGCGCTGGGTTGTATACGGTTGTTAGCTGTGGTGATCAGGGAGCTTTGAGTTCTTACTATGAATCTCCGGTTGATAAGTTAACAGCACGATTGTCACCCATAGATGCAATAAAAACTGAAAGAAAAATAAACATTTTACCAATGAAGATGATAATTCAAAGGGCCACTGGTCCGAGAAAATTTAAAAAATAAGTTGATATTCTGTGACTTAAAATTATATTAAAGTTAGCAATTTAGCAAAAATATGAGCATTTTTCTAGCAAAAAACCCTCAATATTCATTAATTTTAAATCCAAATTCAAGTTATACTCTGGAGAACAAAAACTATCATTGAACACTCAACAAAGCGACCCTATTTAAAATTTCATAAATTTAAGAGAAAGATTCTTTATGATCATTGAAGTCAACAGTAATAAAGAGAGCCGTATTGAATGGATAAACTGTAGCCCTAAATTAAAGGGTTTAGTTAGAATGTGCTCAAACAATCCCATTTATCTATTGGTACTTAGACTCTCTCTTCCTGTTTGCTAAGGGTCAGAAAAGTAAAGGGTCGTCTTTAAGGCAAAAAATACTAAAAAAATGTTTTAAACGGTTTTAAACGAAATTTTCAACATAGTCTGAAGTGAAAAACCTGATCATCAAAAGTCTAAACAGTGACTTGTTTACAAAGGAAGGAACTAAGTCATCGTTAAAAACATACTAATGTTGCAGATATGCATGAAGGTAGATACAACACTATCAAGATGCTACTGCTACATGGATATTCGGTGGGCTGAGGGAAGAATTTTCAAAATAAGATACATCCAGACTCACCATATAAACAATGACAAAGAGCCGAGCTATCGGATATCGTTTTAGGAATACTCCGAGTCGTATACTGTAAAGATAATAGAAGACAGTTATAAGCTTTGACATCAAAACAATATTATCAATATTTATATATCAGACAATATTTCATTGTCAATATTAAGACAATATCGAGAAAACCAAGATAATGTTACTGATGTGCTGGTGATAAAAATAAATTATTTTTTGCTATGCAACTAGCAAACACGCTAGTTTTGCCTCGCCAGCATCGAGTCTCAAACTTGATATCAATCAGTTGTTTTGAAAATGACAAAAGCTGAGGAATTTTAGCAACTGAGTGACAAATGTAATCATAGAAGCTGAACACGTATGAATCTTCCAACTATGTCTTTTTTCTGAATCCAGAACTTATTTATTAAAATCAACTCAGCGTAAAAACTGACAACTTTGCAGAAAAAAACAAGATTGAGCCGATTACTTAGATATGCTAGCAAAAGTGCCTGCTTTCGTCATCTCATTTTGATATTTAAAGTTGAAGTTTTCAGAAAGAACATAACTGAATTCTACTTCTCTATAACATTTAAATAAATATGTTTTAATATTCAGTTTGATTAAAAAGTTTAACAGAACAATTTTAGATAGCATCAATTCTTTACCCCCCCCCCCTTCCCCTTCTCTTCCAAAACAAGACTCAAAACAATGGCGTACCATCTAAAAAAATGAAAAGCTAATTGCATCGACTTTCTACAAGGATAAAATAGCTTGCTATTTCCGATTTCATTAATTTAAGATTTTTGTTTTACATAATATTACATAAACAATCTTCTATAAAGCTTACATAAATGCAAGTCTTTTCAAACAGCTTTATGAATGCTAAAACATACACTAATACCCGTCTTTCTTTAAAAATATTTCTGTCATATTAAGGCAGCGTGATTTGGAACGTGAGATTAAACAAGCATAGAAGATTATTGAAAACAAGAGGGAAATAAGAGTACTAAGAACAAACCTGAATTTATCGATCACATTAACGGTATTTTTCCACCGACGTGACTGCGTTACACCGGAAGGCATTATCGATGCAAGACTGCTTGCATGCACTAAAGAGAGGTGATGCAATCGTAAGAAATACAGCTAACTGTAAAACATGATCAACACAAATCAAAGGTGGCGCCGGACACTATGAATTTTGATAGATATCAACACAATCAGTTGGGGTTTCTGTAAGTAATACATTCTTTAAATCCTCGTGATGATTAATCACATCAAAATTGTGGCATGCCCTTCCTGGTTGATAACAGTGGCTTGAATGTTACCCCCCTCCCCCCCAGCTAATAATTTTTGACAATCATTTTGACAGTCATTAAGCCAAGGAGTCAAGCAAAACCATCGACTGGAACTGTTTCGATTATGGAAAAATGTGGAAAAATGAAAACCCTGCCAAGACTGAGAGTTTCTTTGAAGATAAAATAATCCTTAAATTTTCAAAAGTTGAAAAAAATCAAGGTGCACAAACCTTCATCACCATCTTCTACATCAAAATGCGAATGGTTGTGTCTTAAATGTGCATTTGATTTTGTTAAATGTTGCTGAACATCCCGATATTGTTGCTGCAGAAAAATTCAAACTCATTTTTTTCATAAAAATGAAAAAAAAACTGAAAATTAACAGTAAATTAGACTTCGAAATGGATTATTTTCCAATTTCAACTTTTTCTTGACAATTTCGAGGCAATTCAATGCATACTGTAGTTTCAACTAACCTCTAAACGTTCCAGTTGCAAGGACAGTGAATTTTTTTCTGTACTCAGCCTTTCGATCAATGTTTGTTTTTGTATCAGGTTATCTGTAATTGCGTGCACTCTGTTCTCTAATTCCTCTTGTGATGGACTCATGCTCGTTTTCAGACTGATCTGAGAAGAAGCAAGAAGCTAGATCTTTACACTTGGAATGTAAGGTGAAAGAGAAAAGCGTCTTTTAACATGTGATAAAACATTTGAACATACAAGATTAGCCTAGGTGGCAATAAAATAGTCCTGGTAGGTTGTGTCTAAAAGCATCAAGTCAAGGTTACTATATCTAAAAACAGTGTGCAACAAGGTTTCTATATCTGTTGACACGACGTTTAATTAACTTCGCTTAAAGAGGAAGCTTACTCAGTTAGAAATCAAACATTTGACAAAATAAAATCTGCAAGAAGTACATTGATAGAATCGAATTCGTACCTGGTGGTTCAGCCGCTTAATTTCCGCATCTCTTTCCTAGAAACAAGGGAACTTTAAAGATTATCAAGCGCATCAGCAATGTCTTTATTTCAATAAACTTTCTCCTAAGGTTATAAACACTGCTGAAAAACTTTGCTTGCTAAAAGTTGCAGTGAAGCTTTCAATAAACACACTCACATCTTGCAAAAAAAATTTCTATGATTTGGAATTTTACAAACAAATTGTTGCATTCTGAACTATCAAAGTAGTGTTTTAACTTACTAGACTAGAGCTGTTTGTGGCTTCAAGTAAAAGAAAATTTGACAAACCTCAAGGGCAGTAGAGGATCTTGTCATCTGCCGGTGAAGATCTTCTTTGGACAATATCACTTCCTAGAAAGACGTTTTGCTGTTACTACGATTGATATATTCAATGCGTTAAAATGAAATCAAAATATGATTTTTTAGCTTTAAAACAAAGCACTGCATTGAATATAAACAAATTAGAAGAAAGGGTAATGCCAACTAGCAAAAGTGAATTCAAAATAAAGCAATTTTCAGCATTACCAAACATTTCTAGTTCTCTATGAAAAGCAAACAGTATACCATTGTAAATTCTCAAAAGCTTATTTTAGAGACAAACAAAAAGGAAGTTGTATGACATCTACTCATTTTAAAACCATTTACCAGATGTTTATCATATTGGAAAACAAGACATGGAGAAATCCTTTGAATTGCATCAAAAGGTCTTTTTGCGAAGCTAGAAAAATACTTTATCAGCCATACCTGTTTTGATTTAGAAAGCTCTTCCTCAAAGTGCTGTCGCTTTTCTCTCTCTTCGATTAACGATTTTTCAAGGCTATCAACTTGTTGCTGCTGTTCTTCTGCCTCGGACTGACTCTGCTGCTCAACCTCCTGTGTACCATTTCAAAGATTTAGTTGGCTTAATATACGACGTTATGTTTTATATAAAAAAACAAGCAACAATTCGTCGCAAAGCATGTTGAAGGGCATCAAAGTACGCGACTTAAAACTACATTATAACTGTTCTTACCCACCTAAAACTTTTAAGCATCGAAAAATCCAAAGAGAAAGCAAAAAATTAACTGAGCATACATATAACTCGACTTTCATCTGCTCTAGTTTGTATTTTGATTGCTGCAATTCCTCCCGGAGGAAATCTCGCTCCTGCCGTATTTCCTCGAGCTCGGTAAACACAATTTGCGGAGCATCTGAACCAGCAGCGCCTTGCTTTAAAGAATTTATCAGCTTCTCTTTGGCCTGAAAGTAGCAACGCATCATTAAATAATACCCAATATTACGCAAGTAGCATATAACAAAGTAATATAACTGTTAAGCTCTGCCTGTATCACATCGAGTACTTTATAACAGACTGGTAAACAGTAATTACCATAAACGTTCAGCTTGTGTTTCAGCAATCTAGTCGGTAGATAAATGTGATAATGGGTGGAGTACCCTTGAAGTCATGGCAGAAACAACAAATGCCAACAAAACTATTAATATCGTTCTCCTAAAAACAGCATAACAAACAGATTCCTATCAAAGCACAATGAAAATACATTATCAGTCTAGGAAAGTCGAAGAATAAAATGAGTATAGCCTGTTGGATATAAGAAGCAACAACAACAGTACATTTTCTGGCCATTACAGTCACGCCTACTTTCCGCTGAAACTGCATTTATGATAATCATTAGATATGAAGCGAGGAAAATTGAAAACCTGTAAAATCCTAGTTGCTTTGTCTTTGTACTCCTTTAAATCCCTTTGGGCAGAATCTGCAGCATCTTTGGAGCTTCGTAGATTCTGATCAAGGTCTTTTATTCTTCCTAGTTCAAAATTATTTTACTAGTTATAGGGAATTGTCTGCAGTGGCAAAACGTGCAAAGCCCCGGGCAAACGCATCCAACATTTACTCCCAACAACTTTAAAAGCTTGTTGATATTTGTAACTGGATGGTCAAACGCATCTAGCATTTCATCGAACATTGAAAATCAAACTTGTTTTGACCGTGATCAAACTTTATTCAACATCGGTTCGCAAATGTTGGGTTACCCAACATGGGAGGCCGAACGCATCAACCATTTCGCCAAACATTTGTTTTCTACATGTTGAGTGAAATTTTTGATGCGTTTGATCGGGGCTTAAGACAGACGATCTGAAGATGCTTAGCATTACAAACGAAACAGAAAGATTGGGGAACAATGATGAATAATGACAAGGAAAAGATGGCTTATAAGTTTTACTACAAAAAGACATTCGTGACCTTAAAGTTTGCTACGAGATAGAAATTAGTTAGCAGGTTGTTCGACACATCCTGAATAAATTCAAAAACTAATTAGGAAGGAACTTAGTTGTTTTAATCACATCTTTATCGATACTTAGGACTACCTGCAATCAAATCAGCGAGAAGATCTTCTGTGGTAATTTTTTAAAATAGTAAACAAATTATCTGGTTGGTTGAATATTAAATTTTAATTTGTTCCTTTCATTAAAAATCTCATGATATATATTCAAATTGCAATCGAATCGCTCAAACATAGAAAACTTGAAGGGTTTGAAAAAACGTTTCTTACCCTTTTCTTCCGAAAGTTTAAGCTGTAGTGACTTCACAGACTCTGCCATTTGTAGTTGTTCCTTTTGTAACTTTTCTCGAAGCTCCATAATTTCACTCTAAAACAATGAAATGATAAACTGGTATTAAAGTTTTATAAGGTCAACAATGGGGTTAGATTGATAACGTGATAGGCAAAGATGGTATTTTTATACTCCAAGGACATTTTTGTATGTTATCCTTGGCAAGTTTTTACCCAATAACCATCTGTTGACTACTCACAAAAAATCGGACGACAATCTTTCATATACTGGCAATTACCTGTGCTTTATTAAAATCTGTTTGAACTTGTTGGTATTCCTTTTCTTTTTCTTCGAGTTTGTCTTTAAAGGAGTCTAATGCCACACTTTGCAGCCCAGTGGAATCAGTATGATCTTTTAGGATCCTGGAAGATTAAAAAATATCATCAACATGAAAACATCACAACGTACATGGACCAAATAAATTATTTTGCGTATAGACAGATAAACTTTTATTTCCAATTAGAAACTTATATCAAAATTTGTATTTGCATATAAAAAACCCATTAGGTGTAAGAGGACCAATAGACATTAAACTGCTAGCTATCTTATCTATAATTTTTTGTAAGAACGGCCATGTTGAAACTTCATATTAGACCATTACTGGCCCAACTTCTCACAAATTGGTAACTCAGGAAAAAAATTCCCTTTACACAGGGTAGCAACACAATGGGGGAAACGACTTTATTATCTTGCCTCTGGTTCTCTGTAGTTAATTTCATAACCAGCTCCCTTTTAGATGCAAGTTCCTCGTCAGCTTCTTGCATTCGAACTCTTAAAACAGCCAGCTGAGAATCTTTGGCATTCAGCGCTTCATTCAGATCTTTTTCTTTCTCTTCAGTTCCACGTACAATGCGATCTTGTTGTAACATTTGATTCTGTGCATGCTCAAGTTTTGCTTCCAAATGGGCCACACCTAGTATTAATGCTCTGAAAATCAATCTTTGCAAAAGCATATTTCACATAATTGTTTCACCATTCTTTCAATGCAATTGTTTACAATGTTTCTGCCAACCTTTTTAACGGATTGTTAGGCAAAAGTATCGTGTTTTCTAAAACAGGCAGCCCCTAAATGTAAGCCCTCTAAACATCAACTCACCTTGCCAAAAATCACCCCCAGACAAACACCTTCAAATTGCAAGGCTACATAAGTATTGCGTTTTGGCGTAGTAAAACCTGATTAACATAGTTGAAAAGCAAACCAGACATTTAAGGACCGAAACAATGTAACAAACATTACATTGGCATTGATATGAGGAATTCATTGTAACTGAGAATAGCATGTACCTTCCTCAGAAATTTTCACTCTCTTCAGTGCATTTGCCAATTCTTCATTCAATGATGCAATTTCTCCTTTCAGAAGCCTGTTTTCAAGCTGGAGATTTGACACTCTGTCGTGTCTGCCTTCCCCATCACTTTTTATTGGGTGAACATTGTCCACTTCTCCAATTGCACTGGCACTATCTTCGGACTTCTTGGCAACAGTATCCATATCCTTTTTTTCCGTCCTTTCAGAAGTCTTTGGTAGCTCTGTTGCAATATCATCTTGAAGAGTTTAGAAGAAATTATCAAAAACCGCTAAGTAAAATTTGTTTCAACTAGGCACCCATAAGTGCATTGGAATGCATATCTGCAGACTGAACTTATTGATATTATTCAGAAAGATTAGTAAGGGACACATATTCTGATGTGTGTTTAGATGGTGTGCCAAAATTTTCAACCAACTCTGCGCCCAAGAGATTTCTGGACTGGCTGCTCATATTGAAAGGTAATTCTATAGATCTTGGTTTTTGAAAATATAATGTTTGATAAAAAAGTTATTGAAAGTTGATTTCAGATAAGAAGACCGGCAAGATTTCTATA
The DNA here is from genome assembly GCF_013076305.1 of Rhopilema esculentum. The sequence continues at coordinate 8,813,431 of NW_027018682.1, read as the reverse complement.
ACTCCCTCCCCCTGTCATCTAAATATTCATGAAAATTTGTTGTGAGACATTTTAATTGAATGCAAACTCAATGAATGAATAGATAGATAGATAGATAGATAGATAGATAGATAGATAGATAGATAGATAGATAGATAGATAGATAGATAGATAGATAGATAGATAGATAGATAGATAGATAGATAGATAGATAGATAAATAGATAGATAAGATAGATAGATAGATAGATAGATAGATAGATAGATAGATAGATAGATAGATAGATAGATAGATAGATAGATAGATAGATAGATAGATAGATAGATATATAGATAGATAGATAGATAGATAGATAGATAGATAGATAGATAGATAGATAGATAGATAGATAGATAGATAGATAGATAGATAGATAGATAGATAGATAGATAGATAGATATATAGATAGATAGATAGATAGATAGATAGATAGATAGATAGATAGATAGATAGATAGATAGATAGATAGATAGATAGATAGATAGATAGATAGATAGATAGATAAACTTTATTTACAGAGGATAAACCTGGTTAGCCTAATAACTAATCTTCCCCAGGGTTTTCTCTACTAACTACGCAAGAAGAATATAATACTATTATTTAAAAAAAAATGTGTCCTTTAAGTTTCTAAAACGCCTGGTAACAATTTTGTTCAAAGTAAAGTTTAAGTATTTAAATCTGAAACGTCAAGGTAATGCTGATACACTTTTTGAATAAAGGTGACTTAAGGTTGTGTGATAAGTTTCATCCAAACAAAAAAGTGAATATTTTTAAGAAGAGCAAGCAGATGGTGTCACAATGTTTCAAGCACCAAAGATATATTTTGATTGCACAATATCATCATCAGTTTGCAGAAAACTTTGGAATACCCAAATTTCAGATGTTGTTAGAGATAAAACAAAAGATTATTTAAATTTGTTGTTAGAGAGAAAACTTTTATATGCTTGAAAATAAGGTAAGTTTCTATTAAATAGATCATAATTAAGAATAATGATAATATAGTTAGCAAATAAATTTAGTACTAGAATGAAAATATAATAGTTTGATTGTAAAAAGCACTTGTTGTCTTTTGTGTTTTTAACCATCAAACTACTATTTTTTCATTCTGGTACTAAATTTATTTGCTAACTATATTATCGTTATTCTGGATGAAGTACCACACGCAACATACATATTTAATTGGATTTATCATAATTAAGATCTTGAAACAAAACACAACAAAAAGAGCAACAACAAAAAACAAAAGCAGCCAATCGATAGGAAAGTTCAATATTTTAAAATTGTTTTAGAATTTACTTAAGTTTTATTTTGCTCTTTAATTAAGCCTGTAAAGGAGGGAAGTTTCATATTGCTTCAAGGAATCAGTCCAAGGGTATTTATCTTTAGCACCCTACATAAATGTGATACCAAATATCACAATGTGGTATTTTTTAATGCAAAAAATGACACGGAAAGGAATGATAAAAGCCTGTAATGACACTCAAGAAAGCATAGTTAAACAAAAGTTTCTAATAACTATAGTGAATCTTAAGAATACAAACACACCTGACTTTGTAACCTCTGGTACTTTAGTGCTTGGCATTGTTGGCTTCTCTTGTTCCATAGGCTGTTTTTGACTATACTGAAGTTTGGGTTTTATTGGTGTTGATGTCAGAGGGGGCATCTTCTTGTCACTTCCACTGGCTAAGCCTTGACCACTATTCAAGAATTCAAATAACTGTTCATCTGTTTTCTTTTTAACATTAGAAGCACTTGAAGACCGTGCTACACTCTTAGTACTGAAGGAAGTGCTTTTTGTTGCTTCTAAAACAAATAAATTATTATTGATCCAACCTGTGCACAATTTGCTATTACAATATACATATCCATGATGGTAAACACTCAAAGTCTTCTCAGAAAGATTATAGGAACAACTCTTGAAGGGAATCAATGGAAATAAAACTGACTAGTTACATAGCTATAAATAGGCAAGCAATCACAATTAAAGTCCGCTTTCTTGCACATTTGTGGAGACATTCCTAAATCAAACTAGACATTTCCTGAAGTGGCAGGCTTTTGTTGGAAAGGCGTGCGATAGCATGCGCACGCCCTGGCGCACGCCTACTGCTTTTGAGGAGTGCAAAATGGCACACGCCTTCTTTTATTCTGAGACCGAAATTCTCTATCAATGATTGGTTTTGTTGGTTTTTGAGATGGGTTTAAATGTAAATCTTTCCTTGGTACTATTACTTCATGCCACTTCAAAAAAGGCTTAACGCCTTGTCAGGATTGCGAATTGCGAATTAAATAGAAAATTTTGAAATAATCATAGGACTTATCTACAGTGGAATCCTGATAATATGAAACCCGGCTATAACTAATTTTCCGGCATAGCAAAAATATGTTTGGCTTCTTCGATTCTGCCAAAACTCTTACAAATTCCCTCGGATCCCTTATATAAGGGATTCTCTTACGAATCCCGTATATAACGAACTCTCATTATTACGAACCGAACCAAATATGTCCCTTCATCATGATTTTCCTCGATATGACAAATGTTTTTGTAAATTTTCACAGTTATTTTGGCCTACTTTTTCCCTGGTGTATATTTATCACTTTTTCTCAGGGGAATAATTATTTTCATCAATAAAACAGACATTGGCAAACATGCACTTTATATGATGCAAAAATGGAAAAGAGATTTGTGCAAAAGTTTACACCTTTCCAAGGCTTTATGGCATTTCAATGAAAAAATCCAAACAAAGAAGACTATAACAGACATTTTTATCTCCGAATTTTCTAAGGAACATTAAGTGTTGTTAACAAGATTTTCATTTTCGATTGCTAATTTAGCAAAAGTAGCAGACTTGCCAATTATGCTAGAAACAGTAGCAAATTTGCGGATTTTGCTACTGATATACAGCCCCCTCTTCAGGCTTTACTATAAAAAACAATATCCAAGAGCTCTTTCTGAGGTTTAATTTTAATTTTTGAAAAGTGCAAGATTTCAACTGTTAATCTTTTATGTATCTGGCCAGTCAGATACATGAAAAAGCTGTGATGCTTGATAACGGAGGGCCCTCAGGGCACGGATTCACATGCAAAAATGGTCATTCCAGATGAACGCCAAGCTCCCAATGACTCTGCTAAGGATATATTATCAAAGCCGATGAAAAACGTGTAAAAACTTGCTCAAGTCTTCAGAGATAACACATTTTCTGTTAAATTGTCGGTAGTGATGCTAAGGGTTCAGCGAAATAAATTTAATCAAAATTATTGGTGTCATCATTGTCGTGTTGGCAATTTCTGCCTAGATCTATTATGATAACCATAGATTTTTGCGAAAAAATGTCACGCCACCACACGCCTGGATGTTTTCAGGCTTGCAGTGGTTAGCACACCTGCCATATTTTTCCAATGAAAGCCTGAGTGGATCTATAATGTCACACAGAACAAGCAGGCAACAGTCAGGATTTCAATATCTTTTGTAAAAAAATAAGATAATGCCAATGAACCAATTTTCAACAAGGAAAGACCTGTCATAATACTTTCTCTGGTGGCAGCCCCCTACCTAAAATAAGATTTGAGTTGATTTCATGGCATAAATGATAAAAAACAAGATACAGTAGCCAAATAACATTCTAAGAATGTGTTTATATCAATTTTCCACTGTTTTTAAGATGCAATAGTTTCAGCTTTTGTTTGTGGTACTTGGGAAACTTTACATATGGGGAGTCCCATTTTTTGCGAATGGGAGGCAATAGCTCGCGTTCGACCCCGCGATGAAACTTTAAATTTCATCCTGTAGATGAAACTACCATAAATAGAGCTATGGTCGAAATAAAAAATCTCCCAGGTTTGGATCTGATGGCATTGCGACTAACTTCCTTAAAATTGCATTCCCCTTGATTTGTAATTCTATCTGTGATATCCATATATTCATCCTCCTTCCCAGATAGTTGGAAAATAGCCTGTGTGTGGCTGCTAATAATATTCAACAAAATTTATTGGAGATAAAACCTCTAAATAGAATACCTGGCAAAGACTTAGAGTCAGTACCAATTGAGGAAATCTCTCTGTGTGCATTTTCGTCTTTTGTGCTCTCCAAACTTATTGTTGTTGGCACAGATGGAACAGCTCTCTCTTGTTCCTTTTGAAGGGCTGATGCTGTTTGTTGATCGACTTTCTCCAGTAATGCCTCTGCTCCTTTAGCAAGATCACTAAACCATGACATCCTTTTAAAGTTTAAAAAACATAAAGATTACTATTGAGCTAATGCTATGGTGCTTGATGTCAAAAAGTGAGATTTAAATATGCTCTGGTGTCCAGAAAAGGATGGCTTTAAGTTGCTAATATGAGTTTTGAAATGTTCCTTTTTTGTATAAGAGAACAATATTTATGAGAATAAAAAGATTGCCTCTTAGATTGTAAGATATCATACTTCCTAATAAGTTGCAAAGCAACAGCCACATATTAATATACAAAATTACAAGTTTTGCATTTAATGCAAGCATAACACAACAAATTTTTAGAAACATTACAAACTGACAGTTTTACTCGGGGAAAGAGCATTGCAATCGAAAATTTTGTAGCGAATATGAATGCTTACACTCGACTCAATTGAACTAGGAGCTGGATCAAAAATATACTCTGCAAATACCGGAGTTAGACTTCATACTTGTCCCAGCTGTTACCAATTGATCAATGATTCTCCTATTTGCGATTGTTACATCGAACAGCATGCAGTGAGATTCGAAAAAATAGATTCTAAGTTTAATAATCTTCCTAAGTGATCGGAAATGATAATAACTAGCTGAGCTGGGAAAATTCCTATCATTAAAAATTTCTCATTTGGTATCTGTGTTTTAGAAACATAGAACGCCATGTCGTGTTACACCGCTTTTGCAAAGTGATAGCCTTATCGCATGAGAATATAGTAATTGGTCAATCTGATAAGTTTAAATATAGATATAAAACTCACCTTGTGTTGATAATTCGCGTCTCTTGTAAAGTGGATATTTAAGTTTAGGCCTTCTGTTTTTACGTGTCAGCCTCGATCTGAATATCAAACTGGCTTCACACCAACGCGACGACTGGGAAAGTGCAAAACAATAGAACTTGCAATGGGACCTAAATTTTGCTGTTATGAATTTTTCGGACATTTTTCGAATATTCAACGACTTTTATGCAATACTAGTTTGAAAAAACTATTCTTAATATTTTTTCACGAAACAAGAAAGTCTAAAATTTTCATAAATACTATGCAAGGTATTGTTTTTGAGCCAAGACTTTCAGGTATGCCAAAAATTCAAAAAAAGAAATTTAAAAGTTGACATCATGCACTTTTCAAAAATTAAAATTAAACCTCGAAAAGAGCTCTTGGATATTGTTTTTTACAAGAAATTTTGACAATGTAACTTTTTACTGTATATTTTGACAATGTAACTTAATCAAATGAAATGTCATATCAGGGAGTCAATATTTGGGAGAAACATCTTTATATATCTACACCACTTAGTTTAATGGGAAATACTTATTAGAGGAATCTTTGTCGTTTCATTCCCTGTAAGAGTAATTCGAGAAGAACAACTGAATCAAAATTCATGCTATTTGTAAACATAGCATCTCCAAAGTTAGAAGCTGTCAAGAAAAGTCACAGGAAGAAATCAAACAAAACAATTTGAAAAGATTATTAACATTTCAAACAATTAAAACAAAATTGAAATATAAAATAACAACTCTACTAAACCCGATTTCTTTTTTCAGGGTGATTTTCTGTACACTTGATTGAGGAAATTTAATAAAATAAACTCTCTTTTGTAATCATTTATTTACGAAATACAGATCAATATTGGATAATTTTTCCAACTAAATTAGAACGAACAAAGCATTTTATTTAGGTAAAGTTACTTGAGGCATTAAGCTACTTTTACATAAACTACATAAAGCAAAGTTTACGACCTTCTGCAGAGTGCAAAACGACAATGCAAGAAGAGACAGAAAACATGACATATAAACCCATTTGTCTTAAAGGATTACGAACTGGCCTCAGCCATATTGTAGCTGGTAACGATGAAGGACAAAATCAAATTAATCATTATCGTATGCAGCAATCACTTTGTCATTTTCATTCTGTTCAATGTCAAACTTGGAGGTTGAATCCAAGTTCTAATTGAAATTCAATATGAAATTGAAAGTCTTAAATATATTGTATGAATTAGTATTTTACTACAAAAGGAAAATCAGCATTTAAAAGATTTATAAGGCCTAACTATTCGTGATAAATGGGAAAGAGATTCGAAGTACTATGAAATAATTCAAAACGGAGATGACTCCAACAGAAATTGCAATATAATACAGAGCTTCCAGTATTGTTTCAATGATACAAACATGGAAAGAATTCACTATTCTTCACATTTCATCGACGAAACCTGGTTCTGACATCATCAAAGAACCTTTTAAAAGTACGGTTGATTTTGACTGGTTTAATCTTATCTTCATCACTGTCAGTTTGCGTAAGGTCAACGAACTGGACCTTTCTTTTTCTACTACATTCTGGATCAGACGCTTTTCTACTACGTTCTGAATCAGACGTTTTAGACGATGACGATACTGAGTCCTCCACTGGCTTACTCGTCACAGTGCGCTTGATTGAAGAAGTTTCTTTGTAGTTTTCTTCTTGTGTGTCTGCTGAAGATTGCGGAATCGCTTTTGCAGAATCACGGGAGTTTCCTGAAAGATTTGCATTCTCTTTTTGCACGTTCAACTGCTCTTTGGTAGACGTGGTAAGACGACGTTGTGTCAAAATCTAGAATTTTTGGATAAAGTTCAATAAACATGATGTATAGTGCAATATTCGTGATGTATGCGAAGGCTATAGCTATACGAGTCCTGATTTAAATATTCCTGACTGTACGTCAAAATGCTTAATAGATTTAATAAAAAAACAGAGCTACCAAGTGACCAATTGCCAGGTTAAATGCAAAATCCGCATGATTCATTATTAAATAGCAATTGTGACATATCTAATCTAGAATTTTAATATCATCAGGGGCGTCGAGAGGGGGGGGTTAGGAGGGGCAAAAGGTCCGGGGCCCGTGCTCCGATGGGGCCCATAATAAATTAACAAGATCTATATACAATGCAAAAAGGTACTATTTCAGCTACTTATACAGAATCAACGCCTGTAAGTTTATTGCAGAGAAATGTCCATATGTCCTTTGTATGTGGACATTTGTAGAGAAATGTCCACATGTTCTTTGTAAATTCATGTAAAATGTTTTTGCACATTCTGTTAAAAAGCCTTAAAATTTTTTTTCAAATATTCTACCTAAAAAGGGCGTTTTTCTTGCTCTCCGGGAGACTGAAAGGCGTGGTCACAGGAAACTTTCTTCAGGGGTCCAGTTTTGTGAACTACCCCTGGGCCCGAGCTGCCTCTCGACGGCCCTGATTATCATAGATATATTTGATTCTATAGCAAAAATTCAAGACAGCAAGGGCTCAAGAATTCAGGTAGAACTTCGAAAAGTCCCAGTGCGTTGCCTATGAATTAAATGTGTTTAGAATTTACAATGGTTTTTTTTATTTCACGCAGTCTTTAATTGGTCATTTTTTATGATATATTCGAAATACAATTCTGTTTAATTCTATTGAAATACAATTCTGTTTAATTCTATTGAAATACAAGATACAACAAGAAGAGAGAAAGCTGGTGGAGGTTCTTGAAATGGTCTTGCATTCTCAATGAAATGTACTCTATCGCAGACTTTTACATTTAAGTTAATGTTCAAAAGACTTGGTACCTTTTGATATTTCTGCTCCAGCACGTCTTTGATTGCCAACGGTCGCAATGGCCCCTGCACGCCTCCGTCTCTCCTTATGAAAACCTGAAAGTGACCGCCAAATTATGGATTAAAGTGGACTTATTCTGGGAATGAACAAGTGAAGCCCTTCAACATAATATCTCACTGGACTGTTGTCATTAAAAACAGATCGATGGCAAAGTAGGAAGTAAATTTTTAGAACGTGAAGTTTTATGGCATTTTCTATTGCTATATGGCTAATGCATTTTCTATTGCTTTATGGCTAAATCATTACAAAATGACAAGAAACCTTTCAATGATAATAGCTTCATGGCCAAAAAAGGTTCAAGCTACATTTAAGTAAGTGTCAGCTTAAACATAAAAAAGGTTCCAATAACTGCTCGTATTAAACTGGTAGCAAGCATGGGTATTTAAAATAGATTCCCTGTGATCGATGCATTTGTGTAAATTAATGGTATAGCATTTAGATTCGATTCGAGTGGTATAGCATTTAGAAAAGATACAATTTGGAAAGAAGACAATTTTCAGTGAAAGATACAGTATTTTATACTTATTCGACTCTTCTATTTGTATGTGATACCGGGCCTAGTAAGTTATGGTCTCTTAAAGCGGCTTCATCGAGCTTGCCAAAAGCTTCTTTTCTTATTTTGCAAAGCTCTACAGTGGCTGCTGCACCAGTCACCTTTTAAAATAATAAACATGTGATGCTTGAAATCAATCGCTCGTGGTCACCAAATTTGCAAAGTAAATTGCTCTTCGACATACCTCATGATTTCCTGATTCATAGAGGAACTCATTATCACCTTTGTAGATGTGCAACTCTATAACTTTGCATGCAGTAATAGCACGACCTCTGTAATCATGAACAGGCATAAAAACGATCCTAGGAAAAACACATGACGTAATTTCACTCTTCTGTCAGAATGAAACAATATTTGAAAACCAAGTGCACAGAGAACATTCCATAATCAGGTAAAGCAAATAATTTTCTTGATAAATGTCCCTTCACTAAGTGTCTCTTGATAAATGTCGACATTGATTTGAAAAAACTAATATTCTTTAAGTATTAAACATAGTTTTTAAACCAGTGCATCCTAAAAATACTAATTCCTCATTATATGCGAACATAGGAAACATAGGATGGATGAGGAGGAATTCATACAAACAAACCTGTATTTATCTTCTTGCACAGGAGGCCGAAATTTAGCAAATTCATCTTTAATAGTATAGTAAACCATAGTTGAAATTGAATGACTGCAGAAAACACCAATGACCCTGCCTAGGAAATGTTGTAAGGTAAAGACGTTGTGTTTAATTATTTAGAGCAGCTACGGTTTAGGTTAAACCACGCGATCTGAATTTGTCCAAACACCCAATCTAAAATTGTTTTCGGGCAAATGCAGGAAATTTTCACCATCCCTTATCCTAATATCTGAACACTGAACAGACGAATTCAAAATTGTATATATTTAAATGCGATAGTGATAATGAAGAGACAAAAAAGCGGTACCCTTTCTTCACCAAGATATTTGGTAGAAACCATTTCACTAACTTCAATATCTCATTCAAGTTAAATAGAAACATTTGAATGTATATTCATCAAAGATATTTGAACCTGTAAACAAATTTTCAAATTCTTGTGAACAATTCCTCTTTACGAAATGATGAACAACTGTAAAGAAAAAGTTTGGTTTCGAGATAAAAAAGAGAACAGAAATAATTTCACCAGGTTCCACAATTGCCACCCAAATAAAAATAAAACAATTACCATCATCACGGACACCTCCAAGAAGAACACCACCTTCCGAATTGAGGAAAGCACTTCCATACTTTTGTACGTACTGAAACAAAGGGTGAAGATGCGTTGGAAGGTGTCACCGAAAGATGCCCATGCGTTCAAGAAATCTTTACGAAATCGTGATATAAATTATGTAGTAATTTTTGAAATGTTAAGCAGCCTCGCTGCTAGGGGTCTAGTGTTTAGATTCAGTCGTAGGTAAGGGCGTGACTTATGTCTACTTTCAAAAGAAATACCAAAATGTACAGAGTCTATCAATTTAAACTACCCAACAGGCGTCTATGACATAGGCTAATTTTTTCAAGGATGCAAAAACCATAAAAATTGACAAAGCCATAAATGCCAGTGCTCAAGAAAGAATAGTTTAGTTTGAGAAAGGTATTTATGAATTTCAAAATTCATAATTTCATGATGAAATTTAACACAATGAAATCCTTACTTGATTTCATTCCTACTAGAAACAGATACTTTTCTACCAAGCTTGGCAATTACTTAAACCCAAAGCATTGGCTAACGTTCCACAGATACAGATATGGAAGGGACTTCTAAAGTATCTCACTGTATGGTGAGAAATGAGCTGATACATCTCGCCTTAGCGTGAACTTCAAAACTTGCAGACTTCAGTCAAAACAATCATCAAATTTAAACTAACTTCTTTTAGTGAGTTACTTTTCAACATAAGTCCACCAGCTTTGAATTCATAATTTCTGTCTTCAGTCACTTGTAATAACTCATCCAGGACATAGAAACTGCGTTGCACTCTATGAAATCAATCAAATATTGCTCAGTATTAGCACAGGGAATTTAACAAGCTAATAAATACTTCTTCAAAACAAAATTGGAGCTAAATCTTTTTTGTATTTCCAACTACTAAGAAATTTTTTGCAACATCTAGACCAACTATGATAACGAATATGGAATCTTCCTGAAATTCTAGCATGTTTGTTGATAACTCACAAGACAAACAAAGCAAGGTTCATTGAAAAAACCTTGCAGTAGATTGGTTTTGCATTCTTTATATTCCAAAATGCAACATGGCATCAGAAAATAAGGTGAGTAATATCAGGCTTTTCCAATTTTTATTATTGTGCCAATCAGTTGAAAAAACAATGACACATTACAAAAGTAGCAGATATTTGAACATTTAGAGACGATTCTGAGCAATTCAGATGCTTCTATTTTAAAAACCAAGTGATATACTGAGCTAGAATTTAAAAATTGCATCCAAAACACAGTCTGTCTGATTCATCATTAAAGCCAGGAAAACTTAGAAGGGAAGGTCGCAAGGTTATCCTACTTCTGTTGTGAAAGTTAACAAGATGTACAATAAATAAATATTTTTCTCTGACATACAACTGTATGTCTAATAGAGGGATTTCATTTGCTTATCTTCTAGAAAAAAGTATAAGAACATGCAAGAACTTCCCCTGTAGAATTATCCAGCAAGAATCAAAATATTTGTTAACATAATTCTGTAAATCTACACTTCTTACAGTTAACATGGTACATAAAGCTCTTAATAACAGAAATCTCGATTTAAATATCAGACAGACAAATAAAACTAGTTGTACTAGACACTTTTTGAAACATAAATCAAAGAAACACAATTTAGGTTAACAGTTACCTTTTTTGAAGAATTTGCTTTGGACTGAATTTCACATTGGCTGGTGTAGTAACATATCTTGCTCTTTTCTACAATCAAACACTTTTTGATCAAATTTCAATTGGGTAACTGTACATTATAATTTACTGAAGATTACTTTTTTGCTGAGAAATTTTCAGTAAATTCCTCGTGGAAAGAAATAAGTAGCTAGATATGATGAAAAAGAAAACAAATAAATTCTACTTACAAAAACTACATACCAATACTGCTACAATGGGGTTGCTTAGTGTATTTACATAAGAAAGGATCCCAACATTCTGAATAGTATATTAAGCATTCAGCTTAGAGAGCCAAAATTCAACAAGGTGTGTTATAAGGTATACCCCAGAAAGGTTTTTAAATATACTGGGCTAGTTGCTGATGCTTTCTGTATAACAAAATTTGTGAAATGAAAAAATTTGTATATCTTGTTAGAAATTTGCTTAAAAAAATTGCAAAGAACATGCATGCAAGCTCATGCTGAAAGATACAACAGCCAACAAAAGCCCTGTAACATGTCATAAACTAGCTGTAAAGACCTGTGCTTTCTTTTGCAATTGTAAACCAGAGGAGTTTGTTCCCAGAAAACTTATAAAGGTACATCTCTCTCGGCTAAATTGTGTGATGTTCTATACAAGGCCATTGTCAGATAACCTCAATAGTTGGCAAGAGTGAAGTAAGTGTCTGCTTACACTTTGGGCAATTTTTACAATGAACTATGAATTTTCCTATCTATGCCACTGGCTTCAATAAAATTACTGAATGGCACAGTACCCCTCAACACCAGTTGTAGAAGAAACATGTCAATAACAAAGGTGCCAATGGTGGGAGCACTTCAGAAGAATTTGATAATGACCCAGGTAAAAAATCAAAATAATTCTCCAGTTAGACCCAACACAAACTACATTCTAAAATTTCTGAGAAAAATATTCAAAAAACATCACACAAAAACTCCTTTGGCTTGCAGTACGCAAGTAAGCAGATTTTTTGTACAGAATAAACTTTTTGTACAGAATCTTAGATAGAGCTTGTACATCCAACTCTATAGAATCAAGCACGAAGCCAGCACTGAAAAGATGGGCAGGTAACAGGGGCGAAGCCAAAAATTTTTTACGGATGAATAAAGTGCTTTTTGCTGGCAAAAGGGTGTGTCTCACTTTGCCCTCCTTTAGTAACACCCCTGGTGGGCAATGCAGAGTTAAAGTTGGCTTGTCAATTGAGTGAAGTGAAGGAGCTCATTGATTGTAAGGCAAGAGCTTTGTAACAGTATTGAAGAACTTAAGTAACAGTATTGAAGAACCTTCAAAAATTTGATACCTTTCAATTGATACAGAATTTAATAAAGATCTATTATCTTCCACTGGATAGAGAATTTTTGCAAATGTAATGAATTTTTGGAGAGTTTTCTTATAACACTGATGATTAGAAACATAAACATCTGAAGAGAAGTCTTGTTTTCTTTTACGTATTAAACAGAATAAATCCAAAAATTAAAAGAAAACTAAGCTATAATGATAAGTGCAATGAAGCCTTATCATTTCATCTACTTGAAAGAAAGTTTTCAAGATTTTGACTCTCAAGAATTTAAAAAGTACTCAAACTGCAGTGGCATCAAAGACTGTCCTTCAAAATGAAGGAAGTTTGGGTCTCGCTTTGCAGCTTGGCGTCTTCGTTGAAGCATCTATCTTGCTCAGTGCCAAAAACAAGATTCAACGCAGACTGAATCATATCAGCAGTTGGATTGACTCAATTGTGTGGACTGGTGCACAGTCGATATTAGTTTGCATCATGAATGCACAGACTTCATTGAGACCAATTTTTATGATAGTCATGTAGGAAGACACCGTTTTCTAAGTTGCTTGACATAAACACCTTTTTGTTCTAAAATTTTTGGACAGGCACAATATTTTTGGAAGGGGCAAAATATTCTAGTTGGGCAGGCAATGCCCCCGTGCCCCCTTGCCTTCCTGCCAGTATAGCATTAGAAAAGAATGAAAAATAATTTAAAAAACACATTCACACTTGATAAAGGATACAAGATATATCAAGAATAATAATACTTTGTTGTTTTTAAACGATGACTGCTACGCCCTAACTGTCGTGAAACACCCATTTTAACTTTTGACTTTTGATTTGTTAAGTGTGCACCCAGCAACTCCAGAAACATTGGGCGTGCATTTGCCATACTTTCCATAGTGGATCATACCCAGAACAAAACGGTGTACAATGAATTCTGGGGAGAAAATTCAGCAATGTCCTCTCTTGTTCCGCACAATGTGATTGATGGCCTAAAATGTATATAGGAATCACATAAGAGCACTTACACTAGGCTTCGCTGTACCATCGCAGCACTCACTGTTGTCTCTTTCACGCTTAAAGAACCTCTTGATTTTATCAAGAAAACTTGTCATTTTCAACAATCACACTTCAGAGATCGTTGTGATTTGAATCTCTTTCGAAATTCTCCTGGAAGATTCGCGCAAACGCACGTTTGTTCGATTTGCAATTCGCGGTTGTTGTCAGCAGGCTGGATACGAGGCTGGCAAGATACCCCATCTTCTGCCCCTCTTCATGTTTCCCTCCCAGGGTAATTCGGCTTAAACCCGCACATGAGGTCCCCATTTTTTGGATCCGGCTGTCTAGCTTAGTATCAGAGAAACAATGTTTAAAAGACAGGCTGAAAAACCACGAGAAGTAGCATGAATGATCTTGTCGCACTTTTCATGTTTCTGTTGTATAATTTTGGTGCATAATTTTCAAATGTTGGACTGGGACTTCTCGTTAGATAAAATGATCGATCTATTTGACCTGAGAGATGTGGTTAACGCAAGTTCTGCTTCTTCTTATAGCTTTAAACACTTTTATTTGAGAATGGCATGTAATCTCTTTGAAAAAATATTCTGTAAACGTTGATCATCAACCAGATAATAAAGGACAAAACGAAATGTTAACGATTTTAATACTTACAGTTTACATTAAAACGTCCATCTATTTCATTCGAAGGTTTGGCACTTAATTCTAATTCACTCCAAGACTGGGCCTTTATTTGAGCCAGGGTACTTATTCGAGAGGAGTTTTGATTTACGAGAAATTTTATCAAGGATTTACGTGAAAACAGCTTCATATTTTGGGAGTTTCTTTAGAAAATGTTTATAGAGAGGCTAAAGTAAGGAAATAAGTGAATTATATTCCACCTTAGAAGAGGGTGGTTTATTTCACTTAGCTGACAAAAAACGGTTCATGTAGATAAACTGGGCTTCTAGAAAGGCAGATGGTGCTAAAAAATGCTATACGGTGAGTAAATCTTATGCTTTTAAATTATGCTAAAAATGCTTTTGATGTGTCCTGTTATAATTTTCCAAAGTTGAAGAGGCGCCGGAGTAGTACAGTTGTGCAAGGACAACGACCAGTTGATTTCGAAACTAATATTAGAATATCATTAAAGAAGACAATAGAATACATAGAAAGTATTTTCATCAAGTCGTTGAAAAAACTTTGTTCTATGTTGAAAAATGTTTCTACTGACTTAGTCTTTTCACGATTAAGAAAACAACGCAGAAATTAGCATTTCCTGTGGCATGGCCTTGGGCTTCAAATCAAATGAAGAACATAAACGAAACGAAGTAGCCAGAAATATTTTAAAGGGCGTAAGCATGCATAGTAACAAAAATCAAAATATCCAGCTACCTACAGCGAAATTCTAAGAAAGGATACAACAGCAAAAACATAGCATACTATGGGACGTAAATTTACAGAAATTCTTTGTAGGGTGAAGGGTAGGAAAAATCCGTCTGACAATTGTTGCTTGATAATAAAATTGTGCAAAGCCTTTATTTACAGAACCTTAACTCTATACGCTTCGGGCATTTGCTTTCCTGAATCGAGTAAATTATCGGCATTAACGTTATGTTATGCTATTCTCTGAAGTACATAAGCATTTGAATAATTCATTCATTCATGAATTCATTCAAATCAGAATTGGCCATTCAAGATACTTTGCGTTATATACAGGCTTTAGAAGCATTATACAAGAAGTCAAGAGACAGGACTTAGACACCAAGAAATGCAAAAAATCGTTCCACCATGGCTTTGAAGGAAAGAAATGTAAATTGATCTATAGATGTTTATTAAAATCTTTGGTCTGACAAACGTCGCCACAATTCACAAATATCGCCATCAACACCACACGAAATGTCTTGGTTTTGTAGCATTTTGGTTTTGTCTTTAGTTCTGAACCCTGAAAGCTAGAAAGACTGCTGCTACTTGCAATATCTATCAGCTTTCATTTTTTCTCTTCGATCAAGCATAGCTTCATGTAACTTGCCTTTATTTTTTGCTTTCTCTAACTTCCTAACATTCTCAGCAGAAAGTCTTAGTCTACGGTCTTGGAAACTCTGGAATTGCTTGACGTAATTAACTTCGCATTGGCGAGGATCCATAATATCTTCTTCACTTGCATCATCTTTTTTCTTTTTTCTAAAACGGAAAAGCTTTGGAATGAATGAAGAATTCTTCAAAGTGAGAAGATTTGATGACGTATACATGCTTGGTCTTAGAAAAGTTCCTAGGTAAATTCTAGGCAACTCTTATCACCAATTTTCAGTGTTGATGCTTGACCCTTGATGTTTATGAACAAACTAATGTCTTTAAACTTACATCTGCAGCCAAAAATTAAAAGAATACAGTCCATCTTTGAAAGCTATGCAGCTACCATACAAGTATTTCTAACAAAAGAAGGATCTTTATGATCAATATTAGAACAGAAATAATTCACTAACTTGTTTACAAAGTCGGTCCGCAGCTGGAAAATCTCTTTTTCTTTTGCTTTTGAACTCAGTGCCCTTAGCTCACCAGATTCGTTTACAGCCAAGAAGTAGCCATTGTGTCCCTGTAATGCTGTTTTTTCATCTTCTACTACAATATCAATTTGTTCCTGGGGCCCGATCGCATCTGCTCGCCCTGTTACATCACCTCTTGAATTAACTGATACATATTTACCTGTACAAAGAACATACAGAATATTAAGACTATCAAACAACATTATCCAGAAACATTCTACATTGAAACACCACTAGAGTAGAGCTGAAGATTTTCTATGCTACATACAATTCTATACAATTACAAATACAATTGAATATGTTAAAATAGGTAAAATGTGCTAAAAAGTACAAAACTACACTTACAAAAAAGAAACATAACAAGACTAAATAATAGTTAAATTAAGGTGGAGCTCTTTAAATAGGTTAACTAATTGAGAGAGAGCACCCCTGCCCATAAAGACTATTAGTTAAAATAATAAACAAAATAAGTTTATATAACTTAAAATTGCCTTCTGAGGCCAATCAGAATGGAAAAGAAGTAAAATCTAGGATCTGTAATATAGACATCCTAAGTGAATGAAAAAATAAAAGGAATTCTGGTTTGCAAAACAGAAGGAACTCAGTTAGAGCAGTATCTGGAACTAAGAAATGGCTTTGAAAAAAGCAAACATTATTGAAAAATCAGGCCTTTTGTTTGATGCAAGTGATCACTCGCAATCGCATCAACACTTCCAGAAATACAATCTTGCAAGCTGTTGATCAATCATTCAAAGCAGTAATTCTGAGGAATATCAATATTCTGAGGAATTTTTATCAATAAACACATTTCCAGTCTTTTTTTGTGACCCAAAAATGTGACATAGACAATACAAAGCTGGTATATAAAAACACAGGAAACAAAAGTACGCTGAGTTAACCTGATGTCAATGGAATAATGCAACTAAAAATCAATTCCACCATGAATGTTTAGGAATACTAGGCACTTACTATTTGAATTACAGGGGTCACAAAGTCCTTGGAACATCGTCTAAGGCAGTTAGTGTTTTTAAAAAAAATTTGGAACAACATTTTGTGACCAAATTGTCGGTCAAAATTCTTGTCTTTAGTAAATAATGCTTATATGACCCTTGTGATGCACATAAAATTCACAAACGAAGCACAGTTATGTTGGGTATTCAATCTTTCTTGGGGTGCATTAAAGATAATTATAACCAGTTGTTTTCATTTTATGTTTCCTTGCACAAAAGTACCTTATATAAAATGATCATACGGTTTTGTAGACATTACAGATACTTTAAGCATTGTTGATTATCATTATAAATCTTAGAGCCATTGCACACAAAAGATAAATCATGGGTGCGCTGGACCACTCATGGGGGCAATTTCTTATGAAAAGGCCTGAGACATGTTACGTACTTAAGCATTTTGTCTGACACTCTTAAGGGTATAAAAAGTCATGGTTAAAAAACTTAATGTTAGGAAATTTAATTACCCAGCTGTGGTCTATGTTCTGATGTTTCATACTCTCAAGAGTGTCCAACGAATAGCTTTAGTAACATTTTTCAAAATGTTTGCTTTTTCAAAGTCATTTTTAAATTTTGTACCACAAAAAGATTGTTTGCAAACTAAGAAATGTTACATATTGCAGGCCATGCTGGGAATAAAATGGCAGGGGTGCAATGAATCGCACTCCTTGTGGTGCCAAGGCGTGCAATGGTGTGCTATTGCACCAAAGTACTTAATAATACAGTCAGCTGTATATGGACTAGACTACATAACTTTATCATAAGAAAACATAAGCAAGGCTAGTCCAATCAATACATTTTATCAAACAAGCTTTATTAAACCCAACATATTAAAGAGAAAAACATTAACAATAAGGTAGGTTAATTATTATGTAATCCTGCAGTTTATAAACCCTTCTGGTCTGCTTCTCCTGACAATCTCGTTCTCAAAATTTAAGAATTCTAACTGTGTTTTCACCATAAAGAAAACTTATCTGTTGACTAGTGTTAGAACGAATTAAATGGTTAATTGCACGTTTATATTTTGTAAGAAAGCTACAGTAGCTAAATCCTCACAATTCAAAGTCTTTCAATTTTGGAACATTTTTGGCCACATTTTATTAGTAAAAGTTTCTAAAGAGTTTTGTATTTGCATACAGATTAGAAAAATGCACATAAAGTAAACTGTATATAGAGGAATTGTGAGTCCTGAGAAAACGGGATTTTACTGATCGCACTTGCAAGATACACTCGTAAACCACAGTGTCATCTGGGTCAAATCATTTAAAGCTTAAAGATCAATAAGCCTGTTTAAATAAACAAAGCCTTACATGTGCCATGGGGTTGTAACTACAGTGGAATCCCGATATAACGAACTCTGAAGGGAACCAGAAAATAGTTCGTATATCGGGAGTTTGTTAAACCGAGAGATAATGTTTTTTAGGGGTCCTTTCGCAGTTCACGCCTAAAAAATCTGTGGTGGGCTTGTTTAGGCTATCTCCAACCTCTGTGCACATGTACAGCCATACATGTACCCAGGGGCGGCGCGAAGCGTCGCAAAGTAGGTAATCAAAAATTGGCGAGCAAAGCGAGCGAATCCTCCAGGGGGCCCGGGGGTGGAGCCCCCGGAAAAATTTTCAGAACCACGCCCTTTCAAAAACCCTAAGAATAGTGAAGAATCGTATGCTTGATGGTTCAACTGTTTTAGCAATTTCGAAAACAATTTCCCTCTTGCTTTTCATTGTGCGGATTAATATACAACATTATCAATGTGATTATGAACCATTTATGCGTATCTTGATGCATTTTTGTTGTGCCTAACAACCTCTCTTTGCCTTGCCTCATCTAATGCACAAGCAACATCGATATAACCTAGCTGTGCCGTTGGGTAGAATCTGGTTTTGGGATGCTTGATGACTGCCATTTTGTACCCTGTCGAAGTAAACCATGAAAGCCTATTAGTACGAAAGGCGCTTTCGTCTAAAATGTACATAAAGAATCATCATTAAACATTCAACCTATTTAAGTTCGATCTTGATTATTTACATAATGTCTGAGTTCCCATTCTGTGCTTACAACCACAGAATACTCCGCCGCACAACACAACAACCAAATGCCTTGAGGTTCTGTTTCGGAGATGCAGTAAACGGCTGACAGTTCATGCCACGGGTTTTGAGCCTGTAAACGATTCTGGAATAACAGACCTATTCAAATCGGCCAAAAGCCCATTTTCGTGAGCCGTAAAAAGGGCAAGGTAATCAAAAGTGGATTTGCTTACCTTGAAAGGATTGACCAGGAATCACTACGTAGAGATTTCATGCAGACTTATTTGTCCATGATAAACGATTCTGCACATTTTCTGGACAATAATTTTCCATGAGAACACTTATTAGTAGTTTTTGAAAAGTTTTTTAAATTTACTAAAAGCCTCTTTAAATTGTTTAATCTTTAATTTTTTATCAAAATATGAAAAAAAAACTTTCCTATTTGGCAAATATTCCTGAAATAAATTATTTAATTTTAAGCGCACCGTTGATAAACCACCCATCACAAAGAGACCAGCGATAAAAAATGTTCCTTCCTTCTTTGTTGTTACATCCACATATCCAGGAATAAACACATAGACAGACTCACTGGTTCATCCTTTTTATTTTATTCTGGGGCATGGCTAACCATCCTTTTTTAATTACAAACGCTGTTCATGATTTTCTTGCTCAGAATGTAGTGAAATACCCCAGTGATAGTCGTTTGTAAGCACTCTACTAATCATGAAGGATGGGGAACTGCTCTCGAGGTAATGAAACTGCGGAATGATTACGTTGCTGCGTGGCGCTCTTTGTTCAAAAGCCATCAGCACAATAAGACCTACGTCACAGAAACAACGAAAAGGTCATCAAACAGGGATCTGATTACCTTGCAGCTTCGCGGCCCTCGCGGTTCTCGTAGTTCTGGCGGTCGTTTGAGCAATAGAACAAAAAGAACATGCGTCAGAGGATTAAGAAATAATTATCGCCTGCCACGAAACAAAAGCCAAAACAAATGAAGATCTAAATGTCAACACGCCGTAAAACAGCCCCTGGACGAGCTTGTCCTTATGGATTTCGATTCACAACAGGTTCAATCAAGACCTATAACATTCATTGTGGTCGTAATACTTCAGTTTAGGTTTAAGCATAATTTTCTCAAGTTCTGGAAAAAAAAAGGTAATCAGCGATTACCTTGATTACCCCTAAGCGCCGCCCCTGCATGTACCATTTAACTCAAAAAAACCAATCTGAATTCAAATAATACAACTGGCTGGTCATTGAAAATGAAAATCTTAATGTTCCTTTTATAACTTGGGACCAAGAGATTGGCAAAGCTGGTATCACTTCGCTCCTAGTAGGTGCCTGAATGATGTCTTCAATTACTTCACATTCTTACTTGTCTTTTTCTGCTTCTCCATCTGGATCTCTCAATAAAGTTTTGTCGTCGCTTATTGCCAATTATTCATATATAAGAAGTTATTTGTTAGTGTCAATGTACTCATTCGCAGTAATTTCTGACGCAATCGAACTTTCATCTCGTGCTCTGAGTGTATCAGCCCGGGCTTGAAATGTATCATCGGCATGTTTTGTCGATTATAAAAATGATTTCTCCCCAAGAGAAAGTGATAAATGAATACCAAAAATAAACAAACAAAAATAACAGATGAAGAATTTATGAAAGTTCGTTATATCAAGGGTAATTATGATGAAGGGACCTAAAAATGGTTCGTGATAACGAGAGTTCGTTATATCCGGGGTTTGTTATACCGAGAGAATTTGTAAGGAGTTTGTTAGGCAGAATCCAAGGGACCAGGCATTTAGTTCGTTATACCGGGAAGTTCGTTATATCCGGGGTGATTCCACTGCAGTTATTGCAAATGAGACAAGCGACCACAACTGCAAAGCAAGGATTATCGGCCTAAAAGGTCGAGCGATTTTCAGACCTCAACTCAAAACTTTGATAAAGAAATCATGGAAACCTTCGTTTACAGGGGTTTTTCGCCACTTTCAGAACTTCTGTTAGTTTTAAACATGGTATCATCGTGTGCCTTGAAAGTCCGGCTACTAGAATCTGAAGAAATCGAGAAGTGGATGTTTTCATTCAAAAAACGTTTACCATAACTTTAAGCAAATTAGAATATTCGCCAAATTTTTCGTCAAGTAGAAATCAAATAGAAACGATTGCGTGATTATCACCGTTCGTTCATAGTTGAATTATGATAAAAAAATTACATTGGGCCATATTGGTCACTTTAGAATAAAGTGTTATTTGCAGATTATTTAAGGCGTGCGATAAACTGCACTTCTGAGCAACGGAAGGCGTGTGCCAAGGCGTGGGCGTGCGATCGCACGCCATTCCCAGCATGGCCTGTATTGTAAGATAGCTACACAATAGCCAGTAGCTTATTGAATATATGCATACCTAAAGCTGGATATTGGCCACAAAATAATAAAGCTACATCAAAGGTTCTACATCCTATAGCTAATGGCAAAAAGTTGCATGATACAACAATGTATAATAGAAGCTGTTAATCATCTTCTTTACCAATATACCATGGTTTAAAATTTCTACCCATCCACCCTTACGCTAACAGATAATTTCTTCTTCATTTCATGTAAGCACACCAAGGAAATTAATAGGCCATACCAGATATCTTTGGCTTAAGATATATAGATTCTGACAAGACATTTACTATTATCATGTTTTGACTCATAGTATCATTGATTGACACTTTAAGTTAAGCCTTGCTGTGAACATGTTTTTACGACTCTTATGCTGAATATGTAATGTGGCCTAGTATTATATCCTGATCATATAAGTTGTTTTGTTATATTCGTTCAACCATAGTTTATCTTTCAAGATACTCTCCGTGAAATTCTAATAGATTCCACCCTGGGTTTGTTGGCTGCTTATTGCTTACTGCTTATTGCTTATTTCAATGTTTGAAGTTTGTATGGCATTCACATGCAGGCAGTATTAGCTCATCCTATTCATCCCCACCCTTCCAGTTATATAGCAGATTATTACGAGTTGATGACCAAACCCAGAAATATATTTTTAATTCTTTCTAAATTGAAGAGAAATTTTTTTCAAGATTATTATGTAGCTGGCAGGAGGGAAGACCAATGCTCAACTAGAGTAACATTATCAAATTTTGATGGAAATGCTGGTATCAACAGAGGCATAACAATAGATTTGCGTCTGGAATCTCGGTTATCATATAAAGTTAACAACAATCGCTAGCTTTAATTATGACAAATGATGACCATCCTCCATCCATACATACCATATCCAGACTTAAAAGAAACTTTTGTTTCTGTCAACTTGACAAGTGTAAATATTTCCTCAGCTTGTGGGGTGTTGTCCACATGGACTTCTCCAACTGATAAAGATCCGTTGTCTCTTGCAATAATGTAATTTCCTTTGAACGTTTGCAAAGCTACATTGCAGCTTCTGATTTGCTCGTAGCTTTTGATTGCCCACCATCCACCGTGATTAATTGCATCTTCATCCTTTTCCTCGATAGTTTCTTCCGTACGATCGTGTTTTCTCTTCTTACTTTTAGTCTTTTTTGAAGAAGAAAGTCCTTTCAAGTTAAGTTTTCCGATTTTGACCTGTTTGTACTCCGCCATTTTCATAATCAGGGAATACAGTCTCGCTTTGATGTTAGCGTTGAAGTGCATTGTATGCTCTTGTTGTATTTTCTTCTTCGTCGAGGAGAGTTTTACCGCGTACCATTCAGCACCAGATTCATCCCCAGATTCATCCCCAGATTCATCCCCAGATTCGAAAACTTGCTTGTACTGCTCGAAATGTATCGAAATGACAATGATTGGCATGAAAATACGTTATTTCCAGAGTTTCCTTTCTATTTCCACTCGATAAAATTTTTTTCCTGCCAATTTATTTTTGATGTTTTTAGCGGGCCTAGGCATGCGTATTTTCCATCCCCAGATTCATCCCCAGATTCGCGTTTTGTATAATATGGGTCGAAAAACAGCATGAGATGTGTCAAAATGACAATAATTCGAGAGAATGTGTAGCAATATGCGGTTCTCCGTCAATTTCTACTAGTTAAATGCCACTTTTCTACCACTTTGTTTCCAATGGTGCTTGTTGGCCTAGGCAGTACTTTTCATCCCCAGATTCGCGGTACCACAGGGATACCAAACGACCACAGGGATACCATTGCCAATATTTTTCCATCCCCAGATTCCCGGCCATAGGGACACCATTGCCAAACCTATGTCAGTAAGGCCCCTCCGTGTCGGAAGAAGAGCAAATCCAGTATTTCATTTAGGCAGTAAAAAACGAAAAAAAACAAATTTCAAGAGAACAGTTTAAAAAATAATAACAGAACAGCAGCATTTCTAACAACATTTTTTGAAGCAACATGAAATATGAAGCTTGCTGAAAGTAACAAGAAGATCGTAAAAACAATGAAAGTAAAAATCATCATTATATGTCGAATTAACGTTAAAAATTGTGTGCCATGGAAATGTCTCTTTCTTTTTTTCTCCGACTCTTTTAAAAAAATTTGTAAAACAGTTAAAGTTTTGCGGTACAAAATAATGATGGTCGGGGTGGGGAGATTAAACTCTTCAGAATAACAAAGAGGTCAGTGATCGTCCAATCTGAAACTAGTAAGTGGGAAAAAGATTTTTCAATCTGATCGCTTTTTATAATATAAGTACGTAGGCCGAGATGGCCCTTACCCAAATTTTAAATTGTTTGTACTAATGTATCTATTATAATTATATACAAAACGTAACAAAACTGGGAATTATATATAAAACTAACTATAAAACAAGGCTTAGTTACCGCATTTACATAAACTAATAAACATTTTGGTTAAAATACATTAATATTTAAAAAAAGAATTAAATCAAACATTATAATCGTATATATTTTCAATCGTATATAAACTCTTTTCTTTTACTGTATCTCTGAGTAACTCTACCTAACAATGGTTACTTGAAGAAGTTGCTTTGTGTGCATTGAATAGCTACAGGGAAAATAATGACCAATTCTCTAAACATTTCTTTAAAGAAGAGTGAAGGCGAACAGAGTTTTAAAAGGTTAAATATTTTAACTTTCCTACGTGGCAGACTAGATTATATCACCAGATGCAACAAAAGACTACGGGAAAAACTATAAAGTCTTAGTCTTACTCTTGTTGTATAATTATTTTCTTTATTAATTCAAGCTCATCTGCTGTTTCTGCAACTAGCCTTACGACCAACAAAGGGCTCATCTCGAAGTTGCGAATATAGCGGTAAATGTATTCTACTTGCTTTGCAGCTGTGTCGCAATTGCCTTCTTTTGTTTGATGTTGGCATAGTAACGGAATTGCTACTGATGCTTCGTTAGTCTTCGTTGTTTCTAGCAAAATTCTTTCCACCATACAGTTCATGACGTCCATAGACTTCGGCACTCCAGAACGACAACTGGGCTCTACAGCTAGGGATAAGAAAGAGTGCGTTTTCTTTAAAAAACTGTGATAAACAATGTGAAACCCTTTTAGCCCTTTTTTTTAATTTAAACTCAGAAGAAAAGTTCTAGACAGTAGAGATTCTATTGCATGCTTTTGTCATTCTCAATCATTTTCCATTTCAGTAATAGACTGCTATACCAACAATAAAGAAGACTGGACAAAAACAAGTAAATACACGCGCCCAGTATCCTAGTTATGTTATCAAACATATAGAACTGATTTTATTAGTAAGCTTTAGTATGTCATAGACAAATATTATTCTACAAAGCTAGCCCATAGGCACTGACGAAAGTTGCTGTCCTACGATTCTGATGCAGCTACACTCACCTCTTGTTAGAACGAGTTTGTCGCATTTGAGATCCCCTGGTTTGCAAACCATGCACCCATCAACAAATTTGTTGTTTTCCTCAAAAGGTGATAAATTCGTCATGCCTGCTCTACTTAATACCTTCTCCGAATTCTGAAAGGAAAAAGTCGATTCATCGCTGTATTTTAACTTAAATGAATTTTATACTTTTTTGAAATCTAGCACATTATAGATTTGATCTGAAAATCTATACCCTCATACCTTTTTCATAGGTTGCAGAACATCATTCACCTCAGCGACTATACAGTTAACCCGCTCATTTTGCAACTCGTTCAATACACCTAAAAAGAAGGTGATAATTCTTCAAAATAGGAGAGGAAGTGTAAATTATTGTGCATATACACTCCTTATAAGAATGACAAATAAAATACACGGAAAACAAACATAAAAAGGCACGTTAATATGAAAAGCAGGCTATTATCTTACCTTGTATTTGGCAATTGTTGGAAAGGGTTCTTCGGACTTTCACTGTTGAATCCTATTCGAAAAAATTCCATTTTAAATGATTATCATATTTGTCATTCTGTATATAAATTGATATGACACGTCAGAAGGAACTTTATAAGAACTAGTAGAAAATGAATTAAAACTATAGATGGTAAATAGTTTGTACAAGTATAATAGTTAAAACTTACAGCACATAATGCATGATTCCAATAGACAGTCAGCCGGGAACCATTTTCACCACATGATCTTCTCACCGCCTCTTCATATGTTGTTCCTTTGGTATCCATATAGTCCAGACAAAGTAAATCTGGCAGGATGATATAATCAATAAACTGTACAGATGTCAACCCATATCTCATGCAGCTGACTGTTGGTAGGGATACACCGAAATACTCATGTTCTGGTACTTCGTTACAAAACATTTTATAAAGCGCTCCTTTCAACAGCTCCATATCTACATCTGTTACCAATTGCCCTAAGAAGCGCAGCTCTCTCTTAAAAAGAGAAATGAGTTTTTCCTTCCCAAAAAATGCCAATACCATGTATCTCTCATTCCCTGTCTTCAGGTTTAATACTAAACGCTTCAAAACTGTTTTTTTTAAGTGCTGCAACGACGTCAATTTTTTCTCGACTTCCTGCTGTTCAAGATAAATCGAATCATCAGTCGAGTGAGTGCCGTCCACTGCTTGCGACTCTAGGCTATAATCTTCATTTGAAGCTTCATGGCGACTGTCGACGTATTTCTTAAGCGTTACAAAGAAAAAATTAACTTTTCCATAGCCAGGCACACTATCGCGTATCTGTAAGTTTTTGCTTATGACATTAATGTCGACATCGCTGACATTTTCTGGCAAAGACTGGCGTTTCAAACTCACTGTCTCGTGAAATGAAGATGCTATCTGTGCGATCCAGTAACGAAAAAGGAGCAGGTTTTGTGCATTGACAGAATAGAAAACGCTAGGAAACATACAGTTGTAGGCATTTATACAGGCAAAAACTCCGCAAGAGGATTCATCTGTTTGTAACTGTAAAGTTCTTGGATTTAAAAGGGTCCACTCTTGTTGATAAAACGATACGTCGTGCAGTTCGGCAGACAGTTTTAGCAGAGACAAAATTCTATAAAAGATTGTCCTTCCCTGGTCTGACTGTCGCAATGAGTTAGCCAAGACAATGCATTTACTTTTTGGGTATATGGCTACAACAACCCAATGGCATTCTTCAGAGTTTACCGGGATAATAATGACATCATAAGTGTTAATAGCGTTTACCGATAAAAACGAGCTGACCTCAGACGTTGAAAATCTGTTCCTGCAAAAGTTTGCATAGAAGGTACCCGAAGTAGCGAGTATGTTACTCTCCGAAAAGATCCTTGATGCTGCAAAAATGAAATGCGAAACGACATCTCCATTCAAGGGCATGCCATGACAAAGTGTGCGGAGATCGTGTGCGGTGAGCTGCGGCGTAGCAGGCTCTAGCATCCCAAACCAGTACCTTTCAACTAATCGTTGTTCTGCTCTAGGAATTGTTGGCACCTCGCAAAGTGAATAGTTGTTCTTGTTTTTAGGTTCCAGGAAGAAGAATAATAAATGGCAGGATTTTTTGAATGTCTGGAGGTTCATAAAGCTATCTGCATTTCTTACTTTTACTGAAGTGTCATCAAAGGTCTTGACCGTTTTCTTATCGAATAGGTGCGTTGCGTAGTGTCCACTTCCACTAGTATAGGCATAATGCGAAACCGCTGCCTTCAGTTTATAAACATGATTAGAATGCGTTTTTCTTGCAGAGTACTGTTCTAGATCCAGCTCTTTCTCAATATCAACGGGTGTTTGAACTATTCGCCCTCGTCCTTGCCAAGTTGCACGCTTCAGCTGGATCACTAGAATCGTTGGAAAATTGTGGATGACAGTTGCTTCCCAAACGGAACAGTTCTTGCATTGTTCACGACAGACAGTTTTACTGTAGCTTGGGTCGTCGTAGTGCTTTCCCATGAGTTGCAACCATATAAGGTTTGTCAGCTTGACTGGGTCAGGGGAGTCAACCACCGCTACGTTAAACATAGTGTTTCGATGAACAGACCCAGCCATGCCTTTACAGTTCAAGCAGCATCGAAGATCTAAGCAAACAAACTGGAGATCGTTAATCATTTCTTCACTTGGGACACTTTCCAAGTAATTTGTTATGATTGTTGCATAAAATTCTGATGCATCTCTTTGAGTTCCTGAGCTAGCATCAAAACGCTCACCTTGACTGCTTTTCCCTTGAGCATGAAGTCCGACATCTTCCACCATTCGCAAACTCAATGGAGCTTTTTGGTTTTTCATTAGCCGCAAACGACAAAGTAAGAGAGCCTGGGAGATTGGCAGGTCTTTACTTCCATCGTACGAAAATAATAGGTCAGCTATGCCAGTACCACACATTACCTGTGCAATGCAATTCAACCAGCAGTTGTTTTTGTTGTTGGTAATGCCACGGTCATGACCAAGAAGATCAATGCTTGGATAATGTCTGTTAATCTCTGTGTCTAAAAATAGATGCTTGCAGACTATGGCTTTGATGGCAGGGTCCAATAAATCAAATTCTTCAAAAACTTGTTTTATTAATCCGCTAGCATCATCATTTATTCGGTCATCGTAATGACTCACCAGCTGAGCTGTACCTCTAAATAGCTTCTCTAGGCATATGCTGCAGTGGTATCGGGGTATCATATTTGCCAAAAATTCATCCTCCAGTTTAATGCACGAAGAGTGGAACCAGTCTTCGCACACATTGCATTGAACCATGCAAGAGCCTGACGGCCTGAATGACTGCTTACAAATACAGTATACCTCTTTACCTCGAGACTTTGGTGTAGAAATATCCTGCTTTTCTGAATCAGAAAGATTTAGAAAACGCCTTCGTAGCTCAGTTATGCACTTTTCAGTGGTTGGCAGTGTTTTAGATACAGATGACCAATTTTTCGCTTTGTAGGCATTGAATCGCATTCTGTCTTCTTTAGATCTAATTCCTTTATTGCTTTGCAAGTCAATCTTTCTGTTTATTAGTTTAGGCGTTGCTTTGAAAACAATTGGAGTAGTCGGCGGCTCAGAATACTGCCCAGAAATATGGCTGGTATCTTTTCTAGTACATGGTTTTTGCCATTCTTCCTCTTCCTCCATTTCAGCTTCGCTGCTCTTTTCACACAAAACGTTTTCATCATTTGGATAACGGGGCGTTGACCTCTCTAGGCGCTTCAAGCTTCCAGTGTTTTTAGAGCTATTCACCCGCAACGAATCTATAAACTGCCGCCTAAGACCACAAACATTTTGAAAGTGTTTATAGATAAATTCGTCAATCGGTACCGATGAGCATGAAAAGCTTTGCTTTATAAAAGCAAAATAATTTTCGGCATATGCGTTGGTATTTCCAACGTCAAACATCCTCTTTCCAACAAGGCTTTTTCCAGTGGTTGAATGGCTCTTCATGACTGGGCTTCTTTCTAAAGAAAGCATGATTCTGGTCCATAATGGGAGATATGGTACCAGAACCGACTGAAAGTAGTCCATATACTCCGGAAAGAAATACTTGTTTCTTGTTTCAAAGACGTCGATCGGTAGATCAATGGCTTGTAAGTGTCGCTCTATATGTTTCTTGAATTTATTAGATGACTTTGATGCAACTACAATACAATCAGCTTCGTTATCATTATCTGTAATAGCATTTTCTTTGGTATTCATTCTGAATTCGTTCACTATTCTTGATAAATTGTCAAGAGCATCTTGTACATTTGGGTCAGTAAATTCTGACATAAATGCAATGTAAGCTAATTTTATTATGTCGGTAGCATCTTCCATCGTTTCAATGTTTGTCAACAAACCGATTATTCTCATCACAAGATGTTTCACTGATGGCAAATTGTCTGAAGTAATTCTTTTCCCTGCATGTCTCTCCACAAACTTCGCACTTGATTTTGAAATGTGGGCTGCGCATATTAAAACAAGCGTTATGCTTATATTGGCGCATTTTCCTTGCAACATATCGTAACATTGGTTCACGTAACTTTCAACAGTCATACCATAGTTGAACTCTAGTAAGCAGGAGGAGATGACTGCACTACTAAAGTCTGTTCTAATTGCGAATGGTTGAATGTTATTGCCATACAAAGATTTTTCCTTCGCCCGAAGCAATGCAAATAATCGTTGAATTGAGCTTGCTGTATGCGTGGAGGAAATAAGTTCAGCCACAGGTATTGGTGGTGAATTTCCAAACGGATCTCTAGTTGTTAAGGAATATAAAAGGATCCTATTAAATCCTTTGATCGGTTTTATTATTGTTCCAGTTGCATCAAAAAACAACACGTCTTTTGAGCAGACATGACGAAAAAGTCTAACACTACCTTCATCAAACAGAACAACACACAAACTGTCATTCGTTACGTCATTTGATTGCACAAAGCCCAATATTGTCTGTTTTTCCATCATGGACTTGAAGTGTACTCTATTATAATCTCTTATTTTTTTGTCAGAAGCCCGTATTTTCTCAGCTACAATGCTGGCATCACTTTCCAATGCCTTGGCCTCAGCTGATATATGTTGAAATGCCTTTGCAGACACTCCGCACCCTGACCTATTGCCAGCAGAGTAAGCGTCTGCCGTTATTTCTTTAAGCTTTTGTCTGTATAACCCAGATGGTTTCGAGGACGTTTCTCTGAATACATCTTTCAGATTATTTCTTTCTGTTCCAGTCATTCTTCGGGCACGTAAATTGGATGCATCATGGACTGCATCCCCTCGAAAATCTATATTTATGTCCTTACTGTGCTCGCTCTCAATGCAAAGCAGAACATTACATTTGCATTTTTTAATGGTACAAAATCCACTTGCTTTGAAAAACGGGCTTTTCTTTTTTCTCGAAGCTTCGTTTTTTATGTGGTTATGCTTGAATGCAAACACACAGAATGGATTGAATTTTTCGATCATTTTGCTAAAGAATGCAGTCCACTCACCCGCGAAACGACGACTCCCACCCTTTAATGTTTTGATCTCAAGATTTCTCCATACAGGGTCTAAGGGCATGACTCTTTTCACACCATCCATCTTCTTTTTGAACTCTTTCCTACCAGTAATATCACTACCAGTAAGTAAGCTGGCTAATTTTTCCGACAGTCCAAAATCTTCGAAGCAATCCCTTTCGGCATCCGTACCTATTTCCTGACCTTTCTTTATCTCTGTAATAGGCAATAAGGATTCACCTTTATCACAATCCAACTGATCAAATGAATGGTCTGCCTCCCTCTCTTTACCCCTAGCATCGGCATTGGCAACTTTCTCAGAGGTAACATTGCTATTTGTCTCTTCTACTGAAGGCTCTCTGGATACTGCTGATGTTAACGAGGAGTGAACTTTTTCAACCAAATCATTTGCTGCCTCCACGAACTTTTCAGCACACATTACATTTCCTACAATCTTTTTGTACTTATATGAAATGAGTCGATAATTTCGTTTATGATATCTCCAGATCGCTAATATTTCGGCGTTGGTAACATCATTTCTACCAAGGTAGTGTCTACAGATTTTTGGCACGTCGTAATGTAAAGTTAATGCACGCTTTAAAGGAATTTTTGCCGCAATAAGTGAATTGACATACTTTGCAAGGTATATTTTTACCCTTGGCTCTTCATCTTCAGGAGGCTTGTGCATCTTTCGTCTTTTCATTTCACTCAATTTACTTCTGTCGTTTGAACGGTTGCAACCAGTACGTGAATAGCCCCTACCTCTTCTGTTGGTTGAGATGCCATTGCCCCCACTTGAATTTCCGTCATTCGCCCCGCATGGCGTTCTGTGTGATCCTTGCCTTCCATTCAAAGTTTGATGCACAAGTGCCAATGCACAAGATTTGAAAAGATTTTCCAATATTGCTTGGCGAGCTAAACAGTTCTTCTTAGTACATTTACCTTTCCTTGCCAATAAGCATCTTCTTGAAGAATGCATCATGGCTCCGCGAGTAAATTTATCCGACGATCCCTTGGATAAGAATTACATGGTTGCATGTACGCGAACTGGTCACAAAATTTCCTTGTATGATTTGTTCTAAAGGCCTAAAGATGCGGTAGCCAAATGATCTTTATGCCTAATTCCTTGCTTGACACATAAAAGCATTGCTCTTACTGTGAAACTAAATTACACTGCGTCAAGCCGAAAACCCACTCCGGAAAATGATCCGCGGATCGGATCAGATTTTGTGTTGCGCAAGCGCTTTGGATGCAAAAATGGTCACATGACTGATCCGCGACGGATCGAAACGGATCGAAAAAAAAGTTAAAATCATTTCAACTTTTTTTTTAACCGTTCCGGTACAGTAGTTTTCTTTTGATCAAAATCGAATAAGAACTTTTTAAACATTAGGGCACTTGCGTCACAAGGCAAGAATCCCGTGGAGATGATTCCAATCTGAAACGATCCGCGGATCCAAAGAATAACACGATCCGCGGATCATTTTCCGGAATGGGTTTTCTGCTTCAAACAGCGTTTTTCAAAATTCGAATTCAAGTGTTGACATCTAGTGCGTCACTTTGCGCTTTTTCCAAAGAACACAATCGTGGTGATGTTGGACTTGATTATGGGCTATGTCTCATGCATTTACAGGAGAGTCGAGAAAAGTTGTTAACCTTAACCAAAGCTTACTAACCTTTGTCATTTTGAATGGGTTGAAAGTGGGCGTGATAGGGAAATTGAGTTAACTCGATCAGATTTGCTCCCCTCTCTTTGCTACTCTGTTTTTCTGAAGCATTTGTAAAATATCTAGCTTGTTTTCAATTATAGATAGTTCTTGAGACAGATGAAAAATTGATGAAATCAATCCGTTTTGCAGTGCAAAGTAGTTTTGCAAACCAGTGGCGAATCTAGCCTTAAAAATCTAGGGGATGGGGCTAGCCGGGAGCCAAACTTTCAGTTATAGGGGCCAACGCTATAACAAGATCACAAAAGCTATTTGAAGGCTTGATCATATTTTTATTAATGAAATTGTTCTCTTGAACCAAGACAACTTGTTTCACTTTTTGAAATTGTTCTTGGTATCACTATGGCCGCGAATCTGGGGATGAAAAGTACTGCCTAGGCCAACAAGCAACATTGGAAACAAAGTGGTAGAAAAGTGACATTTATCTAGTAGAAATTGACGGAGAACCGCATATTGCTGCACATTTTCTCGAGTTATTGTCATTTTGACACATCTCATGCTGTTTTTAGACCCATATTATACAAAACGCGAATCTGGGGATATACCTATCTGGGGAAGGTATATTGGCAATGGTATCCCTGTGGTCGTTTGGTATCCCTGTGGTACCGCGAATCTGGGGATGAACAGTACTGCCTAGGCCAACAAGCACCATTGGAAACAAAGTGGTAGAAAAGTGGCATTTAACTAGTAGAAATTGACGGAGAACCGCATATTGCTGCACATTTTCTCGAGTTATTGTCATTTTGACACATCTCATGCTGTTTTTCGACCCATATTATACAAAACGCGAATCTGGGGATGAATCTGGGGATGGAAAATACGCATGCCTAGGCCCGCTAAAAACATCAAAAATAAATTGGCAGGAAAAAAATTTTATCGAGTGGAAATAGAAAGGAAACTCTGGAAATAACGTATTTTCATGCCAATCATTGTCATTTCGATACATTTCGAGCAGTACAAGCAAGTTTTCGAATCTGGGGATGAATCTGGGGATGAATCTGGGGATGAATCTGGTGCTGAATGGTACGCGGTGAGAGTTTTGGGAGTTGGCAAACTTTGCTACAAACCCTTCCGAACAGTCATGGATTTTCTTGATAAGGAATCGATTGGACATGGTTTGAAGATTGCTTGCACTGTTATGACAGGTATGGCAAATTTCAACAGCGTCAGAGTTGCAGCTCTAGAATTTGCCTGCGTGTGACGGGGTCGGTTTGTGGGCGGGCGCAAGACAACCCCCTCCTGTCACGCAGAGTTTAGATTTTATGTCAAAATGAATCTGAAAATAAAGAAGCTTGTAGTTGTAGGTTTCATTGCAAGGTTGTTTCCCCCCTCGATTTCCGATCGTCTGTATTCGCTCTGTATCAGTAACAATCCCAGCTGACCTTTGCCCTTGTACACTCGCCTCACAAAAGTATTGCACCACCTTGTTCAAAATGGCGGCACCTTCTGTCAATAATTATACAATACAAAACATTTGAATGCATGAATTGGGTGAAATAGGCATATTTTATAGCAAATTCCGGCAGGAAAAGTTTGCAAATTTTACTGACGTCATAGAATACCTAGTTAGAAATGTACATTTTACGCAAAAACATTATTGTTTGATGT
Organism: Rhopilema esculentum; assembly: GCF_013076305.1. Next base: position 8,779,689 of record NW_027018682.1, on the reverse strand, counting down.
AGATCAATGCCTAAGGGAGAAAATTTCTCAAATGAGAGGCGAGTCCCTATAAAATTTTTACAGTGAAGTGGTCTTTAGTTTTTGAAAAATTGTTGACCATGTTAGATGCAGCCACTCAACAGCTTCAATAAATCAAAAAAGTTTTCTCAAGAGTGCTTCAGTAGTAATAAACCCGAGAAGTGGGTGAACAAAAACAATTGACGTTAGAGGGGTAGCGATTTTGTCTGTTTTATTTCACCATGTTTACACCAAGGGACAGTAAAAGACATGAAACTTGACGCTGAGCTATGTTTTGCAGCTCAAAATTCTTCTGAACAAAAAATATTGAGTGTCTTACACAAATATGAAATAAAAATTCACCTGCATTAAAGGAAACCATTTTTACAATGATTTATTTCTGAACAAGAAGAATTCAATTTTTTCCGTGGCGTCGCTCAAAGTCCAGATTCGTACATCGTTGAAAGTGTTTGGCTTTGTATGAAAAACATTACGAAATTCCACAATAATACATTGCTCAATTATATGCAACCAATTCAAGAAGGCATAAAGCGGTTTCAAAAGTTCATAGCTCCCATCAAAATATTGAAATTTGAAACTGTTAAAAGACGTTTCAAAACTGTTATTTAAAAAAAAATGGTTCTAAAAAGATTGAAGTTTTTATTGGTGGTTGTTTCACTTCCGACACACTCCCATTCGCCATTTAAAAACAATCAATTCGTGCAACAATAGCTTTCGATAATTCATGCGCCATTTTCCCTCCTTCCAGGTGGTGCAATACTTTTGTGAGGGGAGTGTAATAATGCCGCTGTAGGCCAAACCAAGTGTGTCCAAATTTTTTTTTATAGAGATAGCCAAATTTGATAAGGTTAAAGTGCTCAATGTTAAATAGGTTAAAGATAAGGTTAAAGTGCTCAGTTGCAGATGTAATTTTTAGAAAAATAGACCCCCACCTTCTGAATACTTCACACGTTGGTCAGTAACATCTTCAGTTTGTCTACAAAATCCTGAGCTTGTTGAAAAAACCTGCATCAATAAATTTTGCTATTGATGTCCCTCCAACCCCCCTCCCTGCAAATCTAGAAGCCCAAGGAACATCATTGAAACCTGTATATATAGTTTGGAAATAATACCCCCCCCCTTCTGAATACTTCATAAGTTGGTCAGTAACATCTTCAGTTCGCCTACAAAATCCTTAGTTTGTTGGAAAAACCTACATCAATAGATTTTGCTATTGATGTCCCTCCAACCCCCCTCCCTGCAAATCTGGAAGCCCAAGTAACACCATTGAAATGTGTATATACAGTTTGGAAATAATTTGAATTGCTAATAGCATGATACAAATTAAATCACAGATATATGGGTCAGTATTTCTATAAAACCTATATCAGTATTAATTATTTTTCATTTAAATATCTATCCTACATTTAGGCCTATATGCTGGTGGTGGGATGTCCATTTTGAACTCAAGTGTCAAAGCCTGGAGAGATCTACCCGCTGTTGAAGCAATTAAGTACTGGAAGCCAGCTTTTTACCGCAACCAGGAATACCAAAGAAGAATAAATCTTCTATCAATCTTGACAGGTGCGGGTGGTTTTGCTTGCACATTTGGTACCTCAAAAGAAGACTATGCTTGGATAGTTAGTGCAGGCCTTTTGTTATCCCTTGGCCCTTACACTAAGATTTTTATTTTGCCATTGAATAATCAGTTACTAGACACAAAGCAAGCCATTGAGAATGGTGAAAAATGGATCCGTGACTCTTTGGAAGAGTGGAAAATGCGTCATTCTCTTAGAGCCATTGTTAGTACAGCACTTTTTGGTTTCATGGTGTACAAGCTTGCAAAACACTGAAAGTTTTGATCTACTTTTTTTAAAAAAACAAAATATTCATATGCAAATGGACAGCCCTACATACAATTTTGTGTCTACATGCCTCTCTGCATCTAGCATTTATATTTGATTATAAAAATCATTCACATTTCACAATATAATTAAAATTGCACCAAAGTGTTTTTAACAGGTTTATTGATTTAAGATTTATTAATAAAATGATTATTAACAAAGTGTCATTTTTATCTTAAAAACTGTGTCTGATTTATAGAAGTGTTTCTATAAATCTGCTCTATGACATTGGTATGAAGATTGAACAGCTGATCATCATGAAATCTATCCTTGTTAGCTAACTAATTTCGCTGCCTTTAATATTCACAACCAGGAGTTTATATTTTGATAATTTGACTTTCATGTTCACCTACTTAATTGTTCAGACAAAGCTCAAATTGCAGTTCAAAATCATAAAACTAATACTTCAGTGATTTTCAATGTTCTTGATAGTGTAAAGTGCATGAAGCATCAGAGGTCGGCCTGATATGACCTTGTTTGGGCATCCTGTAGAATAAACAGTCCTAGCACTATATCTTATTAAGAGGAAGTTCGAGTGCAGCATATATATTGAGAAGATATATCCATGCAAGTTCCTGGCTGTCAAATAGGGGGTCATTCAATTATTTTCAGCTCCTTCTCACGTCATGTTAGAAATAGTCAAAAAATACTACAGCCTCCTCCCATAAATTCATAATTCTTTTTTCTTCAAAAGTCAGCCAGAGGCATAAACTTCCAAACTATTAAACGTGCTGACTAAATTTTGTCTGAAACTTCAATTGCCTAATATTTTTCACTCCTAAGTTTTACATCGTTAGAAACTGCATAAATGCAAGGAGCGATCTTTAGCGAATGTTTCTCGAAAATTCTCTAGGGCCTCTAGTTCTTAGTGCAGTAAACATTTCGTAAGCAATTTTTAAGGTTTATCATGGCAGTTGCCGTAAAATAGAATTTTTGCTAAATTAATTGTACATGCGTTCTTTTAAACCTACTTCATAAAATTATCTATAGGAACTTTTAGTTTGCCTGCTTTTACCAACATCAAAACATTTCATTCATCGATACATTTCGAGTCTTAACCATTATAAACTTAAAACTGTTATCAAGGAAAAATTAGAATTCAATAAATAGAAAATTGTAAAATCATGACTACCACTTTTATTCAAATATGCGTTAGATCATGTTAGATACACCAATTGATACGAAAGAATAATCCCTATTTATTAGTAATCCGTTATTAGTAATCATTATTCCAAAACTTATTTGCAATGTGACCGTGAGTCACACTACAAAACAGCAAAGTTGTATGTGGCTGCATTTCACCTGTGAACAGAAAGAAATAAATTTTCAATAATAGCTTAAGAGTAATAACTTGATGTCATAAACTGTTAATGCATACATCAAGGGAATAAGATGGTTTTAAGTGCATTCCAAAGGGAAACAATGACTTTTAACTTTCAAATGCCGGTTTTTACAATCCAAAATTTTTTCAAAATCATTGCAAATTTTGTTTTGACTTTACATAGAACTTTGTGAGAAATAATGTGTGTTTTGGTCAAAATATTCATCGCCTTGTCTGTAATCGAAAATGTGACCTCGAGAGGAGTGTCACAAATTCTTCCTTCCCTTGCTCAAGAAATTTTTAATAAAATATACACGTTTTTGTGTAGCTAGACAATTTTAAGACCTGCCGTGTCTAATAGCAAACAAGCAAAAATGTAGTGAAAGTAGTGTTTCGCGGAACTATATTGTTTATTGAAACATAAAGGTTTCAGCTCAGCTGGAGTTTTCTCTTCGTCGTGCATTTTCAAAACATTTCACTTACATCTTTATAATTTTAACCGAAGGTTGAAGTTTAAGTCCAGTAGAAATTCTCTAGCAACGAACTTTAAAGATTACTTAATCTTGAGCCAGTTCAGCAATATAAAAAGTAAAACTTAAACAGCTTTATCAGTTAACCAAATCCATAGGCCAATTCGAAGTGAACTCAATCCAGCGCCATTCAACTCGAGCCTCAATACCCTAGCATCACCACATTGCTACCCAACGACTTCTTACGGGACAGCACAGCCGCGTTAAATTATTTGAAATGATTGAAAAATTCATTTTATTTAATATTATCCATCTTTCTCCTTGCTTTCAATTGAAACTTGTTCTTATTGGAAAAGGAAACATGCAGCTGAACAAAAACTTACTCGGGCAAATACTTTGCAAAGGATCGGCGTTTCCTTGATGACGTGCATTCCATTTTGACGAAGAAAGTAAGATCTCCTTCTTCAGAGCAACGAACCCCTTGGCATTTATTAAACATTACCAAAGAGCCTATCAGAAAAAATAAGTTCAATGATAAAATAAACTCAAAATTCTATTGCATAGTGAAATCAATACAAGTTTGAAAAAGTGATAGCTGCCTCAACAAAGTTTCCTTTTCGTGGCAGGGCAGGGAGTTTTTTTGGGAACTTAGAGAAGTTATAGATAAAGTCCTATTCCTAAAGATTAAGGTCAAATATTGCAGCTTAACCTTGTATGCAAGCAATATAAGAAAGAAAATCGTCTGCAGGCAGTGACGCAGTATGTGTTTTGACCCTTGATATATTTAATTGCAGAAAGCGTTCTTTCAAAAATTATTTACGTACACGTAGAAGGTACGAGGATTGCTTTGTAGACCTTCTCAAACTAAGATGCGTACACTTCTTAACAAAACTTGCTGATATCCTTTTATCACTGCCTAAAATCTTGAAGATTATGGACTGGCACTAACTACTGAAAACTGCATTGCTGAAAAATTTTGACTTGTTTCTTCGAATTTCTCTGCGAACTCATTACTTTAGACATTGTCATTTTGGTGAAACATATACTGTAAGCATTTCTGTAAAAAATTCTACTTATGTGGAAATGCATAGAATTCAAATAAAGCTTATGATTGAGTGCAATTGTACCTTTTTCGTATGTTTTCCCTTGAAATGCGCAGATGGGCTCTGGGTAAATTCCGGTCGGCAAGGCTTCGATGCTCAGCGATGCGAAACAGATCATCAACGTAAAAATGAGACTCTTCATCGTCTATAAATGGCAACATAGAACAAGAGTTTTATATCAGCAAAGCAATAGATAAACTTGTGGTTGTAGCATGTGTGTAATGAAAACAAATTTATATCTACATTGTTTAATGTCAAAATGCGTTTACTTTCAGCTTACCTGACTTTCTGCCGGACAAATTATGAAAGTTCACAGCTCAGAAGCAGCTGTTGAATTGGTACAGTCGACTCCGCCTATAGCCACTCCGCTCAAAGTCACACTAATGGCTATTTCAACATAAAAGTATCAGAGCCAAACATGCAAAACATTTCAAGTTCGCTCCGTTTACAGCCACATACCGCTTACAGTCACAAGTTTTCAAGCAACATTTGGCGTGACAATAACTTTTGACTACTGTAAATATTATTACTCGAAGTAAGAAGAATATTGGTAAACACAACTAGGAGGAGATACATGATTTAGAGTTCTACTCTTTTTATGACGAAACGATTTGATATCAAGCTAAATTTCAATACTTTTAGTCAGGAACATTGGATCAAGAGGAAAAAGTTGTTAAAAAAATCATTGCAGCTTGAGCCAGCATTGTTTTCTTAAAAATTATCAATTCACTTACCATCATCTTTCCAAACACTTTCAAAAGTATTTTGCTTTCAAGTAAACTTCTATATGCAACTTGTCAGGAGCCGCTGTACATTGATTTTGGGAGGTTGGATTTGGTTGCTAGACTCTAGAAAATTGACCAGATCAGATGGCAGTTTCGAATCAATGAGAGGCTGAGCACCAACCTTTTGTAACCAGGGAAAACATTCTCAAAATTCCAAGACAATACGCAGGCAATGCAAAGCATCTTTTAACCAATGTTCAATAGCCTTAGTTGAAACCTGAAGACCCCCGGTGGCGTTGTCAAGATCATAATAACTGTTTTTCCATAAAATTGATTGGTTTACTTTCTAACTCTTCTGATTTTAAAGTCATTTGCACAAGAATTAGGAAAAGACAAAATGTTTTAAGTTTGCTGTCAAATTGAAATTCATAACAGCTTCGTCTGGTTGGCTAGGCAACATAGCCTGATGTTTTATTTCGTAAGGATAATTGTGAGGTCCTTTCTACACAAAATTTGCTTTAAGATTTTTTGTTTACAGAGCAACAACAAAATAAGCAAAGAATATCAAATCATGTTGAAGATTCAGTCTGAAGAAAAATCTAGCATCTACTTGTGCGGTTGTGAAGAAGACTTTCTAGGTTTTATGTGGGTTTCAGGTTAAAGGCAAATTGAGCATTGATTAAGTCATTCCTTTTAAAATGTATTCGGTGTACGCTTTAGCTGGAGTGAATATAATGCTTTTAAAAATCATTCGCTGACCCAAAGACTGCTGATAACCCAAGTGACTGATATATCAGTCATTGGGACATAATGGGTTAATTTAAGTATATGGAACAAACGTCCAAGATGATTGAGCTAGAATATGAATTGACTGCAAATTTTAAGTAACAAATAAGAGAGAACATTCATATAGGCATACAGAATGTTACACAGAAGTGCCTCAAAATCTTTCATGCTAATTGTTTGTATTCTCAAGCATAGCCCATACCTGTTACTTTGCTAAGATAAAAGGTAGCTTTTTGGCCCTCAAGTCAGAAAGGAGACTCTTATCAAGAAAGCACTTTGGGGCAGAATTCTGGTTTATTCTGCTATCTTTTCATTTATTATTTTTCCTTTTTTGTACAGTAGATGCTTAATGAGCACTCTGTTGTATTGCAAGGCAAATTTTCGCGTAGCCAACAAGAAATTGATATAAATACATACATGACATGTTTTGAATATCTCTACAGACAGGCCTTATAAGTTTTCATTGAAACAGCTGATAAGAAGCTTCATTTCCTTCCTCATATGGAGCACAAGATTAATTTCAGCTGCTCATGATAATGGCAGAGACCTACAAAACAGTATGAAATCCAAATCCTAGCTTGGAAAAGCAAATTCTAGAGGAAAATTAATGGCTTACATTCCAAGGTTTTCCATTAAACTGAAACTACTGAAGATAAAAACATCTTGCCCTTGAATCGATGCGGTCAGATTTATGGAGAAAGGCAATGCAACACTATCAACAGCACTTGAAAATTCAGGGCTCCTTCAGATATTCAGGAAACTTTTTAAAGTTCATAAATGACATGCTTGCAACTGGAAACGATGTAAGATATTTGTTCAAAGTTAGGCTTTTTGTTGCAAATTGTATTTTTCTGATAGTATACTGTACGTTTATTCATAAGCAGTTGGCCTAAAGCCATACTGATTTTATAACTTGAAATCAAAGAATTTACAATGATTGTCAGATCTATGTGTTTTCAGAAAGCTTATTGGAAGATTTCATGCTGTTATTCATTCTGGACGAAAAGAAGTTCCCTGAATATTTTGTTCAAAGACGCAAATTTGAAACAAAAAACCATGTTGAACATATCTGGTTGCCAGGAAACCAAAGACTGGTGTAAGATTTTTGTAGCACCTATTCTGAAGGCCTTTATACGCAATTTAAACATTTTGACCAAAGAGCAACAAGATAGAAAAATTAGCAGACCTTTAAAAATGCTAGGAAGATTCAAAAGCTTAAATGTATCTCAGAACCAATGCTCAGAGCAGGATTTCATAATACCGTACCGTATAATGCCGTAACGGCCTTTCATTTACAAATCCATGGAAACCTTCGTTGCCTTTTTTAAAGGGAAAACAGCCTGGGTACAACCATTATAGCAAATACTGGCTTTACGTAAGATTTAGTAATGCATAGAAAGTAAAGAAAGGGAAAAGCTTTAAATCTTTGAATGGAGTAGAGAAGCAACAAGACTGTTAAAGCTACTGCGAATAGCTATGATTGCTGAAAGTATATATTGAAAAGTTTTATCAAGATCTTAATTCTTTGTTTTTTTCCTTTCTTCAGTTTGGAGTCATTGTTTGGGTCCTTACCTATACTAAACGGCTCGAAACCAATATTCATTCTTCAGAAAGAGAGTTTTTCGAGCCATTGCTTTATATTTAGTATAGGTAAAAACCATTGCTTTCGAGCCATTGCTTTATATCACTTCATTTCTAGTTGGCTGCTGAATGATGTCTTCGATTACTTCACAGTTTTTTGTCTTCTTCTGCTTCTCCATCTGGGTCTCGTCGCTCATTGCCAATGTTTCATATATAAGAAGTTATTTGTTATTGTCAATGTACTCATTCGCAGTAATTTCTGACGCAACCGAACTTTACTCTCGTGCACTGAGTCTATCAGTTGAAATGTATCATCAGCATGTTTTGCCGATTACAAAATGATTTTAATAACCAAGATAAAATAATAAATGAACACCGGGAAAAAATAAATTGAAGAAAAAATTTATCAAAAGTTCGTTGTATTGAGGGTAATTATGATGAAGGGACCTAAAATTTTGTTCGCAATAACGAGAGTCCGTTATATCCGGGGTTCGTTATACCGAGAGAATTTGTAATGAATTCGTAATGAATCCAAGGGACCAGATATTTAGCTCGTTATACCGGGAAGTTCGTTATATCATGGGTTCGTTATATCGGGACTCCACCGTATAAACGTCCAGAGATTCCGGAAACGCAAAACATAACCGGAAATGACGTAGAAAGTTTTCTCGGAGACCAATTATTAAAACGAATTTGCGAAATCTCGTGATTCATGATGGCGGACAACATTAATTTCTTTGGTGAAATGGTAGGGTGGAACGATAATGGAACATTGCTTTATGAAGCGAGAATAAACCCTCCTACATTGAAACCATCGGTTCCGATTCAGCAAGTACACCTTGGACTTTCAGCATTTTTTACAGCTGTTTATGGGCTGTTATTTCTGTTAATATGTTGGCAGCTATGGCTCATTTTGCATTACGGACATCGACGGTTGTCTTACCAAAGCATCTTCCTTTTTGCTTGCCTTCTTTGGGCTGCCCTCCGAACGACTTTGTTCTCGTTTTATTTCAAGAACTGCGCTGAAACAAATTCAATGGCACCGTTCTTTAACTGGCTATTGTTTGCCTTTCCAGTTTTCCTACAGTATTTTATGCTGAACATCCTTGTATTGTATTTTGTCCAGGTAAGAGAAGGAGCAAAGCTCGTTGATGTTACTCTCAAGAACCTGTCCTAAGTACTTTAAATTAGCTTTCAAGTTTCGTGGAACACCATCCATTCGAACATGACTGCTGTTAATTGTTGTTTAGGCCTAAAAGCTGCTGGCAACGGCCTCCCTATCAACACACAACTTCCTGCGCCTACAAAAATACTACGTAATTCCACTTTCATTTCAACCTGGCCACCCTCTTAAAAAGTCATTTCGTTGTTTATTCTAAATTGCGAATCTAGAGCTAAGTTGCTTTTTATATAAATAGCAACTAGCTGCAAGTCTAGGCAGGTGCTCTTGTTCATAACCACATAATTTCAATGTAGTACTTTACAGCAAATATAGTATAGTAGATCACTTTTCTTTGCTCAGTTTAAAGAAGAAAAATGTTCTCTTCTTGGTTTTTGAAGGGTAGAATAATGTGTGGTAATTATTTCTAATTGACCCTTTTCTCTTAAATTCTTGTATTTTTTATATTAGTGATTCATCCCTTTAATGTTTTTAACAAGTTTGCTGCTATCAGTTTTCACACATTAAATATACCCTTTGTACTTAGTGAATTATTAGAAGTAGAGCTCAGTTATAATGGTTTCAAAATCAACAAACTTATTGATGACTTGGTATCAGATTAAGCTTCACTCTTAGTTAGTATGACTGGCAGCAAACAGATAACTTCCTTGTTGCTATGAGCATCTTGTCAAATCTTTAGGACTTTATCTGGCACACCATATTTTTTCAAGAGTTTAGTGAAAATGTACACAATTGTCACACCAGTGTTTCCATTATGTGGCACATGATATTTTCTAGCATTATAATACAGGACATGTATGCAATAACCACAAGTTGCTTTCATCTCAGGAGGACAAAGGCTTAAAGCACTAACAAAATGTATTATTTTCTTCTTTGTGCATACTTGAAGTAATAAGGTATTTGTTAAAGGCATTGAGTCATGATAAATAGACTGAGTATACCCTAAGTGCCAAAATCCGCTGAGTCATGATTTCCATGACTGCGATGCTATTGGTTGACCTTGAACTGGTCACATGAACTCACCTCGTACTGATTGACAAAACCATTTCGATCAATAGCAAGTTTTCAACAACGGATGCCAATATCACATGAAACAGCAGCGATCACACCGAAACCAAATTACCTCCTATAGAGAAAGCCTATTTACCATGACTCGATGCCTTTAAGCTAAAAGCTAAGCAATATCATTGCTTTGATAGACATGACTGGTAATTATAAAATGGTAACATAGGCAAGTTAATGAAAATTTAAATGTAAGGCATATAATATCCTTGTTTGCATTTTTCAGGTGTCTTTGGAAAGGAAGTACTCCAGTCCATTAAAGTACAGGTGAATGTTGGTTTATAATACTGTTTTGCTTTTCATAGTATTCTTTCTGACGAATTGCTAAACCTTTTGCTAAAATGTGTTGCAAGTGTTCTATATCAAATCCTGTGTTCTAACCCTGTAAATCCATGTTTTTATTTTTTCATTGCAGGAAGATTCTGTTCATGGTATTCTTCATAGTGAATGTTGTATTTTTGATTACCAACATTACTTCGGCATTTCTGTTCTGCAAGGAGCCTAATGCTTCATATCAGCAAACAATAACAATTATCCGTGTGGGGATTGATTACACCCTTTTCTTTGTCTCAGCAACAATTTTGTGTTGGTGCATTATCAGGGTGAGTAAGTTTTTGCAAAGTGCTTTAACAATTGTATCAAATACTCTTTGAATTTTTCTTAGTATTAGAGACTGATGAAACTGCAATCAGTGTCTATAAGGCCTCAACTTGCAGGATAAACTAGTAATTTATTAATGAAATAATTACTTGTCCCAACTTTCTTTTACAAATAAAAGTGACATATGGACCCAGGAACTTGTATACAAGTTAAACGGGATTATCTTTGTCAAACAGCTTTGGCATTTCCTTTTTCATTAGTTTGCCCTGCTCCAAGACATAACAACAGAACCTTTGGGGGATTATGCGAAAATAGCAAATCTAGCAAGAACAAATTTGCTGGGCACACCAGTGGGCTTACACGGCAGATTAACACCTTATGTTAGAAGACAATTATACTATTAGTAACAGTCAATTAAAATTTAGACCCAAGTATACAAGTCTGTTAAATTTTGCTATGTGTACTGTCACATTTGTCAAAAGTTTTCAGGCAATAGTTGGTGGGACTGTAATGTATAATATGGTAATTTTGTTCATTTATTATGGACCATGACTTAACTAAAATTTTTGTTTTAGCTTACCAAAACAAGGACAACAAAAATATTAATTGAGGGGCAGGTATGTTATGAAGTAGTTTTGATCAACAAATTGATGTTTATCAAATCACCTTTTCCAAGTACAAAATCAACTGGAATAATATATATCTTTCAATTTATCAGTATTTTATTATTGAAGCATCTCATTGAAATATTGGCTTACCTATCATGCATTTCTTTCAGGGTGTTTCTTACTGCCAGGCAGTAACAGTTTGTGCTGTGATTTCATTGTTGTATTTGTCAAGAGCAGTTTACAATGTTATAGCAGTTTCTCCCACCAGTATGCCTACATTTAATTTTGGATGGATAAATGTTTCTGATCAGGTGAGAGAACATCATCATAACTACACTTTTTATGAAATGGGTAAAACTTTTCAAGTATATCCTTGAAGCCAAGGTATTCAGGATGCTGCATTTTCTACTAATTACTTTCGGATTGTTTTTCTATCAGGAAACCTATTTTGAAATGATTGTTTTTCAAATTGTGACAAGCTGCTATCATTCCTTTTCACTGCATCATACAATATCCTCAATACCTGTTAATTTTTTTTTAAAAATTAGGTCACTTTCAGTGGTTTTAGTTGATAATTACAGAATACAAAATTCAAGAGACCTAAACTATAATTAGAATATACTTTGCAATTAATCTTTCTTAATTTTTTACTTTTTAGGGGGAGGTTGGAAGAAAAGGGAGTATTATTCATACAACAAAGAATTATGCATTTATTTCATTTGGAATTGTTCTGTTTATTTGGGAATTGCTTCCAACATTTACCACTATTTGGTTATTTAGAGTGAGAGGGCCGCAGATGAGACTGGTAAGTAAGAATTTGTTGTCCTGAAAATAAGCAAGATTTTTAACAATACATTTATTGAGAGTAGAGATGGTATGTTTTAGCTATGGTATGACGCCATTGCCTTAGCCATAGCAAACCACTGTAAAAAGAATCTAAAGCAAGCAATTTGGTGGAATTCTTGAATTACAAATAATTTTGTTAACTAACAGAGAAAAATATTTTGATAATTAGAAAGGGCTGCATCCTCTTCAAAAATGGTTCTAGTGATGAAGGGTCTAGGGGACATTTTGGCATGAAAATTATTCACAGCTGACAATTAATTGTGCTTATAAATCTCATAAGAACTTGGCAGAACTTTCAAAAAGGCATGTGTATTGGTCTTAGTTCTGAGAATGGGATCATTTTACAGGCTTAAATGTGTAGAATTATATTTGAGCTGTTTAAAAAATTCCTTTTCAAATGCGGATTGTATTGAAATGTTATTTTATTTCATTAATAAAAAGTTATTTAGTAAGATCTGACATCATTATATGAAACTTCCCTGGTCTTTCCAGGCTTCATCTGGTATCACTTCAGACAGCTTTAACAGCAAATCATATTTCTTTGATAATCCTCGAAGATATGACTCAGATGATGATCTTTCACAAGGGATTACACCTCCATATGCTGGGTAAGAATGGCTTTGCTCATATCAAGTTTTTGCCCTATGTTATTAGTCTTCTAGAGGTTTTTTCTACCATAATGAATTATAGAGAGGTTTTTCTTTTTTCTCTCTACTCAAATGTTTTGCAGATGTAGTCTGCTATTTCTTTGGGAATGGATTACATTTCTTTTCCTAGTAAGGAAATGTAGCCCCATTCTTTTATTTGTAAGATTTACTCTGAAACTTTTTAGTTGAACTTAGTTGTTGTCTTGCTATAGATTCCTTCTTACAAAAGCTCAAGAAAACATTGATGCTGACCTCTTGTTGTTTCTTTTAATAAAGCAATCCATTTTTGGGCTATAAAGCCTGGCAGAGGTCAAGGTTTATGACTGTATACTTGGGAACTAGACATGAATTTTAAATTTTTATCTTTTACCAGGTCTTTCTTAAGGGATGAATCAAGCATAAATCTTCTTTAGTCGAAGGAGATACTATCATACAGTGACCTATTTCAATGTCAGCTCAAAAGAGGGAAAACCTATTTTAAGTAATCCTGTGGTGGCTAAGAGTCTCTTGTAAAATTCATACAGTGTTTAAAACCAGCGGGTACCAAAGAGTTGAAGTTTCTTGGCAAATCAACCAGAACCTTCTTTATGAACAACTTTTTTAAACATTCACTTGTTGTTGGTGACCATGTCTGTAAACTCTTTTTTGAGATGGAGTTTTTATGCTCTGCAATAGATTTACTGAATTTTAGTTATCCAGATATCAAACTTTTTTATTGATAATTTGGGTAACAGGGTAAACGAAACAGGGTAAACGAAGATATTTTCTTCTAGGTTGCTTGACATTCCCGGCATTGGGCATCGAACATACAGCGTCAATGACCAATTCAGCTATAAGAAAATTTCGTCTTACGGGTCGATACCAACACGCGGTAGTAGTTTCAACCCTCAAAGTAGGAGCTACCCAAGCCCCCACGTAAGGGGTACTACACCACCTATGCTGTTTTCTTCTGCTGGAAGTAATCCTTACAAGCCTGTGACTCAGTCAGAAGAAATGGACTAGCTGTGTAGCTGCAAAATTCTCTATCATACGCACAGGCGTCAGATATTATGTAGAACTGCATGCATTTACCGAGGGAATAAGCCCACCTCTTTGCACACTCCTGGCATCAATGGATATCATCGAGTTCTTACTTCGCATACTAGCTTTGAGCAATCAATTTACGTGAAAAGGTTTGATTGCGGTATCAACTCATTCATTAATACTATAATGTCCGCATCGAAGGCGTTCTAAAACGCAGCTGCACGTAAGCAGTAGCACGTAAACAATTCATTGATCGTACCGTTTTCCGCCCTTTTATATTTGTTAATGTATTTTTTATTCTTCTCCTGTTGGAGAGCTGATTTTTAACAAAATAGTAATGAACCCGTTCTGAATTGATTTAGTGGAGTGGATAACTTGCTCCCTTTCAATGTAATCTCTCAAGCTATACTCTTGAGCTGGATTAGCGCCGTCTTAACACCAGAAAGGCTACCCACGTGGATCCTTTTATTCACTTTGTACCTCCCTTATCTACTCTGATCTGCCTATAAAGCAATTTTCTAACCAATAACAACAGCGTTTTGTAAGTTCCATGAGATTGTTAAATCATTTTTTCGATTGCAGCTTGAATACGGAAATCCAACCTATAAACTTCAAGATATTTAGGAATTGAATACCGGAATGCACTATAATTTTCTTAACTTCGTATCCTTCAGAACTGTGTATTGTTTATAAACGCTTTATACAGTTTGGAAAACCCGCATATTGGGACCCTCATTTTTAAATTTACTTCTTTAGTGTTCTTATTTAGAGTTTTATTTCTTATAAAATAGGCGCTTCTTTTCTTTTCCCTATAGGTTTCTATTTGATCATCATTTGTGGCTCCCCACCACAATTAACTCTACAAAATCCCTAGTTTTCTTTGGAAGAAAATATGATTCTAATTTGCATTCTTGATAAATAGATGTGATCAAAGTTTTGTCTTATTTTAGCAGGACGAATCTTGAGCAGAATAGTTTTTATCAATTCTAGCAATTTCTGTCCTTTGCGTAAGAATATTTTGTGACAAATCGGGTAAACAATATTCATATTTCAGTTGGTTTTAACACAACTGTTTATTCTACAGGCATTTACAAATGTAGGGTCTTATATGCGGGTTTTTACTGTATGACATTTTATTTTCATCAGTAATTTGTTTTTAACGGGTAAAAATAATGCTTAATTAAGTCGATATTCATGTACACTCTTTTTGTTGCAAAAATTAAGGACTAATGTGTGGGAATATTCATTTACGTTGTAGCCAAAAGACGCCAATATTCAGAGTCAAATGTTACAAATCATCTTGCTACACGCACAAAAACGCTTATATTTGCATACCGTATCAACGTTTTATTTTAAGTGAATTGCCTCTATCATTTAATAGATATTAAGGAAGAACGTCCACAATTGACAACGGCTAGTTGGGGAAACGATCAAATATAGGTAACACCAGACTTCAATCTATTTAGATTTTATCCAAATTGCCAATGATAGAGAGGCATTTGGATCAGTTGTGATTTCGAACTGTCCTTTACACCCATATTATGTCAGTGTAGCAAGTTAATTTTCCAACAGAATAAGATCGATAATATTGAACGATAATATTTTCTAGTGCTCAATTTTTATAGTGAAACCTGGCAGCATATTTATTGTATTGGATTTATCACTTAGCTGTATAGCATAGATAGTTATTTTCTTATTACCTACAAGTAAAATCTTTATTTCAATGTTTACAGATAAGCAAAACATACCAAGTAAAATGTAGGGGTGCCGTGCCTCTCCGCATTTCCCTATTCAACATCCACTGACTTTGTCGTCCATCCAGTAGTAATTGCCCTTTCAGCTTTATAATATGATTTTTTCAACACCACCAATTCGCCAATTTAAGGGTTTTTAATTTTTATAGCTAGCTGCACGTTAAACACTCCAGATTCTTAATGTTGACGCAAATAAAAAATTACTTTATTTATATTTACTGCTTATAAAATTCCGTTATTTGCAAAATGACGTAATAAACTCCAACTTGTCTGTTAAGAGTGCTGAGTTAATATTTGCCGTAATTTTTTTAATTCGAATGACGTTGCCTACGAATCATGTCAATTAGATATATGCACAATATTTCTTTCTATTTCTTCTTGTTAATAAAGCTACCTTTGATTATTATACAGGGTAGGAAATATTTCATAGAAATTCAAAAAAGTGGAATGGGGATTAATTTGTTATTTCATAATTGAAGATATTTTGGAGGAATAAACATCTCCGAAATCGAAGTAAAGACTTTTTCGTCAAAAATTGAAAAATTCTGAACAAGTCTCTATCAGAATTTGTAAAGAAGTTTGATGGTTGCTATTTTCGCTTGTCTTGATTCTTTTTTCAGGGCCGCTGGAGCCAGTGTAAAAAGTGTAAACAAGTGCCCCTTTTTTAAGAATATATTGCAAGCTCTCATGATGAACAATATCAACTGGGAAGGAGAAAGTATGTCTTCAGCAACAAACGCATCAAGTCCCCGGTGCGCTCAGTCAGTTGGTTCAATGTATATCGTGTGTGTTCCTGAGTGTGTTCCTGAAATTAGAAACTGGACCCTGATCTCTGATTTTGGATTGCGTAAAGTGTACCCTATTCTGTGACTTTGCTATAATTGTGTTACTCTTTTCACTGAGAATATTCAAACTTAGGCAGGTATTTTTGCTTCCAATTGATGCTAGAACCATTCTATTTCTTAAACTTATGTCTAGGCATATCAAAAAGCAGAGTTCACTAAATTTGTTTTTAACAACAATCCCTTATGGTGTAAAACTATAACTGCAACATATTGCTTACTTTTTACGAAGAAATGAGAAAGTTGTGTCCCTGCAATGAGTAAATGCGAGCAAAGACTTAAACAAAGACTTAAGTTTCTAACCTAGAATAAGAACAATTTACAAGTCTAGATGCTACTTCAAAATTTGTTGTACTTCAATGTGCCATTGATTTACCTAAAAAATTATCTGCAACATGATATCGGTAAATTCCTTCCCCTTTTGTGTTCCCTCTGACTGATTAAAAAGCAACCCAAGATCTATATCCTAGAATTCTAGCTTTCAGACCACCTTTTCTCAGAGTTTTTCGGAACTCACATGTAATACGTTTGACCAACTGACTGAGCCCGCCGGAATCAAGTCTAAGGAGAGTTCAAAACTTATTTCATTCATAAGACTGATGAGATAAACCTAATCAATGTTGCAAATTAAGTTTTCTATGGCAGTGAAGAATGTGCCGCACCTTTAGCCGATTGCGTAAAGATGACTTAAACATAAAATTTTGTAGCTTTTAAAAAATATTCAATGGAGGCGAACAAATTTATGTGTTTATGTGGTGATGGGAAGGCCCAAATACCAAGGGGGGGGGGGTGTTAAATTTTTAAATATAAAAGTAAGAAAATTAAAATCATTATTCTAATGGGCTCTGGATAATCATAGAGACTTAAACTTTGCTTTGAAAGGGAGGGGGACTGAAATTGGCTTTGAAGTATGACTAAAAATTCCATTCAGTTCATATTTTGCGTCAGATTCCCTGGTATGTTACAATACATCTGAACATTTGTTGAGTATAATGACAGGGCCCACGCCACCGGGGGGCTGGGGTGGTCATGACCCCCTTTTTTAGCGAAGCTAGTAGTTTCAAAGCCTTGGCCTTTCAACTTCATGGCGTGGGCCCAGTTAATGCGCTTGCCACAAGTATGGAAGAAGGATGTGTTCCTGCTTCTTACCCGGGGTCAAATCCACTTACAATGCAAATTATAAGAGAACTAAATTTACACTCTCAAAAAACTTTGAAGGCCAGTATATAGCCATGTCTGCTTTAAGCGAAGATAGTTCTCACTATTTGCAATGTGTGTCATCACTTTTATAAATGTCTAAATTACCATGAAAATGTACCACATTTGACACTTACTAATGTTTCGAAAAAAAGTTATTCGAGCCCTTCTTATTCGTTTTGCCCCCCTCCCCCCTATTCAAACCTGCATCCGCCGGCCCTGTATTTATACCTCATTGATTTTCATCGTTTTATTAGGGGTTGTGGGGGAATCATCCCCTGCTGCGATGAAAACAGAATGGATGGGGTGGAATGGTTATAGTGAATACTAAAAGAATGTACAAAAACAAATTTTTTTGTGTTGACTTTATTTTGATTTCATTGGGTGAAAGTGCAAAAGCCTGGCTCGGTCTGGTCTGCCTCGCTCCTATCATAGCCTCGGCTTTTCGAAAAAAGTTCGATGGTGAAAATAGACGCAGGACACAGGACTAGGTACTCGTCGATCTTGGAGTTGGATTCTAAGGACATATTGGCTAAAACGTCTTTACTTGTTACGCTATAAAGGATTTCAAAGAATATAGGTACATATAAAGCAAACATGATTGTTTAATGCCGTTTACTTCCCAACAATTGTGATGTTATGATAGCTTTTTAAAGTCCAGGTCGGCATCGAACCTGTTCTTTCGTTCGCGTTTCTCCTGACCTTTGTTCAGAACAAGTCAAAAAGTTCAAAATGAGAAAGTATAAACTTATAAAAGCCTTTTTAATAGGCTTTGGCAATCGATTTTTTGTCGTTTTAGGTGTGAAATGACGCGGCGCCATAGCGAAAGTCTTGGCGACACTGATAGTGGAAGGGGTGAGTTTTCGTCGACATTATCAATCACATGAATGAATTATCCTGATTTGAGTAACTAATTATTTTGAATCTAATGGAACTTTTAAAAGTTTATGTACCAATAAAAAGGGAACTATCGACTAATAATTTGGGACATAATTTGAAACGATTAATTTTTATATTTGATATTTTTGACATTTAATGTGACAAATAGCTTGCCTAAAAGGTATGAAACCCCATTACCAAAATATCATTGTCACATACTAGAAGTACACTGTCACCCAGTCTGCAGAGTATGGCACTTTTCGACGAGATCTCCGGTGTGCACGAGCAAAAAGCCTGGTGTGACGGTGTGCACCACCAAAAATGTCTGGTGTGCTGGTGTGCACCGACTATTTTTCCCTGTTGTGGTTAAAATTTGTGAATTTGCATTTCACCGTAAAAATGCGTGTGAAGTATACTGTTGAAGATAGCGCAAGTTTTTATTTGTATATTTGTCAAGTAGGATTCATGATATCTCAAATTGTTCATACACAACTGTGCTTGTTTTTATCAGCTGGCATTTTCTATGGGACCACACCAAGCCACACCCATCTTAGTTGCCACACCCAAAAATACCGATGTGCAACAGGTTTTGCACAAAAATATCTCCGGTGTGCACATGCCATACTCTGCAGACTGGACTGTCACTTATTTGGTCTCAGAGAATATTTAAAATGGCAGTAAGCACAGCAGGTCCAGTTCAACTGCCTTTCTTCCATGCCCATATGAAATGTTTTTCAAATGTATCTTTGGGGTATATCTGCACTTTCCCCAGCATACCTAATTGTTTATTTGGCACGAAGATTGAAAGAGTTTTTTGTGCTTTGTTAAAGAAGCACATTTAAGTTTTCTATGTATATAGATATACAAAGTAAATGCCAACAAATGATTAAGTGGCCAAACTGTGTTTTGTTTATTACCTGTGACTTTAGGGTCTATTTTTTACTTTAGAATCAGTGGTTAGTTCATCAAATGTAGATGTTGAAGTTCCTGATGCAAGACCAGTTTGCATATTGAAGACAAAAGATGATCATTCATTTGAACTTGATGAGGAAGCATTGGCTGATATCCTCTTGCAACCAGAAATAAGAAGTAAAAAAGTTGTGGTTGTTTGTGTTGCTGGTGCTTTCAGAAAAGGGAAATCATTTTTGCTGAACTTTTTGATTAGATATCTGGACAGGAAGGTATGCTTGGAAAACATATGATTTTTTAAAACTTACTAGGAAACATTGACTGTTAATTTGATAATGCCAAACAAAATGATTTTGAATATGCATAATGAAAATGTTTATTTTAAGTAAGACATTTAAACCAAATTTTATGTTTATTGACTGTTTACGTATCCATTATGCTTCAATTTTTATGTCATTTTAAAAGATTGGCTTGCAAACAGCTGTTTAAAAACAACATAATACATCATAATTGTATTTTTGACTCAATTTCTTCATTTAAAGGAAAGTACCTCAAATTTTATCAAAGTTATATATCTGTAAACTTCATTGGTCAAGAGCAAGACATAGATTTTCTGATAGGGTAGGGAAGTAGGGCATATATTATCTGAAAGCATATCTTTGAAAATGATGGGGGTGCACACCAGACGTTTGTCTTAAATGCTAGCACAGCTGGTGTTCTCTTTACCAACTGGTGTGATCTTTTTCTATCCAGGATAAAAGTAATTGGTTAGGTGATGAAAGTGAGGCTCTCACTGGGTTTGGATGGAGAGGTGGAGCAGAAAGAGAAACAACCGGGGTGTTAATGTGGAATAAACCTCACACTTGTGTGTTGCCTAATGGTGAAGAGGTTTGTTTCATTATATTTTACTGATATTTGAGGTTTGTTGTGTATGGCATTATTGAGTAACTGCCACAGGTATGATCATAGCTCCTAATTTATTTCAGCAGTGATTGTTAAGGCAGTCTTGAATTGCTAAAAGCAATTATTGCATTAAAAAATTTTCATATGCCACACAACTGGCTTACTTTTTTCCATCACAAGGTCAATCCACAATCATTACACCTTTCTTTTATTTATATGATACTGATTTACATGGAACTGAAATATGCTGTAAATTTACAGGTTGCTATCTTGATAATGGACACACAAGGGGCATTTGATAGTTCCTCGACTGTCAAAGAGTGTGCAACAGTGTTTGCACTAAGTACAATGGCAAGTTCTGTGCAGGTAATTTTCATTCTAATTGTAATCAGTTTAATGTTTGGTAAATCAAGTGCAATTAAATCATCAACCTAAGCTGTCACCATAAGTTGCTTGTAGCCAATTTGAAAAACCTATTTTTAGTTTTAAGGGTAGTATCTAATTATATTTTGGTAATTAAAATTTATAGCACTTTAATTGAAAGACACAACATGTTTTCTAGTGCTAGAAATTATTATTGCTTCATGATGAATCTGATGGGCTGCAGCTCATATTGAGAAGAGAGGCTGCTAGAGCATGACATGAACAATGCAGCAAAGTTTTTGAAAGGAGATTTCAATATATCATCAAGTCTTTGGATAATTTTAATTGCCAAGTCTTTTGAGATACCACAGTTAAGTTTGAATAATCATCATAGCAAAAATAAAGGTAATGGCAGTGCAACAGTATCTGGAGAAGGCATGGAGGGTCATTGCGTTAATGACAAGAGTTATGCAGAACTCTGTTAGATGTTAATTATGTGACAAAGCGGGTTCTTGCAAGAAGTGGTGAGATTAAAGATGGCTATCAATTGCAATTAGAGTGACTTTGAAGTGCCAGCAATGCAGGCTTTTTGTTTGGTATCGAGTAGCTTAAGATTAACAGACAAATCACAGATGTTGAGCAGGTAGATCATTCATGTTATCTTAGTTATCCTACCAACATTATTGGTGGCAATGGATTTTAGTCTCAAGTTGATGCAGTTTGGATCAAATAAAAGCAAGCCAAATTTTCTTCAGAAAAAGATATATGGGATGAAAGCGAAAGAAACATATAAAGACACATTTGTTCTGAAACGTGTCTGTATGTCTTGCAGAAATGCAGCTAAAGTTTGTAGTTCAGAAATGTGAAACATAAGAGAAAAAGAGGAAGTGTATTGTAAAAATGGCTGTTGGAAAGAGTTTGATAAAGCTGGTGGACTTTTTTGGCCCCGTGGAAAGTGCTATCAGAGTTTATTAAAATTGTTAGAGATGGTTTAGATGTATTTTGATAAATAAAGAAACATTAAGGATAGGTAAGGTTAATATTGGATTTGGAACTGATAGCATACAAATAAATGGAAACTCAAAGAAAACATAAAAAGACATGGCTAAGAAAGAAAAGAGAGAGGTTGATTTATAGGAGACATATGCAACAAGCATGAAGGGGTATATGCTAAGTAAAGAGAAAGCCTCAAAAGTCAGAGAGACCTTTATGACTAATGGTTTGTGGATGTTATCTTCATTGAGTTGTTTAGTTTTTCAAGTTGCAAATAAACTACAAGCTTAAGTTGTTTTCTAATTTTTCTTTAGATTTACAATTTATCAAGTAACATTCAAGAGGATCATTTGCAACATCTACAGGTATATTTCAAAACGTTACAGTATAATGGATATAATGAGAGCTAAATTCCGAATATCTGTCAGCTGTCAAAGCTGTGAAATTTTTTAAAATGCTGAAGGAAATATGTGATAAGTTTGCTATCAATTAAATTTACTTCCAGTCATAACAATGTGGCTGGCATTGTTTTTTCGTATTTCAGAAGTAATGCAGAAATCGTTTGTCAAACGGTAATTAGATTTTTCATGTATGTATTTTCATGTATTTTATGTATTTTCATTGATGTGCTTTGCAGCTGTTCACGGAGTATGGGCGGCTTGCCTTAGAAGAAAGTGATAGTAAGCCATTCCAGGTGTGTAGTTTGATTAAACAATTCTTGTTCAATAAATATCGTGGTTTCTTTGCTTTTTGTTTTATAGTTTCATTTTAACTTACATTATTAAATCATTATTGATACACTCAGAGCTCATTTTCTAGCGCTTGGAATTTTTGATAAGAGATTGGAGTTATCCATATGAATATTCTTATGGTGATGGGAGTAATTTCCTGGATCGAAGGCTTAAGGTGCGTATTTTTTGATGATAATAAAAAGTTGTTTTCTGCGTGCTCTCTATTCCAGGAGTAAAATGAGTAAAAATCAAGCATTCTTGAAGATAAGTGGATTTTTAGTAAAAGCTTTGTTGGCTCTTTTACTAACGACTTGTGTAGATTATAAATATATATATAATTTCTCACCTCAATGTTTGCAGATGCAAAAAGTTAGGACAGCCTGTTTATCTTGTCCAAAACACGAATTATCATTTAAACTATATACAGAACTTTAATAAAACAGCTCAATAAATGAGATTAACTAGAACAAAGCGAATAGAAAAGCTAGGCTACAAAGCGAATGTAAATACAGTAGAAATAGTAGCTGCTGTGCGTAAGTGCAAATATATGGCTGAATATATGAATGATTAAGTGCGATTAAAATGTCATCATATAAGTTCACTATATATAGATTCATAATTTCACTCTACTTTTTTACTTTAAATTTGTGACGTTCCTAGTTTTTACGTGGTGTTTGTTTTGGTTTCTTCAAAAACTTGTGTAAATCATTATTTCAAGACGTAATTGTCGATGTGAAGATTTTTTCAAAAGAGTTTAGGGCTTCTCATTATCAGGGTAATTATTTAGAGATCTGGTATGGTATTAATCTCTGATTTTAGGTAGAGCCAGCACAACACGAAGAGCTGAAGCAAGTAAGATCACATATTAAGTCTTGCTTTCAAAAAATTGGTTGCTACCTTTTGCCACACCCAGGGAAAGTTGTTGCTACAAATCCAAGCTTTGATGGCAGGCTTTCAGGTCGGTGTTCTGATTGACAATTTTTGACATATGTTTTTTTATTGCTTATTTTTCCAAGAATTTGTTGTTCTTATTAGCTATAGGTCTAAGCTGATCGTTCATGACAGTTTTCTATTTCTTTGTATGGCGAGCGTACGACTTTGGAGAGGCATATTTGACGTGAATATCAGAAGAAAGAATACCTTTTCTATCTGAACAGCCTTTTTCTATTAGCCAGTTCTTTGTAGGGTTGCATTTTTTTCGCCATTTACTGACGTTACGCGGCTTCAAAAGAAGTACTGAAAAATAGAGAAACGGAGAACCGTCATAAACGTGGGTTTTGTCAGTAAAAATGAATACTGCAGCTCACTGCGATGAATGGTTATAAAAATACCCGTACGAAAACTTTAACGGACCTTAAAAATTGTCCGAAATAACTGCTAAGGTGGGGCTTTTACTTGAAAAGGTTTTTAAGAAGTTCTTAATTTCATTTAAGTCTTGGAAACAGGACATACAGTGATAACAACAATTTTAACAGATGAAATGTTTATCCTGTGTAGCTTTTCGTTTTATTGTTATTTTTATTTTATGTGAAATGAGAAAATCGAAGATTTTAGTTTCCTTGACAAAGATAACCTTCAACTGCACCTTTTATAAAAGCTGCCTTTTTATTCAAAGCTGCCTTTATTTGTTTTCTCTCTTTGCAGACATTGATGATGAGTTCAAGGAATGTCTCCAGGAGTTTATTCCGAGAGTTCTGGCACCAGAAAATCTTCTTATCAAAAATATAAATGGCAGCGATGTGACTTGCATGGGACTCCTAGAATACTTTAAATCTTACGTCAAAATCTATGAAGGAGGGCAGTTGCCAGAGCCAAAGTCAATGCTTCAGGTACCTAGCAATTCATTTGTTCCCAAAACTCCTAAACAATATCTGTAGCATCGTCGTCAATTTATTTGGAAGTTTATTCTCTTGAATCCTGTTAAATCCTACCCTGGAAAACTAAATCTTTCACAAAGTCGTACTGAGCTTACAACCCTTTTGATTTTCCTACCTTTTTCCAATGAAGTCGTACCCCGATTAATGGGACATTTGCTGGTGGTTGCACTTCAGTGGGGAAGGTCGCTGGAAACGAATGGATGGACCCAGGCCTTATTTTAAGGCTCAATGAGAACCAATTTGTGCAGTGATAAATCCAAAATGTGCCATGATAAATGGAAAATTGTGCAGTGATAAATTAGTTGAAACAGCAACATAAAAAATTCATACGACAAAAAGTAACAAAAAATAAACAAACAGAACATAACGGTAATGGTATGAAAATTGAAGCAAACAAAAAAACAGATTCTGGTGTATAATAGTTCACAGTTACTATGTTTTAAAAATGTTTTCTCAAATCCTTTTCTGCGTCTTTTCTCTCCCTTTCTTCGATCATTTCACTGCTACAAAATACTTAATATGGACTTGATTGAGGCAGTATTCCCTTCATGCGGAGGGGAAAAAAAGAGTCGTGGTGGTATTTAAAACATTTAATCAAATTTAGCGGCACGTGAGAGCACTTTGCTGAGTGTCATTTTCTGCTAGTGGGTTGGTTACTCAGGGATATTCTGCTAGTAGGTTGGCTATATGTGTATTTCTTGTGCTTTTATATCATCGTACAGAAAGAGAATTTTCAGGATCTTAAACCATTTTAGGGCCTCAGAGATGGCAAATTCTCAAGGGCTGAATCACTTTTCTCCTGTAAATATAATTTATTTCAGGCTCTATCTATGTATAGGGATACCGGGGTATCTGTACATTAAACTTAATAGCTTTTTTAAAGTGGAAAACGCTGTCTTTTTTGACTTTATGACCTGTTAAAGCGAATTTTCCACGCTTCGCGCTATCAACAGTCAAAGTTTCACTGATAGGAACATCAGTTTTTCGAATCAATATCAGTAGAGTGCTTCATCGATAGCAATGCTCTGTTAAGCGATTGTAAGCAGTTTCATATTACCGCGGTTCTTTAAAAAAATTTCCATTTTCATAGGCAACGGCTGAGGCAAACAATCTGGCCGCTCTTGCTACGGCCAAGGATCAGTACAGCAGAGATATGGAAAAGGTATTCTCTTTTTTTTTGCTTTTGAAAAATAGTTTTGACAACCTTAGTATTACAATAGAAGGTTACACGCTTTCTTAATTTCAATTTTATTGAAATATGAAAACTGGTTTTCTTTAAAAGTTTGCAGCAGAGCGCAAGGCCCTGGAATAAGTCACAATTGCGCAAAAAACTATTCACTCGGCGTTCCAACCCCAATCCTACGAAATCCATTGGGCTAGCATCTCGCCTACCAGTCTTTCAAGTGAGTGTGAAAATTTTGGGTTGGTTGTGAGAGGATGGGTTGGTAGAAGTCCCTACTGAAGTGGCAGTAACTCTAGCGTATTCGAGGTGCAAAAATTGTTTTACTCTCCTTCTATTTACTGTATTCATTAAAGCTGTTAAGCTGAGTATTAAAGCTGAGTGTCATATCACTCAGTCAATGCCTTATTTCTATTCAGATTTGTGGTGGCGATACGCCTTACCTATCACCCACCGAACTTGAGGCCAAACATGGGAATAACGAGGCAAAGGCACTCACCTTGTTCCGCGCAACAAGAAAAATGGGCGGAGAAATATTCAGTCATGAATTTGAGGAGAAGCTCCGAGCTGATATGATGGAAATGTACCAAAACTTCGTCAAGCTAAATGATAGTAAAAACATTTTCAACTCAGCCCGCACACCAGCAGTGTACCTCGCCTTGATGACCACTGCCTACTTCCTGTCTGGTTTCTTCACTATGCTAGGTGTCTATTCATTTGCAAACATGTTCAATATTTGTCTGGGTCTCTGCCTGATATGCATCATTTTGTGGGCTTACATAAGGTTCAGTGGTGAACTGGTAGAGATCGGGCAACAGCTTGACTCGGCGGCTGAATGGATTTGGGACGAGGTATGATTATTTTATATTCTTTAAATTTAATTTATTTTGAAAATTTTATCTCGTGACATTGGATTCTCGTCGTCGTATTTCTTTGTTCCTGTATATCTTTCATAACAATACTCATTGCAAGATTCACAGAATCCGGCGGACAGCCTATCCTGCGGTTCTTCCTTCTCATACATTATGATTATTTTGCTTATGAATTCAATCACCCTTCAAGATTTGCAAACGAAATATTTGTGCGAGACTTGAATCCAATCTATCACAGTCAATACCCACTTTCTTCTTCTTAATGCGAAACCACCCAGGCCATCTCTGTCGCTGAGACCAAATTTTTAAGGTTGATATTGCCTTTTCAATTGCCGGTGCATTGTATGGAAAATTAGATGAAGATATTTAGGCCAATTTCACGGAATGTTTTAAAAGATATCTAAGTTTATTGCATTATTTGTGAAGCACGGTAGTACTAAAATTGTTGATAAATCGATACTTTTTCAGGTATTCATGCGATTATATGCACTTGCAGTGGAGCAAGGGACAAAAGCCATTGTCAACAGACAAATATCGAGGAAAAAGACCCAATGACCTGCTTCTGTCTTTGCAGTTCGAATTTTATTTCATCGAAAGATATTCTAACACAACAGAATAAACTCCCCGCTAAAGAATTCACCAATCGTTGTCGCACAATGTCTTCAAAGTTGTAACAAAGTATGCTCGGACTGTGGTAACTGCTACGTTTAAATGTCTTATGTATAAACATCGTTAATGTGTATTAAGAATGTTAGGTATTAGTTAATGATTGAAAATTGAAACAGCAAAAAACCTCGTAAAGAAAAATATGATACCACTGTAATTATGATTGTTATTATTGTAGCTGTAATTACTGGCCACTTCTGTCGTTTTTCAGTTTTTTCTTCTATTTTCTTGCCCAGTCAATGTTAAGTTAAGCATTGTTTTAAGTCAGCTTCTATGTACTGCTTTCAAGAACCTGCTTCAACAAACTTATGCCACGTCTTTTTTTGAAATTGTCAGGCAATCTTTGTAAATAAGCAAAGGAAGGTAATATTAATAAAAGCATTTGCTCGTTTGCTTGTTCAAAAACAACATTTATGCACAGTACTGTGCATTTAGGTCCATTGAATTAGGCAAAGGAAGCTATGAAATTAGGGTTGCAGCAGCAAAGGGACTTAGGCTATCATCCACCAAATGGTTAGAAAATTACCTAATTGATAGTTTCTCAAGCAATTAAAAATGCTTTCTTGTAATTTCAAACCAAAAGTTTTAAATGTTAACATAAATACGCCAAAAATCTCAGTGGTCAATTTTATTCCATTTACTTCGTCTAACACGCAAAAAGCACGTGCAGCAATGAACTGGTGTTGCCATGAGCGAATGTAATCGGCAATAATTTTTGAAAGCTGAAAAAACTTATTGGTAGCATGGTAATGATATTGTTTTTCTTATTGAGTTGCCTTCTAAGCCTTAAATTGAAAGAATTCTATGAACTGGCCAATTAGGCCGAACATTTTTCCACCGTTCTTTTATTAACACAAGACACTTGCCTACCAGCAGTTTAAACCATTTACAAAAGCAACGTACCTGATTGTGTCTATGAACATCTTTTATGATTATAACCTTGCATGTTTTGACAAACTGTGTCTACTTCCGAGGTCTTAATCCAGCAATAATATATTGAGTAACGAAGACATGGTTTGAAGGTGGTCGTAAGAAGTAACCAGGTGCAGTTCATATTTTACAAGCGCTGAAACACGTGGATTGTTGGAAAGAACGCCCCACGAGAATCCAATGCTGCATGTTGGACAGCTTCAGGGAGTTCTTTAAAATGTAAGAGCAGTAGATCAAACAGTTTTTGATAAACGCTTGTTTTTTCTAGAGATCATATGCATGAAAGTTATTAGGATCTTAAAAGTCCGATCAATGAATCTTAATCTTAAATTTAAAAGTCCGAACCTGTGTTTAATCACGAAGTTTCTCAGTGGAAACTTAATTCTAATCTTCATTTTTCACTTCGACGATATCTGCCTAAACTGAACCACCTTCTAATGCTCAGAAAGAATAGCTTGCTTTGCGCAAAACATGGGTTCCAAATCTCTGATTGGTTAAAAGATTCCAAGTCTTCTGATTATACTCAAATTCTCTGAACCACATTGACAAATCAGAGTTCAAGAATGACAACAAACGTGCCTCGTGGCTAGATTTAGAAACATCTATTTTTGAGAAAATATTTACAAGGGTAGCTCTAAACGCTCCAAGACTTTCCATAGTCAGTATGTAGTAAATTTATTATACAAATAGACAAAGTTTTCTCTAATCTATGTTAAAGAAATAAAAAACAGTATATGCTAATATTTATGATTTCCTGCTGGATCAATGAAGTCCGTCTTCGTTCTTGACATTAGCGGGCCTACGTGAAAATAGTAGACAAAGTATTTCTTAGCATGAAGGTGGGTGTTAAGAAAGAGTAATACGAAATCGATCCAAATAAATAACGGTAAAGATGAGAAGATTGTATGAATTAGACAATAATGCTTTTTCAACTATGCACCAAAATGGAAGCAGCAATGTGAGAGACACATGTGTAATGAAGCTAAGCAAGAAAGAGGTTTCACAAAACGAGGTTTCACAAATGAAATCGAGACACATCATTATGCTCGCATTATTATGGATTATTTGGTCAGGTTCCATAATACGGGTTTCACTATCGAAGATTTGTTAGGGAAGATAATTATTGAATGATATCGCGTTCAAAGGTAAAAATTTGTGGCATTGGGAAAGTATGAGAAGTATAGTATAAATAAAGTATGAATAAACGAACCTTTAGTAGAGTTGTCTAAATGGAATAAGTGACTTCTCGCGATTCGAGGTGGATATTTTTCTAAATTGCTAATCAGCCGCTGTTGGTAATCTGTGAACCTGAGAGGATTTTTAATTAAAAAGATGGATTTAAAAAACCTTTTTTAATTAAAAAAAACCTGGACAAAGTGGGAATCAAGGGAGCTATTAATTATTTAGCAAGGTAGACTTACTATTTTATATATATATTTTATACAGCTAAATCTCTCATGCCTCAGAGCCATGTCTCAAGAAAAATAGAGTAGAAATCATGCATATAGAAACAAAGTCTTGTTCTTGAGACAATGCAAATTGTGATAAGTTCCTTGCGAGTCAAGAAAATAAGAAACAAAATTGTCAGATATGCTGTCAATAAGATGAGAAAATAAAACATCAAGACAAATATTACCGGCGGAAACCTTTACAGGTAATAAAGAAGAAAACGGTGTGTAAATAGAAAATTTAAAATCATTATTTTTGCAGTTACACAAGCAAAGCTCAAAATTATTTTCCAAATTTTGTAACAGGTGCAGTAGTTATGAAAAAGCAATTGGACTATTCATGAACCCAACTTCCTCTTGTTTATAGTTAAAGGCTGTCTTTCAGAGCCCATTAATTGGTTTGCTACTCTAATTTCGACGACCCTCAACAAACAAAAGCAAATGAACAGTGCAACACTGGCTTTAAGATTTCATTGAAAAGTCACATCACGTTACCACGAGCTATTTTCTTCCCTTCATGCAACCACCCTGTGAAAAAGACAACGAGTCCTGTCAACAATCCTATTAGTATTGATCCCAGTATAGTACTATTGGTTTTAACTAGCAAAATGGGTTCAACCC
Source organism: Rhopilema esculentum (assembly GCF_013076305.1). The sequence continues at coordinate 8,749,671 of NW_027018682.1, read as the reverse complement.
CACTAACCCTCGAATTTCTATTGGCTTATAATCCTCTTGCATCACTGTGTTCACTCTGACGTCACTAGAATGGCCAAGATTTTCGAGATGATCTTCTTTAACATTCCTGGAAACAAAGGCAGTGAATAATTTTGCCAAAGGAAGTGAATAATTTTGCCACTGGACTTCAAGAAACTCTCATATAAACTAAAAATCATATGGGTCAATGAAGGGCACTGAATCCTTACTCCGTCGGCAAACTGACCTCATCTTGTTAGAATGGTTCCACTTTCAAATCCAACCTATATTTTCTTAAACTTATTAAGAATAATAAGAATAGAAGAATATAAGTAAAAATAATAGGATTGGAAGAAAATTTTGAGGTCTGTAGTAACAATGAAGAAAATTTTTTAAATGGTATGCCTGTGGGTTTAAAGGTTTTCATCCTCTGTCCTCAACAAAAAATCTTAGATTAAAGGTGATACTGGCCATAAGCAGGATTTTCGCAAATTTTCGAAAAAAGGTCTCTCGGAATTGGAAAAAATTGCAAGAGTTATCCTGGACTTATCGGCATCCAATTGTAAGCTGATAATTAATCGGAGAAAAATCCTGTTGCCCCAATGCATGCTGGCGATCGTATCCTGAAAATGCCTTATCAATACACTCCGTGATAAACCGAAACTTTCTCTCTTGAAGAAAGATTAGTGGAGTTGATGTCAAATTATCAACTAATCTTAAAATCTAAAAAAACTAAACTTCTTACTTTGATTGAAATTTCTTATACTTTGCAGAACCTGAACTCCGTAACCCAGCAGCAGGATATTTTGTATCTAGGCCTAAAGGTTGGTTGAACTGAGAGGTCTAGAAACAAAAACAAAATAATTATTTAGAAGTACAACCAGTATTCAGGGAAAGTTAAATGCCAATCGTTGTCTTGTTGATGACCATTTTAGATCTTTTATTTAGCACGAAAGTGAAGGAGAACATGGGCTCCCTGAGCCCCCTTTTCCCCTTTACTCATTTTAAATTCATCAACATTTAATTTGCTAGTGTCTGGAACCCAGCGTTTCTTGGATTACGTGATATATGCGTATTAACAGAGAAACAGAAAGCAACAAAGCAGCAAGAACATCGATTTAAATAACTAACATGTTCCGTTTTGTATCTCAGTAGGTCTGTGCCAAGAGCAAAATGGGTTGCTTTGTCTTCAAGAAGTTGCTTCTCTGCATCAGTTACAGACGACCGTAGACATCTGGAAACTGGTTTAGCGGTGTGCTGTGACTATAAAAAGGATGGACTTAAAAAGCATTTTTCAGAAATTTCTATACCTATTGTTAAGTTATAAGAGACACATTAAACGGTTCATTCATCTTTAAAAGTCGTCTTTCATGCTTTGTACTTTTTAGTTTTTTAGAAGGAAATACTCAAGGTATCTGTGCAATAGATAGACTTTTGATGCTCATTAGTGAATTTTGGAATTATGAATTTAAGCACAAAGTAGAAACTTATATATGTGATTTTAGCAACATCTAAACTGCAAACAAATCCATATGATCCACATAACACAACTGTGTATTACTGAATTGAAGAAGTTCCCAAATGGCACATTCTTGATGACATGGCAGTCAGATCCAAAGGTAATTAGGCTAATGTAGAAAATGATACCAACTGGCTCCATCTTTACCTTTGCTTCTGAAATTAGGGGAGAATAGCGAGGCTTGAGAAGAGCAGCATCACTGTCTAAGTATCGGTATTTGGAAAGTGGTGCCGTTTCGTGTTTTGTAGTAAGTGAATCTTCAATTGGCTTTAGGTAGCTGTTCCTTGTGACTAAGGGACGAAAAGAGAGTTATGTGCTGCTTTCCTATGTACATTTGTTTTATACGTATACTATACATCAAACGAAATATTGCCTATGAGGAAGCACCAGAAAAATACGTCTACAGAAAGCAAACATCGAAGGGGATGGATGATTTAAACACAAAATTTTCATTTAACTTTATGACAAAACTTTCAATCCATGAAACTACAATCCGATATGGTATTGCTAATAGTGCCAAAAATCAGTGATTTTACTTTGCTAAAAGAATTTCTTTTAAGGAGGGGAAAGCTTAAGACGCTTAAAAGGGTGCCCCCAACTGATATGGACAGAGGCAGCGGCAGACTACTGCTCATTAAATGTATACCACTACCTACTACCAAAGAATAAGTTTCTTGTTTTTTTGAAAGTTTCTTCTTTAAAGTGACATTAAAATTCATGTCAAAACAACCAAATGTCAAAGTGATTATTTTGAAGTAGTTGCTTAAAAACTCCAATGAACAAAATTTGTGAAAAAACCTGAACAACTGTGAAATGTAACATATATACAAAACGTTATGTACAAACAAATGCCATTATTCCGGGCCGTCCATATAGAGAGTGCTCGGCGTGACACCTGACTTGGAAAAAATTCCGTCGCAAAAATGAGGAGTTTTTGCCATCTAGGAGTGTTTTGCATGTAAATTTTCAAAGTGTTGACAACCAGGGGCGTAGCAGGCGTGGGGGGGGGGGGTGTTGGGGATGTGAACTTTCAGAAAACTCGCCGGTAGATTTACATTTTCAACAAAAGAATTTCATGCCAAATGTAACAAAACACACCCCACCCCCCCTCAGTAAGAAAGGTCACATTACGTCACTGTCGACAACTGAAGGATGGCTCAACAACTATATCGGCAAATAGGACTTGGATACCTCCTTTGAGCAGAAAAGCTAGCGACGACTGCACCATTATCTTAGGAGAAGTTCATTATCCTACATTTGCCGATGTATATACCTGTATATTATCAAAGTAAAAACCATTGCAGCATACAATAGAAGAGAACTAAGCAAATAAATAAACTAATGAGAGTAAAAATAAAACCCTATCCAAACTTAATTGAAACTTGAACTTTTTGCAAATATATTTTAACTCGTTTAATCGTCGAAAGTTTGGATATTTGCTTGACGTCATAAGCAAATCAGAACAGGTTTGACGTCATAAAGACATCAATACTATGTGTGATATTGGGATTGATACAAGTTTATGATACTTATAAAAACATACTTGTTGTGAGTGAGCTTGAGCCCGATCTTTTGTTTGAAACTATGGTGGGCTTCAGATGATTTTCAGCATTTCGCATCTGTTTAGAAACATAAAATATTTATATGGCAGGTAAAGAATTAGAGCTGAAATCAAGTTAAATCATAATATATTTTGCATTTAATCAGGATGGTAAGAATAGGACATTTAAAAAAGAGAGTTTGATACGTACCTTATTTCTGGTTAAATCAATTGATCGGTCCTTGAAAAAGAATGGGGAAAAATTCAATTTTAATGTTATACAGAACGGTTAATTTGCTAATTGGTAGGGCTTCTAACTTTCTGAGAAAAACGTCGCAAATGAAAAATACCAAAAGTTGTGCTTGATACTAACGTATTTTATTTATATTGCTCTGATTGGTGCAAGTAGCTACTTTTTAAGGTAAAAATTAACACGTACCATTTTCTCAATTTCCTTACTGAAAGACAGAAAATCAGATTTATTTGTTGAAAACTTCACAGAGCTGCCATCACGTGGAAAAACCTGGGGAATAGTGAAACTATCAAGTTGTTTGTAAAGTTGTATAAAAAGGAAAAAAAGTAAGGAAGAGGCCTAAGGGGTAAGAGGATAGTAAGGAACAGCATTGGCGAAGGTGCAAAGGATTATGAAATATCGTCATTATCAAGAGATTCGATGAACTTTCATTGTCATCCTGTCTTTAATACCATCACAATCTGGTCATTTGATCAGCACTTTTAAGGCTCATAGAAATGATAATTGTCAGAAAAACATCGCAATTATTTATGTGTCATTCAAAATAAAGTTTTGCAAATTTTAGAGAGCAGATACTTTCCCAAGTGATACACTACAATAAAGGAGTTTCTTCAAATACATATATAAAAAATCAGCTTACTATTGAAGATGGTGGGGCATCTGCAACATATCTTTGTTTGATGGACTCATCTTTTTCTGTTAAGAAATCTATTGAGAGAACGAGAAATCAGATGTGTGTTTTCGCTGAAAATATTTTAATGTTATGTTATGTGAATACAAGCCACCTCTTTCTATATTTTTCTAGTTGTTGTTTCTAATGCTGATAAATAAAGAAACATTACCTTTTTTATAAAGTGATGTCCTTGTTCCAGTTACCATGTGACCACTTTTCTTAAATAAGGAATAAGTTGTGTTAAATTATATCACCAAAAAAGAGAGGGACTTAGAACTATTTATCATCTTTTGATGAACATTGGATTGGAGCAGCTTTTGAACATCGAGTAGATTGTAGCGCGTGTTCACTATAAACAAGGAGATTTTTGACAACGGTCCATATGTTGCCACCACTTCGACTGATAAAAATCCTAGTCATAGCGACTGACATCATAACACAAAGATGGCTATCGTTCAGATATTATAGCAATGAACCCATAATGTTTTTCTGTAGCAGATCTGGTTGTCATTGAGAATTTTGTATATTTTATAGATACGTCTGTTTCAATTTTAAAGAGTCTCCCTTACCTTAAAATTAGTTATCTGAAAATTCACTGCATTAAAATGAAGAGGCCCACTAGCATTTTTTAGAGAAAAAGCATTTTTAGATAACTCGTTTGATTGCTACGCTGATTATGATTGCCATCAAAACTAAGAAAAAGTCAGTATCCATAAGAACTCACTTCTATATGTGTTTTCACGTAATCTGGAAGATCTGGAGAGAAGCGAAAATTAAAAAAACACTTTTGGAGGAAACTAGACTTGAATTGACAGAAATATAAAATTAAAATTTTTTATGAATCTCGGAGAAAATAGATAGCAAAATTAACTTAAAATAGTGTTTGGGAGGTTGAAAAACTTGCCTAGGTTTTTGCTAAAGAAAAACCTTGTGCAAACATCAACTCGAAGGAAATTTTCCTTAAATTTACAAACAGGATTGCATCATTTATGAAGATCAAGGTATTAACGCTGGTATGAATCCATTTCATGCATAAGATATTTGTCTCATGTCAAATGACGGATATATAATGAATAAATGGGTAGTACTTTGATCCTAAAAATCTTCATCTTAAAAACCAGCTCATTAATCATACTTGACTGCAGTTTTAGTGTTTCAAACTTACATAAAAGTGCACCTTTTATGTCTAATCTGTGGCTCAACGAAACCGACGGTGAAATTAATATACTGCCAAGATGGGGATATTCTTTAACCTCTTTTAATGCAAAACCAGGTTTTGCGAATCAATTAAGATTTCAGAACAATCTTAACATACAAACCTGCAAGTGATTTCTTCACCGACTTTCCAAATGACCTAAAGTTTAATACAGCAGATGTCAAAGCATCCTAAACAAATCGATTGAAGAACAGCACACAAGTTAGAAATGAATTCTATTCTTAATGATCATTAGCATCAATATTTCAGAGAGTAATCTTACAAAACATTTTTATGTTGTCTTAAGACCAGTAGCCCTTATCAATTTTAATATGGATTAATCTTTAAATGTTGAGATTTGCTCCGGTCAGTGGCGGCGCCAGGGGGTGGTATGGGGGGGGGTCTGGTCTACCTACATGGTCTACCTATTTTTTCTTAAAACGGATAAAAACGAGCTGGATAGGGGTAGATAAAATTCCCAAAGGAAAGTTAACCTGGCACAAAGCACTGAAACGAGGCAAAGGGGCGTGGTTTCTCTGACAACGCCCATAACCCTCTCACTCTGTAATAGCTGGCACCGCCACTGGCTCGGGTGATGAATCAAACATTATAAATAACAAAATTCCTGTCTTGATATCATTTCTTGTAAACTACCTTGAAAACTGAAATATGTTCGCAGCTTCTGTGTTACATTTCCATCACTTTTATACGATTCTCGTTCAGTTGCTTTTATTGCTAAGAATACTATTGCGACAATCATTATCCCAGTTTGAGATTCTATAATAGGGTACATTGTAGGTTTGGGTACAAATTTTGTTGTTCATTAATCTTTCTTGTTGAATTGCCTTCCAATTATGTTTTCGTTGAAAATTCGAGTAAGCGCCCGTTTCTGAAGGTTGAAGGAATGGGCGCTTATTCGGGGATTGGGCGCTTATTCGAGGGGGATATCATTCAATAACTTCACCTCTAGGGTGGGCGCTTATTCGAGGGGGGCTCTTATTTGAGAGGGGCACTTGTTCGAGGCATTACGGTAAACAATTCTTCGAAATTGAAAATAAATAAAATTAAGTTGCTACTCTGTTACCTCGTGTGTCCTCCATTTTTATTGGATTGCTCAGCATTTATAAAGTCCCCAGCTGTTACTGAATTTTTGACGGTATTTCTCGTGATATCGTTCCAGTCACCGCTTTTAAATATGTTTGATTTCTGATTGGTTGGCTCTGGCAAGCTCTGAGAAGTTTCTTGAGAGCAAGAGTCTTGTTTGTATGAATCAGAAGTCTCTGTCGAAAGCCTTCAAAAAACATGTTTGAGAAATGATTTCTCTGATAATTTCAATGACAATTTTTTCTGTAAATCGTAGCATTAGACGTAAATACATAAAGCCACATTCACTTACAAAATACTAAATTTGTATTTTCAGATAACTTCAGCCTAATGTCTTTAGTACAAAAAAAACAGAATGGTGTTCCTCGTCAATTCAACTACTTGATGTTAATAATATCATCGTAGGCATGTCTAAAGGTCAAAACGGTCTAGCAGAAGTCTCCCTTCGACTGAAAATCTTGTGAGCCAACCATCCTCTCTTGAAGTAAAAAATTGTGTCTTTTCATCAGTCTATCACCAGCCCCCATTTCTTCACTTGCTGTTTATAACCATTTTGCCTTTTTTTCTTCAGTGTACCCATGGATAACATTAATACTCAAGTTGCCCAAGAGCCCCAAGAATTAAATCTTCATAAATATTTTTTGAAAATCGCTATCCATTATATAAAACACTTGTTGAACTTACTTCTCTTTGCAGGATCCCAGGTTGAAATGGGTCAAACGGACATCTTTTGTGCGTGCCTGGGTTTCAGCACGGTTCGCTTGATCAAAAGGCAACTGAATAAAGAGCAAAGCTAATCAAAATACAGCTCGATTCTAAACGAGGAAAATGTAACATAAATGAAATTTTAGCAAAATCTTATTTTGTATATGTTGAATAGTTGACTTACAGAATAAAGAACACATGTTATGTCCACTGCACTAGAAATTTGCTAGATCAGCTTAATTTTTTAGGACAATGCTGCATGTACGTATGTAGAATTTGTGTCTGTGCTTCTTTTTTAAAAATGTTACAAATGTGCAAACAAATTTTAAGGGAGATAGAAAAGTAAAAACACTAGGTTGCGGAATCTAATTGTTTTAACGTTCTTTATGGTAAGACTACACACCTTTCCGTTGTTGTTGTAGCTGTAATGATACATCGATGACGTGTCAAAGTTTCTTATGTTATAGTACTTTGGGCAAAAATCCTGGAAAGGATGAAAAAACATGGTAGCTACAAAATACATCAATGCCATATGTTTTGTGAAAATAAATTAAGTAAAAACAAATTTAATGAGAAAATCATTAGTTTCAATCAACAGGGATTGGACCTAAACGGCTTTTCACTCAATAAACTGTACTGTAGAGCGAACTTCATTGAAAATTGATTTAGGAAAAGAAAGGTATTAAAATTAATTTCTATTTAGATCTTTTTGAAAGCAATTGAAAAAGATAATGCGAAAATTTGTGCGAATATTTGATTTATAAAGCTTGCAAGGAAAAAAATATATTTCAAAATTGCTCTACATTCCATTGTCAAAATCAAGCTGTAAGGTTAGGCCCTAAAGATTTCTTGCAAGTACATTTCACTTAGCTCCGCATTCTAACTTTAGTCTGGCTGCTCTTGTTATCTTTTCTAGCAGCTAAAAAACCTCCTGGGTCATTAGAACAGAGTTGCGAAAGTTATATAGAGGCTCCAAACAAAACAACGTCGAGGAGGAGATACTATTGTGTTAACTGGCAATCACCATCGTTGCTAGATCATTGCATATTTTTTTTTTCATGGTTTTAAAGTCAAAACCAGCTTGACGATTGATTGGGTAGAACGCATTTTAAAATTCCGAAAACAATTCGGTAGGTTTAATTACTTCTAAAAAACATTGCTTGAGTTAACCTGCAATTTTCATCAAATGCTAAGAATATCAGTTTGCACGCTAAAGTTATAAGGATTAATTATCAATAATGTAAAAATAAATGATAAAACTTGCAATTCTTTTGAACAAATCTTTCACATAAAAGATTTAAAAGAAATCGAAGACAAAATCAATTGTAGCAAGGTAAGTTGATAACCATCTTGCACTGTCAAAGCTCTACAAAGAAGTTCTAATTTCTAAGCCCACATCATAACCACAAATCTTGGATTAACCCCTCATATGGAACTTTGGGTGTAACTCTCTCATCCTCGATTTCTAAGTCGCTTTCATTAGGAACAGCAAAATCATAAATATTCAAAAGATGGCTTTCTTGGTGTTCGAATCGTCTGACAAAGCAACAAGAAAACTTTGATTGCATTTGCTGTTAAGATGGACCTGAGATAAGAAGGTGATCTATGTTGCGAGAGATGAGTATCAGGGCTAGCACTGGACATGTGGGAGTCACGCAATTTAGCAAATCTTGTATGCAATTGTAATAAATCTGGACCTGATATGATCAGTAAAAGCTGTCGATAAAAACAATAGCCGGGAATCTTGTCCTTCCAAACTGTCAAAGAATCTTATTGAGAGAAAAGCATTTAAAGATATGGTACTGTGTTATCAGTTTAAATCTATCGGCTGAAAATTCTAGGACAGGTTTCTTTGCATTTTTCAGGCACAGGTTTGCCCTAGAAAGGTTGTCATGAAAATGATTTCCTGGACCGGCAAAAATTGTCATGAAAATAGATATATTCTCCTTATCCTTAAATTTTTATATCAAGAGAAAATTGAGTTTATCAATCAACGAAAAGAATTTTTGATTTTTGATAATAATTTTTTACGAAAACAATCAGTTTCTTCAATCTTCAATAACAGTACATGCATCACATTTTCATAATTTTGTTCAAGATCAGTTTATGAAATATTTCTGGTAGGCACATCCTCGACGCATTTCTTCAAAGTAGACCTATCTTGATGTTACGAATGGTTTTATGCAATCTTGGCATACGGGATTTATTTGAAGAAAACTAATACTGAGACAGAAAAACATATCCTTTTAGTAGTCACTAGATGAGTTCTAAGAAAGAGGTGGAAATGAAGAACAAGGGTTCGCATATTTTAATGCTAAAAGACGGTGCAAAGAAAGATGATCATGAATTCTGCTTCAAGACACAAGTGATATTTGAATAATCTATGATTTTATCATACACTTACAACAATGTGAATCTCTCTGTCTATATTCCCTTTTATGGGACTAACACGTCGATTTTGCATTCCATAGTCTCTGCTTGTTAGATCATACTTGTAAGAAAGATCTTGACCAAAGACATGTGAATTTTGATGCGCGCCAGGTCTTGTCTACCGAATCAAAGAACATGGAACTAATGTTAAAAAAGCAAAAAAAAAATTCTAGAGTAAAAATCAAAATAACTTTTCATGAATGCTTTTGAATTCAACAATCTGACAATACCAATAGACACAAAATCATACACAATAAATTCAAGACCGGAGAGAAAATAGTAGATTAATAGGCATGAAGGCGAACAGAGAATGACTAGGTCAATTAACAAGTTATCTGAAAAGACTGCACCAAGTTCATGAATGCATAAATGAACCATTCAGGAAAAATTGCCTGGCGAAATTCATAAACCTTATGTATTGAATTTGTGAATAACAGTAAGTGAAAATTTCAATTATTAAGCAACTAAATTCAACAAAATAGATTTGCAATAAAGTGAATAAATATAGATGATATGGCAGTTGAGAAAAAGGTTATGTAAATATCGAATTTCATCATGACACGAATAAGCTAATGATTTACCTTAACTGTCTTAGGAAGTTAGCTATTCACAGACAAAGGGGAAATCCCCAATTTGACAAATTTTAAAAGATACCTTAAAAGAGGAACCATCTTTTTTTCTCAAACTTTCTTCTCTCTGGAAATTAAGATAGACATGTGAAAAATTATTAAAAGATGTGAAAAAGCTCTATTGCAATCCGTACAGTGAATTAGTCCTGTCCACCTCCTATCAGCAACTTCCAGCAGTGTTCAGTTATCCCAAACAGAATGTTGGAATAGAAGGAGAGAAGAAAAGCTTTACAGAACATATGTACCCCGTATCACGTTTTGTCTCTTCTGGCATTGCTATTATTTGAGGCGAAAATCAAAGTCAATTTGAATGTCCAAGGTTTAAAGAAGATATTGCCTAGCTATTTGCTGATGATGTGATTGCAATGATTGCAGTGATTGCAGTGATTGCAGTGATTGCAGTGAAGAAATATAAACGGTCAGCGGCATAAGTTTACATTTGCAAAAATAGCATGCGACAAAAGCGTGGTCAGCTAAAGAACTTGAATGTAGCAGACGAAGAAGCAGCGAAATGTCTTTCAATTGATGACGATCCAGACTAAATGACAAAATTCATCGCAAGGAATAATTCAAATTAAGAATTCATTGGTTTTATCTGCTTTTTTGCTTCTATACAAGTGAGCAAATTCTTCTAGATTTTTGAACGAGGATGTAAATTTTTTAAGTTTCCTTTTTCATCGGAGATTAGCCGGGAACGTCTGGCGGGCCATTCAAACTAAATGAAAACCTAAATCAATTAAAAATTCATCGCAATCCACTGGTGAAAACAGCATATAGCTGGCAAAACCAAAATCAAAGGCAAAATACTCTTTGTCAGCTTGCATTCATTTTAAGCCTTAGGAGATTTGTGGGAAATACTACCGGTTAATGAGAAACCAAAAGTCTTGATAATATTATCCACATAGGCCGCTACCCTGAATTTCACAGCATCCGTCGTGTGAATTGTTTGAAATCATATTACTAAAGAAGAAGTGGAAATCAGGTGAAATTTGTGGCATTTTTAACCAAAATCCTTCGTGGAGACCAGAAGAGATTATAATGACATTTACTGTATCTCTCAGTTAAAGGGGAAATTAATTAAATACCAGGCTTCTACAATCTGCAGTAGTGGTGAGGGGCAAAAAACCTTCAGGTTTACTTTATTTTCATAGGTTACGAAAATTGAATGTCAGAGAACATGGAGAACAGCTCAGTAGCGGTGTCATGTAGGGGGACGAAGGGGACACGTCCCCCAAGTTTTCGGCAGGATCAGTTTTTTTAATTCGTCTAAATTCGATGAGAAAATGTTGGGGGAGGGGTCATATTTTGACAACGTACTTTTTGTGATGTAATTCTGTGATTTTCAAACTGCCTTTACGTACCCAAAAATTAGTCATCTGCGTTCCCTTTGGATAAAATTGGCGTTCCTTGTTGATAAAAGGGTGTTTTCTGGTGGTAAGAAAGACGTGGCTTAAAACTTTTTGCTTTGTCCCCCCTCGATCTTAGTGGCTGGCGCCATTATTGGAACAGCTGATACCAGATCGGTCTCTCAATGTCGCCAACATACAGAAAGGCGAAATTTTAAATGCTTCCCAAAATTATTTTTCAATATTTATTAAAATTTAAGGAACTTTCGGGCACTTTTAAATAACATTGGTTAACTGTAACGAAGGATTGTTGATCATAAAAAACATTTAGGAATATCATCTACCTTTTCCCTTTAAGAAATAAAGCTGTTTTATCTAATTATGAGAGCGTCAAAGTATTGCAACTCTCTGTATGTTAAAAAATCAGTCGCCCCTATGTAGTTTTCATATCTTCTATATTTTCAAGAACCTTAGTAAGTATGAGCTCAAAGACTGATATGAAATTGAGAATTGTGAACACGTGTTTGTAATGTATTATCACAGATAAAATGACACTCTTTTGTCTGACGGCAATAATTAAATCATTGCACATGTCTTGGCCAACCTTCAAACTGCTTTTTCCGTGAAATTTTCTTCAGGTTTGTTGGTCATCCAATGCATAGATTTTATTATTGCTACATTTGTCAAGTCGTTTCTATTTCAACGCAGGTTTGGAAAGCACAAATGTTGACAAGCTTCCATTTGAAATTTTCTAACACATGAATACAAGAATATAAAACAGCGACCATTTCTTTGGTTGTTTATCTTACAAAACTCTTTCAAAAGCGATCAGTGCACTTGCAGGATGTTCGCAGATGTTTAGCTGAGATTCGTTCCTGCGCGATAAAACACAGCAAAGTCAACCAAGTGTACGTGACACAAGGTTTTGGTTACTATTTTGCGAGTCCTTCACTCCAGGGAGTAAGCTTAGCTTCACCTGTCGCGTATATACAATAAATGCTATTTTCGGGTATTCTTTCGATTGTTTCATTAAATTGGCATGACTACCTTAATCGTCGCTTCGGTGAATTTGGAACAAAGACGAATTGTACTCATTTCACAAGAGTTAAAGTAGACCATAGTATGAGTAGACGCAAACCGCGAAAAATCGAAACAGACCAGTTACTTCAAAGGCTTTTCTATTTATTCCAGTGATATTTTCTCTCGCATTTGTGGACTTATCATTTATTCATCAAACTTCGTTTTCTACTAATTCTTCAACTTTATCAAACAAATGTACAACTTAAAGAATAAGTTTTGCTTTCCACATTGGCTAGAACAGCCCACAGTTAACTTCTTGCTGATATGTAAACGATATAATTTAGTTTTCTAATCCAAATAATTAGCTTTTAAAGTCAAGACTCTCTTGCATCCTTAGTACTACGAGTGATTTGAATTCAGAAGGGCTTGAAACGTGATGGTATACTTGATGTGATCATAGCAAGAAACAACTTCAGAAGAAGGAAGGATAATGCATCGCAGAGACTCGCTTCAACTGAGCAAACATTGCAAGAAAATCACATAGATGGCGACTGATCAAATAGCGATTGATCGTATAGTACAGAATTACAACACAAAATAGTTCCAATAAAACAAAATAATGATTAAATCAAAACAATCATACCGCAAACACGTCTTTGACGATCGAATTATAGTGAGTCTCCCAATTGTTTCCGCGTTGGTTGTAGTCACCTTTCTGAAGCACACTGTCCTTCAGATTTAAGCCCTTAATAAACTGGTACCTTGCCTGTCTTTCTGGCCCGTACAAATCGCTCCGGTAAGCATGCATTTTCGAATAAACTTGTAAAATCAGATGGTGGCGTGAAGGCCCTTCATCAGGTTAAGTGCGGTTATCAAAATTGGTAAACCATAGTGTACAGTTGCCTAGCAACATGATCGTGTCATTAGACGCATCAGAAGATGCGAGGCTCCTGTGCAGCACAAATTTGTAAAAAATATTGTTTTATAATTTCATCAGTATCATACATGAAATGGAATGAATATAATAAATTTGTTTAAATATCTTCAACATACATTAGATAAAGAAATTACTTAGAAATAAATTAAAGCCATCTAAATCAGCCTCAAGAGAAACTGCAACACATCAAAAGCAGGTTTTTCGAGATAAAACTTGGATTAGCCCTAAGTACTAAAAGTTTCTTAATTTGGCATCCAAATTTTGGCGTTTTAGACTAAAATCTTTTTAGTTGGTCTCTTATTTTGGGACCTAAAATTGCCTTATTGCTTTGAAGTTGAGCATTTTTCGAAGAAAAACAAATGCAGATCAACATCGTTTCTTCAAAGAAAACTGAACAAAATAAAAACTTTTGGACTCTCTCTTTAAACATAGAATTTTTTCAGTTTCTGAATGTTTCTTGAGCCTAGTACCTAGTACTGAAGTTTCGTAAATTTTTGGGCATCCTTGACGAGTTTCTTATAAACCAGTTTCTTTAACTAAAAGAACGTGTACTGCTGAAACTGTTTCTTTGATTTTTAATATGGCTTTTAATCTGAGTATCTTAAGGTTTACTGATTCGAAATAGCGATAAAATTCTTCATTGTAGAATCACTATTTGGCAAGAGACACAGAATTGAACCTAGGCTTTAGAACTGACAGCTTTTCTTTTAGCGCTTTTAAACGATCGAGAGAGAGAATGTGCAAAAAGAACAAATTTTCTGCCTGTAAACGACTGAAAAAAATAATTGAAAGAAGATGCAACAAAGGTATTAAGAAGTATATTTCCGGAAGAAAAATAACAGTACTTTAGCTCGAGCTCAGCTACCACAATTTGGGGTCTTCAAAAGCTTTCCTGTTCAGCTAATGTACTAAAATTTCAAGGCTACATTAGATCTGTCTTGGACACAGATATGTAAGTTTTTCATGGGTAACTTTTATAAGCCGAGAACGGTTCGGTTACCGCGTGGGTTGGAAAGTATAATACAAAAAGAACCTCTCATTTATTATAATCTACATTGAAACAACATATTTCTAACGGACTGTCACTTTCGAAGTCGTCACATCTTGTTAAAATGCGCTATTATCAAACAAGGACTGGGAAGAGTGCAGAGTGAAGCTGCGTCTACAAACCAGCTTTCCAAAATACCAGTCCAGTTCTTCTAGCCCATAGCTACAATCACTGCTAAAAGCCTTGGAACACTAACGTCAATTTCAAAGGCAAATTCAGCCATCCCCATCTCCCCTAGAAACAATGTTGTTGAGTACCTTTTTTCTTGTGGCCTGCATGATATTTCTCTATACTTTCAACATTGTTCCGGGAGGGGGAAGGGAGACGGAAGTAGTAGTATGCGGGAAAACAAATGAAAAAATAGAAAAACACAGCGTTAAGTATTGGGTGTTTCAAGTAATTTTGACAGTGACTGTATATCGATTTCGTCGTGGGCGTGACTAAGTCAATACCTTCTCACGTACAACGCAAGCTTCTACTGATGCACAATCGTATTGATGTCTTTTTGCCAAATAGAAAAATATAGAGCACCATGTAATGTTTTACTTCATGTGTACTGCTTTAAAAGTTCTGCATGACAAATTACAACTAGCATTTATCAGCAACAGTTTCGTCTTGGTTAAAGTTGTGCCAGTATTCAGCTCAATTATTAATGGCAAATATTCTTGATCCAGGGGTAAAGTATTTCAGCTCCGTCGCCAAAGTCTGATAAATCGTTGTCTCAAAGTCTTGTTAAGCAAACAATAGCAAATCGGATTCAATGTTGCATTTACCGACATGAGCGTGAAGAGCCAGTTTGCTGTTTTCCCGCTTACACTTTTATCCGTCAGTCTGATAAAAAACAAATTGAAAGCAAATGGCGTGTAGCAGATCAATGTTGCTACAACTACCGCTGCGATCATGTTAGCTGATGGCCTCTTTCTTGGCTGAGAACCATGTATGCTTGCAACCTGTTGCTGTATTGATCTCCTTATCTTATGGGCTTCGTAATATATTCTAAGGTAGGCAGTTGCAATCAGGATACATCCAGATAAAATGAAAAACCCAGCAATAAAAAGAACATAATGTCCTATGCCACCAACGTGATTAAGAACAGGATGACAAATGGAAAGAAACCAAATGCATGCTAGCAAGATTGACCATACGAGAGATTTGCAATGGCGCTCGTAGAAGAATGGGTATATGATGCAAAGATACCTCTCTCCGGTAGCTAGGACTAACGTCAAGAATGATGACAGGAAAAGAAGAAGTGCTGCGTCAGCTTGAAGATGTGCAATGAGACAGAATGTTCCTGTGGAAATCTGAAGAGCTTTGAATACTACATCGGCGAGCAGGACAATGAAGCCATAGAGAAGATCGGACACGCAAAGACTCAAGAGAATTTCCTTCGCTGTACCGAGCTGAGAGAACATTTTTCTAATAACAATTATCTCTGAGGCATTGAGAATCACAGCGGACAAAGCCAGAATTATCTCCAGGCATAAAATTGTAATAATATGACTTCTATTGTCCGCATCGGACGGATCTAATACCCAAGGAAGTTTGCATAACATTGAGGTTTTATTTGTAGACATTTTGAGAAATGATGCTGTAAAAAATAAGGGCAAGCTGAATGCGGGTATATTGCCGAGTGGTGTGTGTGTGATGTTGAAGCTTTTTGAAATACCTTTGCTTCAAGAAATTTCCTGTCCTTCGTTAAGTGCAAGCCCTTCTTCGTATTTCTGTTGCTTTAAAAAATCCTTGCTTTAGACGTAGATCAATCAATTTCTTTATCTTACGAATTTAATGATCAAACTATGCGTACTGTGGAGTATTCAGTGAACGGCTGTTGGGATTTGCAAATGGTGGGAAACTATCACCTTCTTGTGTTGCAAACATTGCCTTCAGGTCTTCAGCTCTCTAGGATTTTCTGATGACAAAAATCTTTCCCTAAGAAAAATCAAACATAAAAATTTTAGTAATTTTTTTGAAAAGTTTGAGTCTTTAAGTAGAAATTCTTACTGTAAATTAATACAATCTTAACTTTGGTGAACTTGAATTTTCTCAAAATAATGATGTTGAGGAGAATCTAAGAAGAGCCCTCTCCTCTTCGTCAACTTTCTGCAGGGGCTTTCAGTTAGACCCTTGATCAGAGCCTGTAGATCTGATTGTTCATTACTTATCAATGTTATCCTCTCCACCTTCCGTATTATTCCCATAAACTCAGCAGGCAAACGGTTATCGCTTTCTTCAAAGCGCTTTTGACCGTTAACGATGGCACGTAAGGCTCAGAAATTTCTCCTATCATCTAAATACTCTTAAAGCTTGGACAGATTACCAAAATATCTATCGTTTACATCACATGCGTTTCGCTTCATTTTAGATAGTAAATGCACCAAAATAAAATTGAAACTCACCAAGTCTTCAAATTAGTAAAAAATTCAAATCAAGTTGCTTTCCAAAACTAATGACATGAACTAAACTGATCAATTTTCTGAAGAAAAATAAAGACAATGTACCTCGAAGGCTACGGACGAATTTGTCAGGATGAATTCTTGACAGTGACCAACATCGTGTGCAATGTCATTAGGCTGGGTGTATTCCTTTACCAAAATCCTAAATCAATTATCTCCTCGCGCAGACAGGCCATCGATAAAAGTCAATATTTGACAATCAACTTTGACAAAAAGATCACCTGTTACTAGAATACTTTGTTGTACTGCAGCTATAAATACACACCTTCAAAATTAGTCTTTTCTTCTCTACATGCTTGAGTCACGTGAGATCAATTTCTGATCATCCAATCACCGTACTATAGTCTGGTCCTCCTATCTTATTTATGCACTGCAAGTGTTGAAAAGCATGATCCTCTCAAGATATCGGATTTTATCGGATTTTCGGGGTCAGCTTTTTAGGTGGTTAACTTAAAATTTGGAAAATTACAGAACCTAGAAATATTGATTTTAAATTTTTAATTTACACTTTTGTAATATTTTTGTTTATCTTTTCTTTCTCAACTCTTAGGTGGCAGATTCTTCAAATATAGCTGCAAATTGTTTGACTGGCCTAGTCGACCTGTAAAATACTTTATCATTGTTATTAACGATTATATTGATGATTTTATAGCACCTATTGCATTGTTTCAAAAGTACAAGTTACAATAGAAAATAAAGGGAATCTCAAAGATCATTTACTTGTAAGATTATTATCCGTAGTGAGGTTAAAGTTGCAAAACTTTTGTTAGGAGCAATTTCGTAAGCACGAGGATAAATACAAATTGATAACAAAATCAAAAGTCAAGATCGCAGAAAGAAATATCTCTGATCTAAATCTTCTGTTGATGCAAAAATGGAGCTGGGAAGCCTGTAATGGTTCTTTCAGGGAATGTGGACAAACTGATGTGCCAAATGTCCAGAATTAGACTGATTTAAAGTATTCGGCAATTCCAGGGCTATTGGTTTTTTTCTCCAGCAGTAAAAGTACTGTTCTGTAGGATCTTGATTAAACAGAGTATAGCCCTAGAATGGATTACACATGGTTGGTTAGTATTATCATATGGTTGCTATATTCTCAATAAAAACATCTGGAAGTTAGCTTGCTATGGCAGTTCTTTTAGCCACAGAAAAGCATGCGACAACAGAAGTTAATAATGTGCAAGAATCGACGGCAAAAAGTTTACATTTTGCTGTATAGAGAAGGAAATTGCAAATTAAATGTTTATTGATAAAATTTCCTTACCATCCCATTACATTAAACTTGGGAAGAAATCATGTTTATTCTAATGAACAATAAAGCAAGGATTTCTAGGTAAATATAAGGTGTTTTTCTCGAAGTTCTTATGTAAGCGGCATCAATTTTAATAACTTGAGAAAATTATTGCTTTGATTAAAAGTTTTGCGAAGCATTAAAAATTAATAGCTAAATAGTGCTTTTGAATTCTAATAGCTTTACTGTTGTTCATATTAAAACGCGTCCATAACTTATATAATTGCTATCTAATAGCATGCTCACTAGAATGCGATGGGATGATTTACAAAATAGAGATTTTAGACAACCTGAAGAAAAAATAAAAGAAAACAAACAGATTGCTTCACAGAAAGCAAGGTTATGCAACCATAAAACTCCCGAGTTTCACAGCCAAAATTGTTATTAAGCTTTTGCATCACGTGACTATTTCATAGTTTCTATCGCCACTTTATTACTTTGAGTAGATGTTTTAATAAAACTTTAAAAACTTATTATCAGAGTGGATTTAATGTTTTATTGATTGATGTAACAGTTATGTTTTATATATATGACAGAAAGTTCATGTAATTTTTGTTCTGTTGTGCAGAAAACATCAGATTTTTTCCACTGGTCCCAAACTGAATTGGGTGGCATGCGTGGCCTGAAATGATTATTTTGGAGGCAACCAAATAAGTGTTGGCCTGACGTTTCTGCGTCAGCTGTCTGATTGACAGTTTACAAAGCGAAATCACGTACGATGATTGGTTTACACTAACGAATCAGATTTGGGATAGAAAACCTATTGTGTGTCGCATTAAGGTGTTACTCAGAGCTATTAAGGAGAATCGTCCTGTTTTACACATCAAAAATTTGTATCAGTTGCTGGCTAAATCTACATATATCTTTATTGAACGGAAAGCAGTTCACATTTGGTTTAAGTCAAAGCCA
Organism: Rhopilema esculentum; assembly: GCF_013076305.1. The sequence goes on along the minus strand of NW_027018682.1, from coordinate 8,730,622 downwards.
GGAGCAAGATCTCTGCACATAATAAGCCTTAGTGAAGTAACTACTGGTGGATTGGAGTAGTAGCAACAATTTATCTCGAAACCATTACAAGTGAACACGCAAAAATTGAACAAATTTTTCTTAGATCTGTCATTTCAAGGTATTAACTAAACAAACTCAATGCTACTTTCATCACTTCCGATTTGTGGCAATTTGTATTAATGTAAATAAATAATCTATTAAATAGAGGATAAACAAAGTTATCTATGCAAGAAATTGATAAATCTTTCTACTTATTGAAACACCCCTTACGTCAAACATCACTCACAAGGCTCCTAAACAAGCAAATTCATGTGCAGTAACGTGTACTTTTAATCAATAGGGTTAGGTAGTTGGTAAAAACAAGTTATGAAGTTTAGAATTGCATGAGAAATCAGGGTTTAGCATATCATTGAATTATGAGCTCTGGCAAGGAAACTGAAGATGATGTGTCTCTAAACTTCAATTTGTTTCCCATACAGTATATCCTACGAAATGCAGTATATTGTAATTTGGGCAGTGACGTAATAATCGTTTATGATGCATAACCACTTTACGGAACGCAACATTTTCTATAGGGGTATTTAGGTTAACGGGGCTAAGACTCAAAATGGATTTTATGAAACACTTTGAATTTTTTACGAAACCATTAAAAATGTCAGTAGTCAAAATGGCTGTTTAAAGGTACACGATAAGGCAAATGAAGTCAAAATCACGTACTAAACAAAGTATCTTATTGATATGGATCAAATCATATGGCTAATTTAATGGCTAAATTACTCAACAGTAATGGATCCCCCTGAATATTATTCATCACAGTGTAGGGGGTAACGTCATAAAATGCATACTTTGGAGAGATATGAGGAGACTTTTAGGGCGCTAGGAAAACTGTAAAATGGTGGCAATTTCCTCTTAATGGCCAAGCAGAGACAGAAAAGGGTAGTTGTAATAAGACGCTAATAAAAATCAGTAACTTTACTATCAATTTTTAAGCCATTCTAAAATTTCATTCGAAATAAATTATCCAAGAGATATAACGATTTTTATTGTTTCAGTACTATCTAGAATTTACCGTACATTGATTATTGAAATATTTTTTCTTCGTTATTTACATGATTATCCACATTCGTTTGATACATGATTGCAAAGTGATGATGATATTGTTACGACGTATATCTCACAAGTAATCAATCTAAAAATGCTTTTGAAAAAAATGGGTTTTCAAAACATAGAAAAGTGAAAGGAAAAAGCACAATGAGTAGCCGAAGCAAATGGCTCATAAAGGTTATTTTCCTTATAGCGTAGAACGTGAATGAAATAAAGAACACGTAAATAAATGCTATCAAAATTGGTATTGGATTGGAAATGAATTCAAATTATCTTTACAAAAACGAAAAAATCTATAAATTTTCTCTGTAATCTTTGGGCTTGAAATTTCTTATACATCTCTTTTTTCTTTTAAAGTATAGGCACCCAAATTATTGAATTATACCAAAATGGTGACACTCACTGAGAGTGGACTAATAATTAAAAAACGTTGCTGTTGTGAAACCTCTGGATTGTTCGTGAACTGATTAAAGTTACTGGTAAAATTTTGGAGATCTAGAAATTGTTATCAATTTTGTATCTGGTACATGCAACCTTCTCACGCCGCACAGAATCAAATTAACACACACACGAAAAAACAAACTAACAGCAATGATACGAACAACACAAAAGTAATGAACAATAAACGGCAGGGACTCTCATTTTAAGGTTTTCACGTGCTAACATCCGAAAGGTATTGTACCATTCGTCACAATTTTTCATCATCATGTTAAAGAGTAGACGAACAGATTCAACACAACACTCAAAAGGACTGGGTCTTAATTGGCGTCATCTCTAAAGGCTACCAGTTGCTTCACTTCTAAAGATCAAAACTATTTCAGTACCGCAACAAAATATCAGAGGCAAAATTTTATGAAAGAAACAAAGACAGCCCCGGAAACATGCCTGAAAGTAATGAAAATTGGCTCTTTTCTTAAAACCTTGCTTGACAATACGTTAGCAAAATAATCTTCATTTTATATTAAACGATTGTAAACTATATGTAAGTAGGCAACCAGTACCATACTACAATACTGCATGCATTTAAACTAACACTATCTACGTTGTGACAATATATCTGTATTTCCCCCTAAACCAGATTCAATGACTAAAATAGTTTACTGGACACGATTAAATCTAGTTATGGATTTGAAGTCATCAGAAGAGCTCTGACGACTTCATTATACACTAAAATTGAAAGGAGTGAAAAACCCTTTGTCTAAATCAGATAAGGTCTAAAACTTCTTTCACTTGAGTACTCTGTCACTTGCTAAATCTATCCTGCAGTATAACTTCCAACATTCTACCGGTAACACAAAGTTAGGCATTTGTAAGGAGCAATCTATAAATTTTCTGTCATGAACAATTTTGACTTGAAAAATTTGCAGAAATCTCTTCGTCAAACTGTTTTTTGATAAAAGAATAACTGTGTCACATTGTTGGAAATTCACTTAGACATCATTAACATTTTTGCAACAAAGCCCTTAATACGCCGAAATTCGCTGTTTAAATTCAAAAAACTTGCCAACTGACTAATTCTATTAGAGAGAATGGCTATTCTTCGTCTGATTCAGTTCAAACAGGAACGTTTGGAAGATGGAATTTCAATTCATAAAATCCACAAAGTATAGCTGAATCCAGTCGATAAAGCAAGAATGATCGGCGTTTCCATTCAAAAGTCCATCTTCTACGGGCTGGCTCCAGTTTACAAGCTCTTTGATATCTTTATTTTTTGTGGCACAAAAGTAATCTATCAAACTTGCATTTCATCCCTGAACGGTTAAGAATTTTCTAATAAAAAAAGTATAATTTACATACCAAATTGAAAATATTTAAACGAGATACGTTCCCTCATTCATTGCATTCTAAAGTATGATACAATTTGCGTCATCGCCCTCTTTGCTCGCGAATTTCTCGCGTTTTTCTGCAAGACGCAGCTGCCTATCAAGATCCTGTAGTTTTTTCCTGTGATCTCGAATTTTCGCTAATTCTTCTTTCTTACCTTTTTCACTTAAGTCCTTTTCAAGCATTTCTACCATGGCAAAGAGCTCTTCAGCCGCTTTTTCGGCAGATGCCTGCTTCTTCATATCCAGTTTCGCAAGCTCTTTCTTATCGTTAACTACCTTTTCTTTCACCCGTTCTAGCATGCTTGCTCGAGCCTCTAACTCCGCCTCAATAAAAACAGTGGTTTCCCGGTGCACACTTATAAGTTCTTCTAATTTCTTCTTTTCAGTGTTCAATGCCATTGTGACTTGCATCTTTTTCCTGTCCAAGTTTTGGCACGCATCTCCTAAAACAATAAACAGATCTACATCCAACACAATTCTATCAAAAGTTCACTGTTATGCATTTGGAATTCTAGACTGGCCTAAAATTAAACAAACTAATTTATGTAAACAGAATTTGTCATTATGATTAAAAATCTACATGCTGTTATACAGAACCAATGGCTAAATTTTAACAAAGGTGAGAAGATATTTTATGGTGTTCTTTTTTCAATCCATTTCAAATTGTGTTAAACCAGCAGCAGCCTTAAAAAAACTTAAGTGAACACATACTGATTATCTCAGAGTCACAAACAAAGATGAAATGCAATGCAACAACGGGAAAAATATTAAGTTATCATTGAAAGATATAAGAAACGACCATATAAAGCAAAGCTATATAAAAAATGACAGGAAAATAAAGTCATTTGTGGGATCTCAAGACGAGAGTAGAGATTGGCAACAACAAAAGGTGTGAGGTAAAGCATTGTGTCTTTCTTTGACATGAAATGAATTTCGGATATCCAGTTCAGGCTGATCGCAGAGTTTTATTTGCATTTAATGTGTGCCGCTGGCGTGCTATATACAACCGACCCAAAATCGAATCATGCATCACAGTTAAACACAACAGGTTCTTTGAACACAAAGTGATACTACCCCTGAACCCCCAGCAATACTCCATGATACCACAATTACAAGGTATGGAGCTTACCGATTTGTATCTCTGCCTGTTCTTGTGCTTGCCGGAACTTTTCTTCCATATCAGCGAGCAACTTCTTCTCCCGGCGAACCAAATCCCACTCAGCTTGCCTGTCGTTTTCATAATCTTCCAGCTCCTCATCATTCAGCCCTTGTTTCTGCTCAGGCCCTGAAGACTGGGCTAGCTGCTTTTCCAACAGGTTGATTCTCTTTCGTTGTTTATAAAGAACCTTTTTTCTTTCTTTCATCTCTTTGTCTATATTATCGCATCTACGAAAAACATATTTGTAACGACAAATAGTTTGTAACGACATATTATTTCAATGATATGAAGCTATGGAAGTGAAAGGAAACCAACTCTCCTGTTAGATTGTAAATTTTATGATGACGTAAAGACAATGCAGCTTGAAAACAAACGAAGGAGGTCGACATTAAGGAGGCACAAAACTGCGTGAGGCATATCAAAGTTTTTGAACCTGTTTATGGATAAAATATTTAGTTACAATTTGAGAATAAAATAAAATTAAGACAACATGAATTGCCTGAAATTTGAAGATAAGAGCTAACCAATTTGTAGAGTACAATGTGTTAAACATACTTTCGATTAACCTGCTCCTCTAATGCAAGCACAGGCTCAAGTTCTTGCTCGTACTTAGCAATATTCTGTTTGATTGGGTCGACAAGTATCTTTTCACTTTGCAAATGACTTTCTAGCTTTGTTTTCGTCTCAGTCACCATTTGCGATGCTTTTAGCAAGGCAACTTGATGTTTGCTTAGTAATTCCATCAAGATTTTTCTCTGTTCTGTCAGCTCTCTGACTTCTTCGCGATGTTGCCATTCAATCAAATCCTTACTCTCAACTAGTTGTGCATCAATTTTACTAAACTGCGATTCCATCTCTAAAAGTTTTTGAGTAGCCTCTTCGACTTTCCTTCTTTTCTTCTTTCTCTCCATTATACTTTTTCCTTGCTCCACTAGCTCTTCTTCCTCGGCTTCTTCAGCTTTACTGAGCTCTTCTCTCACCTAAAAGAGTTTCAAATGAAGATGATTAATGTCGAAAAAGGCAAGCTAATTTCCAAAAGTGTGCCAGGAAAACCTAAAATCCGATAAATTGAGACGGGCAAATTGTCATAAGAAATAGGCTGCAGATACATATGAAGGATACAAAGGATCATTAGAACTAAGAGAAAATTTTATAATCTTAATATGGAAGGAGCCCGTGCTCATCTAGCGATAATTCAACAAATTCCGAAGACTGACATGTTCTTTAACAAACAGGATCACTTCATAAAAGTTGAATCCAAAATTTTCTTAGAAAAAATGTTAATGGTGTCACAATTCAGCCCCTCAGTCCCATATATTCTTGTTCGAACCAAATAAAGATTGAGTGAAAAAGACATGCCCGCACCTCTTTGATTCTTTTTTGAAGCTCTGCTTGTTTATTCCGATGCAATAACTGAACATTCTCCAGCTTCTTCCACTGCGTCTGTAGTTCAGTCTTTCCTTCACTGAGACCTCTTTTGCCCTGAAGAGTATCCATTTCGGCTGATTTAACTGCCTCTTTAGCTTGCATTATCTGAATATGGGCATTCTTCACCTCGTCTTCAAATTCCCTTTCAAGAACATCCAATAAGTTTCGTAATTCATCAGTCCTTAATTTCTCTGTACCACAGATACCAACCGGCTGTTCTGGTGCCTGCACAGTGTCTTCCTTCTTTCCACCATTCTTTCTAAGCTCCTCCCGATAGCTGTCAAATTCATCCTGCAGCCTCAATACTTCTTTACGCTGTTCATCAATCTGAACCTTTTCGTTTTCCCATTTCTTGGATAATTCTTCCTTCTCTTTCATTAGTTCCATCTCCTTATCTAGCACAGACTTCTGATGCATCTCTTTAAGTTCTAGCAATTTCCTCATTTCATGTTCCAATTTCTCTTTTTCTTCTTCCTGCTCCTGTTTTATTCTCTTTTTCAACTCCTCAAGTTCCCTTAATGCATTTTCTCTTGTTTTTTCTTGTTCTTCTTTGATCTTCTGTAAGTTGCATTTTTGCTCCTCGAGATGCTTTTGTGTTTCCTGAACTTCATTCTGTATTCTCTCTTCTTCAGCAATTTTCTCCGTCTTTAATTTTTCTATTTCTTTCCTATGAAAGACGATTCTTGGCATACACAAACTCAAAGGTTAAAATTTACAAATAAGCAAGCCTAAATTGAGATCTATATTCATAGAAAAACTATTGAGGGCAGATACAGAAAATGACATACTGAAAACTGGATAAAACAATTATTTTTTGGCTAAAGGGCCGTTGAGAGGGGAACAAGGGATGCAAATTGCCCCAGGGCCTCTTGGTGTAGGAGGCTTCATAAAGTATTGAATTTTGTTTTGAAATAAAATTAATTTAAAGTAACAAATATTGTTCTGCTCGCTTCGCTTGCAGGGACCTCATTCTCCGCTTTTGTCCCCGGACCTCCAAATTTTCTCGGAGGCCCTGTTTGGCTGATCTTGCTCAAAGCATAGTAAATTTTCATATTATATGTGTGAGATAAATTTAGCAGGCTGAAGCCTTTGTATAAAACCAGGAGGTCTAAATAATCAAACGCAAAGATAAGTGCTTCATTTCAACACACTGACAAATTTGCTGTACCTTTGTTACGCTCAGCATTACGATACATCAAGAAACAGTAACATTCAATACAATGTATATTCTATTAAAAAACGACTTGTACGACTAACCTTGCTTCCTCCAGCTTTAGGACGTCTTCTTCGTTCTTCTTCTCCAATTCTTTCCTAGAGACAAACATGAATTAATCATTATCACGACATCAATTTAAAAATTACACGAAGCTGACCTCTAAAAATAAGAAGCAAAATAAGACGATTAAAATTGCAAGAAAAGGCCTGACAAATCATAAATAAACTGAAAATACCTCTTCTCCTCTAAAATTTTTGCTTCTTCTCTGTGCCTCCTTTCCATTTCTAGCCTACAAGCGAAAAGGCATTTAAATAGTAGCAGTGTGTGGCTTTTTCTCTGAAATTGCTAGCCTAAATATTGCTTTTGCAGTGAACACTTTGCTCGACCTGCTAATATTTACGCCAATTCATTATTTTGCCTATATGGAATATTTGCAGAGGAAAACATGACTTGCGGATAGCATCACACCACTGTGGTAGAACGTTGCCATGGAGATTTCTTATATAAGACCAACGCAGACTTTGTTTTTCAACAGATTACAGCTTATTTTGCTACATGGAAAGTATGAGCACATAAACAGATCGGCAAAATAGTTTAATCCTTTACAAGAAGAAAACTCAGAAAAGCAATATCAAACAGTCCTGCTCTAGCTCTGGCTATACGACAACTAGCAATCTTTTACAGGCGGGTCAACAGTGATCTTCAATACAGTAAGAAAGTGCCAGCATTTCTGGGTTTAATTGCACGTAGAGATAAAGTGGAAAATAGAAGTTGATTATATGAATAAGCTGAACAGCGAACCCAGTCAATTTTCACAGACAAATAGGTCTTCTGGTCGCTAGAATCGCCATATTCAATGGTATGGGTTGGTACTTACGTCTTGCAGGACAGTAAAGTATAATGGACCACAAAGTATAAAAGATAAAAGAACGTACAACATTCCAAATACTTTGTCATCAATCCCTTACGTAAGCTTGGGGCCATAGATGCGTAGCTGGCAAATAACTATTCAAAATTTTATGCTTGTAGTTTAATTAAAATTTTATCACTTCGACAGACAGTTGAAAATCACTAAATTCATACCTGGAAGTTTAGCAAAAAATAAATAGCCTACCCTGCATTGTAAAAAAGATATGATCGAGCCTCCAGTTCCTTTGAAGGTACAATCGAAGCGAGGTTCTCTACAGATGCATATTTTTGCCGTAGCTTCGCAGCCTCTGCTGGATGGTTGAATCTGAACATGTTTGTTTTACCAAGGAGGACCACAGCTCCTACAAAATCATTTCAGCGCATCAAAACTTTTACTAACACTTATCAATACTAAGGAGCAGTGGCGTAACGGAACAGTTTGGGGCCCATAGGAATATTTTGCTTGGGTGCCCTTTCACAATGAAATTTTTTCAAGACAATCAATTTGAGATTCGAAAAAGATTTCTCAGTGGCGGCCAAAGTGACAGGAATTGTGACAAAAAGAAAAAAGAGCTTTGTAGACTTGTGGAAATGAGTCGACTTTCCAACGTCAAATCAACCAAGTCTACTGCTGTCCATTTCTCTTTTATTTCCACACGAAACTCGTTAGCAAATGCCCGTAGCTCTGATTCCAAGTCCTCTGAAAAAATATTTGGGATACAGGCTCAGCAAGTTGTTTGATGGTTTGGAGATGTCTTCGTTGGTGGCTCTTGCTAGACAGTTTGGAAAAAGTATCGAGCGTTGGAGTAACGAGATCTTGGCCAGAAAACCTTTCTTAAAGCTGCATCAAAGCAGTAACGAGAGTTTTCAGAAACACATTGATTTTGAGTGTTTGCTTTGGGGTATTGAAAATATTGTCCTCAAATGCTCCAATAACGAACCTTCTACTTCTAGTTTTTGGCTTGAAACCAGCTACTGTGTGCCAAGCACTAGCTAAAGCAGACGCAGTTTGCTTAACAGAGTCCCAGGACTCGCGTTGCACAACAAGCTCTGACTTAGGCTGTTAATTGCATTCGATGTTCTCAATTTCGAGGAGGCTCCCTAGCAGTGGCATCACCGACAAAGGTTGGGCTTAGAGCAACTCCTAAGGGCCCCCTAAGATTCTCATTAGACAGGCTTTTTTGCACTATTTGATGTGAGAAGGGATTAAGGGAATAGGGATACAATATTCCCCCGTTAACAGGTTGGAGATGCTTCTTTTCTTCTAACTTGTTAAAAACTACCGCTGTATCTTAAATCCTGATGTTTTCCTTTTGATGAAGTGGGAGAAATCCAAACTGGTAGAAGAACAGGATTTTGGAAACAGTTTGAGAGAAAATGTGCGCGGGTGACCCGGCCAGGGAAGGACTCGCGCCTGCGATCAGCGGCTTTGTAACTCGTTAGCTATACCAACTGAGCTACCCAACCACCTTTTAAGATCCAAGCCCGAAGCCGTGCCACTCACGCACATCATCCCCTCTTTCAATCCACATACAGTATGTAGTCTGTTAAGTCTTAGTTATATGATCTACTGTATGACTATTCCAGTATATGACTCATAGGTCTCTCTCTGTTTCTCTCTATTTGACGTCAAAGTAAAGATAATGACTTGCAAATAAATTAAATTTAAAACGAGAAATTTAAAATAATAGAATTAAGAGCTACTGGCAAAAGAAGGCATGAATAAGTAGAAGTAGTAAAACAATTCCAAAAACGTAAGATTGAATATACCTTGGCTAAGCCTGGTTTGCTTTTTGACTTTGGATCCGTTTATGAAGCATTGGTCAGCAATAGGCTGTAGCGTGACGTTCCCCTCAATACTTTCCAGTATGCAATGTTGTGGTTCTATCCCAGGCCCATGCAAGACTAAAACAGCATTTTTTTAATTTTACTAGATATTACATACAGAAAGAGTGTTTAAAGCATCTTAGAGTGTCACTAAAGGAGCATTATCTGTTAGATACTGGAGGGCGTGAATCTCGCTTGTGTTACGTAGCTGTATGAGATGAATGTCAGGAGTATTATTGGTCAAATACAGCAAATAACCAATTTGATTCCAACAATATTTCCTGCAGCTGTCAGGTCCTACATGAATTCATACCACTAAAACAAATCGTTTCAGTCAATTCCGAATACTAGCTTTTGTTAAGCAAGCGAGTGAAATATGATGATGGTTGAGAAAAAACCAAGTTATCGCTCAAAACTGGGAAAAACAGAGTCAAGTAACTTATTCTTCTCTATGAAAGGCATCTTCAGAAAAATAAGAAAAATAAGGCCGGGTTTAGGCATAGCAGTTTGATTTCCTTTTTTTCATTTACCATGCAAACGGATATCAACCGCGTGACCGCCATGCTTTCTCGGCTTTGAGACCATTAAAGACCTAACTTTAGCTTACAAAATTTACTTTATTGAACCTTGATAATTCAACAATAGTTTTACCTATATCTTGTTTTACTGTTGCATTTTCTCCACCAACGTGTGTTCTACCATCCTAAAACAATGATATTTACAATACTTATTTTGGATAACTTATATTAACGAGTTATTGAAGAAACTTTACAAAAAAGAATGACGAAAGGTGGGGCTAGACAAAAAGTGCCAGCAGCTGCAGAATGGCAGGACCAACGAACAATGCATAAAACAATGCAAAGACATTATATTGATAGCTAGGTCTGCCAAATACGATGTCGAGTTCAATAAGTTGTTTTCACCACTTAGATGGAGACTTGCAAAGCGTACAGACATTCAGAGTTGATTGGTTTCATGTGGTTGAAAACATAGTAAAAGGATAAATGCTACCTAAGGTTAAAGGATAAATGCTACCTAAGTCGGACTTTCTCGGAATTATATCAATAAACGTCAGTTTCCTTCAGCATCTTATAATATGTAAAGCTACCGTATAACTGATTTATAGGCTAATGAAGATAGGTTACATGTATTATGTTTATGTTCTATAGGATATGAAGAACAAAGCTTATATTGATTATAGGAGCAGAATGCAACAGGAATACGAGCTGAGAAACCAACATGAAAACATTTTCTTTAAATTTCAACACTTGTTTGAATAAGAATTCAACTGCTTCGCAAGCCTTTCCTATGCCGATTTGTAGGAAGGGACACTAATAAACGCACAGGTAAACTCAAAGCGGATAATAATGCCGATATATTCAAAAAGCAATTACGATAAAGACCCAACAACTTGCAACACATTATTCTTATACTTTATAAAACCATATTTTTGCTGCTGCTGTTGTTGTTATTGTTGCTGTTGTTGCAATGTGCTTTTATGCTACGAATCTATTACAAGTGACCCTAGAGCTGATGCAGTAATTATATTTAGGTACTCGCGCATATACTATCTGTATAGTAAACGTTCTCAAATTTTAAAACTTAAATACGCATTCGAGAAACAAAGGGGAAAATCATGTGGAAATAAAAATGCAGCTTGGACTTACCCTCAAGTGATAAAGCGTCACACCTGTGCTAAGAATGTCATCATCAACGCAAACTAAATGTGGCAGCTCAGACTCCATTTTCACACCAAGACCTTCTCTCCTAAAAGCCAGTGCTCGTTCCTGTGGAAACAATAGTAAAATTCATGAGCTTCTGGTCTGGTCTCATCTGGTAACACAGTCAGTCGCACTTCAAGCAGCGTGTGACCAATAAAAAACTATTTGGACCACTGTAGAGAAGTTGGTACGGTCTGAAAAACACAGCACTTGCGTTCCAGCTTGAGAGGCAGTGCTACAGATTTGGTGGAAAGGGGGTGGAGTTGTGACACCTCCAACAGTCATCAATTGGCCTTTGGCAGACTCGGCATTATCTGTTACTTACTTGGCAAACTAGGTGGTTATTATAGATAGATTAATCAACCTGGCACCGGAAAACCGACCTCCAAAGACTATACCGCCCCCCTTCGAAAAACTTTATCTAGCGCCACTCCTGCCAGCATGGTTCAACTTGGGAATAATCACAGATTTTAGATAAGAATCCATAAATTTTGAACTTGTTGGTTCTTCATGTTAGACGTTATTAATAATGGGTTGATCATCGTCACTTGATCCTCCTCTCCATTTTCTATTCACAGGTCGTTGTTAATTTAGATTTCTACATCGATTATAATCATATGATTATTTAGAAAATTCAATACTTTGAAGGCGGGCCTACCTCCATGATTTTCTGTGTTTCTTTCCATTTGTTGTTCCAGTCCCTTGTCAACTGTTCAACTTTTGCCTGATTTTCGTGTATCCTTTCAGCAACCTTCGTCTCCTCCACACTTACACGGGTTGCTCCTGGCTGGCCCTTACGTACAAAAGAATCAATGAAATTATAAGAATATCTTTATTTGAATTTTAAGAGCATAATTGATGACACAATAATGAATGAATGCTAATCATAGATCAGTCCTTAAGGCTGAATTTCAATTGAAAATTTGACGGAAAGATTGTGGGTCAATTGTAAGAGAACAAACATGACAAATCGCTTTCTATTCTATTAAATATGTAACGCGATAATAGAGAGGTACGACATTTTGAGAAGTATGGTATAATTGGGAAGGATGGCATCGCGAGCAAGATTAAGTTAGAGAGTATGGCAAATCATCTAAAAAATATCAAATAGTGAAAAATTAAATATAGGGAGAGGGGGGAATAAAGAAAAAAAAATCATGACATCGTATCTAGAAAAGTATGATACTTGATGTTCGAGAAAAACTTAATGAATATAACAAAATCAAAAATAAAATTAATCATATCAAGTTGAGCTAAATTTGGTTTATATTGATGAACTGCTAGACATTGCATTGAGTACTGAGAAGTTGTTAGAGACTAATAAAAAACACATTTGCTAGAGCGTATGGTAAAAATATTGAGTATTTCCTATGAAAGAGGTAAATAACACAAGGGTAAGCCAGCGTCGTGCTGGAAACTCTTGGGTCGGAATGAATCAGATTTAGTCATCAGACAAAAACAAAACATATTGCATGCTAAGAAAGGTATTATTGATCTAAATGAATCAAATTACAAAATATTAACCTGGTTTGTTGATGACAACATCGTTCTAAGTTTTTCAATTTCTTCTCTCAGCTCTCTGATTAATCTTACATTTGGATCCTTTGAAAGAAAATGGAAATAATATCATATAAAAGATTATAAAGGATGTTATTCTAATATTTTTGCTACTATAGCATTTAAAGTCTTCAATCAAAGATTACCAAATAAGGACTGGGAGCGTTTCAAACAAAAAATTTCTACTGCAGTCTTTTATTGTTTGTGCAGCGGTGATAAAAACTGCATCAATTCTAACTAAAGAATATTCAAACAGAAATGAAACAGTAGGTTTTTCTGAAAAATTGCTTGATGTTGCTTGAAACAGAGATTTCATCGTTTTATCTATACACCACAACAACTGTTGGTATGGCAGTGTTAGAAAATTGTCTTCAACTGTGATAGAAAAAATTCTGCATTTGTAGACTGCGATTGGCAAGCCAAATGGGTGTGACAGTAACTTAACATTTTCAAAAACAGATAGGATCTATCATCCCTTAAAAAGAGAATTTTAGAGGGCTGTTGAACAGAAAACTTATCATGACAGTTGTGTTTCTATCATTTTTTTTCTATCATAACAGTAATTAACTGCTTAAAATGCGATTTGCAAGGACCAGTGGTAATCATACTCATAAAAAAGGGCCTAGCAATATACAGAAAAAGATTCGATCGCTGAAGAGCAGGCTCTCCGGCTTGACACCACAATACAAATTCCAAATTCTGCAACGTACATATGTCTAACATCAAAGTAGGATTGCTTATCAATTTAATCTGAAAAAATTCAGCATAGTTGAGGGATAAAGGCACCTCGTTAACCGTAGGCTTGTTGACGATGTTCTTTGCCCTGTTTGCATATCGAAGCGTGCTCAAGGTTTCTGAGTAGTTAACATCAGCGGGTGAGATGGCTGCAAAGAGATAACTATCGGTCAGTTGGGTTTTTCTACGCGTAGCGCAGATGAAAACTTATCGCCTCGCAATCAGATATCAAAGTGTAAATGCGGTGAAAAGAATCAAAGTAAATGTTTAAAACTCCAGATACTGCAGGTTTAAGATGACAAACTGTATCAAAGAGAGCCATTTGACCCATCGAAAGTAATTTGAAATCCAGCAGGATTCTTATGATGTGCTCAACGTATGTCGGCAGAAGTAAATGTTCTAGGCCTTAAGCCAAGGGAAGCAAATGTTCCATGCCAGGGGCGGACACTTGGTCAAATATTGGGGGGCAAGCCTATTGTTTGTATAAGATGACGTCATTTTTTCCTTTGTTTTGGAACAAAAGACCATTGTCCTCTAAAGTATTGGGGGCGGTCGCCCCCTCTCGCCCCCCAGGTGTACGCCACTGTTCTAGACCATGAGCTAATGGAAGCAAACGTTATTTGACCATGGATGGCATGAAAGTAGAAGCATATACAGTCTCTAAAATAGCAAGCTATCTCGCATACACAAGGTAAGCAGTCTTTACGACAAATTAGAGAGTAATATTTCAGCTATTTTCAACTAAGCTGCTATTTTTAAAATAATGACTAAAGTGACTTCTGTATTCAAATCTGTATTCTTTAATAAAACATCCAAAACATCTCAAGGAGCCTGCAACTTATTGTTTGACCATGGAATGTTTCTCGCCTAACGTTACTTCTTACTGCACATGCAAAGGTTATTAAAAATTAGCAAAATTTGTTAGCCACCCTCTTTTTCCTTAGAGGAAAGAAGGTAAAAATTTAATCACAGCGAACAACTTTCCATATTGCAATCAAACACAATGAAACACTTAAAATCAAACTGACAATTGACCATTCTTGTATCCTTATATGTTTTTCTAACGTCCTCATACATTATTCAAAGAGAATCTGTTTCCCGCTCTGAATATAAGTTGACAGAGAAAATAACCTGTTAGTTTCTCATGACATTGAAACTAAGTGACTGCTGAAATTCACTTTTGATAAAAAGGTCATTGAGAGCGACAACTTCACTTTAATTTGCTGCTTCACTCATAGAGTGGCTTAAAAATTATAGTTTCTTCTGCAATATTTTCATGCATTGGAAAAGACTATACTATAAACATCCAACTCCATCAATTGCGAAACTTGAATCTCCATCAATAAGGCAGGGAGCATGAAAATTATATGCAACGATAGCATATGGTTGACAAATGACATTTTATGTTGCTGGAATCGATACTGCATGCTCTTAGTAAAACATCACGAGAAATTTCTAAGTTCGAATATGGCACAACATATGCAAGCTAAATCTGATGAACCATTGCTGCATGTTAGGCTTTTAAGAATGCGAAAAAACGTTAAGGAAATGATTAAAAATCTGGTTTCAGCTTCAATCGAATTGGTCAGATTGAAATATGATTCAAGACGTCGGTTCCCCACAGTTGTTTGTTTAAATGGCATCAGTGGCTTATATTCCTGGATACGCTTTGTTTTCAGTCGATTAAAATGTCCAAACATGAAGCCAAAATTCATATGAACCTCACGTATGAATTAAGATGCATTTGCTACAGAACTATTTGATTCACGAATTGACTGAGTTCGCAAAAATATCAACGAATAACTTGAATTTAAGGTCTCAAACCTGCTATCATGATAGTCTTTGAATTTCCTCCTAAGCTGTCCTTGAGCAGCCAAGTCAGAACTGAATCTCTGTAGGGTATGAATGGCTTTTTCTTTTGATCACCAGATGCTTCAGCTATATTAAGAAATCCGAAGGAAAAGTTTAGTAATTTACCACAGATTACTTGCGTTTGCTCATACCAAGATCTAACAACTTTTATATACATAGGTCTTTGCCTGTGGCACTACGAGACGCTTACACAGTCGTCTACCACTGCCCGTGCACATGAAAGAGATATAACCCTCTCAAGGTCCACATTAATATTTAATCTAAAAGCCCGCAAAAGCGCATAATCGAAAATACAATTTTATACGTCCTCGCTTCCGCTGAATATATACATGAACACGGAGAATTTTCCCTAGTACCAGCAGAAACGGCTTAATGTAAGTAAAGATATCCTTCATGAAAAGACTCTTGATCAAGATTTAAAGAAGAAGACAAAACATTTTCAAAGCTGATGTAGTACTTTTCGACGTTTCTTACCTTAATGAAATACATGTACCAAAACAATGCCATTAAATATAAATAGTTCATTACCTCAACTCCATTTTACATTTACATGTCGTCCAGCAAAGTCGAAATCTACCCTTAAAGATACCGTATTTCCTCCAATGAAGGCCGCCCATGATAAACGCCGCCCCCTATTGAACGCCTCAGCCTCACCTTCAGCTAACCATTTGGAAAAAACGCCGCCCTCTAATAAATGCCGCCCTCTATTGAACGCCTCAGCCTCACCTTCAGCAAACCATTTGGAAAAAACGCCGCCCTCTGATAAACGCCGCCCTCTATTGAACACCACATCCAAAATTTGGAGTTTGTAATAAACGCTGCGGCGTTATAGAGGAAATACGGTAATACAATAATTAAATTCAGTTTCTTATTTGGCAATGTATTGGTTCCCGCACAAGAAAAAAGTACGTCATCTGCGACGTAATTGATTTCCCACGCGCTGAAATACTTTTCAATCAACTTTGCGCGCCTGCGAGGCTGGCTTTGGCTTCTAGTTATTTCCGTTACTTGTTTTTAACTTCTCATTTGTTTGCTAGAAGTTATTATGTCTTGAAAACATGATTTTCAGTTGAGTGAATTCAAGGCAAAATGATTAGAAATAGAGATGGTGGACGTTAACCATCAATGTTTGTATTTGTTATCATTATAAAAGACACACAGAAAAGATACAGCTGCGGTATGGGAATACAATGCATTCCATGTTGACATATTACGGTGATTAGAATAAAAATATTTGTATCTCTCGCTCTCCCAAGATCAGCTATCGAAAGATGCATGAAGCATCGTTTTCAAAACATATGGTGTACTTTTATCCAAAATCATTAAATAAGTGATCACACAAACTGTTCCACAATCAAAACAAGGACTTTGATACTTGTCGACTACATGTAGTTTGAATCTGGCTTCAATAAATAATCAAAATGTTAGGGCTCAAAACTTTTTCGGAAGGGAATGATGTAGTACGCAGGCCTAAAAAACAGGGAACGTACGGACATGTATCACGAAGAAATCTTTAATGATATGGTCTTTGTAGTCAAAAATTTCGTTAAAAATATACTAATTTTGGTACTCCACATCCGAAGTTTGCAGATTCACAAAGAATTTCAGTCAGTCACTTCTGAAAGGGTAAGTTTCAGTATAAATTCTCCAAGCAAAATAGATATATCATACATAAATCTGTGTCAACATACCCAGGTTCGAGATGACAGTTCCAAGGGTCACAAGGGATTTATTGATGTTGGCACCCTCTTTCAGGCGCTGCCCAGTTGCACCAGTAGAATTCGCTCGCTCACTGTAAACATTCCAGAAAATAATTAGAAACATAAATACGATCAAGATGCGGGACTAGAATATCAAGCAAAGAATGCTACAATTTGAAAAGAATGAAAGAATAAATGAAATGTTATGCACATTTTGATATCTTCCTATTCTCCATGTCAATCTTGTTTTCTTCTATTTCTTATCATTCTTTCAATATTTCATATGGTCTTTTAGTTACAAGCATGGGGAGTGAGTTATGGAGAGCGGAATTTTTGGTTTGGTGAGAATGTGATGTTTGACGTCATGCTGTATTTTGTGTGTGAAGCCGCGAATTTTTACTTTGGCAACTTAGAAGATAAATGATAGCAGAGGAGGGCACCTCTCTAAAAAGAGGGTGGGGTCGTGCTACAGTGGTTGGTGGTTATCAGTGCCAGTATGGTAGCTTGATATGGACTTATCGTGATCAGCAATCGAAAAGTTGCTTCTGTTAAAAACTTTGCAGGTTCAATCATGCTTAGCTGGTAAAAACTCATAGCAGTATATCAAGGTGGAACATTTCGGAAATGATTACTGACAAATAATAGAGACATCTTTAAACTAGGAATGGATTCCATAACTCTCTCAAATAAGGCTGATGGGTAAAAAGAGACTGCCATAGCTGAAAAAGAAGTAGTCCATTTAATGACTAAACACTTATAACGATAGTCTTTACAGCAAAAGTATGAAATAGTATGATAGCAAAAAATACCTTCCAGCCAAGTCGACGAGATGTATTTTACTCACAGTCTCAATTGGCATATCGGTGCAGAACTTTGCCTGAACATTGAGAACAAAAGCAAACATGTATGCTTTAAAATATAAATCAGCAATATTGATAATATATCAGTTTGATTGGTTAATTCAAAATAAAAAGGTTGTCAACCATGAAAAGGTGAGCTCAAATCTTTCCGCTTGCAAATGGACAGCTTACGCGCAACAGTTAGCAAAAATCGCTCACAGCTGCATTCCGTTAATAATAGATAAGCAATCTAGAATTTAGACAAACAACTCAAGGTGAATGGCCAGAGCATGGGCAAAAGAAAACTCACATCACTTACAAAAAAAGCAAAGCGGACCAACAGTGATTATCTGATATTTCATAACTTCATAATATGGTGAGTTTATTAAAACAACTAGTTGAATCATTAACTTACTCTATTATAGTTAACTGTATGAAAAACATTATAGCTAACGGCTATATGCAAACGAAACTACGATATACAACACGGGTATAAGCGTGATAGAAGCTGTTGTAACTTTCGTGCAAAGCAAACTCTGCACAGAGTTTAGTGGTAGCTCTCTTCGTTGCAAAATGATTACCCAACTAGACTGTGAAATGACTGTATCAATTCCGATAAAATCCGAAGACGTAATGGACAGTGTCGGCAAATAGTCATTAGCAGTATACGAACAAAAATAACAATTTAGACCATTATCTTTATATGAACTTAGAACTGAACTGATTTGCAGTTTCTTGTTTAAGGCTTAGCAGGCTTTTCATAAGAAAATTCTGAGATGCTTGCCGACCAATAAAAAAATACTTAAGGTACTCACCTGAGTAAAATTTAGTGTAAATATGGCATGCGACCTACTGCTCGTGTCGTTCATATTTGTAGACGCAGTTGTCCTGCAAATAGGTACAAAGCATGACAATTTGAAGCAACACTTTAAATCTATACCTCTAGTAAATTCTCCACTGATATATTGCTAATATCTAAAAGGCTTCCAACCAATGCTGTGATCAAACGATTGCAGAATAAATTTCCCTATAAAAAAATGTTTGTTTTATACTACATAATGACAATTACTGTTTAACGGTCTGTCATACCCAATGCCGTATAGGCCAAGCTGTGAATCCTTCTGGCGTATAGAACAGGTCGATTTTAAGTTGCTACTTCGAATTTCACGCTAAATGCGATCAGCATGTGCTAATAATTAATGTTAAGCGTGGAACTCGGAGTAGCAACTTAGAAACGGCCTGTTCTAGCCTGTGTCCCAGACCCCTCTACTTTAAAGTTAGGGGTCTGGGACACAGGCTAGCCTGTTCTAGTCACCAAAAACGTTATATATTATGTATATTGAGCTAGCTTGAAAAGCCTTCTTCATAGATACAACGAAACTCTACTCACTATGAATTAGATGTCTGTTCCCGTATATATATATATACAAAAAGTTGAACAATTGACTAATTATCTCATTAAGCGGGGGTAGTAAACTGGGAGTAGCAACTTAGAAGCATCCTGTTCTTGACATCAAAGTGTAATATATACATACATTTATATACATACATATAAATGAAAATGACTGCTTTACTACTCTGTCGTGCAGAGCTTGATGATGTTTAAGTAGAGCTACATGTCATGATAATATAAAAGTTTCTTCTTTAACTTTTGTTTGTTTGTGAGCTTAACCATGATATAGATTGCACTTGCTACGCTCAAAAGCAAGGACTGTGTTGAACATAAATAGAGAAAATGAAACTCGTTAAAAATATAGGTCAAAAACATGTACTTCGTGGGTTGTATATTGATCATTATGATAAATATAAACAGGGCAACACACACTTTTCAGCGAAACACCATATTTTAGATTCGATCTTACTTTTTTCGTTGTGAATAAATGATGTTTTAAAAATCCCCGTTGAATTCGAGCAGCTGCATGCTAACAACACATTTTAAACATCAATTGTGCTCTCTCCTTTTGTAACAGAGTCTCTCAAACTTGGGTCAAATTATTAAAACAGTATTGCTGACAGATTTAACTTTAAAAATAGCATGATTGATTGAGCACATTTGCTAAAACGTATTGACACATGTTTCCAGCTTTCTTTCTTCTTCATGAATAATAAGTTTAGACAAGAAATTCAAAACTGAGCATAGTTATTTTTGATAAAAGGACCGAAAATAGTTTGCTGATTCAGAAATAATTTCTGGCTTTCTGAACTTTAAAGAACATCTGGTATACAAAATCTCTTAATCAATTTGAATACTAGTCGAAAGATAAAAGTTTCAATACTAGTCGGTAGAAAAATGTATTCGACAAAACATATAAAGCATTTTTCTCAGAAAAATTTTTAGACAACCAAAGAAAAGAGTAGAACACTCGAACATTTATGTGAAAAATTATCTCAAAACCCGTAGTTCTCTACAAAAGGCAAAAGCAGTAGAGTTATGACGTCATAAAAATATATTTTTACAATTTTGGAATTTAAACCAAATAACCTGAACGAGAATTATCTAATACCTCTAAATGTGCAAATTTGGATCTATATATGTTAAAAATTGGTTGAGATATAGTAGCTACTTGAGCACATGTTCTTGCCTGATCAAGCAGCTGTTGTTTTACCCTGGGTTCCCCTTTTTTCATCCTTTGACTCTCTTAGGCTCTGGCACCAAGGGTACCGTCATTTAGTCTTGGTTAAAAAATCTATAAGCAAGGCTAAAATAACACTAATCCTTTAGCAAACTCGGTTCTCCAATTTGTTAAACTTTAGTCAATTTGCAACAGGCTAAACCGGTTTTGAACGTTTGGAGGTATTTTATGGTCTCCTTCCAAAGTTAAGTGGTCCAAAGTTAAAAATCATAAAAAAGATCTTTAATGAACCAAATTTTGGTACTAGTCTACTTTTGGACGGTCTATACTAAATACGATGAGAAAAGTCCATCTTACCGGTTATCATTTCCAATATCCATTAGCTTCTCTATATCACTGTACTTTGTAACAATGTGTTTCGTCAGATCTTGAACATACGGCCCTTCCTTTGGATGTTCCCTTACCTTCAAATTGTACACGTCACCCTTCTTGGGTGACGCCCGTAGAAGGTCTCTCACTCTTTCGTTGTATATTTCGATGAAACTTAAAAACAATGTTAAATGAATTAAAACATTTTAAATAATGGCGGTGAGTAGTAAACTATAAAAGTGCTACGTCGAAACAAAGCTAGATTCACAATATATTCAAGATGGCTTGTAAATTATCCCAAACAATGAACGGATAAAGCAAAAACACGTATGCATAAAAGAGCGAAAAAAATTCGACAAAGCTTTTCGTGTTTTCGTTTCATATATATATAGCTTTCACTTGAATACTAAATAAATTCTTAACGTCATATCCATTAAACATCTCTCGGTAAACAATTTTATTAACTCACCTCACTTCACTCTTGAATTCAATTTTGTTTTCAGCTTGATCTTTGGACATTCTCTCGTACATACCCTGCATATGAATGAAAATAATAATAACAACGCCATCTTTTAACATTGTTGGACATAAATTTTGGACGTGAATGTTTGATAAGAACTTGGGACGTGATTATTAGACATGAGTATTGGACCTGAATATTGGTAGTGAATATTGAACTAAATATTGTTTCCAACTCGTTTTACAAATAGGATTGCAATTATATATATTAAGGCTGTGGTGAAGGTACATAAAAGGTGTCTATTGACAGCTAACATCTGCTAATTGAAATCTCATTGGATACTGAATTTGTTCGAATCAGGGATTGTTCAAAATCATGGATGCCCTATCAAAATACAAAAACTGATATGCTTTTACTGAAATACAAGGTAATTAATGCCCAATTTAATTAAAAACTGAATAATATACAAAATATGATTCCAGGGTCATATGTTTTCGTTTCGGGATTACTCCCAATTTAACAATATCGTTGAGCATAAGATAATGCCGATGCAGCAATGTCTTTGCTTTAAAAACAGGCAGTTTTGAGAAACCACCTTGCCAATGGCATTTCAAAATCGTATCCTGAGAAATTGAAGAAAATCGTACGAGACTGAAAATGCAAGAAATAACGGGCAGTCAAAATAGAGAATGGTTTTCAAATAAGCCCATATAGCAAAACGAAGGGAAATGAAGCAAAATGTTAGCAGGCAGTCGAGAAAGGAGATGTCAACTGTATGGCTGTAACATTAGAAATGGAACAGTTTCTTTGAATTGCGCTCTTCGGACTGGAATAAATGAAACAATAGAGCAATAACTTTGTTGGATGCCCTTTAATTCTGACCTTTATGATTTTGGTTGCTTTCACATTAATCTTTTCAGGCCAAAGTCTATCTGACAATAGACATGTTTTGCCTTGTCTTGCTTTGCCCAAAGAGAAATGAAATTGACAACGAGATTGAGGCAAAGTACTAAAAAAACTTCCAAATCGTGTCAGAATCAAACCCATTTAGCCTTAATGAAACAAACTCAGGGCAAAATAATGTTTCAAACCTCACATATCCTTGGAATTAGGCCAAGACTCTCCTGAAACAGAAAAAGTTTTTGTTGATCCTTTAAAGAAATATGTCAAATAGTATAAGATAACAGAAATACAACACAAACAATTGTACTAACGAGTACCCTGATTTTCTAGATTATGCTTTTCATAAGAAGCTCAGAAGAGTTTCATTATCAAACCATCATATAACTAAATGCCATAATAATGTGCCAAAATTTTTGTCTTAAAGTTATCTGCAATGTAGACAATTGATTAAGATATTCCAATGATTTTCAGCACACATAAGCACAATATAATCAAGAAAGTTTTCTTGTACTTCCTATGACTTTTCAAAGAAAATATTTTTGCTTCAGAGAAATTAGTATTTTTTTCATTACTACGATAAGAATTTGAAGCAATTAGCACAAATCAGAATTAAACACTGAAATTGAAATCTGTACAAAAATATTTTTATCATACATAGACCATGACTGTTTAACATTCAATACAATGATTTCATGGTAGTCTCTTCTGTGAGTCAATCTCTAGTTATATTATACTGTTTTTTATTGGCTTAAACTATCCCATCAACTGGTTATCATTATTTTCACTAAATGATTCTGGGAATTTGGTGGACATTCTGTCAATTTTTTTGGCATATGCTTCTTTAAGTCTGTTCTTTTTCCTTGAAGTTATACAGGCTTTAAAATTTACCTGAGCTCCCATCATCGTATAACTCTTTCCTGCTCCAGTCTGGCCATAGGCAAATATGCAAGCATTATAGCCTTCAAATGCAGCACCAATCACATCCTTCCCCAAATCAGAAAATACCTAAAACCATAAAAACATAACTCTTAAATACCAATACAAGGTTGGATTAAAAAATAAATTTTGAAGAATGTTCAGCATTTTTAACGCAAAATTTCAACATGAGAGTGTTACAATGGTTCTTTTTGCAAAGAGAGAAGAGTATGGAAGAGACAAAATTTCCAACAGGATATTTCCATAAAACAAATATATTTAATAGACATTAGTAATAAAACAATAATTGATTTCACCTCAATCTACTAAATTTGTGAATACATGGTTGCACAATCAATCTTAAAACAAAGGAAGGACCTACTAGGAGCTATAACAAATGATTGTAAACACCATTTAGCTTACATCACAAAGAACACACATAGCAAAAGAATGAGAGATGATGCAATAAAATCAAAGGAATTACACAGACAGAAAAATTGTTTAGACTATTTATGGCAGCCTTGCAAAATTGATATAATCAACAAACAAGACAATTAATTGCTGTTCCTACATTGGTTTAAAACTTCAATGCCTTAAATAGCTTAACTGACATAGATGGGAGTGCATTAATAATGGATGATGTAAAGATCAATTTCTTTTGTGAAATTGCTTTGAGCATACTCAATATCATTTCTTTAGGAAGCAGGAAACAAGATTGTAAATGAAAATAGCAATTTCACCTGCTCCTGTGTTGCAAAATGCCTATCACGACTATCTGACGACCAGTATGAATGGTCATAGCTGAAATCCTTTACATCATTCGGAACCTACAAGATACAAAGAAAAAGCAATGAATGACCAATTCACTGTGTCTTATATCAAGTAGCAATGAGCATGGCAATAGAGAAACTTTGGCTTTCAGCCATTTTGTTACAAGATAAGAAATCATTTTAGCATTGAAGTTAATATATACACACACCACACACACATATATAGATAAATATATATATATATATATATATATATATACTAACAAAAAGAGGAAATTGATACAGCAAGTACTATTTTTAATAAATCCATTCTTATAACATACAAAAGGAGATAAATCATTCTCTATATTTACAAGGGTCATGCATAATATTTTTTTTCACTATCTCTTCAATGGCAAAACTACCAAAGCAAGAATCAATTACAAAAACACACTTTTTCAATTTTTTACAGAAAAGATCTTGTTATTAAACACAATATATTTTCATGGCTACTACCATAGATCAAATTATCAAATTTCTCAATATCACAATTTTTTCCAACCAATGAAATCACAAACCCAAATGAAAGACACAGCCAAGGACATTTACAAATTGAAGACAGGAAGAGAGTTATAGACATTTAACATACAGTCTGTTTGAGAGCAAAGTGATCTTTTTACTTCTATACATATTGAAAAAGTTCAGATCAGCCTCAAATGTCACTGGTGTAATTTGTACCCGGTGTTTTTTTGTCACTGGTGTTTTTTGTAATGTTTACTGTACTCTTTAAGGCTGATTCCCATTGAGTGCATTTTGCTGCACATGTGACTTTTTGTGATCGCTTACATAGTTGGGCATGTGTACTATGATATTTTTTGCACTCAGTTGATGCGCACGATCACACAAAAAAGAAGAAGTCCATCCTACGTTTTGTGATCAAAATTCTCAAAACCCACACCAAGACGATCCAACACAAAAACCAAATTAAGTTATCAGATGACAATCAACATGACAATGCAAATTACAACTTTTTCTTACAGCCAATCCTGCAGTTCTTAGCACAGAGATGTGGCAAATGATGCTTTATTCACTCAAGAAGAAACCAATGTTATTTGTGAATCTCCGGTGCATAGATATCAGAGGATCATGGAAAGATTTTCTGCTTGGGAAGCCATGCTTCTTGTGAAGGATTTTTTGCGGATATATGGAGCCACCCAAGACAGCAACATTTCAAATGTCCTTGGACTCATATGAAAGAGTTTTAAAAAGTATTCCTGGTCAATAATTTTCCTGTCTTTTACAAAGCAACTGAAATTCACTCTTTTCCTATATTTCAGTAAAGCTTCTAACAAAAAACCTTTTTCTATATTTTGCATTCATTTGATTCCATCTTAAATGCAGACATAACGGCCTGTTAAAATCAATCAAGAGCCTGTTTTTTATTGCAGCCATCTTTGACTTTGGTAAATCAAGCGCATATGCATGCATGATTGAAGTTATGTGAGTACATGACTAAAAGCACTGAGTGGAAATCAGCATTTACTTTGATCAGAACCCTATGGCTCTATCTGCAACCAGATATAACATTCAGATCATCTTTAAAGCGAAAAATGCTTTTCGATTTCACTTATATTTAAGAGTTCAAGCATGTCCCATGGCAGCTGATCTATGGAAATTTTCAAGAAAATAAAACATAGACCTATACATTGCTAAAAAATTATCACAGGGAAGATTTATTAAAGGAATTTAAGTATGAATGGTGCAAGGTAGCTTCCCTTAGGAAATTTTGCAAAATAATAGGACAATATCTCCACAAAACTTATGTCGATATTAAAAAAGAAACAAAAGGATATATTTTTAATCTCAGGGTGATAATAGAATCTCCACAGATAATAAATCTAGGAATATAAGAGAATCTTTATTGCTTACAAAAGGTTAACAATTTTTAATGACTTCTGTGCATGATCAACTAACAGTTAACACCTCAAAAACTTTGATTAGGGACTGATGAGCCTTGATAGCATTTTACTGTAAATTATGTGACAAATCTATATGATTTCTAAAAATCTATATGATTTTACTTTCTCAGAATTAGCTAAATGTTTGAATACTGAGCAAAGACTATATTTGGGTGAAGTTATATATTCCTGTGGTTTGGAAACAGAAAAACAAATTTCAAAATGGAAGAAAAGAGGAACATAAATAGGTATTTGTTGCATAATATGTTGAAGAAAAAAAATAATGTATTTCTGATGTAACTCTTTGTAAAATTCAGTTTTTTGGATGGCAAGTTCCCATTAATAACATTTTTATCAGTTTACTGGTATCTTATGACAACAGATGACACTATGACTCACATTGGGGTTGATTATTGAGGTTTTCTTTCCATTGCTGTCCATCTGGATTATGACATCAGATTCCAAGTCAATTTCCCTAAAAAGGATGTGCTTAAATTTCATAGCAACATGTTTGTTATGATCACAAGAGGGCTTTAAGCTCTAGATAAAGTAGAGGAAGGATAAAATCCATAAATTTCCTGTCAGGTGGGTATATTATGGACTACCCTATTATGAGCACTTCTAGCCATGAGCAGGTAGCAGCCAAAAGGATTTTCATACTTGGTATGCATATATTTCCCAAGAAAATTATTAACACTGCTCGTAACTCGAAAAAACCTCCGTAGACAACTTAACCTAAAGCCTAACAGAATAATTAGAGCAACATT
Organism: Rhopilema esculentum; assembly: GCF_013076305.1. The sequence goes on along the minus strand of NW_027018682.1, from coordinate 8,704,014 downwards.
CTACTCATTTCACCACCAAAATTGATGATACGATTCATTACGAACGACAAGCCTTCACTTAGTATTTCATTTTAAAATCATTAAATGAGCAGAACTGGTGATAGGCCGACTAAGATTTGCCAAGGAAACGTTACTTCCCTTTCCGTACCACAGTGTATACATTAAAAACAGCTAGGCCCCTTACCTCTTATTTAATGGCCGAACCCTTACAGCAACTTTAACTGATGCCATTCTTAGCAGAATTTCTCCTCTTAACGTCAGTTGAGCTAGGAGTTCGTCTAATTTGAAATCAAATGCGTCAAAGTGAGATTTTGAAACCTCAAAAATTAAGTTTTCCTCGCCCACATCGCATCGCCAGCAAAATTTACTACACGTAAATATGCAAATGACCTTCGCCTCCAACTCTTGGGAGTCTGGGAAGAGGCATCTAGGGCAGCTGTGTTGAAACGTCATTGCAGACTGAAACCAACAATGCAGGGCATACAATCAGCTATGCGTGCCTCGAAGTTTCTTTCTAAACGTTCTTTTTTCTCGGCAAGTTGGTAATTGTTAAAAGGGAGCTTAATATAGCCGAAGTTGATGTTAAGAAAATATTTTGTAGAATGTTATATTGACGAATTTGGAGTTCAAAACAACAATGGTCCAACTTGAGAGTGGTTATGTGCTGCCAATATGTGCAAAACTTTATAGGGTATACTTTTTGCTAGCGACTGTCTCGTATTTAGGCTGACACAATCATTTTGATGATTCCACTATTGGCATAGCTTCCACCGTTGGCATCAAGAACTCTATTATCATAGAAAATGAAGTCTATCAGGATATTATTTACAAAGAATTGCAACAAGCATTTAATGATTAAAGCATTGAGACAACACAAAGCCTTGAAGATCTGTACACCCCTCGGACTGCCGCGGCTTTTGTTCTGTGGTGCACAGGCGCGGATCCAGCCTGGATTCTGACTGCTGATATGCAAATGCTGTCAGAAAGAGAGGCCACGCCCTTTTGTTCTGGAAACGCCCAAATTTCTCTAAATAAAATCAGTATCACTGATATTGAATATGGGGTTCCAAAAAAGAATTTTAAGGAAACGACTCAGAAAGAGAAGACTAAATTTACCTAAGAAAGCAGTAATGTAGATCGACCCTGGTAGGATTCGAACCAAGGCGACCCACCTTCCGAACGCAGCAGTCTTACCACAATACTACAGAGCAGTCACTCCAATATTGACTGATTCAGCTTGAAGTTCCTTTGCAGGGGTGAAGCAGTCCATTCTCATTGGTTGGTTGCAACAAACAATTGCATAGGCCCACTGTAATCAATTTCATAGGTCAACCCTGATTCCTATTGGTTGGCTGTACCGCTGCAGAGGCAATCTCGACTTCTGATTTGATAAATAAAATCTGACCTATGCTCGCGCCAAAGATTGCAGAGGTGAAGTACACTAAGATTGGCTTACAAGACGTTTGCATAGGTCGAACAAGTGATGATTAGCTCTCGAGGGACAAACAAGTTTCTGGATTCAGAAAATACGGACCAGAAAAATGTCTAGAATCGCAACTCGACTAATCTGTGCATGAGCCGAAAGATAGTCAGCAAAATATATGCCCTACCTAAATATATGTACCGCACGTATTTTAGCAAAATATATGCCCTGTCTCCTGCATGTTGTTTGTATCAACGAGGACAGATCTAAGGAGGAGGTTGCCAAAGAAACTATTCATTAATGATTTTGATAGTGTCCATTTTAGATTGATGTTGTAAAAATCTGACTTATGCTTCTGCATAGGTTGCTGTAGTCTAGATTTGCCTGTAGGCAGGCGGGCAAAGCTACAATTCCGACAAGCATCTTTTGCATTAGCAGGGCTCATCAGGCTGTAAAAAACGACATTATATAGCTGAAAAAAGGTTTGCTAATTTGCAACATTTTGCAAAGCTGAAATGTACGAAATTTGAGTTCTTTCTTTTACCAGTTAGAATATAAGGATTCACAATAGTAACAAAATAGTCTAAGCTCAACCCACAGATAACAAGGGGAAGGAAGCACTTACCTCCTCTGCCCCCTAACAAGTGGCTCCTACGAGAATGCCAGTTTTTAGACCTGCTCTTTCACTCATATCCTTTCAGCAAGAGTTATTCTGTTCTAATGTTTATGTTTGTTTTTTTTGCTATATGGGCTTGCTTTGTTGCTTCTCATATGGTTTACAAAAACAAAGTATTCAAATTATGTTACAAGGAACTTTATGTCTCTATAACTTTTCAATTACTACTGTTACCTAAAATCCTTTTCGACAGCTAACCTAATTCAAGATACAAGTTTTGCGGATTCTGCTTATGAAATTGGGATTTTTTAATTTAAAAATCCGCTTTTGAAAATATATCAACGCTTGATTAAATGACTAGGAAAACGCAAATAGGACGGGTTTAATGGGCCTAAGATGTTTAGGACATGGTTGATAAAGTGGGCCTATCTAAGCCAGTTAGCTAATCCTTTTAACAAATTGAAATGGCTATCAGCTGCTTTTTCTCTAAGACTTTCATTGATAATCTCTACAAACACATCATACTGAGGCAAAATGAAAGAGAAAAATGGTACTCTGCGCAGATAACGCCGACCATCTTTAGATAACTCAGCCCAAAAGGTAACATAAACAAAAAGGTTCTCAGTGAACCTAGAAACTTAAGACGATGTGGCTTATCCTTAAAATTTGTATGCGAATACATGGAAGAACAATCGGCCTATTTACAGATCATGATTTTATCTATAATTCCCCAAGTTTCCATGAAGTATAGTGAACCTATGACTTTAACTTGGATAAGCAGACAAATCCACAAAACCAAAGAAGAAAATAGCATGACATCTGCATGACTACTTCTGACATTTAATTTGAGCGTTTAGTTCCAATTTCTTCGCAGTTGTGTTTTGCTCATATAATTGAAGACGATTTAAAGCAGAACAATGAAATTGATATTATGCAGTATGCAGGTAAAATTGAAGAAAAAATCGTATAGGGAATGTATGTAGATTATTTGAATCAAAATTCATGTTAAAGTTATAAGACTTTTAGCTAATACATTTTCTATTCCAATCTGTGAAAAACTTGATAGCCTTATTATATTAACTACTTTGTTTCAACTATGCTCGTGTGTCAACCTTGCAAAAAGATGATTTATATGGGCTGTCCTTTCCACCAGTGGTGTACCCGAAAACTTTTAGGGAGGATAACGCAAAATGAAAAACAAAAACAGCGCTTCATTACATTTTTTAGAAATATGAAATGTTTTATGCTTTTTAATGTATCTTTGCACTGAAAATTTATGCATTTAAAAATTGTTACAGTATAAGCAAGTTTATAAGGCAACATCATCACCAAAAGCTGTTAGGCTACTATAGGCCCATTAAGTCAACAAACTCCTTGCTTTTTTTCTGCTTTGTACAACTCTCATCCTAGCGATCTATGCAATGTTTTACAGATCATCCTTTTGTCCCTCTTTAGCTTTTCGCATTCTCTTTTCATAGAAATTGGTATCCTGTCAGTGATCTTCTTAGTCCACATTCTTGCTTCCATTTGGCCCACATGGCCTGCCAACCGCCACCTTTATTTTTATGTTTTTTTATAATATTAACAGCTTTAGTGTGTGATCTTAAACTTTCAGGATTCTTTAGACTGTGTTTAAAATATTTGACCTTTCAAGTCATACACTGTAGTACTAAGATGTAGCAAATTTAATTTTTTTATCTTTTTAGCCATGTTTTGGATTATCTTACACTAATTATTAATGTTTTTTCATTTTTCAATGATAATTACTAAACAAAAATTTATTGAATTTCAATGGGGGCTGCCCCCGCTGCCCCCGTGCTTCCGGCGCCCCTGGTTCAACCCATATCGAAGTAACAGTATATTGAGGTATATGGGGTAGCATACTTTATCTAAAGGGTAGAGAAAAAGACTGCACAGTCAATACTAATGCATCATCTTTCGTACTTGCTTTTGACGCCACGAGATGGTTCATATATCCAATTCGTATAATACAAAGTAATTTATTCAGCCTTGGGTTTAAGCATCAATAGCACTGTCAAGGTCATATGATTCAAGTAGTCATTTTACAAGGATGGGATTTTTAGGCAGACAGTGGAGCCTCCATATAACGGTAACGGATACGGTTCTGACCAGTGTAATTGTCCGTTGCAAAGAGGTTTCCTTTGGATAGAGGTTCATTTTATTCTTGTCCATAGCCCTAAAGAACCATTATATATTTAAAGACAATAGTTGTACCATCAACAGGGATATTTTTTTCATATTCTTGTTGAAACACGAGCCTTGCCTCCTCGAACCTTGGCACAATCACGGATTTCCTTGAAACATTTGTATCTCAGATGACCATCGATTTGTATCTAACACTGAAATGATATCTTCAATGGCAAGAAGTTCATGATATCACGTAAGTAATTTTATGAACAGAATAACAAGAAATCTGTTTCATTTCCAGGGTGTATTGATGTTTATGAGCCTCAAATATTTAGTGTGATAAACACATTATATCTCAAGTATGGGTGCCATGTGTGTATAGTGTGGCGGAATTACGATTTTACCCGGACAAAAATAATAAAAAGCTGTACGATACTGGGAATAACCAGAAAAAAAGCCCCATCAATTGGACATTGTGAATTCCTTATTTGGGCAAATCCCATATGGCGCACTGATCAGCAGGGGTTCAAATTTTGATGTCGCTAAAACCACATTATATGTACATATTCTGAAAGACAGTTTCATGCTGAACAACTTTTATTCAACATACACGCCTTAACAATGTGGAAATAAGTACTTACTGGTCAACAATAGCAGATAGGGGACAACTGGGCAATAGAATGTATACAGTGGTGGCGCCAGGGGAGGGCTAGGGCGCTACAGTCCCTCCATCGGTAGCATCTAGCCCCCTAATCGGAAGAAAATTTTAGGTTATTGTCGGAGCAAATTTGACAAAATAACGTACGAAAACTACATATTATAGTCAATTTAGCCCCCCCCCCCCTGTTGGAAACTCCAGTCCCTCTGTCGAAAGATTTCTGGCGCCACCTCTGAATGTATATAAGTTTATTTATGAACAACTTATATATTAACAAGATCAAAACATGCGATGATGAAATCTTATCCAACAAGGAGCAGGTCAAGAATCCCGCTAAACATTTTGAAATTTCTGCAATCTGTGTATTATTTTGAGAAAATCTGCGTCCGGCAAGTGTGTAGAATTCCCTCGTTCCGTTGAGAAATTGCCAGATTTCCGCAATCTACGAAAAATTTCCCTTAAAATTCTGTTCTTTCGCAAACACTGATGACATCTTCATTTGGAGAAAAAAGGCAAGGATCTATCCTGTGCCTTGCAGACAAATGTAACGACACAGGGTTCCCTTACGGACAGTATCACGTGACAATTGCACCATTGCGCTGTGATTGCATCAGCGTCTGTAAATATGTTTTTTGTATTACGTAATTATTATTTTAAGGTTTGCTTAGGTTATATAAAGGGTTGTTTCTTAAGTTAGGAGTAGTCTTGTCGAAAGTTTTGTCGTGCCTGTGGAAGCCGTGTCGTTATTTGTCGAACTTGTTGTTAGCCGTTAGTCGTATCATTACCATAAAAAGAAGAATTTTGATCTTATCTGCCGTTGCCGTATTTTTTGAGAATTTCTGCCTACAAAGAACTCACGTTTGTAAAACCCCCATTTTAAGAGGTTTTACATTGGTTACCCCGTGTGAGGACAGCCGAGCCGAAGGAAAAGAAGATGAGCACTCATCGATACCTGCGAACCACAGACGACCAGCCGATTTGCAATTACTGCAAAAGAGTAGGGCACGTGGTCAAATATTGCAGAAGACGCCCGTTGAAACAGCCATTGCAAGAAAAAGCCCCTGTGCCTGTTGATGCAAAAATGAACCCAGTTTTTGAAGCAGAAATTCAGACGAGAACGACATACCAACCCACCACTGACCCCTTCGTTGCTCTGTGCAAGTTGTTCCGCCAGTTAGAAGACCTAACAAAGGAGCTTGCAATTTTGGTCAAAGGTCAGTTGGGAAAGACAATACAAATTGATGAAGCGGAAATATTCCAAACCCCGCTCTCAGCAGTTTTCAAACATCTGACGTCAGTGGCACATGAATTTCTCACAAAACCAGGCCAGTGTGATGCCAAGCCATGGAAGTTGTCGTTTGATAGAAAAGACAAGATGCAAGGATTGGTTCAAGCCAGGAGGCTTGATTTCAAAGGGGGGAGCTATGTAACGACACAGGGTTCCCTTACGGACAGTATCACGTGACAATTGCACCATTGCGCTGTGATTGCATCAGCGTCTGTAAATATGTTTTTTGTATTACGTAATTATTATTTTAAGGTTTGCTTAGGTTATATAAAGGGTTGTTTCTTAAGTTAGGAGTAGTCTTGTCGAAAGTTTTGTCGTGCCTGTGGAAGCCGTGTCGTTATTTGTCGAACTTGTTGTTAGCCGTTAGTCGTATCATTACCATAAAAAGAAGAATTTTGATCTTATCTGCCGTTGCCGTATTTTTTGAGAATTTCTGCCTACAAAGAACTCACGTTTGTAAAACCCCCATTTTAAGAGGTTTTACACAAATATTTTTGCTGGTAATAATTGCGGGTCCGAAAGTCTTTTAATGCAGAACACAGGAAAAGGTGAACCACATTAAGGTATATATATTTGTCTCAGGATTTTCCATTTTCCTATTCCGGGTTTTCCGTTTTTCATAACTTTTTTCCGGGTTTTGGGTCCTAGGTACTCTCAAAACACCCTCTCTTTCATGTGCGCACGGGATTATACGTAATTTGGAAGTTATCTCTTTTTCTCGTAAAAAAGGGCGTAAAGGGAATATTACTGGCCCAGCATCAAGCTGTAGTTTTGTGCAGCCACTTTGAATTTGCACTGAATTTGGCATTGTCTTTTACGTCTTAGTAACAAAAATTACTAAGATGGAGGATGTCAACGAAAAAAGTTGAAAAACGGTCAGAATTGAAATCTTCATCTTTAAATTAGTTTATAATGAAAAAATCATGTTGTTTGGACCGTTCGGTCGCGAGTTACTTTGTTTTGAATATTTAAATATTTCTTTAGATTTGACCAGAATTTGCTGCTGCAGTGAAAAAATTTCACTTGAGTCAGCCCGGGCTGAATGGGCCCTGGTTGAGTCAGCCTGGGCTGAGTCAGCCCAGGCTGAGTGGGCCCGGGCTGAAACAGCCAGGGCTGAGTGGGCCCGGGTTGAGTCAGCCCAGGCTGAGTGGGCCCGGGTGGAGTGAGCCCGGGCTGAGTGGGCCCGGGTTGAGTGAGCCCGGGCTGAGTGGGCCCGGTTTAAGTCAGCCCGGGCTGAGTGGGCCGGATTTAAGTCAGCCCAGGCTGAGTGGACCCGGTTTAAGTCAGCCCGGGCTGAGTGGGTATTATCATACTTTATCTTATTCACACACTTAATGATTTTGCATTGATAGAATTTGATAAATAAAATGAAAATATTAAGCAAGAGGATCAGCCATTTTTTCCGCGCGCTTTTCAATATTCACTCGTCCCACTTGTTTCTGCCCAATAACCACTAAATTTGCGTATTCTAAGGGTACGTATGTTGAATAACAATTAGTCAGTCGTCATTTGACTTCAATCAATTTCATACACACCAAAACCTTGTGTGAAACAAATATTGATAGTCTTATCAATTTAGTTGCTATAATGTCAAAAAATAGCTTCGTAAATTGTTCTGATATTCACTATGATACTTTTATTTCAGAAGCAGAACGCAACATTTCGTTTGGTTAGGTAGTATAACGCTGCAACCCAAACAATTTGAATATCATAACTGCGATGTGCCGCGTTACCCCTCCACTACTGAGAATTTGTAGACGTTCTTTTGTTGGCATGGGAAATGATATCGTCCTGTACCGGTTTAGTTTGGGATATGAGTATCATTTTCAAATCTTTTATTTGATCATTTGATCGATGTAAGATTGTCTTAGACGTTGACGCAGAATGGCATCAGAGCATCAGAGCATATGGTATCTAGAAATAAAAAGGAATCACGGTTATGCAATGATCACAGTTTAGTGGCTAGGATGAATTAAGTGGGAGGCGTGTAAATAAGGTCTCTTGGTTGAAGCCCCCTAAAAAATCTTCTTTGAATGCATCATTTCAATTGGCCTAAAGGTCATCTCCAAATAGGACTTGCTATTCATAATCCACACTCGAGGAGATAATTTTAAATAGGAAGGAATCGATACCCAGGCAAATTGATCAAATTATATTCATTATCTGAATTTCCTCAGTGATTTAAACTATAATCAGAATGTGTTGCTTCATTACCAATTAGGCCCTACTGAAGATCCATTGATAAATTTTTAGTGTTGCTTGTGAAAATTGTGTCATATTTGGGATAGAGCCGAGTTGCTCCCTCGGGGAATGGGGGGGTACCTTAACTTGTTTGAAGGTAAGGGGCTTGCCACTATCTAGGGGTACCTTTTTCTGAAAAGTGCAGAATTATCGGTATCAGTTTTTGAAATATGTGCGGAACTATGGGTACCATTTGAAGAAACATGCAGAATCATGGGTGCCATTTTGGGAAAAAATTGCAAAATTATTAGGAGGGATATTTAGCATTAACAAAATGAATGACCAATTAGAAATAAAACCATGAAGTCTGTGTAATATTGAGATGTTGGGGCAAAGGACATGCACAATTTGTTTAATGATCTTTACGTGTATTAAAAATTTTATTTGTTTTGCGGAATTATGGGTATAGTTTTCATCATGTTTGAGAAATGATGGGTCACATTTTTTCAGACATTTGCGGAATAATGGGTCCGTACATACAGTAAGTACCCAGCCAATGCACTGCGCTGTCAATATTGCAGTTCTGCTAAACATTGTGACAACTTCATAATGGGAATCTTTGATGCCTTGGAAAGAGACGTCATTAGTCGTCAGGGTCTACTTGACACACGAAGAAGGTAGAAAAAGCTATGGGCATTAACCAAGACTTGATTTACGAGGGCAGCTCTTGTTAGCAGAATAAAATATCGTAATATTAGCTGACTACCTTCAAAATATTCTTATGAAATTTTGGCAAATATTTTGCTCAATTTCTACTTTCGTGAATAGGATTGCTCGTACTGGTTAAATCACAAAGACTGGATATTATGAAATGTGCGCTCAGGGTCTTTAAAAGGCTTCAAACTTCAATGTCATTATAATGGTTTATCATTCCGTGACGTGATTGTTCATATCCCGCAGATGCAAATATGTTTATTTTTGAAAAACAATTCAAAACGCAGGAAAGCTGCGGGATTGGGAGAGACCGGCACTTCATGCTTCATTCACTCGTCGCACACTTATGATGGAATTTCAGCGGTTAGGAGGAATACCTAGAAGCAAGGGTATTTCCTGTGTGTAGGGAATGCATTGCATAATATCAGCTATTTCCGGTTATGATTGGAGAGGAAGTGACACTCGGAGCTGCTCGAAAACCGCTGAGAGACCTGATTACGTCTTTGGAAGGCATCTATTGCCAAGAAGTGGTTGGACAGCCAAGGACTTCGAGTTGTCACACAAGTGGGCGGTAATTCGTCTGCAGTACATCGTAATAAGATTTCACAATAGACAAACGAAATAAAATATACGTTAAAATGAGTAACCCAGGAACATCAGGTGAAATTAAATTTAAAACAACGATGAAGATCTTAAAAAAGGAGAATGATGGGCCAGTGTTTTTTAAGTATGATGGCGAACGTTTTCAGTATACAGAAACCATAAAGTTTCAGTCTGGTATCCAATACAGAGTAATTCTTGAATTCAAGCCTAGCATGGAATTAAGGTAAACACACATTGTTTTTTATGTTATTGTTTAGGATGCAGCAAGTGAAGTGATATTTGCATTTGCAGGTATTATGAATGCCCAATTTGCTTTGCGAGGGCCTAACTGCTTGGCTGGTAGGTGACCTGCTATCATTTCATGCATTTCCCAACACATTCAAAATACAGAACTTTGAAGATCTTGGCGGGTCTACCTGCAAATCAAAGGACTTCTTGCTGGTGCTAATCGGTGTTTTGATTTTAAATAATCGATTTTATAGTCAGGATTTTGGGTGCAGATGGTAGTGAAACTGAAACCTATGCTTTGAAGAATTTTCAGCGTTTGTTTATATGAGAAAATAATAACCATTGACGAAGAAGCCTGGAGCTCGGAGATTTCTATTTACAATCAAAATTTTCTTTGATTCGATGATCGAAAAGAACGTTTAGTCTAGTGACTATCCTGGTTTGAGTTTTGTTCAAACCTACTGAAATGAAGCGCAATTATTTCAAAAGCATCTTAGAAATGAATGGTTGACTTTATGCCTTTCCTTCCGTTTGCAAATTGTTCTCAAGAGTTCGACATACAACATTGGTGTAGTGGCCACTCTCCTTTTCTCTATATTTCAAGATAAATCCAGAGTTTAGTAACGGGAGAAAATAATGCAGGGATAATCCTCTTGTCATTTTGTCAAAATTTGATCCAAGTGCTTGCTTCCATAAATATTGATAATTCAGTTCATTTGAAGCAGGTGTGTAGTGCTATGAAAAGGACAACAATCAAAGCCCTCACAAAAAATACATAGCATATTTAGCAAGAAATAGGATCACGCTGCTTTTTTGCACTAACAAAGGAGCTAAACCCACTGAGCCCCCTTGGTCTAAACCCCCTGTTTCACTTAATTTTGTTTTCAGTTAGAAATTCCATGGCATGCAGTTGCATAACATCCACAGTGTATCAACCACAAGAAGACAATTTTTAAGGAACAGCTCTTCTAGGCTATCTGGGAGAGTGCTTCCTCTTTGTTGAAAAACTATCATTCTATTCAGAGAACTACTATATATATAAAACCCTGAGAAAGCAAACCATAAAAAGGTACCAATGTAATATATATATATATTGTATGTACATATATAACAGAACATATATGTACGTTGCGTGTGGTACTTAATCCAAAATAACGATAATATAGTTAGCAAATAAATTGAATATCAGAATGAAATATAACAGTTTGATTGTTAAAAACACAACGTTTCGAGCATGTACTCATTATCAAGTGTACAATTATAGTCAGAGTACATGTATATGCTCGAAACTTTGTTTTTCTAACAATCAAACTAATATATTTTCATTCTGGTACTTAGTTTATTTGCTAATTATATTATTGTTATTTATCAATGTAATACCCAAAGTAATATATTGTTTGCTAATCAACTGCTGAATTTTTGAATTAATAGCAAGAAGTAAGAAGACAGAGATTATTTCATATATTTTTCTGTATGATTTGTAGCATTAAAAGTTTTGCAGTTTTCCACTTTCCCTGTATTTTGATTGTTGCACAGATATATTAAAGTGACAGCAAATCAATTGTGAATATTCTGCATCTTACAACAGTGTGATTTTAGACTCCATTGTTACACTTTCCTTATCCCAAAAAGAATTAAAGATTGGTGTCCTTAGATAAGACAAAATAATAGGGATAATAATTGGCAGGTTACTAGTTTATAATGTATTTAGAAGTTTAATATGAATTGCTTTATAAAATGAATATTTTTTTATCTTGAGTATTCTACAAGGTGATTAGTTTTTCGATAAGGAAGACTTTCATCCCAACAAGCTTTTGCTCTCGCAATTTTTATTATTATTATTATTCTTTTTATTATTATTATTATTATTTTTAATTCATTATAGTGTCTATGTATTTAGCATATTGTGCTGATTGGAGACACAATTTATTACTACCAATAAAAATAAAATTGCTAAGCAAAATTTTTATACAAAGTTTTTAAAGTGGTATAGGATATTGCCTCAATAGAAAAAACCCATGAGACACAACAAGTAATAAATTTATCCCCAGACACTGTACCCCCAGCCATCCTCAAGTACTCCACTCAAGTTGAGCTTAATCCTAAGAACCTAACCCCAAGCTAACCTTGTCTGGCCTGACCCATAGGAATAACGCTAGCCCCTTAGATGACATGTGTGGATGTAGATGAAGTAGTAATGAAAAGTAGTTTCCTGTAAGATAGTACAGCTGGTTTAGTTCAATCATTTGTCAAGCTCATATAATAACATTTGTCATTAAGCAGTGACTCATCTAGATCTCTTCAAAGTGCCTTATTAAATTCTTTTGTTATTTGCAAATGTAATAATAGTAGGATTAGGATATGTTGTTGCTTCTGTCATAATCCTTCTAGAAGTAAGAAAACTTTTTCATGAGTACCTTTGTATATTGTCAATCAGAATTAAACTCATTGACATTTTTTAAGGTTTAACAGTGTGATAGATTTTATTTTGCCAAAGTGCCATTAATTTTTTTCAAGCAATGGCATACAGAATTAATGCCATGTCATGAAATTTTAGTTTAGATTATTTGAAACAGTTTGACTTGCTTTTTTCAGACGAGTAGGAAAAACAATAAATGTTGGCAGCTAAAGAATCTGCAAGCTGGATTATTGACAATGTTTTTTTATATGGCTAATAGCTATAATGTTTTATTAGAAAACATGCTAAATTCAACAACCCTAAGGGACTAAAGGGCATATCTTTACACTTTAGTGAAGAGAAAAGGACGGTTCTAAGTTGCAACCCCTGAGTTTCATACTTTATGCAATCACTCAGCTGTACTTGCTTGTGTACTGCTGCGCTTATGCACAATCAAGCACTACATGACAGACTGGTTAGCTTTCATTATTTATAACATTTTTTTATCAATTTCCATCTCATCCATGTGCTGTTTTCGTGGCTCTCTACTTTTTTTATTCCTCAATTCTATATTTGCACTTCATGTTAAAACAGATTAAGTCAGAAGGATAGGATTTTGTGATTAACTAAACAATTCCAAGTTTCCTTTTCTGAAACTGGTACTCTTAAATATGATTTTAAGAGTTTGTTTTTGTTAATAATGTTTTTATAAATATATTTCCACTTACAAACATTCACATGGAATGTTTTGTAATAACTGTTTGATTGGTACAATTACTGCCCACCTTTCAAGCCTTTGTTTTAAAACCCAGATCGAATCACAAGATAATGAGATTACTAAAACATTATCAAGAATGATTGTTGTCAGGATTAAGACATTATATTTTGCAATGAAAAGGCATCCAGTGGGAAAATAGCTTCAATGAATGAGCTTCCAAAATCAACTACTCTTGAACAGATCCTTGAATGTCAAACAAGTCTCTGTTACATAAGACCCTGGTATACAATCAAATTTTCTTCTTGTCAGATATTCTTGAGAAGTTTATACTGTCTAATATTCTGTTGTTGAATATAACATTTTCCTCATTTTTGGGCATAGCTGAAACACAAATCACAACCACTGTGCAGAAAACTTCATCCTTCATTTCACAATATTGATATCTTACAAAAATCTGGCCTCTGAATGGATTGCTTTAGAAAAATTCATTTTGAAAAGGATCTCTCATAAATTAAGAGAATTTTATGTAAAATCTTCAAAGAGCCAAATGGTCCAAGACTTGTTCTCAAAGCTATGTATGATGTAAATGATAAAAAGTTTTATTTTACATTTAAACCGTGATTCTGATATGCAATCACCTCAATTGGATATTATAACAGTAGCTTGGAAACTCCAATTTCTTCACTCTTTTACAATTTTTGGGTATACATTGCCTGTGGCTATGCCTTCCAGGAATAATACTTTTTGTGCCCACGACCAACTCACTTGCAGTATATCTCAGCATTTAACAAACTGCAGCTTTCGATTGTTGGGACATCGCTTTTTGGCCCATTTATTTTTTGATATGCTCTATTGTTCAAATGATTCTTACCCTCAATAAAAGAAGCAACATAGGTATACCAAGCTCACTTTTTCTTATCTCTCACATTTTCAAAACCCATAAGTTTCCTTGCAACGCATTCCTCTTTGAAGACAGCATTGACAATTTCATAAATGAATTTCCGCAGCCTCCTTGTCCGTCGTTGAGAATTTTCAAAAAGTACTTCATCGGTTTTAGGAATTTTCAAGCAAGTGATTATGATATTCTGTTACTACTTCTCATGTTTTTATTGCTTTGACAAACATAGCATAAAAGGTTTTGTGAAGGTTATTCTAATAAGTTTAAGGCCATCTTACCGAAATCGCATCTTGTTTATCTTTATCTTTCTGTCCTGCCAGCACCTACTATCTTGTTTTCCTTTTGAAGCATGGCGATGAATCTTTTTGCCGCAAAGTTAGTTACATCTGCCGGATTAGAAGCAATCATTTCTCATTATGACACGACTTTTGCCCTGCCATGAATTATGTCATAGCTTGCGAGGTCCTCTTCCCATGCCTCATCATTACGTGAAAAACGAGATAAGATCTAAAGGGAATATTGCCTCTTAGAAGTAAAGTATCTAATGCCATGCTTAGCTCAAATTTGGTGCGGGAAGAAACTGTGTCGATTTTTAATGCCTTTTCATAATGAAAATGAAAATTTAAGAAATACTAAAAAACAAAGGAAACGTGCATAAATAAAACTGATCCTGTCCTTACTGTAGTCTTAGGCATGTTCAATAATCTTGTTACTTTAGAAACACCCTCTCGTAACATTCTGCGTAGTTAATACGACAGCTTTTAGGCTGGACATGTGTCAAGCAATGCGAACAAGTAACATTAAAAATGTATGCTACATTCAAGATAATATCTTTTTATCGTGGCCAGTATGTGAGACAGCTTTTATTGAAGTCTTGCAATCAGCTTGACCTAACAATAACATGTCATTGTTCGTAATTTGATATCGGATTTGGATGTAGCATCTTAAGGAATCGTTACATCCATGATCATTTGTTGGAGATGCCTTGTTAACATGGCTAATAAAAGTAATATTCAATAGAAGCCGATACAGTGTTTACGTCTGTTCGAGAATCAATGCAGAGAGGAGAACACCAGTTGCAATAACTGCCATGAACAATAGAAAAGGAAAGAGTCAAAAGAAGGATAAACCCCAGTTCGATCCAGAAATCAAGTTTAGTATTTGGATGAAAATAATGAAATCAGACAACTCATCTGTCATTTATAAATTTGACGCAGATCGGTTTAATTCTCAAGATAGTCTCAAGCTCCAAGTCAAAAAGGAATACACGATCTCACTTGAAATTAAACCAAGGCTAGATGTCCAATTACGGTACAGTATTGAGATTGAAATTTTCTTGTTAGCAAAGTGCTGTTGCTTTCAACGTTGAATAGTTTGTTTCAACGTTAAATGTTCTCCTAGACGGCTATACCGATGGAAACTATTCCTTGTGGAGGCGATACGAGAAAATTTGCATTTATTCAAAGTATGCTAAAGGAGTTTTCAAGAACACTATAGGCAGATATTTTTTATGCATTCTGAATATTTGGCTTTATTTTATTCCTCCTAATCGTTGAAATGTTTCAGTAGATAGGCCACACCCCTCTTAAATATTAGCATGAATCGTAAAGCTTTTATTCATTTTTTCATATTGAATGACATTTTTGCTGTTTTTTTCGTTTTTCAAACTTTAATTTTTTTTATTTATTGAAAGTTCTTGACACAAATTTTCGTTATTCTTATTGACTAAAAGTTTATTAATTTCTATCTGTCAAATTTTAATACTTCCACAATAACTATATTTCGTTGTTGTCTGTTTGGATGAAAATATATGGTTGCCATAGCTACGTTAAAAGGATGTCGATAGGAATTTTTCCGCACTTCTTTTTTCCCAATGAAGATGGAACAATAATACTAATATTTAGAATCTTTTTCTATAAACAAGTTTGTTCTTAGCAATGAAGAACCAGTTATCCTCATGGAAATATTATAGTAAAGATGAAATTTGATATAGTTGAGTAAACAAAACTTATAATATATATTGGTTGAAGTTCAATGCATAACAGTGCTTTCTTGGCGGTTCGGTTTTGTGAGAAGCAAGTTTCTCTTGCGCAGAAAAAGTGCCTTGTTTGGTTTGTCTGTGGTCTCCCACACTTTGAACTCGCGGCAGGTCGATACACTGTATTTTACCCATTCCGAATGTGAAATGTCTTTATCATAACTAGCTTAATTAATTGCAGTTTGAGGTTTTTCAAAAGCTGATACGAGCTATTCAACAGTATAACCAGGCCGCTAGCTCTTTTACGTCATCAACGATAGATTGTTCTTCCATGATGGCACATATGACCTAGGATTTAAACCATTTGCTTGCTTGTTTTTGACAGCAATTCATCTTTTCTTTTCCAGTTTCTCTTGGCTTTCAATTTCTAACTTTCCTTTGCAATCGTTATTTCATCAACCTGTGGCGGTTTTCCATTTCAACCTTGCACTAGACAATATTATCAAATAGCCTTCGTACCTTTCTTCAATACTCGACTGCTTGTTATACCTGTTAAATTTTTCCTTATCAGTATTTATTATAGATTTCATTTTTTTCTGAGAAAATACTATTGTCTTCTATGGCAACAGTAAATATAAGTATTATATACTTTTTACACTTGTCGTCATTGTACAATATTATATCTAAAACAACTAATTATGGATTAAAATTGAAGCCTCTTTGATCTCTGAATAGGTATTTGAAATCTTGTTTGGTTTCGGTAGTGCTTGCTTGAAAACTGCGAAATTTTCCTTTGCCAAGGTTCTTTAAGCTCCGACTGACAGTTCTTGGGGATATTTCCTAATGACGTCATTGTTGCTCGGCATAATATCACAGTATTATGCAAAAATTTCATTTAATCTCCCTGGTTTTATTGAAATTTCTTTATGAACTTAAGGGCTTAAATTGTCACTGATTGTTTTGAAGTCCGATTTTCCAAAAGCAGTTAGAGCAGGTATTTATATCGCTATACTGGGCAGTTTTATTAACATGAAAATCTCTTTCCTTTCTAGTGTATTGAAAGTGGCCGACATAGACTACAATTTTAAGCTGGTAAACGACCCTGAAATAGACAATAAATCAATTTACGAATTCACCTGGTCCACATATGGTATAGACCCAACCACAAGCAGGTACAGGGCAGTGATACCTGTTTCGCTGAAATTCAAGAACTACAAAACGCTGAGCTTTAGCCTTCAATGTAAATTTTACCCTGAAGAGGATACAAAGCATATAACCTGGGGCAAAATGCTAAATGGCATTGGTGTTCAGTGCGTTATTCGACGTGGCAGTGATTTGTCCTCTGCAGATAGTGTTGTATTTTCCTAAATTGTTTGGAGTTTTTATTGGAGTTGATTGAGCAAGTTCTGATTACCAATCTCACTAGTAAGGAGGCGTAAGTGGTCAAGGCAATCAAGCAGCAAACGCTTCTACTGCGGAGAAGTCTTCTGCTATGAAAGAAAAGCAAAGGCCTTTAGTAACCTTGATTCTTAAATCGTTATTGTTTCTTCATTGTCATTTCTTGATAAGAGCCAAACGCTTTCCGTTGAATCCATGGTGGCGTAAAATTGTCTGTAGCTCAATAACATAATTTCTCCCATTTAGAAGATAAAATTATGTCCATTTTCATTTTGATATTGTGAAACCAGAGTTTAGGTAAAATTACCTTTAACCTTTAATTAATCTTTGATGAAGAATCCCTATATTTTTGAATTAATCCATTTTTATTAATGTTCCATGATCCATAGGTTTAAACTCTGGCATCGTATTCAAAATTCGTCAAATTTTCCGTTTTCAGAATGACATTTTCGCATAGGAATTCAGGTAATGGGCTGCTTAATTTCTAAAATTTCTTAATTACTGTGATATTGGTATTATAGTTATTTCATAAATATAAGAGATCAATGATGATCTATACTTAAATTATTAGGGGATGAGTAATGGGATCTGATGGATCGAAATTCAAGAAATCTGCAGCCTGTATTCTAAATGAGCTTTGCCCATACATTGCCATTTACTACTTCTAGTGGTAAAATGGGTCGGTTCAGGCTACAAATTGAAATAAGTTATAGCTTGTTTTGGTCATATCCCAAAGAAGACAGGGCCTAATTTCTTATTATGCTCTTTTCTAATGTTCAAACTAAACTGAAACGAGATATGATATCGATATTTTTGTGATATCAAATAGTAACAATGATAGAAAAATTAGTTTTATTTTACCTGGAATGTTTTCCTAAAGTTAACGTATGTTTAAAATTTTTAATTGGACGTGTTTTGATTTGGGAATAAATGTTCGACTTCATTTTCTCATTCTTATTATCTCAATCGATAGCTGTCTGTCTTGTAACTAAAGTTTGAATTCTAAAGTTGCTTTGAACGTCGATTTCCCAGTTGGTGAAGTGATTAATTGATTGATTGGTTGATTAGTTTATTGATTTATTGATTAACAGGGTTGCCCCCGAGTTTATTGATTAACTGATCTGTGCTTTTAGGTCGACTGACGGCACTGCTGGTCAACCATAATAGGTAGGCTTGCGCCATTCTAAATTCAAATCTCTCTCTCCAAATTGTTCCTTTTTCAAAATATCATGAACCCCAAGAACCATCTCCAACCCAACCTCTTTGATGTCAAAGACCCTTGCTTTTGACTGGCTAACATTTAGGAGATGAGGTTTCGAACGTCCAGACCCTTTTAATTTAACAACACAAGCCAATTTCCCCGTAGTTCGTTTGTTGCTAGTGGAGAGAAGAAATTACCGTTCCTCATGAATACACCGTTTAAACTAGTATATTGTAAACATAGCCGTACCCAGCAACAAAGGCAAATTTTTGCCGTTGGAATATTTAAATGTGACATCTAGTCCTATGCAAAGGAGATTCCTCAAAGACGATAATTCGCGCCCTCGTATGACCTTTTTTGATGCATTTTTGTTGAGTCATATAAGCTTCTTGCAAAGATTTTGGAGGTTATGATAAAACTCTTCCCTTGAAATGTTTGTAGGAAAGAACCCTTTAGCAGTAACAAAAATCTGAAAATGTAACAGGAATTGAAGTGAAATTTTAGCTGATCGTCTCAGCTGAATCACAGACAAATGACAGGTGAACAAGGGCATCTAGTAATTCATGGCGCCGACGAGTTAATTTAACTGCAATGAAGCTCTCTTGTCGTATAATCCCTTATTAATTTACACTATCCTCCTTAGCTACTCTATCTTGGATTGCTGTATAACATCTGGTTTGAGTCAAAGTTTAATCCTCTCATGCATTTTCCACAATACGTAGCTAGTATTATTATTAAAACAGAGAAATTCATTATTTATGAGGTTAATACTAGAAAAGTAATACTTTCAAATTTTGTGTATGTTAATCCCTACGAATGCATTTAAATAATCATAGATTCATTATTACCATAGTTTTCTAAATATACAATAACAACAGAATACTATATAATACCACTTTGTTTCCTGCAATCTTCATGTTTTTATTCTCTAATGGCGTTGACTTTCGGACATGACCTTGGTTTAAGTATTTTCTACACCCACTTGCAGCTTCAAAATGCAGAAATAATTTCATGCCTCTGATTCTGAAATATAGTTACAGGATATCTGTACCATAGAATCTCCTAATTTCGCATAAGTTACATTTGTCTCGTGTGTCTTTTCAAAACCGAAGCAAGAGCTGTGCAGTTCGAAGGATAAATAGAGAAAGAGAACTTTTTCGTTAATAAAAAAATATCTGCAAAAACTTATTTTTAATACCAAGGGTTGATAACATGCTTACTAAATTTCTGAAGTTGTGTTTAATCGTATGGCTGATATAATTTGTAAAGGTATAATTGACTCATGTATTCGGAAACTGGGCAGTATATCTCTAGAGAAAGAACATTTCCTCTTATTTTGTAACTCCCAAGAATGTAAAATGGTCTTCGATCAAGTGGTTTCCAAAAAAATTCGCCAAATTATAAAGAGCCATTAAAAAAGGATCCTATTTATTTGGTGAAGCAGGTTTTTCTTGCCTTTCTAACGAAAATATTTCTTTTGGGTGTACCAGCTTCCATTCCATATCCTTATCAAAGGAGTGTATTACAGAAAAGTTCGACACTTCATGAAAATTTAACTTTAAAATTTTAACGATATTGTGATTAAAAAGACTTTACTAAGCTGGTCCATCCAGTTACAGAACCGAGGCACAGAGAATGGCTGGGTAGCGTCACAGGCAGACAACGTAGCACCCCTCCCTATTCAATGTTTGGGCGTATATACTGTTCAGGTTTGTAGAATGAACATGGGAGTGAAAGTCATTTTAAAGAAACCAAGGCTATCTACCTATGTTCTCTAAGAAATGCGGGCATGTACTCAACTCCCTCCCTCAAGTTTCTACCTCATTTGAATTCAAGTGTCTTGAGTGTAACGCCAGCATACTTAGGCCATTGACCGAATACTGCATCATGTATCCATGGTATACTCTTTCTGGCTTGTTGTAAATCTTTGTCTATAGCTTCGTAGCTTAGCCTAGCTCATGAGAGGAAGTGGTTCTTGGAAAGTCCACAAGCCTATTATCATGTTTCTAAGGTGAAAAGGTAGAAAGTCCAAAAAACCAGCCTACCGCCTTTACAGCTTCATTTAATTTCCCTTACAGCTCTTGATAAAGCTTTAAAAATAGAAGGTTATATAAAGAAACACTTACTTTTTCCTTCAAGGGACGATAAGCTCGTTTGTAAATTCTAGGCTTTCCAATGCTTCAACATGCATCCATTGTACATCCATATGTTCAGAACATAGCGAAGTAACAAGTCAAAAATTTAACTGTTCCCATGATAGTTTCTCACGCATGGCATAAACAAATGATAGCAAATATTTCCCTTGGGAGCTTCCCAGAATTCCAAAGGCATTCGTGTCATAACCTTTCGAACTAAGAATCCACATATAGACAAGGCTGCAAGAAATCATTTTGTGAAAAGAAACTCGTTTTTAATCTCAATCATTCCACAAAAGAGTACGATTGAGAATGCTTTTGTATTCTCATTTCGCATTTTCTATATATTCTAATTGGACCTATTACCAAATCGAAAATTATAACAAAATATGGACACACATTTGCAGGTCCAGAAAGGCTCATGATAGACTGAAGGGTTAGCAAAGTAAGCAGAGCTTTATAACAAAAACAAAATATATTTGATTTAAAAAACTTTATATAAAATCAAGACTGTATTTCATTACAAAATTTCAGAACTGAAATTCGATTAAGATGGACCATAGGCCAATCGGAATATAAGAATTCAATAGAATCACACATAATTAAAGCACATTTTAAACAATCAAGACTTTATTACAGAATGCGTAAAAATGTTTGAGAGACCAATTTTCCAAGCTACTATGGAATTCGAGTACTTTGTACAAACAAAGAATGTTTTTTTCTAAAACCTAGCGAATATGCAGATTCCTATCGGCTTTACCACGGCGATTTTCTTTGGAGAGCTTCGATTTAAAGAAAATACTAAGAATATGTACAGCTGTTTTCAGTTTTAAAACAAAATTAAACTACAGCGCTTAATTAATAGGTTTCCCAATATTATAGAGAAAAAAACACTGGATTGGATTGTGGGTTAACTTGGATAAAAACAGGCTATTAAGATGTGCCACTTTGGTCTGTCAAATACAAGTCATTGATTCGGGAGACTGCAAGTACCGATACCACTCTAAAAAGGACTTCGAAAGAACTAGCGCCTCACAATAACTAGCGGTTCCCCAAGTAAGAAAACTTAAGGGTGACAAAAGCCCCTCAAAAAAGAAAGGGAACATTTTTAAAAACATTATATGAAATATCAAAGCAGATCCATGGAGTTAAAACTATATTATGATGATTGTTCGGCAACGAATGCCGTTCGAAGGATTGCAACTACAGTCACCTAAACCCATTCTCCCTAACATACAAGAGTTTATGTTACCTCTCAGCGGTGAATTGACCCCTTATTAGTCACCTAAGGTGTTATGAACATTATTTTGGAGGAGAGAGGGTGCATTGTCAGTAATTTCAACCGGATTATTTTAAGATTTCAAAATAATACTATAGCAAAAGGGCGTCTCAAGGACCGTGGCACGGATTGTAACATGGGTGATGATTTAACTGCTTCGCTATGAAACCATTAAAAAATATCCCAACGATAGCTTACAATGCTGCTTAAACCGATCTATCAAAGCTTGGTATACGGTTTGCACGCTAGAGCATCAGAAGTAGGCAAATATATTCAGCCATCTTTCACGGTTACCACTTGGGGTTGTCGTTTGTCGGTAAAGGCAACGAAGAAACTGTTTCCAGGTCGAGTACCCCGTTTGCAGACTATTGGCTTGACGGCTGCTCAATCGAACGGTTATGAAACCAAACCATCGAACGACAAAAGGTTGGCATGTCAATCTTTATCCCTTGCCTTTGCCATCATCCTAGAAATCATACAAAGAGACAGATCAAACAAAGAAATTCCCCTATTAAAGCTCTAAACTTGATTGGGTTGAGATCTCCACTGTGGAACAATGTTACATTTTCTTATATCATTTGTAACTATCAAAACCTAGGTTTCATAAAACACAGTACATACATACATATGGAGAGAATACATTCAAAATGAATCTTAGGTTAAGGCTTTCGCAGCACCTTTCAAGAAAATAGAAGGATTGAAAAACGAATGGTCTTTTATTCACCTGTTTATTCTGCTTGTATTAACTGGCTTTTTAATGCTTGGCCTAATTGCAGGCGGGTGGGGCACCATGTCTTTACTTTCTTCGTTTTTCAGTTCTTTTAAGTATGTTTCATAATACACTTTTTGTGCACGTTTTGCATTTGCGTTGATCCTTTTGCTTTCCCGCGATTTGAAATACTCATCATGACTTTCAAAAGGCCCTTCAAAAGTCTGCGTTCCTTTGCTTTTTGAAATGTCATTAACAGTTCCAAAATCGTCACTGACAACCTTTGGTGCAGAGGGTGCACCAGCACGTATGAAGTGCTCAAACGTTCTTTCGGCGCTTTCTTTTAGGTAACTTTTCTCTTGAAGTAAGAAATTGTTGTTTTCGTCGGCATCACGTGATTTACGTTCAAAAGTTCTCTGCGAAGGAGCGCTGGAATGACGTAAGTGATTCATCCGCTTCTTGCTAGGCAAGTGGTTGCTCAAGCCATTTCCATGTTTCGTCACGCCAAGTAAATTTTGGGACTTCTTAATATCTAGTGAAAAGAGAACAATCGTGAAAACAGGATGATCAATCTTTATTCTGTTAGTTTGGTATTTAACTAACTTTTATAAGTTTTGTTGGAAAAACAAAGAGTTGGCTTCGCTCCTTACGAGCGATGGCAGAATTTTGCTCCATAATTTAAAGATATTAACCATTCTGTGAAATTCTTATAAACATCTAGATAAAACTTTCATGTTTGAATTCAATTTTACATCAACGGTTTGTTTAAGAGCAAATTATTCATTCAAAGACAGAATTAATCGCTTTACGTAATCTTCCCTTTCTGTGAAAATTCTTATCATACTAAAAAAATTTCAAGCTATTAGACAATTTTTATCTTACCCGTGTGCCTTCCTTCTTTCTCTGCGTTTTTGCCACTGGCAGCCATGGCAGAAGCGGGGCGGCCTTTGGCAAGACTTTTTGCCATACTCTCTATCATTTGAAAAATACTTATATCAACAAGAAACCAAATTAACTACTGAATATATATCAATTTCGAAATTGGAATATAAAAGCCTTCAGGAGGTTAGTCAAGTTTAGCAAGTTATAATATGCCCAGAATGAGCCAAGAATTATCAAAAAGATCTTATCGAAACTATGAAAGGCATCTGTTTGATTTATCAAGGGGATGAATATCAGATGATATCTACAACATCAGGTGGTGTGTATCCTCAAACACTAGTTAAGAAGAATTTAAAGTCTCAATACGTATTTACACCACATTCTCGTGTGCACAGGTCCATTGATCTGTTGTGTAATAAACACCTCTGGAGAGCGGGGTGCTCTCTTCTCGATTAGCTTAGCTACTGAGAGGGTTCCTCCTTAAGAATTCCATTTCATACAAATCCTCAAGTATCGTATTGTTTCCTCTTTATGTGTATTATTATGTTACTAATTATTAATTTGTGGTTTCTTATGATGTAAGTTGTTTAATAATAGAGTGTATTGTTAATAGAGTGTAATGTGGAAGAGCTGGGAATAGCTTAGGTTTTTGTGTAATTAAATTCCATGAAAAACTAAAGCTATGGTAAGGGCCGCCGGTAGGTTTTGAGGCCCTGGAGAAAAAGGGAAAGACGAGGACACCTGCGAGCGGTGCGAGCAGAAAATTTCTCTGACAACGCCCTTCAGATTAGCTAAAAATGCATTTCAGAATATTTCTTGCAATTTTTCTTGCCATTTTTCTTTAAAACGTTTTACTATTTTCATACATACTTTTGCTACGTTTGATCAATTCCATTCTTAAAATAAAATTCGTTGCTTTATTTAGACCTCGAGGCCCTGGGGCGATTTGCCTCCCATTGCCCCCCCCCCCCTCTTGGCGGCCCTGGTTATGCTTACAATGCATACATACATCATACATACCAGGTGGGTTAGCAGAAGCCGGCCTTTGTTTGATGTCAGCCGCCAGCCTATCACCAAAGACCCTCACTTTGGGAGCCTGGTTATTATATTTAATCAGTGGGGGTTGGGTTTGTGAGTCTCTTTTCAAAAGCAGATCTTTCCATGTAGAGTGCGAGGAGTCGTTATCTTTAGCTGCATTGGACGAAGGCCTGTAGAATGAAAAGTACTGCTTTTTAAATGTGTTATTAATGTTGCAACCCGTTTAAGTTGAAGACAATTCCGCGGCACTTTATAAATATTGTTAAAATTGTTAATCATCAGATCTCCTTCGATTCGAACAATTAGATCAGTTTATATTCGCTCTCAGAGCAAGAACGATACGAACATATTGCACTGTTGTTTTAACAAAAAAAGACTCAGGAGCAAGTCTAAATTGGACTTTTGAAGCTTTGAAAATATGTTCCATGTCAGTTGCTTTTCGAATCATTCACTTAAATAATAAAGCAATAAAAATAGGGCTGAAGATTTCGTAACTTCATTTTAAGAAAGAAAAGAATAGCAGAAGGGACAGACAATAAAACAAAAGGAAAAAAGCTAGGTAAGATGTTCAAATTGCAGCTTACAACTTTGGGCCAAGGTTGACCTGCTCAGCTCGCTGTCTTAAATTTTCCTCTGGCTCACCAAGAAATATGCTGGCTGCTTTGTTGCTTCTTGTAAATATGCTCAGCAACTCTTCTAGTTCATTCTCACTTGGAAATGAAAGGATAGCTAAAAATTACCACAATCTATTAGGACTATCATATATTTTCTTAGCTTTGTGCATTAATAGTGAAGGAGAATGCTGATTAATTTTACCTAGAAAGGGTAATAGGCAAACCTTATGGTTGTATCAATCCCTAAAAATCAACCATAAATTTCATTGACTTTTTCGGTTTCTTAAGACACCCCCAATAAGGTTCCATGAAACTTATCGAACTGTCCATATTACTGCAAGAAAATTTCATTAGACCATTCACCTATTTAGATTTAAGCTTCAGATTTCTTAATATATATTTTTATGAAAGTTGAATAAGGTAACAAGTAAGCATTTGAGATACAAAGGAAAAAAATACCTTGCAACGGTAAGAAACATATGAAAAGCTTCGCTCGAAACTGAACTCTTTTCTGATATGTCTTCAGTATCTTTGGTCTTGCTTGCAGACGTATTACCTGAAAGCCGCTTTGTTTCCTAAGATAAAGCATGGGCAATGTTAATAAAAACATGCTCAAAGACTCATTGATAACAATGAGTCATTGCACTACGCAAGCATCCCATAATGCATTTTCAGACAGTCTGAAATCAATTATGGTTAATCCGTAAAGTTTACTGCCATTGTTTGGATTGTCGCCTGGATAATTTGCCACCCTCGCAAAGGCTCATTGTTAGTGATGAGTCTTTAAATCTGTTGAAAATCTTTAGTAGAAATGACTTAGACCTGAATACTATAAGGAATGTATTTTTATCATACATACCTGCCTATAAATGCTGATGAAATCTTTCAACTGCCTGACCAGCATCCTTTGCCTATGGGATGTACAATAATGTAATAGATGTGTATGCAAGACAAGTGCGTTCTAAATGACAAGACCCAGTTGAAATTAAAACCTCACCCATTTATTGTCTTTAACACTGTTTATGTTAGATTGCTCTACATCCATATGAATAAAATAAGCAGCTACCAATGAAATAAGGGTTCTGAGGATGGACAGACAACAACGCCCTGTCTTTTTTAGAAGTCCTTCACCCGTAATCTTTTGACGGGGTTATCTTTTGAGGAAAAAGATTAACGGTTGTAACGAAATGGCCGAAAAAAGTATGTCGGGATATCCTCCCTTTTTTGGCATAAGCAGGGTCAAAATAGTTTTTACAGTTTAGGAACTACAGTTTTTTTAACGCTAAAAAGCCAATTGGTAGCATGTGTAGAATGGACAAAAAGTTGCAGGAATCAAAAGGCTGTAAAAAATCTAAAAAGGGAAAGAACTAACTTTTCTTGCATTGGCAGACTTTTGCTTGGAGATATGATTGCCATTGGGCATCTGAAATTGACAGCTGCTCTTTTTAGAAACCGTAGCATCAAGCTCTAAAAAATACAGTTTATAAGTACATAAAGTACATTTTCACAATGCAATAAAAAGGAATTAAACCTCAAATGTTGTGACTTTGATACTTCAAAATTAGGACAGAATTTTCAGATTAAAAAACACAGATTTAGCCGGGGCCGGACCCACGATGTTAGATACACAGAAATGGTGTAAAACCTTAATATTGCAATACAACAAATAATGATTGGCTAAATAATATTGGTTGGGGTATACCCAATAGAACTTTAAACTGAGATTTATTGTATCAAACACGTAAACACGTATTACATATGTATATTCCTTTCATTAGGGTTGTCAAAAGAATTTTTACAGGTAGGTTATGTAATTCTGAAATCGAAACTGCTAAAAGGAAATACTAAAGCCAGTGATTTTGAATTAAGAAATATCGCACAATCTCAACGTACACAAGGACAATCTTAACAGTCGATTTAAACGTTGAGCTTTTTTAGATTTAAACTTAACTTAACCTTACCATCTGCTCCTCTTGCTTGGCCTCTTCTGCAGCCGAGACTAGTATCTGCCTTTGTGCAGAGGCACTACAAAAAGAGAAGAAATGGATTGGTGACATACTGACAAAAAAACAGTATATGGATATATTTTGAATTTATGATCTTGCAATCACAACCAACTTTCATTTAAAGAAACATTCTATACTGTTGACAGAAGATATATCAAAGAAATCTCAATCAAAACTTGCATTGAATTAAAAAGATTCCCTCACAAAAAACTCCTTGTATTCACTACCAGAGGCCATTTTGTTTCTAAACTGACAAATTTGTAGTAGGAATAATCAAATGAAATGTAAACCTGATTTCTTTCAGTAGCCTTGACTGCACCCTTTCAAGATATGAAGCAAATGCCTGTCTTGCTTGAAATTTACTACAAAGCAATTTGTATGATTGTTAGGGAAATTACTTTTCCAGACAGCAATATTTGCAAGTGACAATTTCAGCCAATTAGGTTTATTGGCTGATTTTTGAACTAAACAATTTCCAGCTTTAACTGAAGGTAATTTCTGGAAGTGAGGGAGACAAATTTGAAACCATTGTCAAAGGTATAAAGGGTAGGAGTTTTGAATTTTTGGCACTGTAAGATACCAAACATCGAAAGAAAATGTTGGTTAAAGAAGGTTTTATGGAAATGTTCTCGCTCTATGCCGTCCCTTAGCTTGCATTTTATTTCAAAAATTGTGTTGTGCCTTTCGAAGCCTTAAATCTACTTTATAACTATCATTCCTGAATACTGAAAATAAAAAGATTTTTGTAGACTGTTGAAATACCCAACACAGTGGTAAGGCAGCACAGCAATAAAAGTATAAAAAGAACTTGACACAAAAATGAATAATAAAAACTTAAATAGAAAACATAATCATTTGGCAGGAGCATTTGGCAGAAATACTACAACAAGACGAAAAAATGACAGTGATTCAATACATTGATTACACAGAAAAAGGTTTAAAGGCGAATAATTTGCATAAATTGAAATAATGAAATGAATAAGGTAAGGCCTAAGGGAAACTAAAGAGTTATAGGTAAAGACAGCATAAGGATAAAGAGAGACAATTACAGCAACGAAATAGATGGTATACAGATACAAAGAGAAAGGAAAATAAAAAAATTACTGAACAAAACCTTAGTGCGTTTCCATTCTCAATTATCTTGCCCAAGTCAAAATCTGCATTTTTACCACTCTTTTTCCCCAACAAAACTTGCTCATAGCTAGCGAATTCCGGCACATCTCCATTTGGCTTTTCGTCTGCAAAAAGAAGGAATGGATCGCCTGCTTAAAGAATTATGTTAAATGACGAATATTGTTTCCTATCCAACAATAAAAATGTAAGGAGGGATTCGATGCAATCACTGTTAAATTTAGCTAAGCTGCTCTAATTGGAATATGCCTCAACTTGGAACAAACAGAAACCAGTCACTGAATAGCAAATGACAGAAAATGGTGGAAAGTTGCTTACTTAAATCCAGTGAGTGACACAGTAAACTGCAAAATAATCAACTTAAAACGATTTGCGAAGAAAAAACACTAGGCTTTGATACTTGAAACGGTTCCTGCCTCATGTATTTACTGAGCATCTAGCCTACTGTCATAATAAAAAAAAGTTCCAAAAGATTGAACAATCTTACCGTTATTGGGATTGTCGCTAAGACATTGATCCTGCCAAATAACACAAAATAAATCAATTTCGGTGAGTGGAAAAAAATTTCAGTAGAGCTATAAGGAAAACAAAGGAGAGATCTCCTTGAAGATAAAAACTCAAATCTTGCTCAAATCATGTATTCGGTCAAATGAGTTTCCGAGTATTTTTTGTAAGCGTCGATGGTGATTTATATTCCTGTAGGTTTGATTAGATGTTCCATTCTTATATCACAATGCCTCTTTGAAAGCATTTTAAACTTGCATACTACGATTGATAACAATCTTTTCCCTTTTCCACTTGCAAATACTTTGTATTGGAACATCTGTAGTTCAAGGGCTTCCTCAAAATCCTCAAGTAATTTATGAAACATTTCGTCGAAAGAAAAAATTATATTTTGCTAAAGTTACCACTGATAAAACAATTTTGCCAATTCATCATTAACAAATATATAACGTAAATACCCATGAATCCAGTTTTTTCTCATAGCAGAGGTATCTTCTTTGAAAACCCATTCCATGAGCTGTTTCCTTGACCTACAAGACAAACAAAAATAAGTATGTACCCATGGTGCATTGATAAAAACTAAGCATTCAAACTACATCAAACTAAATCTACCTTCACTTGTTTTTGGAAAATACCACTAACACTGAGGATGAGTGAAAAAGACTGAACTCACGATTACTTCGTTGTGTGACCTGCTGGCACTGCCAATTAAAGGCCTAAAAAAGAGGCACTGTCATCAGCAATCAATAGAAAACAAATATCTTATCCAAACATGTAAGCACGAGAAACATGTCAATGAATGCGTGTAAAAATGCTTATATTCTATATTTTTAGAGGGGTAACAAAAGTAAAGTAACTTGCGTTTCTTCTTCTTTGCCTGTCAAAGCCGAATGACATTATAGTTATGGAATACTGTTGTTCAAATAACGATGTGTTTTTTAAGAGTAGAAACTGGTTGATAACAGTTGACTGAGCATAGAGGAAAGGACAGTGACCCTTCAATGGGAAATTACAAAAAAGAATAATGAGGCTCGAATTGATTTTGAAAATGAAAGAACTACAAGATGATGAACTAAGAGATGGAAAATTAAACCTCTTTCCCTAGACCAGGTTATTGTACTCAGAAAGAGGCAAGCAAAGAAAATATGTTTGAATTCTGCTCTACACTTGTCTGAGACAGAATTTAGAAATAGTCCCCACCTTCCTTCGGGTGGGGCACTTTCTTAATAATTTAACTTGTATCTCTTGAGTAAATAAGAAGTTTGAGTAAAATCATCTATGGTTTTGTCTTAACGCCTAAATGATGAAAATAAAACAGTTCAAGCATAATGGTATTTTCCACTAACTTTATATACACTTATCAAGTTAAGCATTGCACTTTTCTCAAAACCACTGCATCGCTTGATGATCTACCTCCGGCTCACAGCTTAATTGTAATGTTTTCTGAACTCTGATTTAAGATAGGTCTAGAACGGCAAAAATCTCTCGTCTGTTTTAATAGCACTGATTAGCACAGTAAAGTTGAAAATGTACCTTGACCTAGCAACATATCTCGCAGATGACGGGCGTTGGTTGCTGGACCATCTGAAATATCGAGAATATATGAGAAAAGTAGATTGGAAAGAAATACTGAAACAAAAGTAGTAGAAATATAAGATTTATCAGGTTGAGACAGTGGCGGTTTCAAGGGGGTCCATGGCCCAAGGCCCCGCACTTATGGTAGCCAAAAGGGGCCCCACACCTATGAAAAAATATAGATTATTGAAAAGAACAAGGGCCCCGCAGATGTCTTTGGCCCCGGGCCCATGAGTCCCAAAAACCGCTGTTGGGTTGACAGTAAGTGGTACCTTCTAAGGTACTTACAGTTCTGGAAATAATCCTGCGTGTAGAGCTTTGTTTTTGCCAGAGCTATGTTCTTGTAGTGAGCTGCATAAGATAACAAATAAAATCATATTTTGCAATAAAAAATTCAAAAATACACTCCTTGGAATAGGATTTAAAAAAAGGAATAAACACAATTTAATCAATGTTATTTTTCCAAATTGGCAGCTCTAATGATGTCAATAAAATAATAAAAAAGACTTTTGCCAAAGCTATCTATTTAGCAAGCTCGTCTAGTAGCAATATTTCATTTCAGTACGGAATAGAATATAGTGTAAGAAAGATTAGAATTTTAAATGAACTACGTCAAACTGCTTATGTATCAAAGGTCTTCTGGCAATCGCGCGATCCAAGGAAACACCCTTTATTTGCAATTTTTCGAATATTCAAAATCAGCAATGAAAATTAATGGATGTATTTATGTTTTCGAGAGTCCTCGAAATCTCTCACTAAATCGTAAAAACGGTCCTCTTCAATTATTTCACACTAAAACACAAGACAATGCAAAGCACAAAACTCAGTATAGTAAACAACCAGGTTTATATGCCTAATATATATGAAGTTCTATGTAAGCCAAACAGACCTAGCCTAAGCCTTAGACTAGTACTAACTTGTACATCTCCCATGATTCTGGCGTTGGATATATTCGAACGAACTTCCCCCTTCTTTTGTATTCCTCTTTAGCCTCTCTGATCATCCGTAGTTCTTCGTTTGATAGCCCTTCGATTGATGTCTTTCGTAAGTCTCCAGATGACGTAGCAGGTTTGATATCAGTACTGCTGCTTGAGAAGGACCGGTATCTCTGTGAATCAAGATCATTTTGTTTCATGAAATTCGAAGATTATTCCAAACATCACGTAATTAAATCAGTAAACAACACTGGCCTCTCAAATGAATCCAATAACGCTTTTATTATGAGTTCAAAAATTTTGTAGAAAAAATTATAAACATTAAAAGTAGAAGATTTCTTACAAAAATGAGGCTTCACTCTGCTTTAAATAAATCTCAGACTTTGCCTGTGATGTTATCATAATGGTTCAGGCAACTTGGTCGTTTTGCAACGAAGGTAGGCTGGTAAAACATTTATAACACAATCTGTTGGGTGAATTTTAATAATCAATTAAAATAACATAAATAAATAAACTTTTATACGTTTCAAAGTTATCTACAATTTACAAAGCTAAAATCATTGATCGAATTCATCAAACAAAATTTTTTTTGTCAAAAATTGCCCATTACAATTCTTTTGAAATTTTTTTATTTTTATTAATAATAACAATAATATTAATAAATTATTATTATTATTTTTATTTAAATTATCACTCTAGTTATCTTATTATATTACCTTTATGAATAGTTAAATACCAAATACTGTTTCTTTACTAGCTATTACCTGTGGAAGGCTGCGTGCCGATAACGAATTCTTTCTTCTATCTGGCTTGACTGTAACTGGGTCCTTTGCAATAAACCCTATCCAATACAAAGAATCAATTTTCAAATACGCCACTCTCAGCACTGCCATAGATTAGTCAAAGGACTCCAGAGTCCAAGAATTCTAAAGAGCAGATGCACGACCAATGCCCTTCATTAACCTTTGTCTACTAAAGGATGGCCTAAATAGTGTGTGGATAACCCTGCTTTCTCAACTTCAGCCAGGTAGATACCTCATAGGCCATGTTTTCCAAGGTTGGGAAACTTCAACTTTTACAATTTTCTAGTCAACTTATAGCAAGATGTTGCCTCTATTAGACTTCTACACAACTTACTATTTATTCATCCTAAAAGATTAACGCGTTAAAAAAGTGGCAAGCCAAATGCAAGGCCATATAAGTCTCCCAACAAGCCAAATACTCCCCCCATGTACCCTCAAAAAGCCATGCACCCTCAAGAAGCCTTGTACACAAGCCATCGCTAAAAACAGAATGATACCAATATCTATTAACAAACGAACATTTTCAATAGCATTACCAGTTAGATTGAAAAGGTCCGTCAGCAGGTTGGCCTTGATTTTCAAATCCAGTGGCGATTCACTAAGGAAAGAAACAATTTTCCATGAATGCTATAAATCAGAGTGAACTGAAAAAGATGGTCAAATTTGCCATCATTGATCTGAATCGTGTATTCGATAAAGCGTAGGACAGCGCATCAGAACTAGTACAACAGACTAAATGCCTATAATTATCTTGCTGCATCAGAGTGCATCAAACCTCTGGGTGCCGTAAACAAGTTGAAGTCAAAATATCTAGAATTCGGGGAGGCTGGCAAACTCTCTGAAAACTAGTGACAGATAGTTCCAAAAAAGGAAAGTGAATCATTAATAGCCACATAGTCATCTGGCTTAAGAAGAAATATGCGTAGCAACTAAACATTTGTATTTTTAA
>NW_027018682.1:8585647-8670904 GCF_013076305.1 Rhopilema esculentum | reverse complement strand
AATGGATGTATTTATGTTTTCGAGAGTCCTCGAAATCTCTCACTAAATCGTAAAAACGGTCCTCTTCAATTATTTCACACTAAAACACAAGACAATGCAAAGCACAAAACTCAGTATAGTAAACAACCAGGTTTATATGCCTAATATATATGAAGTTCTATGTAAGCCAAACAGACCTAGCCTAAGCCT
This sequence comes from Rhopilema esculentum, assembly GCF_013076305.1. The sequence continues at coordinate 8,670,715 of NW_027018682.1, read as the reverse complement.
TAGACTAGTACTCACTTGTACATCTCCCATGATTCTGGCGTTGGATATATTCGAACGAATTTCCCCCTTCTTTTGTATTCCTCCTTAGCCTCTCTGATCATCCGCAGCTCTTCGTTTGATAGCCCTTCGATTGATGTCTTTCGTAAGTCTCCAGATGACGTAGTAGGTTTGATATCAGTACTGCTGCTTGAGAAGGACCGGTATCTCTGTGAATCAAGATCACTTTGTTTCATGAAATTCGAAGATTATTCCAATCATCACGGAATTAAATCAGTAAACAACACTGGCCTCTCAAATGAATCCAATAACGCTTTTATTATGAGTTCAAAAATTTTGTAGAAAAAATTATAAACATAAAAAGTAGAGGATTTCTTACAAAAATGAGGCTTCACTCTGCTTTAAATAAACCTCAGCCTTTGCCTGTGATGTTATCATAATGATTCAGACAACTTGGTCGTTTTGCAACGAAGGTAGGCTGGTAAAACATTTATAACACAATCTGTTGGGTGAATTTTAATAGTCAATTAAAATTGCATTGATAAATAAACTTTTTTACGTTTCAAAGGTATCTACAATTTACAAAGCTAGAATCATTGATCGAATTCATCAAACAAAATTTTTTTTTCTCAAAAATTGCCCATTACAATTACTTTGATTTTTTTTATTTTTATTAATAATAACAATAATATTAATAAATTTTTATTATCATTTTTATTTTAATTATCACTCTAGTTATCTTATTATATTACTTTTATGAATAGTTTAAAACCAAATACTGTTTCTCTATTAGCCATTACCTGTGGAAGGCTGCGTGCCGATAACGAATTCTTTCTTCTATCTGGCTTGACTGTAACTGGGTCCTTTGCAATAAACCCTATTCAAGACAAAGAATCAGTTTTCAAATATGCCTCTCTAAGCACTGCCATAGATTAGTCAAAGGACTCCAGAGCCCAAGAATTCTAAAGGGCAGATGCACGATCAATGCCTTTCATTAGCCTTTGTCTACTAAAGGAAGGTTTAAATAGTGTGTGGCTAACCCTTCTTTCTAAACTTCAGTCAGGTAGATACCTCATAGGCCATGTATTCCAAGGTTGGGAAACTTCAACTTTTACAATTTTCTAGTCAACTTATAGCAAAATGTTGCCTTTATTAGACTCCTATACAACTTACTATTTATTCATCCTAAAAGATTAACGCCTTAAAAAAATGTCAAGCCAAATGCAAGGCCATATATAAGTCTCCCAACAAGCCAAGTTCTCCCCCCCCCATGTACCCTCAAAAAGCCATGCACCCTCAAAAAGCCTTGTACACAAGCCATCGCTAAAAACAGAATGATACCAATATCTATTAACAAACAAACATTTTCCATAGCATTACCAGTTAGATTGAAAAGGTCCGTCAGCAGGTTGGCCTTGATTTTCAAATCCAGTGGCGATTCACTAAGGAAAGAAACAATTTTCCATGAATGCTATAAATCAGAGTGAACTGAAAAAGATCGTCAAATTTGCCATCATTGATCTGAATCGTGTATTCGATAAAGCGTAGGACAGCGCATCAGAACTAGTACAATAGACTAAATGCCTATAATTATCTTGCTGCATCAGAGTGCATCAAACCTCTGGGTACCGTAAATAAGTTGAAGTCAAAATATCTAGAACTCGGGGAGGCTGGCAAACTGTCTGAAAACTAGTGACAGATAGTTCCAAAAAAAGGAAAGTGAATCATTAATAGCCACATAGTCATCTGGCTTAAGAAGAAATATGCGTAGCAACTAAACATTTGTATTTTTAACAGACATAATAATATGTATCTTTAACACTGTAAGGCACAATTTGACCAAAGATATGCCCCTCGTTATATGACTCCATACCCCTCGTTACAATGTATTTCATAACAAATATAAGCTAGAAATTAATTCACATTACCATGCTAAAGAAGGTGATAGGTTCACTTCCAACAACCATGGTTTCAAATCTTCATCAATGAGAATATCAAAGCCATAAAGTTCTGGATCAATCGGAAAAATAATATTACCATTATCAAAACCATTAAAAGATTTTGGGGCTTTCTTTGCAATTCTGTTAAACATGTAGTCACAGTTAAAGAGTTAGAGCTCTTGTGTTATAATTTGCATAAGGGTGGCATTTGGTTAAGAGCAAGGACTTTTTCACAAAATCCATGCTCAAGTAGGAATGAATTCCAAGCATTCAATCTGGTTAGACTTCTCTTCCAAAACAGTTTAATGGGTTATCCCCGAGAATACAGAATCTGGTTGTTCCTGGAACATTTTGCTATGTTTGCAAGTAAAAACGGGTGCAAGTGTAAACTGTTACTAACACAAGTATAGTTAAGCCCAGTATACAATCTCTTTGTACAGAGATATTTGTTAGCAAGAACATTTGGTCATCAGTAAATGAGGCAGGGTTACTACTTCCTTGTCTTACTACCTCAAGTCTCTAAAGTGTTGCCACCCTTTTACCCATTCAATCCTTGGTTGACAAAAGGCCAACCTAAAACTATGGGTTGACAATGTGAGCAAGGTGCAAAGTGCTGTCTGCCATAGAAAAAAAATTTCCTGCTTCTTTAGGTGAAAGATAGCCACCTGGTTTGAAATCCCATTATAAAAGAAGTCAGGCAAACAAAAATCAGCGGGAGCATTTTCAAACGTTTTTACTTTAACTGAATAAGATTGCTTCTTGGTATGAATTATTTAACGTCAAAACTCTAGAAAGCTTTTATATTATAGTCTTCTAATAGCATTTAGCAAAATTAGAGATAACCTTGCCGTTCACAAGTTCAGAAAGAACTATTTGCCTGTTTGGTAATTCCTCGTGATGTAGTGGTATGCAATGGAGGCATCGGGAGGTTTGTCAAAAATTTTCTTACTTTGGCATAAAAGTCCTTATTGCCAAATTTCAGTTCTAAAGGCAGCCGTATTTCCCCGTTGTTCTCTTACAGCTTTGAATCCAAATTCAGTTAGCCATATGGCATGCATAGGTAAGGCCTAATACCGAAAACTGCGTAGTAAATAACATCACTGCACAATCACTCGATGTCAAGCTCAATAGATGGTTCTAAAGACTGAGGGGTGGCGTGTAAAAAGGTGAGTCTACTGGACAACATTTTCAACTTCGATAAGACGGTTAAAATAACAGCGAATAATTATCATTATCAGCTTAAAGGAATGCAGTTTCCAAAATTTATTTGCAAATTACGTCATTCGGCAGCGTACAAGCTTGAGCAAGTCTAAATGCCAGGATATCTGTTATCCTGTAACAGTTATCGCTTCTCGCTAAAAACTCAGCAAAAATTGATAAGCATATTTCAGGTTCAAGTCGCATGCTTATTCCTAGGGTGTGAACTCACATTTATAAGTCCAATGTGAACCTAGCTAGGGTAAATGTGCAACAGTCTCCACTACCTGACAAATAACAGCGAGTTTGAGGATGTATGTTTTACAGCTTGTAAAAGCAAATAACAACATGACACCGAAAGTTTTCACTTTGTCTTAAGTTGCAGACTCTTAATTCATTCTTAACTGCTGAGACTTGCGGTTAAAATATTGATAGCAATAACTTAAGGGCTTCACATACCAAAACAACAATTCTTATGAGGTATGAACATCCTGCAAGCAGTTCCAACAGAAAATTCAGCTGACAGCAATGTTTTCACTATAACGTCCTCAATTCTGCTCATCAGTGCTAAAAATCAAGATTGTCTTGAATATTTAACAAATTTTTACCATGACAGAAATCGAAGTCAATAATTATCAATCTGGTTCTATCAAACTTCCAAAATTAACGCACAGATCTTGAATTTTGTAGCCTGATAAATCATGATTTGAAATTGATCAAAACGTCAGATAATCTCACAACTAAATACCTCCTTTATGTTTATCGCCATTAACATGAACTGACAAATTACGATCGAATGCGAAAAGAATTCTGCTTGTAATCAGAAATACAAGAATCTTATTTGCAATTTCATAATTCATGTTAAAAGGCAATAAATGGCGATAGTTATAAAAATAATAATTACAGAGAGGAACATTTTGAATAGCAGTACATCAAACGAAAAATTGTACAGAAATACAATGGTAAATCAGCAATACATTCAGATAGCAAATGTAACACAAAAATAATGACGTAATTTGCACAATATCATTTTTAGGTTTGATTTATATTATGGATTCCTAAGGAATAGATACCTTTCGTGTCAATGCCCTTGCTTTTGAGATGCCTCAGTAATCCACTGAAACTCCATTTACTTCCATAATTATCAACATCCGGATCATCACACCTTAAAACAAGAATCACAGGAAAAGCTTTAACCCAGAATCTGTTTCTAAAGAGTCAAAAGCGACAATAAAGATTTTAACTCAAGACCGAGTTGGAATTTCATATAGTGACCAATTAACCATATATTATATGTATTTAGAATAAAAGGTGAATTGTTAATGGATTCATATGACTCTAAATACAATTACTGCGCTTACAGACATACTAATAGCTAGCATTACTTGGGATTTTGAACGAATTACGAGAGGCTCATGAGCTATATGTACAACTACACTCTGCCTAAAGGTCACAACTTTTTAACTAAAATATTGTGTGGTTATTGGCGGAGTAGGTTGTGAATAATTAGAAAACAATACACCTTAGAGCCTTATTCAAAAAGTTCAGCATTTTCTACAACGGATAGCAAATTTGGCGTCACTGGTATCCGCTATATGAAGGCTTAGTCATTGATCAGTGGGCTACGCAGCAGTATCATCGGAGTTGTGAATGAGGCCTGTACGCAGTTCGAGGCTCTGGTCAGAAATTAATAAACACAACATGCCAGTTAAAACAAGCACATTTAACTGCGCGTTGAATCCTAGTGTGCTGTCTTCAAATACCGTATTTTGACAAAGGTTAAAGCCTTTGATGTTGCATTTATTGAAAGATGGACATGATGAAAAGCTTATTTGATGAAAAAATAATGACAGTTTACCTGATATAGTTCTCGTTATTTTTTTGTATGCTGTAATTAGTCAGATGCATCCACAAATTTCGAATATTGTTGAAATTCTTTTCGTATTTGACAGTTGAAAACCTGAAAATAAGAAAGGTAATGGTAAGAAAGATCTGTTAAAGACTCATTGCTAACAATGAGCCATTGCGCTATGTAAGCATCCCATAATGCATTTTTAGACTGTCTAAAATCAATTACTGCCATTGTTTGGACCGTCGCCACGCTCGCAAAGGCCCATTGTTAACAATGAGTCTTTAAAGACAGAAAGTTACAGAGATAAAGTAGATAGGTCAACTAGCAACTGTTGACGTAGTTTGTAAAAAGAGCAACTAAATACAATGACAGCAGTCAAAGATAGAAAGTAGTGGTCCGTTATAAAGGTGCATTGGATACCAGAGCTACTGACAGATAGAAAATAATAGAAAAATGCTTTAGTGGAAGGTTATCGAATAGGTAAACAGAAAAAAGGATTTGAAATCACAGGGCGAAAGAAAGACAAAAAAAGAGTGCAAAAGGAATTAGATACGGGACCACAGAATAATGTGCAATCGTTTTACTGACCACATGTTCTCGAATGCTAAGTTTCAAGAATACCTTGCTAATCCTTCTTTGTACATATATACAGTTAATGGATCGAATGACGTCACACCAACGTATATTCTACAGTCAAACTTGAAACCTAGAAATGAAGGAAAGCACATTTAATGCGAAATATCTTATTATCGAATTGACTAAAATGTGCCATATAAGGTATTTTGTGAGAATCAAAGTACGCATTCATTTGATTTTTATTGTTTTGTATGAACATAGTATTATCTGAAAACAGCCATATCAACCAAAAATTAATTAATTATCTCTATCAACCTTAAAAAATAAGTTTTAAATTGCTGAATATAGATCAGTGGCATAAAAGAGACATCTGGGGTCCTAAGAAAAAAACTGAGATGGGGCCCCTATTTACGAACTGAAAGAAAGTCCCATCCAAGGGTGCCCTAGATGCAAATATGATAACCTTTCTCGTTATCTTTTAGGGGGATCTGAATTATAAAAGCTTTAGTTGATAAGCCTTCTTGCGTATTTTTTATGTTTTTGAAAATGAGTTTGGGCGAAGTCTTTAAGACATGGTTATGAATATATGAATATAATCTCGGGGCCCAGTTTGGCCGGGGAGCCTTAGTTATCGAGCTTAGGTGCCCCAAACTACGTTACGCCGCCTGTATAGATACCACTCTTTGTTGATGCAGAACTTATGGAGGAAATAAAGTTGCTTTAAAATAATGGAAAAGAATATGTACCATCAACCAGCAATGGGCTCTCGATGTATCTGCAAACCAGCACTTGTTCGTCATAAGGAACCATATTTGCCTAAAGAAGTGTAGACAGCAAGAGTGACAGCTAACTCATACATTTCACAGCAACTTAAAAAACTTTCATTTTTCCGTTACTTTTATATTCAAGGGAGGAGGCTTATATGAAGACCCCCCTTCCCTAATTCACCTTCGTTAAGTTTATTGTGCGACAGGTCTTGGCATTAAAGGGGGTAACTGGAAATCAAAGAAAACGGTGGTCGTACAGCTTAATAATTGGTGTTAGTAACTGCATGATGATTGGGAAATGTCTTCTATTGTAAAAATTCTATATACGATTTATTCAATATTTCAGCAATGCTAAGTAACTAGTAACAATACTTAGTATTGCCATCTCCAAGCCCACTAACTAATAGGCAAGCATGAAGGGTCGTTTCAATACACGAAGAAGCATATGGCCTGTCTTTGGTAGAGTTTACATTTGCAGATAATAAACATTTCAAGCACATACATCTTTTATGAGAAAAATTCCTCGTCCTCTTGAAGATGCAACTGGTTTGACAATCCAAGGACCTTTGTCTTTTAGAAAAGCACCTAAAATGAAATTTAGTATTTTTGTTGGAAAGGAACAAGCAAACAGTCGTGTTTGTTACCTGGTCGGTATTGACTGAATTACTTTAATGAATGAAAAAATTTAACTGTTATAAGGGACCTGAAAATTTCGTTTTCTTGCTCACAGATTGTTAGGTCGAAATCTTTCTCCTCTAAATCATCATTGACCTGGAATATGTTCTACAAATGATTGATGCAAATATGCAATTATTCTGTCACATCATAAGTACATTATGTTATCCATCCAGATATCTATAACTAAGAGTTTGTGCGAACATGAAAAGATGAAACATACTGTGAAATTCTGATCTTTCAGATGGCAGCACAAAAAATGTCGGAATAAAGTCGAAGTGTCGAGTTCCCTTGAAAAAGAAAAATTGTTAGCAAAGACTTTGATGGCGTGTGTAGCAGATTCTGAAACATATAAACCAATCAATAAACAAACAAACAATGAAATAAACAAGCGACCAAACAAGCCTGCTATTCTAAAGACGTTCTTCTCCAAGGTTAAAATAAGACGAAATTTACAAAATCAATAAAATAATTAATGAAAATTGTAATAATTTAAATACTTTGCATTGTTGCATTCTTTGAACATTCCTGTAGAGTTTGTCCTTTCTTGTGAGCTCAAAAGACCTGAAACATGAAAAGGAGAAAGAAAATGCAAATGCGTGGCAAAAATGAGGCAATATAGGATTGCAGAGAAACAGGTTATAGACACAAGCCAATCACTTTGGAGAGGAGGCAAAGTTAAGCTCAAAAACAAGATCCCTACTGATCAAAGTGCCTACTTGTTCATCTTAAACATTGTAACGCCATCACAAAAATGCACCTTAATAACCAAAGCCCATAACATATCTTAGATAGAAAATATGAAATGTAAGTATGAAAGGATAGATAAATTAAAAATAATGCAAATGTAAATTGTACTGTATCACCAACGTTAAAGAAAAAAATAAATCTAAACTGCATGATGAATTGAAAACATTTGGCAGCAATTATGAAGCTTTGGCTGTTTTACAAAAGCGTTCCTTTAAACGCAACTCATAAATCATACCTAAAATATATATTTACCTTGGGAAGTGATTGGCTTTTTGAAATTCTCTAAGGCCTCGTATTGTGTACGGTCTAAAATGGCCACCAGACCACAGCAGGTTGAAGTTATTGCTATGAGGATGGGCCTTTGGAAGAAAAGATGCAGAAGTTTTGTATCAAAAGACATGCATTACCAAAACAGTCGAATAAATTAGGCAAATCTTTATTTCAACTATACAGTCAGTTAGCAAAATAAGTTCTCATTTGAAATACATTCCTTCATAACTATTTGAAACAAAAACATATCCTGCATAAAAATGAAAAGATTGCGAAAGATCCCAACAATAAAAGCTTCAGTATCGAACCATGAAGTACAATGATGTATCGCTTTCTAGAATCTATAATTTCAGATTGTGTTACGAGGAAACACTCGAGACTAAAAGGAATCTACAGAATACAAGCTTATGATTTGTTTGGAGGTAAACTCTGTTTACTGCATATGCCGTAACAGTTTTCTTACAACACAGTGTCCTACGTTGAAACTTGTATTGACCTTACTTGGATTTATTACAATGGTCACTGTAAGCTGCTCACAACATGTATCCACACAGTCATACGTAGATTCTTTACATGAGGTACTTAAAAATTCCATTAGCTATGCATCGGTATCCTTTAAGCAATTTTAATTCCGTAATACACATTCATTCCAAGCAAAAATGCAATACAAACAACCAATCCAAACATAAACTAAGAGGTCTGCATCTAATTTGTTGTTTGGGTTTATCAATTATTCATTAACGACATAGATAATCTTAATAGAAACTCTGATATCATAAGTTAGTAATTACTGTTTCTCATAGCTATTTCTTTTCGGCAGCTTTAAAGTGAAGCAACATGAAGATCTTCTAAGCCTCAATATTAATTTTGACACACAGTGTTTTCTCTTGCACCTACTGGGCTTTGACTTGCTTGCTGTGTGGCAAATGCGCATACATCTCGATTTCCACACACAGATACTAATCACAAGACCCTTTGTGTTGAAATCAAGATAATCAAGTGAAACTCAGTTTCTCTTTCAAGATACCTTACCTCTATCCAAATAATCTCTCAAGCTTCAGCTTCCTTTCTTTAATGTGAAAGATCTAATTCAATATGATCTGATCACTTCTTAAAGACGTGAACAGACCACAAATACTAATCCTTCTGAAATTCAAAGAACTTTACCCTTGCTCAAAAATATTAAAAAGCCTTTACAAACATCTGACACTTTTTCCAATGTGATTCAAAGGAATATGGGCTGATGTTTTAAATAATGCTTTAATCATTGAATCCTTGTGTCTATTACATTACTCAGATAACTAGCCCACTGAACATAGATTAATTTCTTTAGCAAGAAGATATTTTTGCTACCACTGCATTGTAAAATATTTCAATACATATTTTAGATTTTAAGTAAATATTCCCACAGCACATACCTCTTTGTATCCATGTGCTGCCAAAATTTTTCTCACAATTCTGCTTTCTGTCCGAACAAATTTAAAAGTCATATGGTACTGTTCTGCATGAAAAAGACAAATAATAAAATTTGAGATAAATCATATCTTTTACATCAATGATCTGTAAGCATGATGTTATTAACAACAAAGTAAATTGAAAATTATATTAGATTTAATTTTTTATTGCAAATATTAATGCTGCTTGTCTTTAAGGTGAAAAGTTCAAAGACCATAAAAGGTTTGAAACATGTTTTCTGCTTTTTCAGATGGGGTGGCATGGAAAAGAAGGACAGAGTCATATAATAGTCTCTAGACATCTAGCCTCAGCTTTTGTACATTGAAATCCTCTGCATCTCTAGGCAAATTTGCATTGAACTAAAAATCCAAAATTAAAACAAATTGTTTGTCCATAGCCACAAAAGACATACATAAAGCAGGGTATCAAAGAAATGGATCTTCAAAAATTGGATCAAATTCTGAAACAGGCAGAGTCCTTTTATTAACTTACTATTTAAAAAGAGCTAAAAGATTAATACTATCAATAAGAGAGTGTCATCTCTACATGGCTGCCATTGAGAACAAATTTCAGAATTTTATCCAATTTTAGAACAGCCATAAACTTGATACAGTTTGGAATCGGGACCCAAAATTTGGCATTTTTCTCTTTCTCTATGTAAAGAAGTTAGTCAAATTTTTATCTTAAAAATACAGGCATACACTTTTTTAGTTTTGAAAAAAATACAAAGAAATAGTTCTGGAATACTGACTATTGCTATTTTCAAATTTTGCCATACCAAATACATATTTATACATGACTCCCTAGTTTTTCAGCCTGATATCATCTCCCTAAAGAATGCCAGTGTGTTGGCACACAGGTGGTGCACAGATGCACAAAGAAAAAATATTCTTTTCCACAAGAAAAAACCAATTTCCAGCATTTTCAACTTTCTATTTTTAACCCTTAAATCTCCATTTTTCCCACCCACTACCCTAAAGAGCTTTTGCTGTCCCTTGCAATGAAAAAAATATTTTTAACTTCCTCGCTTTTATCTCAAATAATTGGAAATTTTGTCTCTTGTATTATTTGTAGAAAAGGCTGCAAAATAAATTTGACTGCATTACCTCCTTAAAATAAATAAAATTTATTTTGCCAGCTGGTGATAAAACCAAGCAATTTAAATTAACAAATGTTCTAAAAAACTCACTGATCACTTCATATTCTTTAAAAGGTGCTCCAACCAGAAGGGATGCAACTGAGAAATTCACCAATGGTGTCCTTTTCTTTGTACCACTCCAAAGCAGCATCGAGTAACTGGAAAATTATCAAAGAGCTCAGAATAATGGAAATAGTAGTATAAATATTTTCAATAAGAAGATATCCCTCTGCCATTTAATGAACAATTTCAGACTATTGATCAAAAAATGATTAAACTTGCTTCTGAAACTACTTTAAGATATAAGCTACATGAAAGTTTCATTTGAGAAATTCATTCGAATGTTGAAAAATAGCTTACCATTTGCCTACTGTAAAGGGTTTGCCCAATTTTTAAAGTTTGCCTTGCAAATATAAACTGTCCAAGGCATAAAGCCTCCTCCAAAGTTACCTAAAGCCTCTCTAATGTTTTCAGTGTTTGGGAGACAAAACTTTTAGTCCTTTGTTTTGAAACAATACCATCTTAAACCAATCAGTGTTGCGGGGTCATAGCACATGCACATTAATAACAGTGTTCGCACAGCTGTTCTGTCTGTGACCAACTCTCAAACTCCCCGCCAGGGCTTCAAGTGATAATGGGCATGTGCAATGACCCTGAAATGGGGACTAGTGGATGTCTGGAAGACGGGCATGATTCATCTCATGAACAAGTCGAAGGGTTCTAATCTGCTATGACAAGGAAAAGAGGAAAGCATCTAAATGATAATTTTAGTGTATTGCAGTCAAGCAGTCTAACTGCTTAACTACTTGTCACCAAAGCATTAATTTGTGTGGTGATAGGATTCAGCCCAATCTCCAATATTTTACATCTTATTTAAAGAGTCAAAAATTCACAATGTAAAGTTATTTGTTGTGATATACCTTTTATTTTCCTTTTCTCCTGTTGTAGCATTTTGACAGTTTTCTGAAACACACTTTATTATTTCATTTGAGACAGTACCATCATCCTCATATTCACTGTCTTCCTTCATTATCATGGACAAGTTCTAAATAAAGGTATTTCATTCATAATTTTACAGCATACATTTTCAAACTCAAATTCATGTAATTCAGCAACATATTTATAATTTATCAAATATAAATTAACCAAAGATATATTGATAAAAGATACAAAGCTAAAGATCAATGAATACAATATTCTCTGTCTAATTACAATTTGTAGTAAGTTGCCCAGGACACTGAAAAACCAGACATGTTTTTTAGCCCAGTACCCTGATAAACTTTGTCAAATATCTTCAAAGTTCCACAAAAATTTTACATTTTCTAAAGGCATTTTATTGGGCCATCTTAAGATTCCAAACCAGATTTTAACATCTCCCTTCATAGGAGCTCTTGGTGATGTTATATGACAGATATAGAGACATTTGTGACACTTCAATCATGTTTCATGTCTACACAATCAGTTCAAACAGCACAAATAAATGATAAACAAGTAAATAAACCTTGTCCTAAATTTTCCAAATTTTACTTCCTTGGAGAGCTTTTTCTAACAAAGTTATCATATTTGGTTAAGGTAGCATTTCAATTTTTCATGTAATTGCAATTTGATACCTTCATACAGGGATAAGTTTAAATAATAAATGTAAATTGCTTTTCAAACTTCATTTCCTAAGATTATATCTTTATGGTTATAGGAAATATTTCAATCGATGTTGTTATGCAGTTGATCGTATAAGATAACTGATAAAAATTATTGGATTGAAATTGTTTTGTCATATCATCATCTTTATTAAAATTCTTCAAAGCAGCAATCTTTCTGATTTAGCAAATGTGTACATTTTCATCCTTTAAATTTTGTTTACAGAATTATATCATAAGCTTTCGAAAATTAGTTTGAATTTTTCTTTGCCTAACTTGAAGCACACTTTTAGTATTTGATACATTATTCTTATTCATGATGAAAATAAGGGGGCCTGGCTACGAAAATCTGTCTGTCTTCCGTTGATTTTCTTGTTACTGGCTTCTAAATATCAATCCTCCTTAAAGATTAGATTGATTCTTCCATTTCAATAATGTTTTAATCTGCTTAGGCCTAAAGTTTTCAGGGTCACTAACTTGTATTTATTCCACTTCCCTTTTATTTAGTTCATACCCCACTTGTTGTTTTTTGAGCTTCTTATTAATCTGCATATTCGTAACTGGTGGTATCATATTGATTGAACAAAAACCATACCTACCAAACATATCAAAAAAGGAATTCATAAGAATCTATGACCAGCAAATGCTAATTTAAGCAAGTGTAAGAGAAACATCAATTATTCAGTCCTCCAGTCTGTCTGTTGATACAACAGATCGGTCCGTTGCGAACGAACCTCTGCGTGTAACTGCGTTGAGTTGAATTGAATGTTGCCGCGCAAACATTTTGAAAACAGAAACACCATTATGAGGCTACCCTTGTGGAAAGTAGAACTCCAAGGGGCTGGAACCTCTCGAAGTTGTCTAGTTTCCATATTGCTCGACCTCATGACGTAATTAATTTACCCTAAACCTAACCCCAACCCTAACCCTTTACTTGAAATAATTAATCATGCTAATTTACGACTATTAATTATGCTTATTTATGACTATCAGGTTGAGCAGTTTGGAAACTAGACAATTCCGAACTTCTCAGGGCAAGTTGTATGTTTTTATTTCTTCAAAGGGGGCTTCATTCACAGGGAGAGGCTGATAAGTTTTTGACAGTATTATCTGTATGGCTACATAAGTTTAAATTTTCTATGTTCAGCGATATAAGTCTTATATAATAAGAAACATTTTTAATACTAGATTGTTATGTTGTAAAATCTGTTGGATGAGTTAACTTAGATTAGTTCAGAATTTCACTACTAAAAGTCTTTATAAATATCTTCGTGATTATTAAAGCCATTATCCTTGCTGTCCTCTTTAAAAACAAGGCACAGATTCACATTTCAGTACCGGGGCACTCATAAAGTTCTTCAGTGGGCACTCATTCGAAGGGAAGGGCGCTCAAGGGGTAAAAAGCTCTTGCCAACGGCGTATGAGATTTTCATAAACACAAAAGGGTTTCCAGGATTTTCAAATGAAACAATAGGAGTTTTAACAAAGGTGTAGCAGATTTTCATGGAGTGATTTGCTCCTCCAGGGCACTCATTCAAGAAATTGTGATAAGTTTATAAGACAAACTTTCAGCATTCAAGTACTCGCGTTCAGTACCACGAAGTGATTCGCTCGCAAAATAATTATTTTTTTCCATTTTTTTCTGATTCTAAACAAAACCTTCATCAGCAGAATTTTTTTCTTCACTAAAATATGGTTTTTAACCCTTAATAGAATTGTTAAGTGAAATATATTCTTCAATTTCAAATTTGACTTTTTATTCTATAAGAAAAAATTCAGCTATTCGAGATCGACTGAGACCAGCACAGGCCCTTGTGTTATCAATTACCTTTATTTGATTTGTGCTCAACAGATTTTAATGATACCACTTTACCACTTTATTGACTGAGTTGCTCTTATGAATTTATTGACTATATTCACAGTCTTGTCGAATGCAAATATGCACTAATTCTGAAAAACATTGCTCTTGCCATTCCTCAAATGAAAATTTTCTAGCAGTCTTAAATGGTGGAAAGTTTCTAGAGAAATTGATATTTTCTTTGTTGAAAATTTCGGAGCATTTGAAATATCAGTTTGTGGCTGAATGCCAAATAATTTTTTTGAAGGATTGATCATATATATATAAATATAGGGTTACCTTTGTGTTTGATACATTTGTAACATTTGATGTCTACTCATATGCAACCTGTGCTGTAAGGTTATCGAGGCTGAGGATATAGAGCCTCGTTTTGTCACTAGGATTCGAGTTACGCTATCATATACATAATTCCATTAACATAGTTTCACTCGATCAGATATTCCTTTGAGCTTTCTGTTAACATCGTTGACATGAAAACGACCTTTGTTTATTCTTCAAAGTTCATCACAGCTGCTTATAGAGTTACATTGGAATCGCAAGGGGATTTGATTAGATTTGGCTAATTTATCGAGAATAGGCTGGCCAACGTGATCAGACCTGCCCTCCTTTAAAGAAAACGCTGAGTAAGGCAGACGAATTTATTGAAATCCGTTATCGCATTTGCTGAGATGTCATAGAGTTTGGAAATGTATACAAATATGGATGAACACTTTCGGGTGATGCAAGATTATCTAAAACAATATCCATTCGGTCGTGTGATTTAATATGCATGATAATCAATCTCGGTTTTGAATAGGATTTCGACAATTTCTGAATATCAACATTTTTTAGGAACAAGGGCGGAAAAGCAGTAATTAGTTTAGCAAAGTTTGCTTATCTCATTATGTCGCTCTTTGAAAAACATTTGCCAAATGTCGGAATAACATTTCGATTTCAGAGCATGATTTGCTGATAAGTAAATCCGCACTTAAACGGATAAAATTCTAGTGTCTTGCTTCAGAAGATATCTCACACACTAGTCTGATTGCAGTATTTAAGGTCTGCTAATGAAAAAGAATACACCCCTTGTAGCCGCAAAACACTGCGCATCTAAGTTGAGACAAATATCAACGTACAGCGATAATCGGTTTTGGTATGGTCAGAATAATTGCATTCACACAATGATCTTCATAGCCAAGAAGGCGGGACAACTCCAAATTATGTTTACAGCACGACTAGGCCGCAAGAGACTGAAAGAATAACCAACGTCGACTTTATCTTTCTTATTTAGCTTCTGTATCATAGATTTCTACAAATAATCCACACAATCTCAGGAGCGTTTCAAATTTAGGTAATTAATTGAGTAATGTGGACTTAATGCTGAGAAGAGTAGGATTTAAGAATCAAGTGAAGGATGATCACCTGTGAACCTTAAGAAGGATATTTTTCGTTCTTCTAGGCAAGGATTATTTCTTGTCGTTGGTATCAAAGCATGATGAAAAGTCGTATTGGAGTGGAATCATTCAAGCGTTAAGCTATAATTTCACCTATGAAAATTGATTTCTGATCTGGTTGGCAGTGTCAAATTCTTTGTCAGCAAGCTGGAAAGTCAGCTTAAACTTACAACATATATTAAGGCTTAGCAAAAGTGATAATTTCTTGCAGCTTTGTCTTGAACTTCAAAATATACCAGATTTATAACAACAAATGAGTATGTAATACATTTGCGAATCCATGATTGCACTACTGAGAACATATGAAAACATGGGTTGTTTGCTTAAATAATGATATAAAATGGGGAGCGTTTTTTTTCTTTTCAGGCGTCTTTTCAACAGTAAAAATGTTTTCGATGCACTTATTGTTATATCTATCAAGGAATTATTAAAATTCGTTCTACTGTTTTGTCGAGCAATAGTTGCGTAAAACTTTCCATTGCTACGATAAAAATCCATGTTTCCTCGACCTCGTTCCGATTTTTTTGCTTTTTTTTAACTAATTTGCACAGTAAGCAAAAACTACTTTTTTCACACATGTTAAAAAGAAATCAGAAAAATATGATTTTGAGACAATTATGAAGGAAAAAGCATAAAGCTGTTGGCAGTCAACATCATAACGAGATATTGCCTGAATGGTATTTTTCAAATAAATCTTAAAATATTTTACTGCTTCTCCTTGAGCCACAGTGACCGTTTGAGATATATTGTGTCGGATAGCCTCGTTGATAGCCTTTATGGATAGCCATTATGGATAGCCATTACGGATAGCCATTATGGATAGCCATTATGGATAGCCATCTTTCCATTTGCATATACTAAAAAAAGGATGACTTTCGTAACAATGTAAAGGTTGTTAAGGTTTGAATTCATTAGCTGCTTTAAATGTTCACTTGTGACTTTTGTAATCCATAGCAGTTAAATTAAAAGAAGAACAACAATGAATCTAAGCGCAACTTTTTCATCCTATTTTAATGATTGGATTGCATTTATTGTCCTACCCAGTAAGGCTCTGGTGATCACAAGAATCATTGTTTACGTGCTAAGGCTGGGTCATGTTGAATCCAACAAAATTTTTACAATCTCATTAGCAACCACTTGATCGACTGTAATCTTCCGTGTACGCTAATCTGCAAAAATATTTCCTCCCTCTTCCCTGCTTTTCGTAAGATTAATGTAGCAAATAGTTTTTGTGCTGCAAAGAAATTATAAATTTCGTTGCATTTCATATTGCTAATATTTTAATTACAGTAGAAAGGCCAATATAAATTGAGACTACTGAATTGGATAACAGGGTATCAAGCCCTTAGGATACAAAAAATAATGCACTGATACTCAGGATATATTTAATAAACACTTTTCTTAGATGTTTGATTTAAATCGAAGCAAACAAATTCAGTTTGGTTTATGATTCAGCGATTGCATTCTTTCTGAGTTAGTTTATCCTCTGATAGTCTAAACTACTTTGGTCAGTCGTCTTGGTACCAAGATTCTGTTTTCAGATTTGTACTTTGCTTTCTACCTTCAGTATTTCTATCAGTTTTCATGTTTACTTCTTTATATTTTGTATATCAAAACTTAAACTGCGCACAGTTCTCTTTTTGTCAGATTTAAAATTTTGTCTCATATGTTTTATCTAGAGAATTATACTTTGTATGTAATAATACTAGATTAGAATTAAAATCAACCTTTATCTTTCTTTCAGAATGGAAACTTCCTTTTTAACGGTCTGTCAAATAGTTCTCGATGCAGTATAAATAGCAGAGGTGCCCACGCTCTGGTGTATCTAACAGGAAGGTTCTAAGTTGCGAGTTCGAGTTTCACACCTGATGTTATCATCAGGTAATTTTGCTCTCTGTGTGCAGGTATTATTGTCTTTAGTGTTTACTAGAGGTATCGAGAAAATCAATTGCTTGTGGAAAGGTTATAGAATGTAATATTGACCTCTAAAACCTTGAAAAAATGATCATGAAAAGTCAAGTACGTTGAATAAGGCTCCTAAAACAAAAGGGATTAAAACGCAGCTCCAAAAGCTTTTTCCCTATCTTTTACAAAAGTTTTCAAAATTAAAAGTAGTTGCGAAGTGAAATGTTTTGTTCTTTTTTCTTTTAAGCTTCAATGGAAGAGCCATGTACTTCGTTTCTTTCAGTATCATTTTCAATATCTTGTTAGCTGGACTGGAGGTGAAAGGACAAATTGCGCTCGCAAAGCTATGAAAAATTTCTGACCAGGAATAGTAATAAGGTGTTTAATCAAAGTATTGCATTGAACGAGAAAATGAACAAGCATATGGATAGCCATGAAAATTTAAACTATGGTTGACACGACAGTAGTTTCTTCCCCAAATCGCTTCTTAGGAAGAAAAGAGCTACTTACTTTGATTTTTACTGGTAAAATGGATCGTCGTATTCTATCGTAAAATGTATCACTGAGAAAAGTAGCTTTTGAATAACTTCAGAATCAAATATATTTTTATTCAGGATTTGCTTACATTTGAGATGATATTATAATGCTCAAAATTTCATAATAAATGGCCTGGTAGCTATTTCATTGCTCTGTGTTCAGGAAATAAACGCAGTTTTATCCGGTAAGTCTCCAATAGTGTGATCCAACGGATCAATGACCCGACATATAAAATGACTAGAATAGAAACAGCACGCAAAAGATATACAAAGTGATGACCAGTTTTGCAGTGATATATTCGAAAAGTGCAATGAGAAAAGAAAAAATGCGCAGTGATAAATCAGATGTAACACAATCATCAAGAATTTAAAGTACAAAAGGAATTAAGAAAGCGAACAAACACATCATAAATCCTAATTATATGAAAAGCTAAGCAAGCAAATAAAAACATTGCCTTTTATTGTCAAAAGCTACAAGATTTCAAAAACGCTACATCTCCTACAAAAGACTCATCTTTAAAGAGCCTCGGTTTCATTTTTTGAATTTTTAAAAGTAGTTTTGTAGTAATAAAATTTTCTCAAAATAACACCTTTGTTGGTTAATTGATGTTCGTTATCAAACAGTCAACTTTAAAAAGGTCTAAAGCATCTTGGTCCTAAAGATATGGGAGAAAAAATTCGTTTTAACATTTTTATCAACTATTCTCTTGAAATTTAAACCCATCGGTAGTTCTGCATGACCAGCTCTTGTCTGCCATGACAGCGCAAAGGACAGCTAGGAAGACTGACTCACACAACAAAAGTATTATTTAAATCAACCAGGCTGTAACGCCACAACTTCGAAAAAGATTACACCGGCTCATGCACTGTTACCGCACAGCCCTGATCTGCCATGCAGTGTCTCCCAAAGATCAAATCTTCTTATTTCGACGTCATAACAACGTGTCGTGACACTGCTCCTCTTAAGAATGCAACAGATAAGTGATTTTAGTATCTTGGAGGAGATAAGATAAAATCGCACCAATCCGTACGTTTGGCGATGATTGTGCAGAAACCTCGATCAGACATTGGGATGGGCCTCAGTTGCAAAGACATTGTACAATATCCATCCCGTTTCTGACGTTGATTCGCTTCAGTGTAGATGTGGAATATCTCCTCTTACGTTGAGATCTAACAGATTCAGTCGTCTAGAAGTTACTTCTAAAGAACATCTTGAAACATTTTGAATCTAGCATACACGAAACAAACCTTCTTGCATCTAGAAAGAAGGTTAACATTTGAGGGGAGCACACACCAGGAACATAACTTTGATTATTTCCAAACATCTCTTGCTCTTTTGAGACATTCTGAAGAAGTTCCAGACCAAGGGGTAAAAGTGGCAGTCCTCCTAAATTTTCAAAACGTTTTTATGCCCTTACATAAATCTAGAAGAACAGTTCAACGTCAAATGTACTTGTTGTAATAGTTTTCAGAATTGATGGATTTGAGATTTTCTACATTGATGTTTTCATTTGATCTAAATTCTGTTTTCAGCTTAAGCGATCAATTTTTTCAACGTCTCTCCTAGTCTGTATAGCACATACGGAGAAAGCCAAGCCATACGGCCCAATGGATCCAAATCCAATTAGAATAAACAACAACAGAGCTTAACAATTCTTCAAAGTAAAGAGAAAGAAAAATTCCAAGGCTTCACATATACAACATCGTCCCCGAAAATTCATCTTAGTTGGAAGTTGTAGCAATAATTAGGATTTGTCAAATCATTAATCATAAAAAATATGGAAACAATTTACCCTGATTATACACTTACCTACTTGTTTTCACGGACACTTCTTTAAGCACCTTAATGGTTTGCGCAACGCATTTTCTTTGAATGCAAACAAATTTATTTGTTTAACCGACCCGTTATACACTGACTGAGATGTTCAGAGCAAACCTTTACCGAATTAGAAGAAACATATCGAATTGATTGCTGTGATTTTAATGAACGGTTTTACAGGAAAATGAAAAAAAAATCCAGTCACCAGTTACAAAACTGACTTTAGCCTGATTTGCAAGTGATCATTCAACAGCAGAAAGCATTCATTTTTGCTTATACTTATGTTTACTTAAGAGCCTAAAATATTAAGCTACCAAAAAAGGTTTAATCGAAGATTAATCTGAGTTTTTATAACTAGGGCAAATATAAAAAAGCTATTCGTTTCATATATTCTTACTTCCAGCCATGTCATTTTACTGTTTTAAACTCGTTTTCATATAAATTAATTTTTTAGTATTTTCAAGCATCTCTTTCTTTTAAACATCAAAACTTCTTAAAAAAACAAACAATCACATTTAAGTAATAACCAAGTAGTAAATTAATTCCAATGCTTCCAGACCACTCTAACATAACTGTAGTTATTGACAATGTATAACATTCAATATAATTTATTTTGAGATGTGATGATTTATTTTGTTCATTTTCGTTCATGTTGCAAACATTCAAAGTATCTCTCATTTCAATGAATCAGATGACTAGTATTGCCAACAGGGCAAGTTGTGTAAATCTTTAATTGTCTCAGTAAAATAATCCTGTTAATTTACCACACTTTAAAATGTTTATGCAGCAAAACAAAGGCCACAGAATTTGACACCATCCTCTTTCAAAATTTGTTTCTTTTCTGATGCTTTGAACACAGGTCGAAAATTATAGCTTATAGCAAAGAGTCTAGGGCGTTTCTTGATTTTAACGAAACAATGGCCCTGGTTATCTTTTTTATCTAGTGCTAAGAAATTACTTCATTCTTTTAAATTGTTATCAACAATATTCAATTAGAAAAATGTCAACAAATCTTCTATTTTCTTTACAGCTATGGCTGAATTCCTCTTTTCTTTGTCGACTGTATCGTGCTTAGCTTGTTTGTAATATGTTATCATTCTTGACAATATCCTGCTAAGGGCGTGAAAATACAGCATTGTCTTTTTTGTATCATACTCTTAAAATCATTTTTTAACCACAAAAGGATCTCCATCAATGGAGCAATGTGTGAATTTATAAGCTAGCTAGATTTGGTTAGACTTATAATATTAACTCCATTGCAAAAATCTTGCATCATGACTTTTTTGGGGTTACTCAGTACAAAATAAGAAAACAGTTTGTCATTTTTCTCAAATTCCTTAACTTTGTTTTGGGGTTATTTTAAAATATATACCTTTACATCAATTTATGTGAGATTTTCTCAAGACTATTGACAGGTTTATACTCAAGGTTGGTAATTATCTTCGCTGAAGGATTTTTGTCAGAGATGTATCTGTATTCTGAAGCTACCATATCTGAGAAAAAAATTTGAATTCTGATACCAATATTAGGCCCTTTAGAATTTGAAAGTTGCTTTTTAATTTGCAAAACTTTCAAAATAAATTTCAAGCACTTGTTTAGATGATATAAAATGAGTATTATTAAAAATGATGTTGAGCATATGGATTTTCAAAGCGAAACTGGTTGAAATGAGATTCAAACCTTGAGTGCAAATGTTTGCTTTTACAGGAAAATAAAAAATGACTGGACAACCATGCCGGTCATGTACTTGCGTTTTTCTGACTGGGCTATCTCGATCCACAACTGGGAAAATAGCAAATAATTGAAAGATAAAAGATAGCTAGTAATACTGCTAGTAATGTCTCGACAGGCTATGACTAGCGAAATATTTTCATCTAGAGCATAAAATAGCTGTATTCTGCTTGACGAAAACGCAAAAAAATTGCACTGGTCATTTTAAGTATAGGTAAAAAGAAAACATGCATCCGTTCCTCTGAAGGTTATTGAACTACATACAGTTAAAGATGCTGGTGGATTAAACTGAATTTAGAAAGGAATTATAAATCTTAAACCCAATGGTGATTCTAACACTAAAACTCTTTAATTTATGCCAGATAATGTGTTTTGTGTTCTTGTTTTCTTAGACAATTTATAATGGATAGTCTTGGTAATGGAATAGAAATCTTGATATTTGTCAACTTTGGGTACATCCATTATTTCTTTGGTCATTTTATCAATTCTCTCACTTTAAAAAGTATCATTTCGGTTTTGTATCATCAACAGCATCATTGCTTGTGATTCAAGTCAGTGAACAATCAGAACATAAATAATTTTCTGTGGTTCGCAAGAGACATTATTTTCTATGTCAAAAATGGCAGTTTCTTGTCATTTTTAAGTTTTTTATTTGGGCTGCAAACTTTTTAAGAAGACACAAGAAGAGAAGACAAAAGATCTTTTTAAAAAGACAAAACCTCTGTATCATTAGGTGAAATTTTTTGCCAATGGTCAAAAAATATGATTTGACTCTAAGTTTCTTCTCAAGGTAAGCAGATGTCTTTCTTTATTTTTGTTAAAATTTTTAGCAAAAACCAAAATTATGATATATCCAGCCAATATGTATTAAAAGTTCAAGAATCAAATTCGCATCACCCTAATTTTTGTAGAAAAAACCATCAATGATAACGACAATAAGGAAGACCTAAGAATCGAGAAGAAGAGAAAAGAGCAAAATGAATATGTTTCTTTCGTTCACTCTTCTTCTATATCTACAAAATTTACGACTAAGGTATCAATAAAGACTTTTTACAATCTTAAAACCATTCCTAAATACATTAGCAACTCTTATTTAATTTACGGTATCTTTCAACCTAACAGAAAAGGACAGAACGCATTAGTTACAGAATATGTCTTATTTCACAGAAACCAACCAAGCCTGGCTTGGAGACGATTTTCAGCTTTGGTTGACGTTTGTCGATATTTAACAATATATTATTTGCATCAATGAATCATGGGAAAATGCTTTTCATCGCTACGGGTTTTTCAAAAGCATTTACATTAAGAGCTGTGGCTGAACTTCTCGATCTCTAATCATCTGAACATTTAATCATCAGCATAGCTTGATAGCTTGATTCATTAGGTATCACGGTTATTAGTAGCTTACATTCTTTTAAATCTATAGAAGCTTGCGGCGGAATCCATTGCAACAAACTAGTAACATTGCTAACAACTAATAGCCGATAGCATTTTAAGCAACAAACTTGGTATATGCAAATTCTTAAACCATATACGTTTTTCTAACTATGTAGAAGATAATGAAAAAAGAATAAGGTTACAACTGAGCATGTAGTTGAACATTTTTCTTATACCTGCAAACCTAATTTTTTATTGCAATCCTATTGCAACACTGGAATGAAAGCTCTCAATTGTAAATTCCTCTTTGTTTAAACTCTGTTGTGATGGCACGAATATTACAATGTCTGTTTATGTTACATTCTCGTTAACAGAAGTCTTTAGTTAACATTTTGCCTGACACTGCTACCATAAATAAAGTGAGGCAACCTTTCTTTTGATCTACATACATCGAATTCAGGAGAACAGTTCATTGTTGATCTTGATATCGGAGAATCTTCTTCAAGATCTTTCGACATGTCAACGTGGTCGCTGAATTCTGAAGGCGATTTTCTGTCAAGCTCTGACTGCTTATTACTCCTGCAGAAGAAAAGCGGTGGTTGATAACTGAAATTTAAAAGAAAATACATTCCAGGTAACTAAATACTGTTTATTATGACAAAGATTGCCAATGATTACGCGTTATATCTTAAGGGCCTTTAGATCTAACAATGTACTGCATAAACTTGATAAGTAGATCAAGCCTGGCAGAAACGATAAGCAGAACTCAATATCATGCTGTTCTCTCCTCCCATTAGAATGTTTGTACATGAAATAAATACACACAGTGCTCATAGACAGCTGAAAATATTTTCGAAGCAGCAAAAGCATATAGTGGATACATTCAGATGTTTATCGAATCAACAAGTAGCCTAGAATCCTGGCTTTAAGATATCTCTAAGAACACTCTACAGAAAACATTTGCATTATCATGCCGGTGACAAAACACTTGCTAAATGATTGTTTGTAAACCAATTATCATGATATTGATCCTCTTTTGCCCACCCTGTAGTAAAATGTTGGCAAATACCAAGGTGACTAGATCTCGATTAGACAGTTGCTATTGAGATGAGAGAAGAAGTGCTCTCTTTGCAGCTGATTTAGAACCTTCATTAATATAGTCTTAAATCTTTCCAAAATAAAAAACGAAGATTTTTTGCAAGCTGCGATGCTGCTAGATCACTCCCAGTTGTAGTGACTAAAATTCGTACAATAACCGTTTTGGTTTGCCAAGAATGTTATCGCCTAGATTTGTTCGTTTGAGGTAATTTGCTCAACTAACTGATATAACCATGGAACCATAACACCTGCAGGTTTCTGACCTAGCCAGATTTTCTAAAGAAGAGCACTAATTCAATTCTACGGGGCAGGACTGTTGATACTTGAGATAAAATAAAACTGAGTTCAATTAAGACGTAGAAAAGTTATTTTGATCAGAAGTTTTCTTTGCAGATTACTGATAAAAGTTTATGCAGCTTTGTTTTAGTCTTAAAATCTAGATGGAAAAATAACTTAATGCACAGAAAGTATTAAGGTATTCAAAGCTGAAATCTGCATCCTTTCACAAAACACAACAGCATCGTCGCAATTCTTGCAATGTGAACAGCATCGCGCCAACTAAAAGGCAGCTCCATATTCTGTGAAGCTTATAACCTATTTTTGATGCTATTCAATTTTGCTTGAGTAAGCCTTCTAAAACATGTTATAATCTTGAGAACATTCAAAAAATTAATTTACGTTAACCGACTACCTTTTGAAAGATAACTCCTTTGACCATCAGCTAATTTTTATATGCCTTTAATGTTGTTTTTGATGCATTGGTAATATTTGAAAGAGTTGACAGTAACAAACCAGCAGTTTTAGCTTTTTTAGGATGAATTAGGCTACAAAATGGGATACCATATCGGAATTTCATTCAAGCAAGAAACTCCTAAAGCTTGCCAAAATGAAAAGTAAAGCACAAATTTCATTATGGTTTAGATGTTTGGTTTCATTTGATGTTCTTATATAAATTGTTTACGATATTTAAACATCCTTTAAAAGCTTTCGAAGCAAGATTTTGGTCATCAGAAACGGTAATACGTATTGATTATAGCTGCTAATTGTGACAGGCATATAGGTCGATGTTTGGTCTGGTAAGCAGTCTTTAGTGGAATTGCTCTCAACCAGAAAATTGAGACTGACAAAGAAGAAGCTGCTTGACCTACTTTTAAACTATCAAACAAGGATTAGAAAGAATCACAGCTTAATTTAGTGATTTCTCATGAAGTTTTATAGCTCCAAAGGATAAGTAGCTTACTCAGGTAAACCGTAATCAAGGATAGAATATGATCTGTAATCCCTTGCTACACGAAGTTTGGTTATTCTATTAACCATCGTCAGAAGATGCACGACTCTGTGGTAAAGATGACCTCTGTAAATTTGGTTGCTTGAACAACTTCTATTGCTTGATTAGAGTGTATGGATAAGCAGTATGAGAGTTTACCGATCTAAATTATGAATGTATGATGGAAACTTGATATGTTTTAAATCAATTCACGTGATAGTACGACAGATGATTGAATCAACTGCTCCTATATTCTGTAACAAGTAAGATTAAGGGGAAGAATCGTTTTTTATTTTAGATTATCCCACTTGATATGGTAAAATAGACAAAAATCTACTTAGTTTTGCATCCATAAATCGGGAAAAATTTCACCCATGTCTTTTAAACTACAACAATGATATAGGTTTTGGACCAAAAGCACGTCAACACCTCAAAGACTAGTTGGAAGTGAATAGAAAAATCTTCATCTCTTTTAAGCAATCCAGAAAGGACTTTATCCTTGAAGGTGAATCGGTCACTCTTTACACGTCAATTTTATTTTCTTTATTGCCAATACAGATGATTTCACAAAATCCAGACCCGTTGTTCTTCACTCTAAAAGCTTGCAAGAATAACTTTTATTTAAAAGAAATCAATTATTACGATGGACTTTGATGAAATCATCAAACAAAAATCTAACTTAAATGGCTCTTTGTTCTCTTCTCTTCCATTATCTTGCTTGTTTTATTTCCAAAACTTTTTGTGAGGCCTAAATTCAAGACCAATATCCTAATAAGGTCAATATGTGGCATGAGACCAACATGGGAGCCTATCTTTTAGTTTCATTATTATGTCTACCCAGTTGAAACTTAAACGTACGAAGAAGACTGGGGTATTTTGTAATACTTCTGATAAAACCTATTGGACCAGACTTCAGAAAACCTTAGAATTTAAAACTTAGAGAAAAGAAAGGTGAACTTGTTCATTCAAAATGTGTTGCAATTTTTCTTAAAAGCACCTTTGTGATTATGTTACTACTTACTTATGCTTGGCCGCAGCCGCTCTATCTCTTTGTCTTCTATTTTTGAACCAGTTCCCAACTTGCGTTGCTGTTAAGCCCGTAGCATCAGCCAGCTCCCTTTTCTTCGTAGGGCTTGGATATGGGTCTGATAAGTAGAATTCTCGTAACAGTTTTCTCGTTCTCTCTTTAAAACAATGAGTTTTTTGCTCTCCGTCCCAAATTGTTCTTGGTAGAGGAAAACGCTTCCGGACGCGGTATTTATCGACCGGTCCCAATGGTCGCCCTCGTAACCTTTCTGCTTCGCTATAATGTGCCTCTAGCCACATGGTCTGAAGTTTAACGTGAGATTCTTTACTAAACTTATAGTTCTCTAAGATGTAATATAGTTCGTGATAATGCCCAGTATGAAACGCGACCAGTGCTCGTGCTCGCAATACACACTCATTACTGTTCAGCAAGTCATACACGTCCGGAGAAGTCGGTAGGGACCATAGAAACCTTGAAAGTCGCTCGATATCTCCACATTCTTCCAATGTTTCGCAAACTCTTGCGATTTGACAAGGGGAAAAGGGAAGAGACGGAACTGGAGGTCGATGATGATGATGGTGGTGGTGGTGATGGTGATACGATTGCATCTCGTATCAGCTCGAAGCTTCGTGGCCTAAAAATGGGGCAAAATCCTTTATCAAATATACATCATCTTGTTTTAAAATTTAAAATGAAAAAAGGGGAGCAAACACATACTCTGATAAATTACACAACATTGTAATATCATAAAGCATACAGCTTTACCGCAAGTGTATAGCAGCCCAAATGGCAGCTTAACCTTGAAGTCGGTAGTATTCTGTACTCAGACAGTCGGCGGTTTGAGATTCAAATTAAGTGTGTTGCGCAAACTCAAAGAATATATATGTTTAAAGATAGGTAGGTCATGAAAAAGGAATATTTAGTCCTTTTTTAGCCTAAAACGATGTCCATCCTGACAC
The DNA here is from genome assembly GCF_013076305.1 of Rhopilema esculentum. The sequence continues at coordinate 8,643,451 of NW_027018682.1, read as the reverse complement.
AATATCGTTTGGTTTCTTTCCTTGGGTGACGTTTTGAAATTTAGTCGTTAGGCAGTAAAGGTCTCAGTCAAAAAAATCAAGTATAAAACTGTATGAATTCAAAAAAAGTAAACTCATTATTTGAACACATCCATGTTAATGGTAAGGAAAGTGTCTTGATGGTAAAATAACGTAAAAAAGTGATGACGCCATTAGAATATGTTTAGAAGTTTTGAATCTAGATCTAAGGGTGAAAAAACGCCAAAAAATTCCTACATAGGTAGGTCAGCTAAAGCTCTAACGAAGTGACTGAGCTCTGACAAGTCAATGACCTGATGCTGCCTCTCAAGTTACGGTTGTTTTGGCCTGGTTCACAAATATTCGAACCCAAATTGGTTTGCAGTAATATTTAACGGAACGAGCCTATCCTTGATTGACTAAATCTCAGTCAGTTGTTCGCAAGTTTAAATATTTTTAAAGACGAGTGACTAATTCCAACGTTTTTTGAAAGGCGAACAATCCTAGAAATCGATTTCATGATATCATTACTTTCTACTAGTTCACAATCTGTAACACGTCCTATGCATCTTGTAGCGGTATATTTGTTTTAGCAAAATGTTTCATCCTTTGATATATTTACTGTATAACAAACTTCGATTTCAGCATCTTTTTCAAACGATTTTTGTTCTATTTGCGCTATGATTTTTTTCAATTTGAAAAATAATTGGAATTTCTCATCAATTTTTTTACAACCTTATTTCTTCAATATATCATCACTTTGGGAGCAGGTTAAAAAGAATAAAATCGTTGATTTGGGCCTTTTCAATCATATGTGGGAACAATAAGTCTCCAATGAGCTTATGGAAGGCGTTACCAATCTTTGCAAAGGAAAATTATTGTATTTTATGAACTGATTATATCATTATTATCATTTAAATCACTCAGATTAAGAAATATTGCTAGAAGCACACCTGTTTTTTGATCTGATTGTTGTTCGAAATCGTAATTCTTATAAAGTGAACTCTTGTAATCTGGTAAACAAAACGATACAGAAAGACATTGCAGCTGTGAATGAAGATTCTATTATGGTACGAATTTCAGTGAAGGCAGTAGTCCAGTGCTATTATAATTTGCAATGAGCCGACGACTGGAAAAGATGTTATTGATGATCAAATTTCCAAGAAACTTGATTTGGTGATATCGTACTTCCATGACTGTAATGAGATGAAAACTATATTGATTCAAATAGTTAAAAGACTGTTGAAAAATATGTTTTTGTGACCTAAAAGTAGACGTTTTATTTTGGTTGCTGTAGAAAAAAAACAAAATAAATATATTGCAATTTATTCAAAACGCTTTCTACGATTTCAAACTACGTTGTGCTCATTTTAACTTCGTTGAGTTAATAAACCTGTAAACTCTTTTGAAAGAGAGCCAAAAATAAAATCATTTTCTTATCAAATAGAAAGATCTTCACTGTCATGCTATCTTTTCTTCAATCAAGGGCAAAACTGTAGGTGGCAGGAGGTTTAGCAACGTATTATGAGCTGATAGGAACATTTGTGACATGGATAGAGATGAAATGACCCTAAAAGAGAGGCAGAGCTGCCTTTGTGACCTTGAATACTGTCTTAACAAACGTAGGTGTATCATTAAAGCGCACAGTACGTGCAAAGGAAATAGGAATTAATGTTTATTAAACTCATTCCACCCACTGCTAATAGCATTATCAAGAAAAAAGAATGTTGCAGCCATTGCAAAGGCAGCAGCTATATTTTAAACAATGGCAGCGGGGAAAATAGACATAGAAGAAAATCAAAGAGTGCAATTTCACATTTTTTTATTCTAAAGATATAAATATCATATCAAACTCAAACTAACAAATAGATAAAATATCGAATGACAATGTAAGGGAATTGAAGCAAATTTGATCAAATCAAGAGCTTCCATCTAGTCTAACGGCATCTAAGCTCATGAAAAGAAAGGTTTGTCACTAACTCTGAGTAGAGTGTCATATTTAATTAAGATCAATGGAAGATGAAAGATGAAAGTCGAGTTTCCAATTTGCTATATTTTCTACCCTCAAGAAGACGGTTGATAATATGATAAGATCCATTTTGATTTGACGCCAGTTTGTTATAACTGTGCTAATTGAGAATACAGAAGGTAAGCCTCTGTAATACATTTGTCCAAAATCCTCTCGCTTGCTTAAAGATAATAAATCTAAAAAAGGTTTTAAAACATTCGTAATTTTTTTCTTGATTTTTAGGTTCCTCCATCGTTGCATTTGTTTTTAAAAGAAAGCAAAAATTTATTCAAAGAAACGAGAAGCTGCTTATATTCTTTGTGAAACACACCAAAAACTGATACATTCAATTCCATTTTTGAGCGTCTTAAGAAAAGACATTTGAAACGATAGTCATAAAAACGATATATAAATCGTCTTTACTGTTTTTAAAACAATTCTTTCAGTGCAGCTAAAGCAAGTATCTGCCGATTCTTTTTCATGATGACCAGTATAAATTGTGATAAGAAGATTGTTAGTGTGAAAGATTAACATTTCAATCAAAACTGAGAATACTTCCACAAAAAGAGATTTCATTACATTCAAAGGCAACCGTGAGAAGATAAAGCTTCCTTCTCTTTTTAGAGCTGAAAAGCTGACACCGGGAACTGTTGTTTTTAGTGGAGCAATCACTCTAGGCTGACAAGTATTTTGACAATTTCAAGTAAAGGATAAGGAGGAAATATCTAGGGATTCGAAATCATCTGAATAAGTAGGTCAAGTGCAGCAAGAGAAGTCTTTAGAGAATTTTATCTAGCACCACTTTTTAGGGATGCATCTACCAGCTCCTCTGACGGAAACTCTTTGTAAATAGCTATATTACTTGATGTACATATCTATGTCAATAATTTGAGTGGTCACTTCAAAGATGTTTTTTTTGAAACTATGCTTCGACGCTTTCCATGTCAGTCATTGACTAAATGAAGCTGAAACATTAGAAAACTAACGTCGAATCAGCATAATCAAGAATGGTAGACTATTCAACTATGTAATTTACTTTATATGTATGCGACAAGAGTCATTGCCAAGGACTAACTGAAGTTCTAAAAAAACCAGTGCAGACATATTCCAAAAATTTCGTAATATATTATCTGGTTTTTGGAGAGAAGAATGTCGAGGCAAGATAAAAAGGATTAAATGAAAAAAACTGTTGTCAAGGGCAGAATGTCTACGCTTCATATCGTCAAATTGTGCATAAAACTAAGGATTTGGAAATGAATGATAAATGTTTGTTGGAAGTTTGGTGAGACCCTGATATAATCTCGCCGTCGGTTAGACGCGTTTCACACAAAACTATTCACGACACATGTCTAGATGGTGCTTTTTCAATGGGAAAACTGGAGTTGCATTGATGAACATCTCTTAATTGAAATTCATATTTATAATAGTACGTTGGTAGAAAAAAAGAGTGATGCAAGTAAAAGAAAAATGGTTCTAAAATATGTGGATTATATGCAATATTGAGACTTGCCATTAGAAAATAACAACTCAAATTTGGCACTTATCATAATTCAAGCAGTCAGATATTTCATTCTTATTTCACTGTGTGCTCTTAGTTTTCACTTTTGCTTTGTCTTTGCTCATATTTTCATTCAGAATATTCGATCTTGCTAGCAAAAGATACTTACAAACAGCACGTTCTCTAGTAAAAAGCCCAAGTTATCTTCTCTGCTAAATTCAAGTAAATTAAATAAGTACTAACTGGCTCATACCAATTAAATTTCTGACACGATGAGGAGCAATCAATCTTGAGTCTTGATCACGTCGTAGCTTGCACCATCTGCTCCTCAAGAGAATGTCATTTGATCGTTAATGCAAATACATTGTTCTCGTTTCTCTGAGCGTAAACGTATACATCGACCAGCCAACGAAAAGAGTCCGTTAATCCACAAACACAATGTAACAATTGACCTAAGATGATTTTCAAGATAGCCTTGATTTCACATGATACAAATCCAGATATAATTGACTACAAATTCTTCATACTTTTTCTCCGTATTAGCTGGTGTAAGCTCTATTTTCTAGCCAAATTACAACGTATATTATCATCGGCTTGCCAATGCGCGCTTCTCTTTAAGCAGAATATTCTAGTTAAAGAAAAGCCGCTTAACTAGATTTTTTCAAAAAACAAACCTAGATGAATCGTTTAAAACAGAAATCGAGTAAATTAAAAGATGGTTGTTATCAGATCGGGTAAATCTCGGCGTAACAGGATGATCTATTCAAACTTTATGTCACGCCTGTCTTTCTACATTGTTTAGTGTGACAGATCTGCAATCAACCCGGCAAATCTACCCGTTCTATTCATTCTTTTAGATGATAAATCGAAACATTAACTCATCCGAATAATCATAGGTTAAATGCACAGACTTAGAACATCAAAAGAATGCTCGAGACATTTTTTAAGTCATATTTTGATTGGAAACTTTTAAATTTATAACTATAACATAATAATTATGATATTTGCGGGTAAATTGATATTGCTTGTGATTTAAAGAAAAATGTTAAGCTCTGGATAAAAAGTTGTTTGCTTGTGGACTACCTGATAACTTTGTTGATAAGCTCAATGAGCAACTGGCGTTCGATGAGCAAATGATAAAGATAGGCCTACATTCCAGGCATATTGTCTAGCGCATAATGCTTAGAATAGCATTATCAGCGTGCTTACATGCCTGCTGTTTAAAAATGATTTGAAAATGAAACAGTAGCTATTTTAACATAAAGCACTCTAAACTTGCTAAAAGAAATAGAAAATAATCAAGAGAACCACGGATTTACATGCAAGCGTTGACCGATGCTAGCCTATGATGATGTTCAAAACAACCCTTATCCAGACCAGCCTAAACATTTTTCGTATTTAAAAAGTAAACAGATAAGCAATTGCAAAATTTTACATAGGGAAAAAAAGTTGGCAAGATTTTGCTACGCATAGATATAAAAAGAAAATGGTTTTGTTTAGTTAGAAGTTCCATCTTAACATAGTTAACACTATTCAAGTATATTTCCTTTTGGAAAAATATATATTACGGCAGAAGTCAGACTCGCTGAAGATGAAAACCAGAGATCAAACAAAATAAAAGGAAAGGGGTTTAGACTACATATTTAAAAGATACAACTACTTTTGAGAATCTATAAATTCATGATCAGAAATCATATCAGCTGAAATTAAACCCGTCGGGGAAAAAGCTCTTAGTTTGCTGCAGCTGATAATGACTCTTTTAGTTTACTAAGACAAAATGAAAAATGAATTGGTAGCACAGTACAAATTTGTTCAATTAGGTATGGAAAAAGAATTTAAAAGAGTAACGCAGTATATAGTCCCACTATTTAAGTGAAGACTTTTATGTATGTACGTTTCAAGGGCAGCTAGCTTGTTGATGTTTCAGTGACAGTGAGACGAAATGCTTTAAACTAATAACATGATTTTATTTGTCGCAAGGATTCAACCGCTTTTTAGATTGTCAAGTTGAACGCATAGAAGGAGAAGGAAAATTCACTGAAAAAATATAAGAGAAATTCCTTCTATAGGTCGTGGGAATGGCCTGGAAAGGCAGATTACAAGCTTAAGTATTGAAAGCTGTTCAACGCTCGTAGATAGAAAATGACACTGGCCTTTGAAAGAATTTACGAAAATGACCTGATATGAATCACAACTGGCCATGATTATCTGATTGTCATACTAAAGCAATTCATGAATTCACTAGCTTTAGAGTTCTTTAAGACGACTTGCTTGTTCAGGCTCCTCATTTTGGAGCTGCTTTGTTTAAACTAGTTTTAGAGAATTCTTCATCAAAATGTCACACAGAAAAGAAAATATAAACACACAACGTCCTTCTTGTCTGTTGCTACGTTTGTGTAATCATTCGAGCTCAGCTGAACTATGACAATGTTATAAAAGATTTTAATGCTTTTTAGATGACAAAGATAAAAGATTTTTGTCTACCATATCAAACTTTGAAAGGCATGTTAAATTGTATGCTATAAATCTATCGAAAAGTAATTCTAAGCAATTCTGTTCTCGAAAGGTAACACGATGGTCAACACATTAGGAAAATCTCTTTAGGCCTATTCTAGTAAAGTTTTTCAATTCTTTCAAATATGACACTTTCGGCATAAAAGTATAGAACGATTCTATACTTCATTCAAATATTCCTGGTTAGAAAGTGTGATGCTCAAGAACTAAAAGTCATATTTCGGGTTGTTGATGATTTTAAAAGATTTTGAATATCTGCTTTTCCATTTTGGCAAATGTTCAGTTTTATGGTACTGCACTTTCTTTTAAATTTTGATAGCACCTATTTTTCAAAGTTTCTTGCCACCATTTTGGCCTAAGTGTAACAAAACCCAGGAAAACATGGGAATTAATAAGTTGTTTAGAAGTAGAAGTAGAAGTCCTTAATCTTTCAACCGTCCAAATGACAATTGGCACTATTGATAGTTCGGCTAGCCGCCACCTTTTTTTTTGTTTTTTGTGCTTTGGTCTCGCAACCTGGATTTCATAACGTTGATTTAGGAATACTGCTCAGTTGCATTGGAGGAGCAATGAAATGCTTGGGTCAAATTACAATTTCGATACTTTCCCTAACAAAAACTTTTTGCAAACTTATACAAAAAGTGCTTTTTTGCAAACTTTTATAGTTTGATTAAGAGAATTAGTTGCTAATTCTATGTATCATATAAGTGGTTTCAGAGACCTAACTGAGAAGTCTATCGTTTAAGGAAAACTGAAGAATATTCTGTATTTTCAAAATATTAATTCAAATTTATATCTTTATCTTCTATATCAATAATATATAAAAATGTATTCTTCACATTAGAGTTACTGAGGGCATAGATCAAGTTTTTCTTGAGCCACTTTACTTACATTTGGCCGACAGTGCCATGTCGAATATTGGAATAGAAGTAAACTTAATTGCAGCCAAAACAGAAATCGTGTAAAGATTAAGGCGTGTCTTTTCATCTTCAATAAGAAATTATCTCTTAACCTGTAAATGATACCTGTCCAATGCTATTTATTGCTAAAATGTATACCTTATTCTCTAGAAAAATACAATGCTGTATGTCTTATTTGTTAGAATGTCTGCATAATGAATAACAAGTGTGCTTCTTTTGCATTCATTTGATGGTAATCAAATCAAAACAACAGAGCAACAGAAAGCATCACGGTTGGGTCATCGTATGGTTGGTTTTTTAAATAATTCTTGCATGCTAATGTTGTTGCATTTAAAAGAACTACTAACATAGTGGCATAATTTTTTCAAAAAACCATTAGCTTATATTTTTCAAGGAATCGGACATTCTTTTGATTTGTCAAAATATTGTGTTGAGCTAGGTATGACGGAGATTCAACCAAAAACCGCCTTTGGTCTCTTAACAGAAAAGATTGGAACTTCTTATTTAATTATAAACAAGACTAAACTATGGTACTTTTATATCACTCATAATCTTCATCGCAAATGTTCTTTTAAAGAAGATTCAGATATCAAACCAAAAGTTGGGATTTAAGTATGTTAATTATCATCTACACTATTTGCCAAAAACTCCAGCCAGCTCATTTTTGCTAGAGCTTTTGACACAAAGCTGTTATCCAAATTGCCATCACGTTTTCATCAATCTTTGTCGGCATCGATGCATAGATCGCTGTTATGACACTTTACAGCAATAAACAAAAAGAACTTCTTCTTCGAAGCTAAATGAAAAGCCTCTGAAGTCTACAAACTGTTTGCGTTGATAACAGCATGTCATACATGTTTTATGCCTACACTAGAGGCAGGTCAGATGTATGACGAAAGTCTCTTTACCAAGATAAGCAGTTTTGAATCAACATTATAGTTCATTATGCCACTGAATACAATTAAAATTACACATCTTAAAATGGCACAAATCTAGAACAAACGAAGCCAACTCCAGCATCGCCTCTAAGAGATGAGCCACACACAGCTACTGCAAGCACAAGAATTTTATCAACAACCACAAACTGCAACGAATTCTATATTGCATTTAGATTTTTCGAGTTTTGGCAAATTTCTTTAAGATGAAGAGAGGGTGTAGAACTAGATTTGGTATTGTTAAACTAGTATAATTAAAGTATTGAAATATAATTATTCAATTAATCTAACTTTCTTACAAAATTGTGTTTTCAGATCTTAAAAATTAACCTATACCTGAATTTCATGACTTGTTTATTAGTTTTATGTAAGAGTTGCCTCGCATTAAAAAGAGAAACTCTCCTTCCTGTCTGCACTTTGCTCGACTGCACTTTTAAGTTGTGCACTGCACTGCATGAAGCTAATTAGTTCTTGAAGCTTACTATTCAGTTCGTTGTCATATCAGCATTAAAAGTATATTTGGTCAGCACTATAGCAGGATTTATTTTTAATGAATTCTCCAGAAAGGAGATAAATCATCAAGAGAAAAAATGTTTTTACGATCAGTCAAACCGTTTTGAAATTATCTTCAAACAAGGAAAAATTCCCTCTTTACGGTTTCTTACTGACGGGCCTGTGAATGAATACCTTTAAACAGTGAGAGATAAGTTTGCAAATAATTTTTTTCAGCATTCGAAACATGGAGAAGCCACCTCAAAAAACGGACACCTCATTACAACGAACAATAATTTTTGTTCTCCAGTTGTCCGTTATATTAAAGTTGCCTATATTCTTAACAATTTGTTCAACAACGCCAGTAAGCAGATCAAACAGCCTAGCAGACAAAAAAAGAGACATCTCTGGCGATGGTATTTTCATATCATTTTACTTGACATAATTCTCCTAACAAAGTTTTCCCATACATTATCGTTAAACTTAATATTTGAATTAATAAGTTTCTCTGACAATATGTCTCGAAGACATGGAAACGAAAGTATGTGGATCAAACATTTTAGATCATAAGAAACTAATAATTTATAAATGTGTCTCGAAGACAATGGAAGGTTTACACATAAAAAATCAACCTATGTTTTATTACCCATAAAGGTTTGTACAGATAAACAATTGATATGTTTTTCGAATTCACAAGATCGAGACTTCTGTATTTTATATAATACTTTTAAGGAAACCAGTAAAATAGAGCAGTTTTTCAATATATAGAAAAATTTCAAAGAACTACTACGTTTTTTCTGCAAGACATCAGAGCTGTTAATTGTGATAGCAAATATATCTGCCTACAGCACCGCACCAAACTATGTTTGATTGGGCCATTTAGAGTCTTTGCATGTTTTGCAACTTTTTGTACTAATTGGTACTGCCTTGTCGGCGGTCGGCTTAACTGATGTCATGTTACACATGCTCTTTGATCCGAATTTTGCTTGTGAATTCCTGTTGGCAGATCTGATACACTAGCCTATTAGCAAATTTTCAATGATACATTGCTCACTGCAAGAAATCAATGTTGTCTGATACAAATATGAAAGCTTAGTACACTGTAGTACTACAATGAAACTTAGGTTGAAGACTGTTTCATGTAATTGGCAAACCTCTGCATTAGAAACATATTTTTCGAAAATATTTGACTGTTGGGTGTTACGATTGCAAGTTTTTTTAATAGGGTACAATAAGAAGGAGAACCAGGAACTAGCATTAAACGTGCAATGCAATGAGAATGCACCCATGTTGACATTTTGTTAATCCTTCCTATGTTGACATTTTGTTCATCCTTCCTATGTTGACATTTTGTTCATCCTTCCTATGTTGACATCCTGTTACGTGTGCTGATACTGGAAGGCACAGGCCTCGTTGTGTTGAACTACCAAAGAAGAGCATTTTAGGGTGGTAACAAAATCAAGAACATTTCCAGCTATGCTTTTGCTTCATATAGGATATAAGTTTACTCTGATGTGATGTGCACCAGTAAAAATTAAAAGGAATAAGGTATGTTATCTGAACAAACATCTAGACAAAAAGTTAGATTGTTAGGCTGTTAAAGTTTGATATCTTTTTATGAGAGTTGCTCGATATTGAAGTAGAAAGAACATGCAGCTTAAAACTGTACAAAGCTAAAGAAACTGTGCATTATTGACAAGGAGCTGTGACTGAAAAGGGCAATTCAAGGATTCGCTTGTGCTTGGGCACTTGGAATTGTGTGACCAAAATCCTCCAACAGCTTAATCATATTTGAAAAATCTTATTTCCTTTCCAGAAGATTCTTAAAAGGTCCAGAAAAAGGTTGAAAACGTTTTTAAGGTAAATAACAAAGATATGGCATGGCCTGGGTACAGTAGCCAATTTTTTTGTCTCAATTCACCTTACGCGAAGCTTCAGGTGCTTTCGCAATTTCTAATTTTCACCACTTTGCATTTTAGTCCAAATCCTCATTTTTAGCATAGCTGCTATCGATCATTAATTATGATCTTTCTTTCCATTTAACTTTTGCAATATATCAAGTGGTTTGCTCCTACGCTTCAACTAAAAGGCTACGGGATTTTTCGAGGTTGAAATTTCAATGAGATTATGTAGTGAAAAGAAGGATGTTTGAAGTGCCTTACCGGCTGTAGTTTTGTTCATGCAATTTACATCTTCATTTTTAATAGAAACGTTGCTACTTTATTTTGATCCACAGACTTTTTCATTTTTTCCTTTCTTTTGAAGTCACGTCTGATGCATATTTTGTGTATAGCTTGAAAGGATGTTTAGTAAAGTTTTCAGGTCAGACTTTGAGACGTTCTCAGATAATCCTTCCATGATCATTTCATGTTGAGACCACAAACTGGAGACTAAAAATAGCAAGAGATAACTTGACGTATGCAGTGATTGTTTATTACTTATGTGATAAATCATAAGCAAAAATTTCTTTTTAAATTCTCTTAATTGGCATTTATATTTTCCAGGTACTTCAATTTCAGATCTCTTGATAGCCACATTGGGAACTTCACCCCAAGGGCACCTATCACATTGCACTCTGAGATTATTGAAATGAAACCATCGATTGACCAATAAGGTGCTTACGGACTGAAAGATTCTAAATTTCAACATTTGCCTACAAGGGCATCGAAGGGGATGTAAATTCTTATATAAGTATCGTTTCTTTAATTTTCACGATTATTGTTCGTTCTTCGTTACCTATTATATTTGCTTTAGTTGGTTGATGAATTGGATCTTGTGGCACATGTTGAAACTTTTAAAAATATACATAGTCAGTAAGAATTTGTCGTAGCATACTATCAAATAAAGAAAAATTGATAATTCTTGATAAAATTGAATAAAATTAATATTTTTGTCATAATTTTTCTTTCTGCACAATTTTTTGACAAATCTTTTTTCAAAGTTTTGCTGATAAAGAAAATTGATGGCACATGAAAGTTTTTAAACTATTTCAATATCTATTCAAGTTGTTATAGCAGTAGCACCCCCACCTCTTTTTACATGATACCTGGCCTTAGAAAATACTAGCCAAGAATGCGAGAATCGTATGCAAAAGTATCGAATAAAAACTGTTTATTTAGAGCAAGAGTACACACGAGTTCTATTTCATTCCCCGTTGAACTACAAAAAACATTGTCCTCGATGACACAAGCCCTTGCTTACTCGAACCATTCTTATCACTTTTTTGGAAGCTCGAGATATCGCGATTATACGGTATGTACTAAAAAAATGTATGTTTAAGGAACCCCTCTTATTGTTTAGTAGAAGAATAAAAGATTGAGTAGGCGGTCAACTAGCTGTACAAATCTGGTAATAGTTTTGCTTTAAGTTTGGGATTGTCAGCGTGGGAAATGACGTTTTTGCTAACGACATAAATTTTGAGAACATGAATTTACTTCTAAGAGATTCCTTTGCTTCTTCGTTTAACCGCACCTAGAATAGCCTTAACGTATCCTAGCCTTTAATTTTTTATATTGGTTTAATTAAAGTAAAATAACCCCAAAATAGTTTCATTGTTTTAATATTCTTTATCTTTTTATAATATATACTGTGAACTGTGCATTAGCTTTTGAATAGAGTTGTGCATCAGTTCTCTTCATCTGTGATAAGCTTTTCATCGCTTTGGAGGGAAGCCTCTGACATATACACCCCAAAGGATAGCCACTATCACAACCTATGGCTGTTTGTGGTATACGTCAACCATAGTATGTAGATTGGTTTTGGCCAACACCTACAGCACCTTGAGAATTTACTCGCACCTCTTAAGTGTCAAGAACAAGTTGATCTGCTCTAAGTAGCAAATAGGCATATCTACTTATGATTTCTAATTTGTCATTTTAAGAGCGTAACTGATACGTCAAGCTGCCTATTAAACTTCAAATACCAATGTCAGAAGTTTCCTTACGTTTTATTGTCAAGTGTAGCTAAGGGTAATGGAATGTTGCCGTAGGGGATCCAAAGAGATTTCTTCCAACGGCAGGATCCTGGGAAGTTAGCCTGTGTTGCTCCAAACTATCTAAAAAGTATTGGTTTACATTCAGCCTAATTGATCCCAAGTCATTAAAGCATAAAACCTGTGAAACACTGTGAAAACTTGGCTTTGTGACCCAAAGAATAAACCATCTTGAGATCGTTGCCTATACATCAAACTTTGTGTTTGCTTGTATGCCTAGAGGGTATCTTATAAAACCGTTTTAAAATGTCCCACTCTCGGTGTAAAATGCTTGAATCTTCGTAGACTTCATCTTTTAAAGCCATAAACGAGGCAGTTTTTAGTACGCGAGAAAACTGTTAGCCTGCCTTGATATAATTGGAGGATGACCAATGAGCAAGGTTAGGCTTCAGCATGGTGGCGGATTGACAAAATAAATTTAAGATTAAGGTGTTTTTGGTGAATGTATAGCATAGTTCCTAATGAATGGTGATCAAAGCATAAAGCGTTTCGACTTTCATTGCAATGAAAATTTTACGTATTTACGTAAAAGTGGAATTGAGGTGTCTTATCTTCAATTGAAAGACAATTCAAAAATATATTTTCTGTTCCTTTCAAAGAATTTGGTAGTACATTGAGATATAATTAAGTATTTTGTAACTAAAACCTTGCCTTCATTTATTTACAAGGTAAGCGATTCATGAAATAAAGTATTGAATATATATATATAACTATTCAGTATTTGAAGGTTTTGAAACTAATAACAGCTAAATATATTTCCATTCAAAAGTTTTTCATTCAAACAATCTTTTGGTGGTACAAAACTTGAAAATGGCTTTGAAAAAATCAAACATTTAGTAAACCAAAGCTTTTCGTCTGACACTCTTCAGAGTTTAAAATGTCAGAACATAGATCGAAAACTCTACGCTAGGGAATATATATACCCTGTTGCGGATCGAAATAGGCCAATCAGAAAGACGATCACATGACTGTTGAGGCACAGTCATTTTCAAGTTTTTCATTCCTGTCTAATACTTTTTCTAGACAAACTGCTTTAATTTTATGATTTATGTCAAGGCCAATGCCAAAAAATCAACATCAATTAATATGACAATAAAGTTACATAGGGATAAAATGAGCATAATATTTTGGTCACAACCAGATTGATCCCATAAAGAGAAATTTCTTTAAAAATGAACTCTTCTAGTAACGGTAGATAAACGACAGCACTTGAGTATTTTTTCACTGGTAGCATCAGACAATTAAAAATATTAATTAGACAATTATTTTTTTGCTTGGATAACATCATCTATGCTACTTGTCATATGTGTCACTGGTCATTTGACTTGAGCCTAGAAGGTGAACTTTGTAAATATCAAACAGTCCTAAGTAAATAATGACTGTGTTGGCTGTCCTCTAATTCACATCAAATTAGGCTTTCTGCAACTCAATAATAATCATAGAGTGTTGTCAACCGCTGAGATATTAAAATAGATACAACACTTCTACATCTCAAACAGCGAGCTAAGAAGAATTATCAATCAAGGATAGAGATGTGCCTCTCTCTGGCTATGAACAGACCTAAAGCAAAATTCAAAATTAAGCCTTCACTGGCTTGAAACCACTTCACATTAAAATCGTAGGAGAGATTTAATCACATTAGGCTGTGATGCTTATCACACCAGGAAATATATTTTGAAGTATGATCCTATCTTTTGACCATCAGCATAAGGCTTTCAACAAATAACAGTTATATGGTATTTTAAATCAATTTCATACCCACTCAGTAATCTTTTATCCTTTCAGATTACATTGCTTCTCTATCTCATTATGCTGAACTGGGCAGAACTGCACAGATTTGATGAACATTTTTCTTTTGCTTTTATTCGCTTATTTCTGGCTGATAACTCAGCTGGATTCACAAATACTGCCAATGCGCTTTAAAACCTTCTAGCTAGGTTCATCTCTCATCTTCAGTTGTGGCAAAAGAAACAAACCACGCAAAGGACAAAACAGAATTAAAGATAAAACACATCGTTTTGTTTAATTCATGAATGTGCATTGTAAAGTGTTTTAATTTGTCCCACTTTATCTTTCAGGATATTCACGCACTATATTTGCTATGGTGAGATATGAATAAAAAGCAAAAACTGCTACCACAGAATTTGATGTTTGCTTTTGTTTGCTCAAAAATTGAAAAGCCCGCTAAGTAAGATATTTTAACATCACTATTACACATTACTTTAAGTAATTACGAATGAAATAGACTTTTGCGATGAATACATAGATTAGAATAACTAATAAATTATTTCTAAAGAAGCTTCACAGGAATCCATCTTGGCGCTTATTCATTGGATTGCACTGTTTCGTTAGGCTCACGAGAATTATCTTTGAGCATTATGGTCAGTCATACTCACAATGAATTATTACTAGTTAGAATCCATTTTGAAGGGATTTCACTTTCTCCTTGGTTTGACTGTTGAAGGAATTAGGTAGCTAGTCGTTGTGTTTTCAATAAAGTTATAGATTTCGACTAAGCCGAACATTTCGCAAAGAGAGTTACTATTGTAAACTTATACAATGATTTATTTGCATTGGTTACGAATATAGGAGAATGATAAGAAATGGATTTTGCTTTCTGAAACCGCTGGCTGATGCATCTTGAGCATTTCATTTAATTGTACTGAATTGATAAAAAAACGAGCCTGAACCCTGTCCGAAAATTTCCAAAAAGCAATCCTATTCTTAATTGCCAAATACTTTAATACTTGGTTTTCCAGCAGACCTATAACTCATTTTTGGAAGGAGAAAAGAAAAATGTCTTAGGCCCTTTTGAAAGACTGATGTGAAAGACTCGAGGTCACTTGAAAGCTCAGTGTGATATGTACACTGCTATATCCAAAAAGTCAGAGATAAACGTTAGAGAGAAGTATATAGCAAAATACAGGATAAGCCTTTTCAGCGTTAAAGAATGCCACTATCAGTAAGACAAATTCAGACTCTTACATAAAGTTGTAAACATAATGGTACTAAAGCGAAAATGCCTGTTCCTTTGGCATTATCATTTTTCTTGCACGATCGATTGTAGAATGACCTTTAAGCTCTTAGATTCATTTCTTGAATTTGAAAAGCAGCAACGTTTGGAAGTTAACTGTTACGTACCAGGCTCTATTCAACTTTTCTGATTTTATGTCTTATTCGACTAATTGAGATTTTGCTTCAATGATACTGCCGGACCGTGGGAAAGGAACTGGCAACAAATTTTGATTCTTTTAGAAGCGTAGTTGCATCTTCTGACCCATCGTACAGCGGTTCTAGCTTGAAAACGTTTTACCATAAGCTACAAGATTCAGGTACGGGAATTTTTGCTATGTAAATTTCTGCAAACCATTTCCTTAGGTTCGCTGGGAAAATTGTCTCGCTCAAGGGCAAGAGTTTATCACCGGACCAACTAATTAATCAATCAAACACAGTTGAAACCCTTGAAATCGATTATATTTTTCAATGTAGGACGCTTGCCCCACTGTTGATGAGCAAGGTGTTTTAGGAAATTATGTGTTTATATATGAAGCAGTAAAACATTTGACAAATAGATGTAAAAGGTGCATGAATGATTACTATTTTTATCTTTCATTGACAACGAAAGCAAATTTTTCTCTAATATTTTCCAATAACAAACTGTCAAGAAATTGGGGTTGGGGGCTTTTCAGCTGTTATATTTGTCTGGAAAAATTTGCCCTTTGACTTTCTTCACTGACTTTTATTGCGCACCACAATAATCACGATAAACTAACAGTGAGCATAAAATTGTAAGAATGAGTTTTAATTGATATAAAGCATATTTCCTCCCGCTAAACCAATTCAATTGGTAAATGACCTGATGTTCTTGCCCCCAGCGTGTTTCTTTCACAAAAGGTAATGACCTGAGTTTTGCGTGGGGAGAACAGAATCCTGGGATTACCACAGTACATGTGTTCAAAAAACGCTTTTGTTTTTCGTCTCATCATCATTTTTCCTGATCAGAAGTTTGTATTCCGAATGGACGATTCGCGCTCAAAGATATTAGCAATGACATGTGAAAAAAACAATCCGTATTGTGTGGCTTACATTCGTTTTGATTATTATTGTTTCTGATTCGTTCAGCATGAAATCCTATTTGCGTAGACTTCGCGAAGGATGTTAAATCAGATTACGAGTAAAAAAGCTGGAGGGAGGAGCTTCTAAGCTATGATATCTTGTGTAAACCGGATTATTTTCGGAAAGGTTTATTTGCTATTTGCTGCTGTCAAGGAATTCAGCACAACTTTCCTCACTAATTTCTACTTGCTTTATCTCGCGGATGTCTTGGTAAAGGCTTTGTCTTTATTTTGACAACTCCTATTTTACGCTATGGTGCTATCTTACGCTAACGGTAGATAGCTATGGTGCTTGAATTTGGACAATAAATGCACTTCATCAGTGACTAACTGCGAAGGAGCTCAAAATTATGATTTATATCCGACCAATTAGCCCCAATTTATTTTACAGAAAGTTTGATCATGAAAATTGTAATTAACTGAAGGATCCAGGACTACTTGAATCATTTCAATCCAAATTAGAGCATATATTGTGCATGAAAGGCAATACCAATTAACAAAAATTTTGATGAAGCTCAGACAATCAATCCGAGGATTAATTATCCTCTACATTTGAAGTTGATCCTAATATATTTACCTATCCTTGAAAACTTTGTTATATCATGATTTAAAATTACCCCATTCTTTATTCAATGATGTCTGATTTACAACTGCCAAAAATTACTTGTTGAGTATATCCACAAAATCTATTTTTTTAAAGGCAAGTTTCTTTTTCTTTACACTCAGTATGAAGAAATGTTTTCTCGTCTATATCGAGATGAAGTAATATGAAACAAAGTAGTGAAGATGTATGTGATAAAGGAAAGAACATCACAAAAAGAATATGCATTTGTTTATTCTAAGTAGCATATTTGTCGAATAGAAATTCTCACATTTCACTTAGGCCGATGACAGCTTTCATCAAGTTTTCTATATAATGATAAATTACAATAATTATGCGAATGTTGCTTTGAGTACAAAACGCATGCAACTGATTGGTTTTGGCAATCCCTTAGGTATTGGCATCAAATACTAGTAGATTTCACTGTGAGGTGCCAATGCCAAAACTCACTGATTTGCATGAAGTAAATAATGAAGTCATATTTCAAAGAAAGCTTTTAGCAGCAAAAAACAGTGGGTTGATGAAAAAATTGGTGGAATTCAAGAAAGTAGACAGTTTTCACTCGGTGAGTCAATCAATTTTAAGCCACGTTGGAATTTCTTGCGAGAAAATGCCTAGTGTAAATTTGTAAACAAGCGATGATAGGCCCTATTGGTTCAAATAGAAATTTTGGTTGACAATAACCCCTAAAAAACAAATCAAAAGTCAGTGATGTAGCCAAGTAAAAAATATTCCAAATTGACCTGTAGAATTAAATTTTCTTTCAAATGTACCTAGAAGGAATGGAAACGAAGTCAAACGCTACCCTTTGAAAAGTACTGATGAAG
Source organism: Rhopilema esculentum (assembly GCF_013076305.1). The sequence continues at coordinate 8,625,553 of NW_027018682.1, read as the reverse complement.
GATTGTTTACTCCTCCAAAGGTTAGAAAGCGTCTTCTGAAAAACATTTTGCTTCATAAGCAGTTTGATGTTTCACGTTATGATCTTGGGTATTACTTGCATAGTCTACAGCATGAAATGAATGTGTCAATAACACAGTACAAAAGTATACCCTTTCTAATATCAAGAACAGTTGTTTTTCGCAGTTAGTATGTATTTTGTTACGCTATTCATAAATCGTTTACAAAGAGACTGTACGGGTGCACAGTTCCCTGGGCGTGTCTATTAATCGATAACACCGAGGTTTTCCTGCCGTGGATAGGGAAAGCAATAAGATTTTGCGAAGGAAATACGTGAAAATGTTTTACCCAGTTACACAGTTGCATGAATTAACATACGAATCAAGTCTCCTCCTACTTGCATGATATTCTTTGATCTTTTGGTTTGTCTTCGTTAGGCCATTGTTGGCGCCATTCTATCGCAAATTTGCCTTCATTTAGGTCAAGTAGCTCTTTTTGACAAAGAGAAGTTACTGAAAATTATTATACTATAAAGAAGCCAAAATGCCCCTGTCAATTTTTGCATGGTCGTGACAACACTTTTGGGACAATCTTGTTCTAGACGTTAAGGTAAAACAGCTACATTGAGAATTTGCAATGGAGGCTCAGAAGTACGAAAATCTTTTGTTTTTAGGAGTAACTTTGGTCACATGTCTACATAGATGGTAACCTATTCGCTGTAATGGTTATTTCTAAGACCAAGAGCTGCCTTTGAGTTGCTGAGCTTTTAGCCAATAAGATACGAGCTAAGAATTTTAACCTCTTGGTCTTCATGTAAAGGGATGTAACTTTTTAGGAAATTAGAAACTAACCAAAGATCAACCTGATATACGTTTATGACTTGAAAGTATGTTTAAAAAAAGTAGAATATTCTTTTTTGCGTACAACGGTAGGGTTTGTGATTAAATTAGCCTGGCGATCTATGAAGTTTAAATATCGCATATCATTAAGTGATTTATCGTTAACTTTTCTTGTATTTGAAAATTACTGCTTTTCGGTGCTAAGGGCCCGATGATCGCATTAAGCGTGAAACTCGGGGTAGCAACTTGAACCGTGCTATTCTATACATCAAAAGCCTTTCGTGTATGTATCATTTCTTCAAATAATCCATTGCTTTACGTTGGCATTACATCAACGTGCCGACAGAACGAATGCATTTGATATCGGTATCATTTTTCAGACCGGGATTGTTCTCATATCTATCATTATTACAACTAATCTTATGGCAGCAGACTAAATCAAGTAACGAAGAAGAATCATTTTGATTTTCACAGCTGCAATGAATCTCCCATGGTTAATGTCTGGGTCACCTTCAAATTCTACAATACCATCAAAAAATCAATTCTGGCAGCCTTTCAATCATGTAGCGCGTACATTTTTCCAAAAAATGCCAACCTCAAGCTTTATTATCCTGTTTCTGATACTTTTCGATGCTTACAGCAAGAGATTTTCTTAAATATTGAATTTCTAGGTGCAACAAACCATCGTTTCCAAAATAGTGAAATACACTTTTAATGTCAGCATTCAAACCAAAGATTTTGATAAGCTAAATTGTTGTAAACAACCAAAAATTTGCAAAGGGCCTGAGCTATAAGTAGAGCCTGCTCTTTTAGGAACAACGGCCCATGTCATTTTACACTTAATGCTCACAGGTTTATCTCTTACAAACTATCAAAGTGGGCGATACCCCTTTCAGGACCGTTGAAGTTTTTGCTTAAAGCAGTAAACTATTGTCATATTTTTATATTAACAGATTCACGCTCTTATAACGATTTTCACGCTCTCATACCATATAGTATTACGTGGACTTCTAAGAACATTTATGAATTCGTCCATGATCAATGCCACTCTTTTGATATTTATTTGCACCGTTAGTGGAAATAATTATTTTCTGATTTTTTTCAAGTGACGAAAATACTTCCAGCTCTAGAAAATATTCTAAAGCATCCTTTTTTTGTAAAAAGAACTTCCCATCATCTTTCTTGAGAAATGGGATAAAAAACTATCAAAAATACAAATCTAATCTCGCACTGCAATATGTTTCTTCTGAATCTTGTTTTGTTACGTGTTATTCATATTTATGGCTGCGGAGCATTCATGGTATCTTGCACTCCGTGTTGTCGTCTTTGTAGTGTAGTCAAGTAGACTCTGCGTAGTATAGTGAGTAGCTTGTAACTGTAAAATTTTATGTTGGATATGAACAAAATAATCACCGATTTGATTTAAATTGAAGCACATGGGTCAAAAACGGCCATAAACATTAATTTCGATAAGAATAAAATACATTTAAAAATTATTAAAAATTGCTATACAAAGAAGACTGAAATATAGATGGACCTATCTATAGTTACCACATTTTTTTATCACCAATGTTCGTTGGCAAAAAGTCTGAAAGGAGATTTTTTCGATCTTTCTACCCATTTGAAAGATGATTGAGAATAAAAAACATTGACGTTGTTACACTAATGTGGACATTGGCATCTTGGAAAGGAAATCATTCTCCTAGTGCTTCATGAACTGTATCTGAATAATCAAAATTAATTTTTACGAATTTGATTCCCTTTTCTTATCCCTCAAGATGGAGAAATTAGGACGAAATGATTTACCTATAAAATCACCCTTGCAGCTAGCAAGTAAACAAATGTTATCTCACAGCTTAAAGGCAAGAAAATTCTAAGAAGAGCGTTCTATTGCGATTGTATTGATGTTGAGCGTAGCTGTTGATACAAAATCATCCTCTGAAAGAAATTAGACTATATAATTATATTTTTGATATACGTAGTATCTCAACTTTTATGTTTTCGTTTGTTGTGTCTTCAAAATGAAAATAGAGCAAAAATTTGTATCTCACAAAATTATAACGTCATTTTGTGAATGTCAGAAGTAAGTAGTTAGATTTTTGGAAATAGTAAAGAAACTCTACGATTGTTTCCAAAACCAATAAATTTCTTCTCATCTATCTCCAAAATAGAATTGGTAGAGATACTTAGAGAATAAAAACCTTCAGAAGTTATCTTTTTTTCAAAAATCCAATGGTGCGATAGAGGCATGGTCAGACCTGCTTTTTCTCATTTTACATCGAGTAACAATACTTTAAGCTTTGGTGTATTGCTGTTATAACCAATTTTCTCGAGATCCATGACACAGAAGCAGCAAAAAAAACAGATTCTAACTACAAGCATTTATGAACGCATTGACGCGATTTTTCTTTGAATGCTTAGCTTGTAGATAATTTTTTAAAGTGCAAGTTGTCTAGGTTCTAAAGATCGCAAATTTTAGAAGTCATTAGAAGCTATGTATACTCAAACAAGTATTTTCTGCTCGAAGCCCATCGAAACCTTTCTAAGTATAGCAAAATGACCGGATAATATGCGAAATAATGCCTATTTGTGGCACAAATAGTGACCATCCAAGTGAAGAATTGCCTTTTTGTGATCTCGTTTATGTAGAGAGATGCCGAGATAAGCAAAGGCACGTGTGAGTTCCAAGGACAGGCATAAAAGATAAGTACGCAAATTACTAGAAAAGTTACTTTTGATTAACGGAGCCAGCAATCTTCAAGTTTACCTGTGAGCCAAATGATTGATGAACAAAGTGCAACTAATTTCAGACTTTTTGCTCAAAATATAACTCGGTAAGTAGAACCCTAACCCTTGGTCTGAAACAATAGTTACATTCATTAAGGATTTCTTGCGAGCAAATAAGTGTTTATCTTTTGGGATATATGCTAAAATAAATATAGCAAAAGGTGAACTTTGCCTTACAAAGATTTCCAAACCCCAAAACCCAAAGCCAATACAAAGTAGTTGCCGCATTGCTAGAAAAGCTAAGAATGCGTTTCATTTCATTACAATCATACTGTAGCAAAATATGAGAGAATATGAAAGCAATGTGTTTGATTGGAGATCATGATTACTTCGCATGAACTGAATCTGGTTTCCAACTTGCTGGAAAAAACAAATGTGATGCTATGATCGATCACTGATGCATTAAAGCAATTATACTGAGGCTTATTCACAAAATTTGCAGCTTGTCTATCAAACAAATCAATCATATGCGAGTAGAAATCAGATAGAGTTGTGTCTTTAAGAGATACCATGATTGATAGTACATCCTTTGAAAATTGATCAGAGCATAATCATGACAGTGATCCAATCAATAGTTAATAATAGACCACGGAAATGGATTAGTTTGTTTAGTTTGCACCTAGTTTGTTTTTATTCAACTAATTGGAGCAATACCTTCTTAGACAGGTTGTACGTCTAACGCCGTTCAGCAAAGAGGAGCTGCCTTTAGAAATCCCAATAATACTTGTAGGTAATAGATTTATTAGAATAGTGCAGGCGATAAAAATGCTGAACACGAGCTTTAAAAATAGAAATTAAAGGTCTTTTCTTCAAGCAGCAACGCGGAAACAAGCCCGAGTAATGGATGGACAGAACCTAAATTTGGCTTTTTGGCTAACTTAGCTTCATATCGCTCAAAGATGCTACCCTGGTTAGAAATTTTCAATGAGGGAAATATTTACCTTTCCAAAAAAAGGAAAGATATGCTTACGTTGTGTAAGAGTGCTCTCTGCTGGTTGTCACCCAGTACTAAACCTGATTTGTGCCTTGTAACCATCAACACGCAGATTCTAAGATCTTTTACTGTGACTGGCGGTTAGAGCCCGATGTGTTTTCACTGCTGTTAACCACATGACGTTCGCTGCTTAATGTCCACCAAAAAGGTGACAACTTTTACAGGCAACAAATGGAACATAATTCAATACTTCCTAGATATATTTCGCAGCAATTACAACTTTTGGCATTTACTATTTCTTCCTCGCAATGCTTGTCTATGTTTAATGTAAAATTGACTCTAAATCAAAGGAAACATTTCGTTGTTTCAAGTTGAGTCGGAGGTCTTCAAATTTCACGAGGAATAAAGAACAAAAAGGAAAAAAAGGAATTGATAAAATCTTAAATGATAAAAGTATGATCGTCATATCCCTCTTCATGAAGGGAGTGCTATCGAAGGTGTGGAAAATTTTGAATGTGACGAAATTCAAAGCGCGCGATTGTACTGTTAAAATGCTGGTTAACATTGGAGGTATTACTCAAGGCAGAATAGCATAGAAACTACTTACCACTGCCTGCTGAAAAATGCTTCAAGTCGAAAATGCAATTCTGTTCGTCTTTGCTATCGATTGCAAATTTTCCTAGAACGAGCTGCAATACTGCTGGCCAATACTGCTGGCAAAGATACCAATAGGTATTACGTTTGTTGCTGCTAAACTCTGAATAAGCTCTATAAGAACCCTTCTGCTCTTCTTTTTGAATTATGCGATGACAAATTCAAGAGTGTGATTATATATCAGATCAACTGTCAATGGACATCTCAATATCCACGTGATACTGAGGCTGATAGTTCTGTATCTAGGAAAATTCTACGGTCGTTCGGGACTCTCCGTAGGAGGTTATCGTTATGATGTTGTTGTTAAGTGCTAACCAGAAACATTGCTTCGCACTCAGGTATGGGTCCTCCTTTTCTCTTCTAATCTTTTTCTTGTTTCGCCTTTCAGGTGGCTACCCCAAGCTTTCTTCCGAAAATAATTGCAATTAAAGATTTCATTAGTATATTTATAACTGTTTCCGGAGACCGATAAATTGGCTGTCACGCATATTGCCCATCTAACTCCCTGTGTTAACGCTGGGTTCCTGAACTCTACAGGAGGCCTAACAAGAATGGAATGTTTGGTCTATATAACTCCAGGAGATGAGGGGTCATCTGATTTTCTTTGTTTTATAAAAACCTGCCCAGCCTCAAAGTAACCTAGGCAGAGCGCTTCGGCCACGAGGGGAAGGATTGATAAGGTGTTGCAATCTGCAGGCTTTTAATAAAGCTAAAAAGAGATTACAAATGAAAGTTTTACATATAATGACACTACTTGATGAGTAAAATTTTCAAACCGTTTTAATCCCTTGTAATCTAGGCTTATTTTTCTAAGATAATGCTTTTGAAGATGGCTTGTGTATGACTTTGATTTGACATTCCAATAATGATATTTATCAACAAGGGTGGATTGAAGCAAATGCTACCACAAAATTAGAGATCGCCATAAATAAAGATTAAGAGTTGTGAATTGTAAGCATTTGAAATCTAGTATATTGTAAAACGTCTGAAGCTTTAAGAAAAAAACTTGTTTTGACCAGATTACAAGTGAAAATTCTTTGTCAAATTTTTTAGAGCAATGGGGCACCTTTTTTACATAGAAGAAGAAATGAAAGAGAAAGTCATTAATCCAATCATGACATTGCATGCTTCATCTACAGCAAGAACGTTATGTCTTCTTTCCTCGTTTCTTGCCAGAGCATGGTAACGATGCCTGACGGTATGTTGCCTTGTGCAAGCATCATCGTTGTGCATACGTTTCAAAAAAGGAAACTAATGAAGGCAACAAATCTAAGAGATTTAACAGGTATATGGTACTCTTCAATTTTACCTCTAGTTCATAATTTTTTAATAGATATGAAAAATAAATTTAACATGCCATACAGTCATCAATATTTTTATCTTATTGGTAATGATTCGTAGGATGTCGTTTAGAATTCTGTTGCAAATATTTTTTATATTTAAAAATGGTCAATCTTATTTTGAAACACAGAAAATTTCTTGAAAAAGTTTTTATTTTTCTCATCAGAATAAATGGATGAATACATTAGGACTGCATTAATTGTTGTAAAAGGTGAGAGAGACCTGCATTTTTAAGATTATGCTATCGCGTAAAAATGTTTTTCCAGATTTGCTAATAACCCAAGAAAGAGGTTCAGAGGCATTCCTAGCTTTTGGATATCACGGCATCCATTGCTGAACATGCTAAGCATAAAAGCAAGTGAGATCCTAAAAGTTCTCGAGACTCGATGCCCTTATTCTAAAATCGATCTTCTCTGAAGACAACCTCTGCTAAAGATTCTTGGGTAGAATAGACTGCTATTAAAAATCAACGTAATGCTCCTTCAAAGTAGTAAGGGAAATATCAAATATGGCGACAAATTACCACGTCATTCAGGCTTGAATATTTTTAGATAGGACACTTTGTTGCCTTTTTTCTTGTAATTTTTATTTTTTCCAATTCGAAAACTTTTTATTTAACTGATATTAGTTCAGTTTTACACCTAACTTTAGCTTTTTTACACTATAAGAATCCATATTTCATTATGGAGAGATACAAGGCATTAGTGAGTTTTTCAACTAACTATGGATGAATGATAACTGCAATGCAGAATCTGAAATGTTCATGCACAATTTATGATTCATATGAAGATTTTGATAGAGTTTAAATCAATTTCCTATCTTTAATTATTCAAGGCTCTTAAATAAGAGATTTGCGTTATCGACCAGGCTAAGAATTTTGATCATTAACTTTTGGCCCTCTCTAAATTAGCATATGCTACAAAGATTTGAGTATTCATTTATACATCAATCTCAAAGTATCCAACAGGGATCGTGATAATGCATTGCAGCCCTGTGGCCTTAACACGGAACATTATAGATTAACATGTTACAGGATAATTTGAATATTTCGTGTCACTACAATGATTGCCCTCTGGTGATAAACGGCTAGCTAGCGGTTTTTTAATTCAATGTCTGATCATACTAGCGGGGTATCCTGATTGATCCCTGTTAATGCAAAATACCCTGTGAGCTGATATGTTTTCATGCAGATTCCCCTCCCCCATCTCAGTGTCCAGCAACCTGACTCGACCTATTTTCATTGCTCCCTGCGGAGGCCCTTTAACTGATACTTTCCATAGTTACAAGCTGGTCGTTTTGGATGTATTTCAGTTTTATAGCTTACATCTGGAGATTTATTTCCAAAATAACCAATAAACCTCAGCTTTTAGTTAGCTGGTCAATATAGAAGAGGTCAATATAAGCTGGTCAATATAAAAATTAACTCAGTCCTCAAATTTTTGAAACACTATTGATTGTAATTAGGTCTACTTTGTAGCTGAAAAGTGATGAAGTGAAAGACAACGAAAACAAACATCTTTGTTTTCACTGTAATGATTATTTGCTTATTGTTAAAACCAATTAAACGCCCCATTTTTAATCTAGCGTTATTAAGAACCACATCTGGATAAAAATTTTGAAGGCCCAAACTACTTGCCCGTACTTGAGCACTTTTAACTGGTGTGAAATGGCTGTATATTCTATCTACCATATGCGCTAGGAATGTTTTTCAAAGGAATAATTATCCTCAATTCATGACCAAAGAACTATATCACTTTTCCTGCCCCATAGTCATATCATTTAAGCACCAAAAAGCCATTATATCAAATGCTTAATGTTCTGAATGTATAATACTGTTTGCGGTGCTTCTTCAAGCCAAGTTCCTGCTTGTACTTTCAGCACTAGTAAAGCCAAGCATGTCGATTCACATATTTTCGTAAATTTGTTTAGAAAAACTATGAAAATGAGCAGAAGATCTCAGTTATGTCCATAAAAAATAATGGCAACAAAGGCTGGCAGGGCCGTCGTTGTAGACGGCGTGAGGGGTGTGACACCTCCTTGGTAAAAATTCCGTTGCAAAAACGAGGAGTTGTCTGCCATCAAGGGGTGCATAGTCCTAGTCGGCAAATCTTCAAACTTGTCGGCAAGTAAAGGATAGCTCATCCACTTTGTTGGCAAATGGGACCAGGAAACCCTCCTTGTGCAACTTGTCTCGCCACTGGCCTGAAGGCTGGTTACTATTCCATAACACAATGTGTTCGAAAGCTATCATGGACATAATGTCGATGTAGATAAAGGCTTACAACAGGGTATGAGATCAACGTATTAAAGAAAGGACATTAGCAAAAATATAAATGTAATGGCAGAAATAGACATCATAAGAATATGAATGGTCAGGCTTAGATCTTCATTCATGGAGCCTTCTTCTACAGCTAAAAAAAGTATGGTATTTGCAAAATCTAGAATGATGAAATCACCACCCTTCCATTATGTGTGATTAGCTTAGCCAAGTTTATCCTTATAATTATTCATTCCATTTCTTTTGATTTACATACTATCCATCAAATGTGCCAGTGTGGTTAGCTTTAACTTGAGACGAACAACTAGCTGACTATTGCCACTTTGAAACGTATTTCACACTCCTTTTCCCCGTATTAGAATGTTGTTATTTCCATTCGGAAGACAAAAGAAGAAAAGAGCATTTCATGAAATAACAGATACACTACTGTATAACAAATCTTCTAAACTGACTAAATTTTCATTAACTTCCTAATTGCATTCTAGATAGATTTACGAAGGTAAATGTCTTATCATCTACCATTTACCATAAAAATGATTAGACTTATAACAGTGGAGCTAATCTTATTGTTCCAACCCATATAGATTTCAGGAACCTCCCTTGTTATTTACCACTTTCGTTTGTCGATAGATTACATTCAAAAGTGGGTATGATATCAGCAAACCTAGACTCAAAAACAGTCATGCTAAATATGATGATCTGAATGAGGGAACATCGGCTTTTAGGAAAAACACTAGTTATCTTAGAAATATAAGGTTTCATCGGCAAAGGAAAAGTGGAAACATAGGATGAAAAGTATTTCTGATTCCTTTCACCAAGGTTTGCATTTGGTAGTGAGATTAGGGCAGCAGTGTAGAGCCACAAAATGTAAAGGGGGCCATATAGCTTTCTTTTTATTGCTTACAAAATGAACGTTTCGGTTGTTTTGTTTTGGATAGCTCCCCAATATCAATTTCTTTACCTTTCCATTTTCTAGGGTTAAATCATCTTTCAATGTCTACATGTTACTTGAGAAGACAAATTTTAGAAATAAAGTAATTACAGTATTAAAATTTTGCCAGCATTTATTGAGTTTTCAGTTATTAAGACGGCTATTGAGGTCACACATGAATGCATAGGTAAAAAATAGTATAGGTTCAATCAAAGATTTGATCCTGGCAGAAATTAGCCATGAAACTTTAGAATTACCCACTAAAAGAAGAGACTGAGCCCCCTCCCCCTTTTCTACCTCCGTGGAATAGCCTAACTTAACTTGTTTATGAAAAGGGCTGGGAGCTGGGTCAAATAAGATCTTCTTTTGAAAACAAGTATCCTTCAAGTGTGTAAATAATACGCAGAAATACCTCAAAACGATGCGAAGCAAGCCAATATAATGTAATCAAATAAGTCTAATTTGAGCAACCAATATATCAAAATAGAATTTAAAAAAAACTAGTATATTCTAGTATATTCTAAAAACTATTAAATACTTCTGAATTCAAAGGTTCACAAGATACTTCATTTCGTCGCTGTGAGAACTCCTGTTTCCATCTCTATATAGGAGGAATTCAAGAAGACGACTTGTACACATAGTACATATCTTTCAAAAGTAGTAGGCCGTTATAAACTTTAGTTTTACTTTTCCTGTTCCGACCTCCAAAAAGTCTGAATTTTTGTTCTTTATTTATTCAAAAAGTTAGCGTTTATGTGAGTCAAGATATTCTTGAATGGCTTGCTCGACTCAATAAAGGATATCACAAATAGTTTAAAAAATGAAAAACGAAAGCCTCGAATCAGCCGTTTTGGAAAAAAAGAGAAGCAATGACAACAATACACTTAACTAATAAACAATCCAACCAATAGCGTTTCTGAATGGGAAGGAGGTCGCAAGAAAACGATCAGAGAGCTGTAATGCATTGCTAGAATTAATGGACAAAATTCCAATGAAAAGAATATTTGGAACCTTGGTCCTCTCTTCCCTTATTTTCGGCCCCTGTAAGGACACTGTGAAGTCTCATATCAGCTTTTTGGTATCTTTTATGACAGATGATATGCTTGTTTTTAACCAGTTAAATATTTCTTGACCAGGATAGGCCTCACCTATGATTTCATGTTTGTCTGGTTCTGCCTTCAAAGTTGCTGAGTTAAATGTACTCAATACCTTTTGCTTCAATGATTAGTTCGTATAATTTTGCTGGGTGCGAAGTTTTAATAATTTGGATAAAGCTCTATTAGATATTGAGAATTACGCAAACAGGGGCTCCAACGTAAGTTGTAATGAGGGGGGGGCAAGAGCAGATTGAAGACCAGAAAATTTGCAGAAATGCTCTAATATTTTGCAGAAAAATAGGGGGATTTGATTTGCAAAAAAATTAAACTTTGCACAGAAATTCAAAAGTGATGGTTTTATCAAAGATAAATAGATCACTACATTTACTGAGCTAGGTCTAGCATCAATACCTGTTTTGTGAAAAGAAGAGAAAACTTTTACTTGAGGTTTCCAAAATATATATTGTTTTAGTAACTGTAGTTATATATAATAGATTTCACTTCAAAATCTAAAACTGATAAAAAGCGTATTTCATTATATTGCTACCTAGCATACGAATGTACTTCTCGGACACTGAGAAGCGGTGCTATTCGAAATCCTTGGCACTCCTTTCGATGTAACCACACCTCTTGATTCCTTGTTAAAAAATGATTGTGTGTTGCTTGTTGAAAATATTAGCTATCTCGAGTTTCTACATCAGAATTCACCAAAATCATAATTGAAAAATTTTAAATTCCATGAACAGTCCAATGAACATCCTAGTACAATACAAGGCCAAACTTCAACTTGACTGGAAATGTGACATATATGTTAGACTAAGTGACAGTGACAGCCAAAGACCTTTATAGACAGGCGTGAGCTCAATAAGATGGCGCAGAGGAGTTTAATTGGCTGTTTGTAGTGGACCTTTTTTATCAATTTTTACTTTGGACTGAATTTCTCCACATACTATATGTCATTTTAACAAGTTGTGTAGATTACATTTAGATCTTGTGAAGGTAATATCCCAGCTGGCAACAACTTTGTCAAACGATGGCATCCTCAGACAAATGATTAAAAATATACAGTTTATGATATGTGGAACTTAATCTGAAAATACGGCTACCCGAGGATCACATTAAGCGTGAAATTTGGTGTTGGTCTAGTTCTGATCATCCTGTGCAGAGTTCTATACACCAAAGCTAATTTTAAGAAGACATAGAATGCCTCATACGGCCAGCGAAAACGGGTCATGTGATAATTTCAAGGATAATGTTTTCGCGTTCTTATAAGGGTTGGACGTCATACAGAAGTTCCCGGTCAGCGTTCGTTGCCATGGCTGGTTCGATTGATGGCCGTGTTTTTTTTCTTTCGCTCGTTTGACACAAAAAGTTTGTTCGCACAAAGTACATAACCTTGAAAAAGACAGATCTCCAGTTATTCGGGAAATCATTTAAAAATCACAAAATCTTTGCGTTAAGTTGTTTACACGTGCAATTATTTTTCAACTGTCTTTCACCTTATATGGGCATTTGAATTTCCGAATTCAAATATTCTTGAAAAAAGTCTTTAGGTTCACACCTCCATGAAAAAGTGACTAATCTCAAATCGAAGTATCCGGGGCAATAGCACCAATGCTTTTTTCTTTAATTTTTCTGCTTGAGCGACCGATAATGCAAATACCGTATATCCTCCAATGAACGCTGCCCCCTGATAAGTGCCGCCCTCTATTGAACGCCGCATCCAAAATTTGGATTTTGTAATAACGCCGTCGCGTTCTTTAGAGGAAATACGGTAGTAATTTGACGGTGCTATTCAAATTTTCTGCCAACAATATGGAAAACACCTCTAGGAGAAGGTATGGCACTTTTTTGCTATGTCATAATTTTCAGTACTGTTGTTGTATCATATCTAGACTATTGGCGAAGATAAAGAGTCATCCAATAAGGAAGCAATAAGGGTAGAGTCGAGTCTTAAATATTTGCAAAGCAGTTCAGAAGCAGACATGACATCATTAAACAGAAGCAACACATGTGTACAACTGACAGTAATTCTTGATGAAAAGCAGTCAATGAGACTACTTATCGCTTCTCACCAACAATTCGACTCAATTCGACTCAAAATAAGGCGTTCTCGATGACCTGACTTGTCAAAGAAGCTTTTTCATAGTCTCACGTAACTATTATTTCATCCCCAATTTTATCATGGAAAATGAGAATAATCTTCATTGACCAGCTCTTAAGCCATTGGGTTTGCATCAATGTCATGAGAAAGACAATATGAAATAACAAGGGTAGGTCATCTGAATAGCAACGAGTCAGGTCATACGAACAATTTTCAGTTGAGATATTCATAGTACCGTTATTTTGTGATCAATAACTTTTTTGATGAGAAAAATTGCAGAAGAGTAATCTTATTGTGTGATCCACTTGCTTTTCAGGAGACAGATCGCAGAAGATTCTCTGTAAAGCGCCAAACAATTTGTCGTTTTGATAGCGTAGCATAAAATTAAGTAAGAAAGGACAAAGAATAGAAGATTGTATGATAACATGACATACCATGACATAGCACTGCGTCAGATTGATGACACAGAACTTATAATGCATTTTATTAGAACCTTCAATAAAGCTCGCTAGTTTTGTAAGCAAACCCATGGAAAACCTGCATTTATCTGCATTTATTTGCCTTTATCCACTTAGTGCTATCGTCACCAGTCTATGAATAGGCCTTTCCAATGCTGGTTGGTACAATGCACCTCAAGGTCCTATCAATTTGACCCAGAAACTGCAAATTAATAGCAAATGACGGTGAAACGTTTGTAAGACAGGTGGCTTGCAATGGTTGCAATTTAAACTGTTTCTGAAGTAACAACAATGACGAGTAATAGCACTGTTGACTTAGCTTTGTTGTTTGGGAATAATCCGTTTAGTAGCGCACCATATTTCCCACGTGTGGTGCCGAGGTCAGACTAGAAGGCAACAGAAAGTCGTTTAGTTTTGCATATGCAAGGTTTGGATAAAGCAGGATTTGAAAAGCCATTGCAGCCCTAGGATAACAAAAATTCATGGCCATCTCTATCTGTAATTTCCTAACTCATAGTTAAGAAAACACATCCCTCATTTTTAAAAACGGAAACGATGTTTTTTTCTTTTTCATGGAACCACACAGAGAAGAATTCTTGCCATCAATAATTCTTGATTCTTGTGGTATTAAAGATATCTTGAGTCACATGGTTTTCTATAATGCTGCCAAAGTTTTTTAAATGAAGACTTTCTTATCAATGTGCGATGTTGAAAATTCTTTTTCATTTCAAAAGCACATGGCATCACAGCAGTAATATCTATTTTTGATTTTAAGAGAACCTTTTACAAGACTAAGCATGCAAAGTTGCAAAAGTTATAGCTGCTTCATGTTGTAGAAATCTTTCATTAAATGTTTAAGATAAAAAGCACTGTGAAAGAGTTGAAATATGTTCAATTGCAGGCAATGCCGTGTGTTGTTGAACAAGGATTGACTTTAGCTCCTCCTCTTGATCGTCAATAGGCAAGATTCAGTTTATATTTTTGCATAAATTTCTCGATTGCATTTTGGTTTTAAAGCAGACTTTCTCCTTTCAATTCTATAGCATGCTGTAAAACTTAGTCTGATTCTTAAAATTCTTTTCATGAAGGTGATCTCTGCATGAAATTTCATCTGCAAAGTTAATTTGTCAGACATCAAGAATAACGAATTATTTTTGAAAAAGTAACTTCCAGGCAATTTTGTCATTTTAATTGTTACACCATTCCATTATGAATGCATGGAATACCATAAAGTTATGCAGCTTGCAGATTCGTTCTCATATGCCAGCTTCATCAGAATCTGTGAAAAATGAGATGCTTTCTCATCTCAAGATCCCACAGTTCTATAATATAGTTTGCAAATAATATTTATCATTTTGAGAACTGTTTACTGAACGCTTATGCCTACCATATTTCACTGAAACTATTTCATTGAAAAGTTAATGCTATCTTCATGCTTGTGCCTTTCCCTTTTTAAATGGGTCTCCCCACAGCAATTCCAACATAAGAGGGAAAGGACTCGCTCCCTATAGTTTCTAGAAATACCCCCCGCTCTACGTTATCCATTATACGTCTTTCTAATTCATCACATCATTTACTTTTTGCAAAAATTGCAAATCTAGAATATTGAATTAAATTATATAAAGAAATTAAACCAGAGGTGAACCAAGATAGTTCCAAGGATCAAGACCACCGTACTGTTCAATAAGATATATAAATGTGTTGATTTGTATCCAAACATTTTTTCATTTTGTGGTCCCTCAATCTATGTCTCCATTTTGCAGGTAAAGGCGTTGCTGTGAAAAACTAAGTTTAAAAAGCAACAGCCACAGCATTCATTCAAAGGTGTGCTCATCCTCCAGCATTGAATGCAAGCATATTTCATCATGCTGCCTCGCTTAAAGATAAGAGAGCTAAAGGGCTGGAAATCTCACGAGTTTGTTATCGTAATGATGGCAACTACAACCTTGAAGGTCCATATCTAATCAAAAGACTTTATTTCCGTTTATAAGGAAGATGCTATCGAAAAGTGGGCTGGTAGTTCTTGGGCGTGTATATCAAATGATATTCAATTAAAGTAGATTAAGATTTTGATGAGTGAGATATGCTGCGACCTTATGTATTGAAGGGAAAGCTCTCTATCCAACATTTACTGAGACTTAATCTCAAAATCCTTCGCTCAGTGAAAAAACTGAAAACTTTCAAAAAAACTTCAATTGTCATGTTAAAAGAGATTCAAAGATACGTGAAATTTATTGAATTTACCTCTTATTGAATTTATGATAGATCATTTCAGCGAAAGAAGCTATAGGCTTACGCAGTGTACAGAAAAATTCTCAAGCTACTGTACAAATTCAGATGCATCCTAACTTGCTCATAAGTTTAGTTATTGTTATTATGATTTTTATTCTCTGGCAGGCAGGCAGTCATACATGATAAATCTCTCTGTGACTGAATATGTTCGTTAGGGGTTAAGCTCCCAGCATAAATTTCCTTTATGTATTATGTGGTTTGTGCTGTTAATGATGCAATGTTCACGAGCAATTGAAAAGCGGTTGTCGAGTTTGCGAGATTTTTTTGCATTTTACTTGAGATTTGCTTCTTATCGATGCATTGAAGCCTTTTTGTAAAGTCGTTATTATTGTTGTTTAAAACATCAATAATTCAAATGCTTTTGATGGAAAAAGCAGTTTTGCTTTTCTAGTGTTAACACTATAACAGTTAAGATGCTAAGATGGCATGTCTTTAGAGGTCTTGTGAAGGGTCAAGAAGCCTGTTATTGTTTTGGGTTGAATAAATTCCTTTAGTTAAAACCATTAGCGATCTCTCACAGCGATGTTGAATATAGATCTGCATAGATGCAAGTGTTTGATTTCCTGTCATTCCAAATCGCCAATGACACTATCTTCTCTTAAGGCGAACCATTTTATTACTTGATTGCTAGCTAAAACGATTAAAGGTCTCATGCTTAGTTATAAGGCCGTTTGAAAGCGAGCGTTTATCTATCCTCAACCAAGGTCCGCCCTCTCGATTCAGCCACTGGTGTAAGTGGATTAGCTCTGTCAATCGTACCCTGCAGCTTACCTTGACCATCCTTAGAGGGCAGTTGTTGTAACTAGAATAATTTCTATGACACTAAGAGAGGCTGATCAACAAGCAAGCCTCTTCGCATATCTGTTGTTTGTCATTGATATATCTGCCTCTCTCTCACGCAGCAGGAAGTAGCATATCAGTTTTCAGGTTTAGATATTCCAACCAGGCCAATACGAAAAGATCCACTGGGTTTCTTATGACTGCCTACAGCATGCAGAGTTGCCCTTTTCAATTCGCAGACATTATTGTTCAAAGGTTTAAAAATGCGTTTCCAAATTAATCTTCTAGGGCAGATACAAATGACGACAATGAAAAGCACAGCACTTTTCTTGTTTCTTGCATCCTCGATAAAATAGATAGCGTAAACTAACCAGCAGTAGGTAAAAACGAATATGTAAACATAAAACCTTTGAAAACTTAAGCTTGTTTAGAATTTCTTTTCATAAATCAGATGTAATTGAGTAAGCCTATCCAAATTAGCATGCGAAAGCTTGGAAATGAAAAAAGTCGATGTGTGAGGCACTTGACACCTTCCATTTGTCGATATGTGAGGTACTTGACACCTCGAAGCAAATCTTCATCATAAGCGTGCCTTCCTTGTTCTTTTTATCATGTGACCGTATTAGCATTGAATTTGTAGAGCAATGCATTTGCGTCTCCGAAGAGAGAGGGAGAACATTGGAAGAACATTTGGGAACAACAGGGCATGCGTGGTGAATTTTCAAATTCACATATCTGTGTTGCCCTTTTGCGGAGATTGTTGTCAAACATCAGCTCTCTTTAGCTCAGAAGGAGTGTAACATTAAACTAAAAGCTGTGCTTTGCTATTATGTTCTAACATACACTGCTCTATTTTATTTATAAGAAAACTGCTTTATAGAAAACTAGTACAAGGATGGCCAAAAATTCCAAAAACTTTTGTTCTAGGCTCAAGTAAAGGAAGAAACTGTCAAAATTCTACTTTATGAAAAAGAGTCCATAAGTTGTATTCTTTTGATTTCTTCTTTGGAAAAGATAGCATACTTTGAAATTTGATCGTGACGATCTCCTTTTATGTTTCTCTAAAAGAGCTCAATATCAAAACAATAAGGTAATTTTAGGTCCCGAAAATAAGAAACCAACTAAGAAACTTTTAGCAATTTTTTGCTGATCCAAGTTGATACGATAAAAACACTGACATTTATGAGAGAGAGCTGCCACGTCATCAACAAAGCACGTGTCAAGATATCTCGATCTTGATGTTTATGTTTGTTAATTTCTGTCGATTTCTTTTCTCATTAAGTTAAGAAGCAGATCTGATCCAGTCCTGCGAAGTTCCAGCCAAAGTATGTGCAATAATTAGTTACATAATTACCTAGGCACTGAAGAACCTAACAGCTCAATGATCTATATACCATGCAAATTTGTTGTTGTTGGCTAACTGCTCAATATAACTCAATCACAACTGCTGCAGCAAGAAGGTAGACAAAGTATTAAAAGCACTAACAGTTACTATAGAAATCTTTACAACGAAGTAACACCGCAACAGCCCTAAACAAGGCAGAGTTCGCTGAGATGGGACTCTGATATACTCTTTTACTTGCAACCAAACCTAACTAGTGATATCCTTATTGCCCGAGATACTTTTTCGCGTGTCGTTTGTACTTGGTGCGCCAGGTTCACATCAAGCCTTAACCTCCAAAGTGGTGGGAATTTTCTTGGGACAATGTTGTTTTCAAGAAATTCCTCTTCAATAGCATTAGGGGCAGCCAAAAGACTTTTTTCGGAGGGGCACAGAAGTTATTTTTGCCGGCATGAAAGGGTGTGTCTCACTCTTTAAGGGTGTGGTCATAAGATAAATAATCTTATATGCTGCTTTCATGCGTTTCTATTTTGAGATTCAAACTTTAGTGCCCTACTTTGAATGTTCAACTGCTACAGAAATGTTAATACGTTACAATTGCTGCAGAATAGTTAGAATTCTACAGTAAGTTGAGAAACAAATTTTCTTTCCTTGCCCGGCAAAAATCTGCTAATCTGACGGGTAAAATGTTAGGGAGTACAGTGCCCACCCATACCCCCTCTTTTTCAGACGTTCCTGCCTTTAGTACACGGTTTGGTACTATCTCTTGTAGTCCGGTGTGATCCATCGTCCACAGAATAGTAGTTTCTGTAATATTTGTGAAAATGGTACCTTCTGGTTTCAGTGGCTCTAAATGCTTTCTCTTTATAATCTATACCTCAGAAAGCAAGTTTTGAGCCAATAGGTTCAAGTTCAACTCTCTAAACTTGAATCAAGTAACAGTGCCGTCGGAACGAATTTCATTTTGGGGATGGGGGGGGGGGGTGGACAGCCTATTGTATTCTTTCTCATTCAATACACTGTTATAAAGGAAATATACTAAAGTTTGATAATTATTGGGGGAGGCTCTAGCCCCTCAGCCCCAAGCACCCCAGCCTCCTGGTTCCGAAGGGTCTGAGTTATAGACTCAAGTTCAACTCAATACATGACAAGCAGGTAGCAACAAAATACAAAACAATGCTAGATTCATTATAATTAATCAGGTTAAGGGCCAGAAAACACTAGGTGCCTTGAAAAGAAAGATATCTTTCTTCAGTTAGGAGGCTAATCAGGCAGGTCCGCCCTCTTTCATGCTGAAACTTATTTCCCAGTCAGCCAGTTATGGGAAAAAGTACCAGCAAAGATTAAAATATTCAAAATATTTTACAACAGTAGCTTGAAAAAATGGGAGACATTTTCTTACAGAGTAGCTGACAATGCGACAAGGGCCAAATCCAAAGAAATTTGAAACTACTCAAATACTCCTTGAACACTAACAGCTTCAAAAATGCAGAACAAGAAATTATTTATGCGAATTCACGCTATATTTGTCTAACAGAGGGGGATGAGCAAAGGCGGATTGGCAGGTCGAAACTTTTGACGAGAAGACACTGACAGTTACTTTATTTTAAATTATCTTCCCTTTGTATAGCAATATATTTCTAAACTACTTTCAAAAGATGCTACTAGGGAATTTCTACGTTATAAGATCTGACCTTTTTGATGAAAGCTTTGGGCTGCTTTAGGTATTTAAAACAACAAATGAATAACTTTTTAAAGCGTAGTACTTGTCAATGAAGTTAAATTGTTTCTCTCTAAAGTGCAAGCCAAGCTAACGTTCTGAGCGTTCTGGGGTGACGGGTGATGGATTGTTGGATGAGAAAACAAGTTAGCCAAACGATTCATTAAAATCATTTTTTGGCTTCTAAGAAGTGACGTATGTATTGATTAGATAACGAAATATGCAATACAGAGTCATTCATTTATTAAAGGCAAAAGATTTAATGTATTGCGCAAATGGTGCAAAAGGATAACATGAAGCTTTGTCAGAGTAGCCTGTGTTACAGAGAACCTTTAACTTTCAACAATGTTGGCTTATGCTAAATTAATGAAAAAGCCTGTGGAGTACCTTTTTCCCTGTGACTTGCTTTGTATATTTTTAAACTACTACCATTATTCTGGGGGAAAGGGGCAAAAGTAGTAGTAGTATTTAGAAAAGCAAGGAAAAGTATCATACACAAAATCACAACGCAGATAGCTTGGAGCTCCAAGGACTTTTGACATCAACTGAACGAATTCACTGAATTGCTGCTGGAGTAACTTTAGGTATAGAAAAGGTTGGAGGAAATAGAAGGGGATTGTAGCGATGTGGGACTAAAATATATTAAAAAAGAAAGGAATTAAGCAGCCACTGCTTCAGAAAAGGTAATGGTGAAAAATGAAATGATGAAAATTGATAAAGGAAGCAATGAATAAGCCACAGGAGGTGGAAACAAGGAATCGAGTAAAAGCAGTACAACGGGACACATGGCAATGTAAGAAGATAGGATAAAGCGCAGATGCTGTAAATAGAAGAAAATTTAGGACCAGAAAATCCAATCATTTAAAGCAATATTGGAAAATAGTTGAAGGCAAAGGAAGTAAGAAGCAGTAAAAAATAGAAGCAAGAAGTTGAAGCATATAACAATGTAAGGATATTGCTGAAAGCATAAGAAAAGTTGTGTAGAGTTGGAAAGTAGAAACAAGAAGACAAAACATATATAACAATGCTAACAGTAGGAGAAAGCACAGAGGATGGAAGGAAAAGGTCAAAGCAGAAAGTTGACGATGAAATATCGCAATGTAAGAAAATACAGGAAAGTTTTGGAGTTGGAAAAAAGACGAATAAAGCAAATGCAGGAAAAAGAAGCACATATTGCAATGCAAAAAAATAGGAGGCGACGTAGGTTATAAAAAGAAGAAGAAATTTAGGGCCACGAAGACAAAGCATATAAAACATTATAAGAATATGGTTGAAGGCACAGGCAATGAGAAGAAGAAATAAAATGAAGAAACAGGAAGGCAAAGCATATAAAGCAATGCAGGATGATAGTAAAAGGTGCAGATGGTGAAAGAAAGAAAGAGGAACCAGTAAGATGAAGCATATATAGCACTTCTTAAAGAAAGAAGCAGGAAGATGAAGCACGTATAGCAAAAGAAGATATTGATAAAGCAAAAGAAGATATTGATATAGCGAAAGAAGATATTGAAAGAGGTGAAAAATGGAAAAAAGAAAATGACGTAGAAGCATTGAACAATGACCTTCTATGCCACAAATATAAACAGATATTAATCCACTAGCTCAAAAGCTGTTATCAATAAAACTATTGAATAGAAGCAATTCATGTCACGGTTTTTAGAATGTATAAAATTGCCCAATGGTGCTCAATATACACATTCTTCAAAGCCTCAATTTTTCACGAAAATCCATAATTGCTTTGCGTGAACCTAGCGCTAACTAAAGCAACACTGTTATGCCGACCCCTGCTTCAACATCGCCAATTTTTTATTATCAATACCTTGCTGACGATTAAAAAATTCTGCTGCTAATTTGCCGGAATATCGAAAAATGCTTGACCATCTGAAGCATTTTTTTGTCTGCTTGATCGCAAATTTTGAAAAACCTTTCCATTTTTCGAAATTTTTTCTCACAAACAGAACTCTTTAGAATTTTCTATGACTAGGTAAAATGACAGGATAAGAAGAATGGATAAAATCTTTAATTCAAAAAGCAAATACTCGATTGGGAGTTATATATCTGGTGCTATATACTGAGTGTCTTACCGAGACGAAGCTTCAAGGCTCGTCTATAGTTCGAATACAGCTAAAGGATTTTACAATTTTATTCCGGGTTGCAGCCGCTGCAAATTGCGCTGCTGGGCAATTTAAATATATTTTTCAAACGGGTTGCTGTCTTGATTATGCGACAAGAAACAATTGGCCCAAGGATATATGTTTTGAAGACATCTCTAGCTTCAGCAACCACATTTTATGAGAATTTTGACTGCAGCTTTTGGGCTGCACGGTTTGCGGCTTGTCCCCCATAGCAGGATCCAAGTAAAAACCAATTTTTCAATTACACTCTATCTGATAGACAGACAAGCAATACATTGAATGTTATTTTAGTAAACTACAAATATATAAATGATTTACTACTCGAGAGGACCCTTCTTATCCTTATAAGAAATCTAATTACTCTTCATAAGACGCTCTTAATCAGGTTCTAGCTAAAAACAAAAAGTTTTGTATTATCTTCTTTTTTGCAAAACATTTGCTTAGCAATTCAACGTCAGTTGAACTACTGTACCATTTGTCGTGTTCACCGATCCCTGATTAGTCGATTTGCTTTCTTCGCAAGCAGGGTTTAGCAAACATTCGTCAAGGTTTAGAGGCATTTGACATGCATAAGCATAAGTAAAGCGAATTCAAAAATAACTAGATTGCAATGTTACGTCAACCGTAATCCGTCACCCAGTCCAAGCACTTGATTTATTTCAAGTTAGGTCACCGTTTTGGTAATTTTAGAACCGTATCTAATGTGGCAATCAGTTTCACTAAATCCAATAGATCTGAGGTACAGATAAATAGCCAAGGGATATATTTCTACAATATGCATGACCATCCTGCTTTTTGTAAGAAAACATAGATATGTATCGTATCAACCTTATAATTAATCTATTAATAATCATCATATCTTTGATCAGTTAATTTCTTACACTTCGGCAACATGGCAGTCAGAAATCTCATCACACAAGGGGGAAACATTGATGTTTAATAAAATATTTCCTTACGGCCACCAACCTAAGTACATCAAGTTGAGATCAGTACTCTGTTTGGCCACACCATGTATTTGGTCACAGATTAGTACGCTATTGAATTTTAGGAAGTATTTCGTGTTCTGTATCGGGGCAAAGTTAAGGGAGAAGGTTGGTAAAAATTCTACTTCTCAATGGATCCATGGATTAAGTTACTTATCAATGTCGCATAATTCTAACGGGCTGAGGACTGCTTCAATGATTATATTGCTACAAAAAAGCTGTTTTTTTAAGAATGGCTATGCTAATCTATAATATCGGTTGGAACCTATAAACCGAGAAGCACATGCATATATAACATGTATATTAATTATCTGGAGCAGTTGATTTAATCAGGCTTTCCTCGCGCTGTAAAATGCAGTCAAAAATTTGAGCATAACTTTTATATACTGTTAAGCTGTAATTACACGACGAGTTTTCCTTGACAAACTTTCTTTGAAAAGTTTATTTTGCTCGTGTAGATTGGGGTAGATTGAGGAAAAATGACAATATTTTACTTGACAAGTAGAAAATTGTCATATGCAAAACTTGCCCGTGTAGATGACTTGACAAGTAAACTTGATAAATTTGACTCATTTCCAGACCCTTCTTTCCGCGCAAGTAATTGCTTGTTTTTGGCTGTCATGGCCGCCACGAGGTTAATCTTGACCGATCAAGGAACGTCAATGCTCTTGGAAGCTCTGCAAAGCCGCGAAAGCCTTTGGAATACAAAGGCAAATATGTACACCAATGAAATATTATTGCCTGCTAAGATTTCCAATGAAATTTTCGAAGACTCCAAACGCAAAATTTTAACCGTTGGACTTACTGGAAAAAATTTTAAAGACTGTTTTGGTCTACGAGTCTCAGTTCTCCAATCACGTTTCCTGCTAATCCTTTGATCTGCCTGCGAAGATGGCTCGCCCAAGGCTGAACCCACCTTTTTCGCTGTCTTTTTTTCCTAGATTCATAGTACATTAATAGTGCTGCAGCTGTCCTACACATAAATAAAAGTTTCTTTTTTGTTAAAGGAGCCATTTTTGCAAGAAAATTTGGAGCAAAAATGATCCCCTGTCAGAAAACGAAGCTAACCTATAAACTGCGCTTGCCATAACGCAAATAGAAATTGTCAAAGAGATTACACGAAATGTGTAGAAATTTTTAAACAAAACTTGTTTATAATCTACACGGGCAAAGAAACTTGTCAAGGAAAATTGCCAAGGAAAAATTGCTCGTGTAAATAGGGCTTTAGTCTCTTGATCAAAGCCTCTTAAAGGGAAGACAGAAGGGAGCAATTGGCCCCAGGGCCACGAGGTCTTGGGGTGTCATAAGGTAATCAATTTTGTTTCAAGACGTGAATTAATAAATACTAAAAATGCATGCCTTAAAAAGAAAAACGCTTTAATAATTTCGAAAGATGACTGCATGAATTATTTTCATATGAATCTCTAGCTAATCTAAAAAGTATAATCGAAGAAAAATTTATGTGCTTTGCTCACAAGAGGCCTCATCTTTCTGTTAAGCGTCGGCGCCACTGAAACCTCGTTTACTTCATTAATTCTAAATTATTTATTCATTGTAACACCGTCAATCTAAGTAGATTGTTTTTCAGGGGCCGTTACTAAAACTTAGAAATAAACAATGCTTTATAACTACTTACAAATAATACACTGCTTAAATTAAGAAAAGAGTGGCACTACTCTTGATGCCTTTCACACTGAGCTTGGAGGAAATTCAAAAGCAACATTTCTAAAAGACGATTTTGCTATATATTTTTCCTTACTATTATTGTGAATGACATTCGCTTCCCGTGACATGTGGTATTCGTCCTTTCTGTCTTCTTTCTTCAACAAGTCAACAATGCCATTAATTAGGGACGCAAGCAAGGATGTACCAACGTAAAGCTGAAATGCAAGGAACAAATGAAGCGGTGATAGCGCAAATATATCAATAGTCAGATCACCGAATCCAATCGTCAGCATAGATACAATGGAGAAGTATATAGAATCAGTCATGGTCCATTTTTCACTTTTGAATATAGCTGCACCACACACAAAGATCCACAGAATACCCAAGATGATGGTCATTATTAGGAGCTTGGAAGATCTGTGTGCTACACTATTCCGATGCAGCATCCTTATTTCAATGACATATAGCAACTTTTTCAAAACGTAATTTATTGTTCTGCCAATCAAGTGACTAGTGTACAAGTGAACTGGTATTGCCAAAAATGCATAAACGCACAGGAAAAGTTTTCCAGCAATTGATTCTACAACAACATCGCCATATCCTACAAAGAACATAAAAGTTATTACAAATTTTGCTAAAATCTCAACAGGTACGATGATTTTGATAATTTATTTAAGATTTTCTAGTTTTAAAAGCTTTGTTTCATAGATTACATAAGTATACTAGATTGCGTGCTGTACAGTATAAATGAAAATAACTATGAATTTAAGTAAATTGTACTAGGAATAAATAAAAGATTATTAATTAACGGCGATTCGCGCAAAGTCCGTTATCAAGATAACAAACAATAATCAATAATCAATAATCAATAATCAATAATCAATAATCAATAATCAATAATCGTTAATCAATAATCAATATAATCAATAATCAATAATCTGTTATTTATTGCTGGCATAATTTACTTAAATTCATAGTTATTCTCCTTTTTATAGGTTTGCAAACAATATATTTCTGGTACAGAAATTAAAAATGGCTTTGAAAAAAGCAAACATTTTGAAACATGTTACTAAAGCTCTTCAGAGTTTATAATGTGAGCACATAGATCGAGAACTCTACGCTAGGAAATATATATTTTATAGGGCTGATAAGATTACCATGCTCCATTTCAACGAAAAAAATTCATCAACTATGATAGCATCTTGCAATTCTATATAGCTGCATCTTTATTGCACAGAAAAAAACTTAAAAATCATTGTTCAAAATCATTTAAAAATGA
Source organism: Rhopilema esculentum (assembly GCF_013076305.1). The sequence goes on along the minus strand of NW_027018682.1, from coordinate 8,599,939 downwards.
ACCACAAAAAATAGTAATTTGCAAACGGTACAATCAGAGACGTAGGAACGAAGGGACACGAAAGGCACCGTATCACAAGCAATTGTTTGTAAGTGCCATCATGAGTGTCAATCAAGAGGAGTAAGATCCCTTTTTAGGTTGAAGTTTTTGTGTCACAGTATCTTTTATTCCAAAATTTCTTGACGAATGGTGACCATGACAAATGTCTTCCTAAATAAGTGCCCAAGCTACAAATATTTCAAGCCCTAAGCTATAATACGTCATATTCAAAATGCCTGTTTTATATAGAAAACAGAATAACAGAAGATCACAAAGAGAGTTCTAAAGCACTTGGATTTGATTAACTGGCTGCTGTATTGGACCAGGTTTACACGAAGGAGTTTTGTGAGTTCAGACTTTCCAAAGTGTCGATGTTGTTAGCTAACGTAGATGTTAAACACATTATTCTATGAGAAAAAGGTTTTCCTTTACTTTTGCAGTACTTCCGAATCTGAATTTTGAATTAGATGATCAAAGCAAGCATGGAAAGCGTAGAGCAACATAGTAACCAAAGTTTGCTAAGAATCTGGTTCATAGTACGCAAAATTGCAAACATAAGGAATGCCAGCAACCAAAAAATTGTTTTTTGGCGAAGAGAACGAGGCCAACGCCTTTTCAATCAATTTTCAGAGGCCTCTAAAAAGTTTTTTTGATCTATGTTCTGACGTTTTAAACTCTGAAGAGTGTCAGACGAAAAGCTTTACTTTACTCAAATGTTTTCTTTTTTCAAAGCCATTTTAAAAAGGTTTTTGCGCATAAAACGGTACAGGTGTACGGTTGAGTACATAAATGTAAGAAAGCATCACCTATTGTGGTAACTATTGTATATGCAAAGTAACACCATCGAATGAAAGTTCTTGTATTAATCTTTTTCTTCCACGTCGATGTATATTTAGCCGATTTGCTTGGTTCATACTCGTGTACGTATTTCTCAACTCTCGATATTATTTCATTGAATTGCATTTCGCTCAGTGTCTGATTGATCATTGCTTCTATATCAGTTTTCACCTGAGTTGCGTTTTGAGCAGGCTGGACTTCCTTGTAACGGTATTCAGTGTACATGAAAACTACAGCTCCAATATACAAGATTATGTTATCCAAGATAATAAATCCTAATACATGTCCAACTTGATTCATGCTGCTTTTTTAGCTTTATAACTTCTGTTTTATTACCCAATAAAGATTGAATGCCAGAGCTAGCTAGTGAGCAGAGCTAGCTAGCAACCAAGCTAGGCCACCTTTTCTTCTGCACATTTGTTGCTTTTGGCAAAAATCTTCGTCCTGAAATTTCTTCCAGATATCCTTTACATATCCTTCTCTGATCAAGGAAAACAGTCAGCTGGTGCTCCACTGTCACAATTTTAAACAAAACAGCTCTAGTTTTTATATTTGCCTAAAACATTATGTCAACTAAAACTTGCAGTTCTAGAGGATACAACATGCTACGTGAAGAGTTAACGATTCACAAGAATCTTATAAAATCATTCCTGTCTTAAAAAAAGCCATCATCTCTGGTATGTGTTTACATCATTTATTATTAAGCGGGCTATTTGTTAAACTATGTTTGGTCAGCCCATTCTTCTTCCTTATCAATTTCGTATTCAACCGTTTCAGGTGAAATCAATATGTACCAGTTAGGTTCAGAAGCTCTGGAACGTAGCTTATGAAAAGATGCTGGATTGTAGCAAAACATTGTCTATGGATAAGAAAAAGATTATTTCACGGTAAACAAGGACACTCAAACCATACAATTTTTATTGCTCGCTAACTTCTAAACACAGTCTGTCGTTTTAACTTCTAAACGCAGTCTGTTGTCTGTCGATTTGAAGACAATAATTATTCTTAATCTGGTCGGACTACTATCCGCACCCGAGTCGATTTTTCGTCCCAAATATCATATTCTTAATGGTGTATTAGGACGAGATACCATTTCCAGCTGTGTAACTATTATAGAAAAATATCTGAATACATATAGCATATAATCAGCCAAATGGTTAACCTCGGTAGGCCGTGTACAACAGAAAACAATCGTTTCTTGTCAAAAGTTGACTCAGACCAGATTTTCAAGCTATACCCTTGACATTAAGGCTCACTATCCTTCGATGATTTTCTGCTGCCATTCAATATGAAAGGGACAGGAATCGATGAAAAAAGGAATACTTAAACCCAGAATCTCATCAGGATACAACTGCCAATGATGAAAATGTTCGTGCTTTTAACCATAGACTATGTTTTAACAAGGCGTTTTAAGTGACAAGGACCTGCAATAGACAATTCTTAATCATGAAAACAATTGAAACCAACACGATTCTGCAGAAAAAACCACTTCAGCTCTGCGCTTTCTTTGATGATCCTCAGGAACAGGGGCGTAACTTGGCCAGTAGGTTTGGGGGGGTGAAAAGGGTTTCTGCCCTGCAAAACTGAGTGATGCCCTGCAGACCTCGTAGCAAAGGTTTGTCTATACTCTATAGGTTACTAGTGAAAGCTTCACCAGTGTATACTGGTCTTTACCAAGGAAAACCTCTTAGCAATTAAAACAAACTTAAAACTTCATTGCCTATGAAATATCTATTTCTCTACGTGAGCGTAAATTATATGTCAAATTTGATTTTCTTTGATAATAAAGCTTCTATCTCGTGGCATATGATTTTTTGGTGCAGTATATGGGCGAAGCAACGAAATTGAGCCCGGGGGGACTAAGAATCAAGTTTAGTGATATAGGAGGACCCACCATGGTTGGGTCCGACGTGAAGAAAATTTTTGAAATTATACCTTGTAATAGGGCTAAAAAGCATCTTTCAGACTAAAATTTAGCAAAATACTATTGTGCTAAAAAACTGATTATTGTTTATTGGGAAAAATAGGAAGGGGCATGTCATGCTAAAACTCTAGTGATAGACGTGGGGGAAGAAAAGAAACGTCAACCTTTCGTTTCAGACTGCACATAGTTGTGAATGACAGAGGAAGATGTTGTTTTGATTGGGAGAATTTTATTTCCTGAACAGAAATGTGCAGTTTCTTGTATCGAGAAGGCCATCCAAAATTAAAACATTGCAATGATACAGAAAGTTATTTACTGAATTAATGCGAATAAAAGAAAAATACTAAAAATATACATGAAAAAGTTAGTAATTAGATCAAACAAAATCGGCATCTTAACAGTTTACTCTCTTTTTATTTCATGCACTGTTAAAAATTAATAGAAAAAATGATAAAAAAAGTCTTATTTTGACCAAAGTGAGGGCCTTCAGCCCCCTATTCCCCCCAGTGACGCCGTGCCTGTCATGAAAATAATTTACAACTTAAATTAATTTATATGGACTCAACCTTGCCCTCATAAACATATGCATCAATCATTGCATCCATTGGCTATGACTTTCGGTAAGAAATGATTTCGCTTTGCAAATAACGGAGCTTTTCCTTACATACCTGTTCCGTTCTCTAAAATGCAATATCAGGAAGGTAGGTTCATAACAAATATGATATTTCCATTTCAAAATTCCTAAACGGCCCTTTACGAACTTCAGAGGTGACATTTCTGCGTGGGAACAAAGCTCTTCTTGGCGCCCTGCGAAATCTTCGATTGCCCTGCGAAATCGACTACTTTCAAGATTGGGGGGGGTGTCACACCCCCCCCCCCACACACACCCCCCCCCGGTATTTTCGCCCCTGCTCAGGAAGCTATATGTTGCAAATTCAAATAACTTCACCAAAAAACACAGTTATACTGAAAAAATAAATAGAAATAGAAATATATTTGACGACCTGTTAGGCATTTAAAAATTCTTATACTAGATTGCTAAGGTCAAGGTTTTGATAATGAAATGAGAATATGCCCGAAAGTTAAGATAATTTTTGACAAACGTGAATAATGCAAAGTGAATGGGGGAATAATCAGGTTAGTGGACTGAGCCTACAGTGCAAACAATATTGAATAAAAAGTAAATTAAAATTATAACTTATCTGGCGACTATGCCAAGCAGTCTAGGAAGGGGAGTTTTATTTGTATTCATTGCAGATTGAGAATTAAATTGACTCTTGGCAAATCAAAAAAATAAATTCAAGATAGATGGAATACCAATGGAAATAAGAATATTTTTTCTGATTCAAAGAACCTGAGTGGACTGAGTCTCCATACACTATCAATCTGAATTTGAATCTTTGTCCAATTGAAAACTTTTGCATCATAACAGGGTGATTTTCCAGACTTTGATGATATTTGAAAAGGGGCTTGAACATTTGCAACAGAAGGACTGCAAACTGTAAATTGGCATTTCACTTTTAAAAAAATGAGTTTGAATATGAGATAGTATATTTTACTAAATTTGAATTTATGTAAACAAAGAAATTTTTATTCAAGTACCTTTGAAATTTAGCCATAATAAATCGAAAGGTTACATAAAAAGCATTATCTCTAAGAGCTATTATCTTCTTCACCAAGCCTTTGTAGTTGGTCATTTTTAATTAGGCATGCTTTTTCATCTGTTCCTAGTGACTGTGTTTCAGGAAACGTGTGTCTGTAGAGAGGGTTTTTCAAGTACATTTTGTCTAGAAATGTAAACTGTTCATCGTTTCTCCCTGTGTCTAAACTAATTGCTCCATCTATTAAAATCCTTGCAGAATCTTCTTTTGCCATCTTAAGTGTTGAGATCATTGACGCAGCTGAACCATGATTCTTGCCATATTTCATTCTAGTAAGCTTTGATTCTGCAGAAAAATTGTAGCAGAATAACACATTACAGTATAATCATGGCCGTGCCATTACTAAAAAGCTATTTCTTTTCCGTAGAATTTGTCATTGTATGAAAAGTGGATGATGATCACTAATCATGTATTCGGCTACACCCTGGGATAAAGTTGTGTAAAACATTTTGGGTGAGAGATTTAGGTTAAATTTATCCTTTAGCATTAATAGAAATTAGATATAATGCATGATAAAACAATCCTTTAAAATATATTTTGTACACACTGTCGCGATACATACAATTTGCTGACCTAGATACTAAAGTTGAGTTTGGTGGTAGATACCCATATTGCTATTTTCACAAAAGGAAATTTTTCTACTCAAATGCAAACCTGGACTGAGAAGCATACTGTTATAGCGACAGCATATATTATTTTGAAGTTTGTCTTATCATTCCCTTCAAATTACTCAGATAAACTGACCAAATGGTTCACAAGAAAAGAATAGAAGAAAATAGGCATTGTTACAATCAACTGACAAGAAGTTTTGCATATTTTTATGGCTTTTAAAATGTTTGGCTTAAAAACATAACTTGTGAATATATGACCCAATAAAAACCACAGGCAAAGTTTACAATTGGCAAGTGATGGAATGCAACACTGTTTTGAAAGCTTTTCGTGAAGTAAATAAAAAATGATTATTTGGCACATAAGAGATATCTTATAATTAATTTCGCATTTTTATAGATCTACATCTCAAGACACCCTACGCACAAAAACACTCATAGAACAGACTTCAATTTCTACAGCAGTACATAACTTATATACATTATATGGTAACAACAATTCATTCACCATACACAAATAGCACTTCTGCAAATCATTATGTATCCCATTATATTCCATAACTTAACATGCTTACAAAAACTGCAGCATACAATTAGATCATTTCAGCCAAGCCTTTGGAAACTTCACTTACAGAATTTTTTGAAAATTAAAAATAAAAATCATCAAAAATCGTCATTTGGAAATAAAAATATTTGAAAACTCAAAACTTTGCTCGCATAGCAGCTATATTGAGATCCAAAAAATTGTGAAATTGGAATATACATCAACAAAATGCCGGTTTCTCCGTAGAATGATTGACCTCCCTCCTAGCAATAAATAGGATTTTCAAGACCCCGGCATCCGTTGTTATAAAAGAAAACAATAAATGAGGCCATTACTGTATGGAACCATTGACAACAACATTGACTTCTTACCCAGGGACTGTATATAATTTACTTTTGAAGCTTGAAACGTTAAATCAGTTTCCTGCACCTTGCCCTCCTCCATTATTTTGTTGGCAGATCTAGGAAAGATGTTGTTGTTGTTGTTGCGTAGTCATCCACTTTTGGTATGAACATAAACATACCTTCATACAAATATACAAACATAAAGTTATTTCAAATGCAATAAATGAAGTGAAAAATTTGAACAGAAAAGCTTACAAATACTTTCATTTCTGTGATTATTCAAATCTTTGAATTTAGATAAAATGGCATCCTTTGATAATTGTTGCTTTAATCTGTTAAGTACTGTTTTCATCCTTTGGATGTCTTATCTGACGCCAGTTGATAATTGTAACCCTGCTCTATGTCAGAGAAAGTTGGAAATTTTTCTAGCTATATTTTCTGCAAGCTGCTGGAGATAGAGCAAGTGAAAGAACTTAGAAACACGAGCACATGACTGTAAAGGTTGACCAATCAGTGCCGCTTGCCTATTAGAATGTTACCAGTGGAGTCCTAAGGTGAAAACGAACTCCTTTTGTCTACACAGTAGCGGTTTTTTCGTACTTGTGTAGATAGGCAAGCGGCACTGATTGGTCAACCTTTACAGTCATGTGCTCGTGTTTCTGATTGGCCTATTTCGATCCACAACTGGGTGTATATATTTCTTAGCGTAGAGTGAAAGAACTTACTTTTGCTGAACGATAACTGTTGTTTGACCTGGTTCATAAATGTGCAAGCCAAGACCAATTTATTGTGATTTGATGTATTCCATGAGAAAGTCTACCAGTACACAGAGTGCTATTTAAAGCATCAGTTCGACCTTTCATGGAATGAAGAAGACAAGACAAGGATTTATGGTCGATTGATTGACAGAGCTTTACGTCTTGTTTTTCCATGGGTAGTAAGGGTAGAACCTTTCTCTAGATGTGCAGTTTACTGATAATCAGTATCTTTTTGCTTTAATTATTGATATTTGACTTTAAATTTCTAGTCAGTACATTTGAATAGGCTCTTCAAAACAGTGGCCGTAATCATTGGGGTATGGGGGGCTCGCAGGAATTTTAAGCTAGTCTAAGGGGCGTAATTTCCAAATTTTACAAATTGAAAGAAGTAAAACAGCATACTCCTGACTGAGGCTATTCAAGGCAACCAACAGATACTAAAGGGGCTTATTAAGTCATCTGTCGATTGTCTTTAAAGTACATTCTATGTGTTACTGATTTAGCTCGCCTCAGCAAATGAGGGGAGCGATTTACAGCTCACCCATGAAAATACAAACAGCCAGGCCTGATATTTTGTTAAAAAAGCGAGTCCCCCACAGAAAATAATATCCCCACTCTAAAGAGCTGCTCTTTCTTGTTTGTTGAATTCATGTTTTGTCGTAATCTCAATGTTTGTGCGTCTTGGATTCCATGTTTTTTCTCTGATTGCCTAGCCCCCCTGTTGGAAGATCAAGCCCCTCTGTCAGAAAATTTCTAGCCCTACCACTGCTTATAGGCCAGAAACTAGAATCATTGCATAGTTTTTTCAAACTTATCTTGTCCTGGTGTCACGAATAAAGCTTTCTTTTTTATACAATTTGCATGTTTCCTAATCGGTTTTGTTAGTTGTTAAAGTAATAGTTATATCTGATACGGTGATCTATAATTTTGGGGACATTCAGGAACTTTTCAGTCAATGGACTGAATGCTTTTTGCTTGAGCCTTTGTGCTGTGAACATGTTGTGTCATTTAGGATGTGCCTTAGAAAGGTAAAAATATGATTTCATTTCCAAGCATGGTTTCTAACTGAGCTGTTTTGTATTGAGAACATATTTAAAGTTATATATTGAGAATTTATTTGAAATTATGTATTGAGAATATGTTGAAAATTTTAAATTATAAGCAAGCTTTTGTTCTCCAGCCATTGATGGTGATGGTTTAGGGGCAGACTGGCTAATTCTTTTGGCCCGGGCAAATTTTGATCAAACTGGCCCACCATAAGCATATGAAAAACTCCTCGGAAAATACAAGTAAACGTTAGTCTGTAAGGAAAACAAGTTTTTAAATTCAGTAATTTTGTGCATGGATAACTACAACTGACTGATGGGACACTTTTTCATTGTATTCATAGAATTCTAACACATGATGTACATGTAAGGGAACGCATTTTTAGTAAAATTAAAAACAAAGCAAAAGGGGAGCAAACAGAAAATTTTAGGCTTAGGCGTTTCAGCTATCAGAATATTTACCCTTCCCTCAACATTTTATCATCGGATTAAGATAAAGTGCAAAGTCAATCCATACGACACAGCCTCCTCCACGTCCCCCCTCCCCTTTTTGCATCGCGGTCATTAAACCCTGCTTCAACAGGCAGAAAGAATGAAGAACAAAGCGAAAACCATGTAGCAATCGGACAAGGTGGAAAAAATCACAGATGTTCAACAAAGTGTCAAAATCACAGTAAATTAGAATACTGAGATGTGTTATTGATACAATAAAAAGTGTGACATGCTTAAACTCGAGGGAAAGAAGCACGAGGCTTCAATTTTTAGGTTTATCTCGCCTAACTTCAATATTGTTCATGAATGAGTTAGATCTGAAAATCATCGCTTACTACTTCGTTCTGGTGAATTGGCAAAGACTTACTACCACTTTAGGAAATGAGATATTTGTATATATAATTGTTAGGCAATCAATACCACGTTTTACTTTAATTATCTGCCCTAACCGATATCCATGCAAATTTCATAGTTTATAGAAACTCTGATTCTTTTTACCCCTTTCAAAGCTACCAATCATTTTACGACGACAAGACATTACAAGGACGACAACATTGGTAGCAAAATAACATGACGCCCCAATGGCCCTTACATGACACAAAAATACTATGAGAACAACCTAAGCAATAAGATATATAAAAAACTACGGTGGCCCACAGGTGCCACGGCAAAACTTTCTTTCTCACGGCAAAACTTTCTTTCTCACGGCAAAACTTTCTTTCTCACGGCAAAACTTACTTTCTCACGGCAAAACTTTCTTTTTCACGGCAAAACTTTATTTCTCATGGCAAAACGTTACTTCTCACGGCAAAACTTTCTTTCTCACGGCAAAACTTTCTTTGAATTTAATTTATTCCTCAAATTTAATTTATTTTGAATATTTTATCTCGTGACATTGGATTCTCGTCGTCGTATTGCTTTGTTCCTGTTGCTTTTCTAACATAGGCGTAGAAGACAAGGGTCTGGGGAGATAAGGGGGCTGCAGCGGTAACTGTAGTTTCCCAACTTTGAAAAGTTTCCAAAAAGCGATAATCAGGAAGAAATCTACCATGAGTCAGTCAGGCAAAATTTTCATAAACAATGGATGTTGTTTGTTGGGCAACCACTTCGATTTTTTTCTCCCCTTATATTATGCCCATGCTTATTATTTCATTTCTTCATTCATTGTTATTACTATTATTCGAAAAATTAAGTACCTAGCCATCAACCCACCCTGTGAGCAATACGATATGATATTATATTAAACACAATACCCAATTTATAGGTTTTTTACAAGCCACAATCGAGCGTGCCAAGTGCACGTACGAGATTTTTTTGCACAAATTTTATGTGCACGCCAATTTTCAACGAATTGATCTTTTTCACTGCTTTCAAAACAAAGGAATCAAAGACCTTGCATGCGGTACTGTTTCGTTGAGATAGGCATATAGGCCTAGCCTAGCCCAACCTAGATAAATTTAGACCATTTCTGGGCTGTCTTTCTGCAAGAATTATCAAGAGAAGATGTAGGTATCGCAAATCTGCGAAGTTTAAAACGTCTAATGCATTGATTAGATCTAAGTATCACGTACACAACATCACGTAAAGAAAGTTTTGCCGTGAGAAAGAAAGTTTTGCCGTGAGAAAGAAAGTTTTGCCGTGAGAAAGAAAGTTTTGCCGTGAGAAAGTAAGTTTTGCCGTGAGAAAGAAAGTTTTGCCGTGAAAAAAGAAAGTTTTGCTGCGAAAAAAGAAAGTTTTGCCGTGGCACCTGTGGGCCACCGTAAAAAACACATGAGCAAGACATAACTACAAGCTGACCTACAAAAAAAGAAAGGGCTAAAAACAGAGGGTTGGTGAATGAGGACATTTGAGGGGTTAAATTGGTACCTCAATCCAGGCGTTTTGTTTCTATAATGAGCTTAGTGGTTAAGGTTAAGATTAATGCGTCCACTTCCAAAGGAAAATTTTCATCTCCCTATATAAGAAGCTGGGAAATATTTTTGTGTTACGGTACAGAACATCCGTCAGTTTTGAGCACATCATTAACACCAGCGTCGTACCTCACAGTCTTCTCTTTACGATTGCAATGCATCAAGGGGTGACTGTGTCATTGAAATCCTGTTTTAATTTGTGATTTTGCTCAGCCCAACCCTCAACTGAGTTTAATAGGCGATTCCCTTCGGATTCTAAATACCATATACGGATATTGCAGAGGGACTTATTAGTGCAAGTAATTTGTTTTTAAAAATCTGTTATGCATGTTCATTTTCAGTGTTTTGGGACCTGGAGCTTCTTGTTGGATCTTGGTGTTTGGCTGACGAATAATTGTGGATGTGGATTCCCGAAAACCTGGGTGCCAGAGCCATAGTGAAAGAGTGTGTCGGTAAAAGAGTGGGTCGGTGAAAGAGTGGGTCGGTGAAAGAGTGTGTCAGTGAAAGAGAGGGACCACAGTTCGGCCACCTCTTTCACTCTCTTTCACTAAAGGCTCTGGTACCCATGGTACCGACAATCATACAGTTGTAAACTGAAGACGACTAAAGAGAGACGGCAATTTTTTTGATTTACTTTTAAAAAACTCATAACTTTTGCCTTAGCTGTTAAGATATTTAAAATGCACTTTTTATCTTGTCTTTGTTTCCTCATAACTTCTTACAGTGGACAAGAGTTAAATGAAGCTACTACTTAAGTAGTTGTTGCCGCCAAAGGGAAATTTTTTTATTATCTATTGCTTCAAATTCACCCAAAGTTGCATTCTTTGAAGCAAATTTTGATAACCAGATTTTATTATTGAATTGAATATCCACTGGGAAAAAGCGACGGTTTTGATCGATTTCATCCTTGTTTTACCTTACGTAAAGGCAACATAACTGCATAAATTTTCAAATCTGGGACAAAATTTTCAAAAATCTGATGATAGGCATAAATTGGCTAGAAAGGGAATTTTTAACAACAATCGAGCAAAGTGCCTAACCTTAGTTTTTGCTCTTGATTTGAGTACTTTCAGCCTTGCTGAATATTTTAAGCCTTGGATACATTTTGGTAACACAACAGAAATCACATGATTGATGACGTCATTTTCCCCCGCAATCAAAATTTTTAATTCGCTTTTTTGAAAAATCGCTCCAACCATCTTCTTTGTCATTGTAATAGGTTCTGCATTTTTCAAGCACGTGGAATTCAAAGGCTGGTGCTCGTAATTTAGGTTTACTTTATCTCGATTTCGAAGTTTTTTAACCTTCGTGTTATTCAGCAACTCGAGAATGTCATTTGAGCTGATATATTTGCCCGTCTGGGAAACTAAGTATTGAACAAAAATGCAAGCAAAAGAAAAACGTCCTAATAAAAATTTGTCTTCAAAAAGGCTATACTGAATAGAAGCTTTCGTCAGCAATGAAATGCCGTTGATTCGTCAGCATTGTCACTCGGCAACGTACTCCAACTTTTGCAATTTGAAGTGATCTGTCATGAAGATGCTAGTGTTGGAGCATATACAAGTACACACTTAGCTCATGAACATGTACTGGGCTGCCAGAGGGGGATGGCAGTGGACAGGAAACTTATTTTCTTTGCAAGGATAAAGACCACAAACCCCACCTAGAAAGCTCTGTTCAATTGTTTCTACCATGTAATGGATAAAGTTTAGGAAGAAATCCATGCGCGATTTAGTGATTGTGAATACTACTTTTTATGTGCTTTGGCGTAATGAAAGCATCTGGGGCTCTAAGCAAAAACTGCTACGGGACTTCTATTCACGGACAACAAGAAGATCGCATTAAATGGTGTAGAGCATGTCAAACACAATGGAAAAAGATAAAAATGAGTATTATTTTTCTCGTTAGCTAGGGGGAACTTCAGCTTTGAGTTTAAAGCTTCAGTTGAAGAACTTTCAAAGTTTTCAAAAGTTATTTGAACTTGAGCAAAGCTTTAAAGATCTGTACGTAAAAACACCTTGAGCCCCTTTTGGCCGGGGGCCCTTGGATGTTTTCAACCACTATGTCACGATACACTAGCATACCTTGAGTTATTTATTGCCTAGTGTGCAGTGGTCTATAAAATTTTAAAAAAAAACTAATAACGATCCGCAAACAAAGTGCCGTGGATAGAAATGGTTGAGAAACGCTGAATCAAGGTGCCCTAAACTGCGTTAAGCCACTAGCCCCTGATTAGGGAATGGAAGCGTGAATGCTAACCTTTCGACAGAAATCATCATAAAGGTTTGCTCCTTCTAACAAATAGATTCTGAGTTTCTGACATCCTTGAAATGAAACACAAACTGTTCAATGATCACAAAAATAGGCAGGTAAGCAAAAACGTGTGTGAATTGCTGAAAATGATGCAAATCATGTTCACAAAAAGATATCGATAAAATGATCCATAATTTCGTTGCTGTCATGAAAGAGATTCTCTTTTTTTTAAAAAAATGTATGAAGTTTTAAAAATGCTTCTTAGTTAACATTATTTTAATGTCGTTGCATTTTGATTATTTCTTGGTTAATGCTAGAAGCTCACATGTGCTAGAGTATACTCCGTAAAAATTTGGGCGTTATTATTTTTCGGGCAAAAATTTCAGCCCCCCCCCTTATCTGAACTCATTCCATACGCCTATGATACCACATCCTACTTCTACAAGGCTGGAAAACTTATTAACGATGATTTAAATAACCATAGGTGAATTCTATAACAATAACATTCTATCAACAGTTGAAAAAGAAGATATGTCTTTCTTTGTTCAAACTAACTTTATCAATTGATGGAAAGAAACTATGTGGACCTTTTATGAGCCTTTGTTGAAGAAACGTATAAATAGGTTGTTGCCTTGATGGAAGCCGACATTATATTCTGTGACACGCCTCTGCTTACCAGTTGTGATGCATTTAAGTTGTCTGGTGGAAAAGGAATCGATGCCAACGGGTCAAAACTTAGATTTGAGGGCCGATACGTGCCTTGGGTGCAATTTCTTTTCGTTCTTCGTTGACTTGTTTAACTTTAAAGCTGCCTTGATATGTAATCGCCTTCCAAGAACTACTCACGCAATGAGTATGAATTGTGTTAACGCATGTATAAACTTCCACGTATGAAGCTGTATCGAAAAGGTCATAATGTAATTTCTTTCTCTCTATTGAACTATTCGTTTTGAAATTTCGAAATATTGCTTACCAGCAATACTTGCACACATTCCCGCAATTTTCCGATCTTAGAAAGCTAGATGCATCGTTTCCTTCAAATGAATTCGACAGACATTCTGATAACTGCAACATCGCCTGTAATTGTGATGATTGAGTGCAAGAGGTATCAACTCATGCTTGGCATGTAAGTGCTATCTAATATTGCACTCTCTAGCTGCTGTAAAGGTTGGAGTACATTGCCGAGCGACAATGCTGACGAATCAACAGTATTTTATTGCTGACGAAAGCTCCTCTTCAGTATAGCCTTTTTGAAGACAAATTTTTATTAGAACGTTTTCCTTTTGCTTGCAATTTTGTTCAATACTTAGTTTCCCAGGCGGGCAAATATATCAGCTCAAATGACATTCTTGAGTTGCTGAATAACACGAAGGTCAAAAAACTTGACGTCATGCAAATTTTAAATAGCAATAACTTGTTCTCTGCAGGTCTGATAAAATTTATTCTTTAGAACTTTTTGCTCCTATTACAATGTCAAGGAAGATGGTTGGAGCGATTTTTCATAAAAGAGAATTAAAATTTTGACTACCGGGGAAAATGACGTCATCGATCATGTGATTTCTGTTGTGTTACAATTATGTATCCAGGGCTTAAAATATGCAGCAAGGCTGAAAGTACCCAAATCAAGAGCAAAAGCTAAGGTTAGGCACTTTGCTCGATTGTTGTTGAAAATTCCCTGTCTAGGCACTGTCCCCGTCTTCGATATCAAATAAAGATATAATTTATGTCCAATTTTGACCAATTTCTATAACCAAATTTGCCCTTGAAGATGCAGATTTTATCTGACAATATCCGAGCAGCAAATCACTCTTTGGTAGAAATCTGTAAATCCTGAGAAGTATCTTTGATTTCAAGAAATATGGTATTTTCTTTAAAA
>NW_027018682.1:8484390-8585547 GCF_013076305.1 Rhopilema esculentum | reverse complement strand
TTGCAAACCGGAGGTCTTATACTTAGGCCATGTTGTAGGTAGGGATGGAATAAAACCCAACCCAAATAAGGTGGATGTCGTTAAGACATACCCAGTGCCCCGTAACTGTAATGAAGTACGTAGTTTTGTTGCGTTAATATCATATTACAGGCGATTTATCAAAGACTTTGCTTCGATTGCTAGCCCTTTGAATAATTTACTTAAGAAAGGAGTTAATTTTCAATGGACCGACGTATGTCAGGTTGCTTTTGAACGTCTAAGGGACTCTTTACTTAAATCACCCATCCTTTCATACCCTAACTTTAAAGAGAGATTTTGCCTTTATACAGACGCTAGCAATACGGGTTTGGGTGCAATTCTTGCACAGAACATAGATGGTATCGAAAAGACCATAGCTTTTGCAAGTCGTAGTTTAAAGCCTCACGAGCGTAAGTACGCAACCATTGAAAGGGAATGCCTTGCATTAGTTTGGGGTATCAAGTACTTCCGCCCCTATTTGTATGGTAGGGAATTCGACGTAGTAACGGATCATAACCCCTTAAGATGGTTGGATAATGCCAGGGACCCCCATTCTAGACTTTCTCGGTGGTCTTTGACACTTCAAAGTTATGCATATACCATCAAGCATAGGCCAGGCAAGTCACACGGGAATGTCGATGCTTTGTCTAGAATGCCAGAATCTACTTCGGATAGGGAACCCCCAAGGGAGGAATTACCTGCTTTGATTTGTGCTATTGATACGCCAGGTTTGCAGTTAGAACGCATCAAAGAGCTCCAACACCAAGACCCTGCTTTGACAGACCTTATAAATTATTTCGAACAGGGGGATATCCCCGAGAGTTCCATCTCAGCTCGCAGCCTTATGGCTACGGTCGAAGATTACTTATTTGAGGAAGGTGTATTGTATCATTTAGACCGAGGTCGAGCACGGTCAAGAACCAACGTTTCCAAGCAGCTAGTAATTCCCAGATCTCTTAAAGATGAGGTTATGTTATCTTTACACGAGGAAATAACTTCTGGTCATCTATCATTCCTTAAGACATACCTAAAAATTAAACAACGCTTTTTCTGGACAGGTATGTACACAGAAATTGAGAAATGGTGTGCTTCTTGTGTAGACTGTGCAACTAAGAAAACGCCGCGAAATTTAGCTAAGGCACCTCTACAGCCCATCCCTGTAGAAGGGCCGTTTGATCGCGTGGCTGTAGATGTTTTAGGCCCATTTCCAACATCGCAGCGTGGTAATAAGTATGTAGTAATTTTTACCGATTATTTTACCAAATGGCCTGAGGCATTTGCTGTCACGAATGCTGATGCTCCTACCACCGCCAAATTATTCGTTGAGGAGATCTTGTGCCGACATTCAGCTCCTCGTAAGTTGCTATCGGATCGGGGTAAGAACTTCTTAGCTAAAGTAGTGAAGGGTATTTGTCAGATGGTTAACACGTCTAAGGTTAACACCACAAGTTATCACCCGGAATGCGACGGACTAGTTGAACGATTTAACCATACACTTACCACCATAATCTCTATGTACGTGTCAGAACATCATGGAGACTGGGACCTTTTCATCCCTTACGCTTTATTTGCCTATAGAACTGCCGTACAATCTAGTACAAACGAGACTCCATTTTATCTTATGTATGGAAGAGATCCAAGACTTCCTATAGACGTCTCCCTAACGAAAGCACAAGAGACTTATTGTAACACTGACGATTATCGTGGAGTAATTGCAGGTAGATTCTTAGACGCACGGAAACTGACACGCGACAATATAGAACTAGCCCAACAGAGACAGAAAAGCCAATATGATAAAACTGCCAAAGACGTCACGTACGATATAGGACAACAGGTTTGGTTATACACCCCGAATAACAGAAAGGGTCTCTCCTCTAAACTAACTCACAATTGGCACGGCCCATATCGTATTCTGGCCAAGAAATCTCCAGTAAACTATCTCCTCGGTGCTAACGAAGAGCGTAATTATATCCAAACCGTTCACGTAAACCGCCTTAAGCCATTTATTTCAGCAGATGATAGGCCTAATCTAGATGCTCCCAATATTGACAATTGCAACCAGGAGGAGGAATCTGCTTGTTTGGATGATGAGAGCGACACAGATCCAGCTGAACTAGTAGTTAAGGCCATTCTGGACAAGAAAATAGTGAAAAATCGATCTGGAAGACGCGACACCTACTATCTCATCCAGTGGGAAGACGACAGTCTAGAGCCATCGTGGGAGCCTATCAAAAACTTGCACTGTGGTGAGCTTTTAAAAGAATTCGAAACTTCGTTACATAATAAGAAAACTTGCTAGTTCGTACAGTGGCTACATTGTCACAAGAATCGAGGGCGATTCTTTCCCCTGCCCCGGGAGGAATGTAATACCGCTACTCCAAGCGCTAAGCCTCGCTCTTACCTGCCTCGTTTGCGCATTTCCTTCGCCTCATTCATCCACTCTCCCAGCGTTAGTCATACTTGTTTGTGCATACTCTTTTACGTCAACTTGCATCGCACTCTTTGTTGCATTGCGTATACTAGTAGGAACACTTTCACTAAGGAAACCCACCCTCTATTATAGTATTATTTTAAGAACTACACTACGGATTGACTCAGCTTATACATACGTATCTAGACACTTTCCTATTGTTTTTTAGCTTGTTTTTCCTCTTATGTAGACACCTAAGATTAGCACATTTACATATTTTATTTGTACAAGGAACTAGTTTAACATATATATATCGTTCTCTACGAATCCTGAGTTAGTTAAGAGTTAGAGCATTGTGAGCACGTACACTTCGCTCTTGTGAAAGGCTTAGTGTTACAAGTCGTACAACGATATACGTTTGAGAAAACTATATCTGTGTTTATTTGTTGTGTCATTCTGAAGTTTTGCCGAACATTTAGCTCGGAACCTGCCGTATTTAGGAACCAATTTACACCCTGGCCATGACGCCCTGGGGCAATTTATCCCATCTTGACGGCCCTGGCGATAACTGATGCTTTGACAGTGGCAACGCAAGTTGGAAAGTGGGAAAAGCGCCGAAAAATGTGCAATTTGTGTGGTTCTATAATAGATCAACTTTTTCCCTTGATTAATTTGCTCACTTTTATTCATAATTTGTAAAGCTGTTCGTAAAAGCATTCTTACTCGACCCGCTCAATAATTCACAAAAGGTAAATGATCGGCATGAAGTCTTGCTACAAACTCAAGCAAAAAGTTTGCTTATTTCGTATGGGCTCGAAATTTTCTCAAGAAAATACCTTGCACGTGTCTTTTAGTTAGATAGCTAGTGATATTTAGAGCACAATTATCGCACTATTTCCATCCATTTCACGTTTTTTTGAGTTTTTTATCGCACTCGAAATACAGTTCCGCATCACTTCCGCGACTTATAAACGTTAATGCGTCACACATTCCTAAAATTCCTCACAGACCGCGCACAAATTTTCGCACAAAAAGTCTTGAAAATCGCAAATTTGAAGCGTTGTAGCTTCAAAACACTTCACAATTCCTTAAAAATAACTTCACCATCGGATTCAGGAGCACTGACTTGACTTAGAACATCAATAAAAAATGTTTTGATTTTTTCAATTCAGTGGGCACTTTAACCAACTGCGATAAGAAAGGGGGAGGAAGCAATTGAAAGCCTCTGCGGGGGAGATTCAGTTTTCCGTGGAAACCAGAGCTTTTATTGTTTATTGTACTCCTGTATAACCTGTATGCTTTTATTGTCTTAGTTTCTGTGGTTTGGTGCTTTAAGGACAACTTCACCTGGCACATCTAAAGATAGGGCGTTTTCAGTCCAAGGTAAAAATGATTTTTCAATGTATGTATGACCAGGTACACATATTATTGATCGTTTTTTAAATGCCCGGTTATGGAAGCATTTTGCAATAACAAGACCATACGACAAAGTTTCTGCTTTCTGAATTGCATGTTCGGTGCAATCATGCTCCTTTTGAGATCTTGTAGATTTTTCATAAAAGCTTAATATTTTGTTCCGTAAACTATTGCGAAATTTATGCCTTATTGTGTGTTCAAATTCTTTTCAGAACAACTGTACGCACTGTAACAGAGAAAACTTGCAGTGCCAATTATTCCAAGATGTCATTTGTATTGCCAAGTCCTAAATTTATAATTGCAAGCTTCTTCGTTGTGTTTTTCATAATTGTTGGACCAAAATACTTTTTGAAAAGATTATACTCAGTAGATGGTGGATATACAGAATGGAGTAGCTGGAGTCTTTGTATGAGAGACTGTGGAGACTCCTTACAAGGTAATTTATTCTCTTTTTTGGAAAAATATTCCTGGATATAGATACAAGAACATAATTCACTGTAAAGTAATTAAACATTCTTACTTTTAATTTGTAAATTATGTTGTGATAAAGAGGGAGGGGCACAGTTATGAAGCAAGTTCAAGGGGCACAGTTATGGTAGGAAGGAGCACCATGTCACAGAAAGGAAACTTTTTTCAAAGGCTACATCTAAGGAAAATCAATTTTTTCCAAAAGTTGCAGCATGTGCCTCTGGTGCACCCCTGGAAAGGGGGCCAGACCAAATTTGAAACTTTTAAGATGTGATAAGGGAGAAGCAGTTGTTAAGATTCATTTAAGATGCCCCATGCAAATAACAACTCCTTGTATTTGTTACACAAGGCTACTTTAATCAATATCACAAAAAATCTCAAAACCAATCTGAGGATCATAATGAAATTTTTGTGAGGGCACAAGAGGACTGTCAATCATCAATATATTTGATTGTTTACAAAACTTCTTCTTTCTGAATGACAATGACTACATATTTTAACAAATATTGAAATATTCATGTTTGTTTACATTCAAAGATTGGGGGAGTTACCTGGATAAAGATATCAGAAAGAAAAGGGACTTGTGTATTTAAATCTTGGATTTTGGGTAGCTGATGCCTAAAAAGTAGCTGTCATACTTATTCTATGCCTAAAAAGTATGCTTATTCTGAAAGGATCAGCTATCCTTGCTAAAGTTTCATCTGAAAAAATCCCAGTGCTGGAAATGATAGAAATTCGCATTCCAGAAAATATGGCTTTTTGAGGCTGATATTCTTTTAACTTGTTTGCAGCTGCAACCATTTACAGCTGCCAAGCATATGGTTTTGGCCTTTTGCAACTGATGCAGAACTTTCATAACACTACTGAAAACCCCCTAACTCCTATTGACAGCTACTTAGCATATGGTTGTGGCAATATTAAAAGAAAGAGCACTTGATATCAGTTTCTTGTACCACAGTTAGAATTAATATCAGTCACATAAAACTGTTGTGTTGTTATATTAAATCAATAGAATTCTGTTTACACCTCACAAGTAATTTTTGCAAGGTGAAATAACCTGACATCATTTCTTGAAGTCTGGAATTGGGAAATGGTGAGTGGCATTCAGTAAACGATAACACCAAGATTTGGGTATGGATGGTCAGGAATCAGGAATTGGGCTAAAAACAATGTGGGAATTGGGGAATCAGTGGACCCTCTAGCAGCAGTTAAATTATTAGTAGTTGTAGCAGCAGTGGACTAATGTTTCAATTAAGCCTTTCTCTGTAAGTGGTATCATAAGCATGTAGAGGCAAGCTAGGTGCTGCTGGCAAATTGCTGTTATATTAAAACTCCCATTTTCAGGAGGGCCCTAAATTTTTGCTACAATGCACCATGAAATTTTCTTCCGAAAATCTTAAAAGCAATATGAGCCACCAAGCAAACAAAAAGGAGAGCAAAGGGCAATTCTCCTGATGCCTAGCACTACAAAGGATCCATGCAATTGTTGAAACTATTTAAGTTCAACCCCTCCTTGTTAGACAGTTTGAAATGAGGACAACAAATCTGTGTGGGACAAAGAAATTATTGACTTGCCAATCTGGCTTTTGTATGTTTTCAATGCCAAAAATAACAAATTTCCCCCATCTTCAAACTTGTTTGCTATCTGAAAGAAGGGCCCATTTGATTTTCAGCTGTCTAAAACAGTTTATAACCCAAAGATTTCTGTGAAACAGCTGAACTTTCAAAGGATCTTGCTAAGCTGGGTTTGTTCTTTTATGGAAATATGAGAGAAAAACATTGAAGCAGTCTGATTGTCTGGCATTTTTAGCAATTACCATTCTGTATCTTATTTATATTTAGAGATTGCTAAAAACCAGCATCAGGCAAGTAAATGTTGAAACCCTTATTTGAGAACAACCAAGGCGAAAGCTAATATGCCCACAAGTAAATATGATTTGGCCATTGGTCAACATTTGCTCACAAATCTCGAGTTTGCCATAATGTAGAGTGATAAAAGTATAAAATCATTGAGCAGGCAAGGTTATCTTTTCTGTTAAGAGTTTTGGAGTCCATTTTCATCAAAACAGTGAATCCCAACCTGTGTAGACAGAATTTTTTTTCTATGGACTCTTCAGTTAGGCGAGAGGTTATCTAGAGGTTAACTAGGTGACTGATTGGTAAAAAAACAAAAGAACCAATCAAATGCATCATTCTTCCTATAACATTACTTTTGCTCAAAACCTGGATATTAATTTTTTAGTGCTTACTTCAGGTAACCATGCTTTGTTTCCCCTACTAAATGCTGCTCAAAACCACCAAAATAACTAAAAAGTTTGAAGGGTATTTTGTAAACTTGTTTGAAGAATTCAAAATAATGTTATAGGTAGATATCGCAATTGCACAAACCCAAAACCCAATGGATTTGGAAGAGATTGCATGGACATTGGCAGCCATTTTGAAACGAGGCCTTGCAAAATTCGTGATTGTCCCATTTCTGGTGGTTTAGGACCATGGAGTGATTGGGGTGAATGCAATAGGCCATGCCAATCTGGAGATAGAAAACGAAGCCGCAAATGTGATAACCCTGCCCCTGCATTTGGTGGCAGAGTATGCAGTGGTCCTTTGGAAGAAACCCAGAAATGTTTGCATTTAAAGCCTTGTCCAATCAATGGAGGTATGTCAAATTGGGGAGATTTCAGTGGATGCTCAGTAACTTGTGGACCTGGACATAAAACCCGAACTCGCCAGTGTAATAATCCAGCCCCACAGTTTGGTGGAGAAAATTGTCAAGGTAATCTTCAAGAAATTGCTGACTGTAAAGAAAAGGACTGTATCATACCTCCTACATCGAACACTACACAGTCATAGAATTTGAAGGCTTATCACTATTTTAATATTCTATTTAATATGGTTAGTTTGTTGTCATATTTAAAGTATCCTTTGATGCTCCGGGAAGCTGTCCTTCGAATCTGAAACTACCCCATTTGCTATATAGACTTTAGGCACAAAAGTATGTATTTGTACTAAAACCTTGCCTTTTTGATAGGTATGACTTATAAGTGTACAAATTTTAGCTCCCTGATTACTATATGTATGTTTTATTATGTGCTTGACCAGAGAAAGGCTAATTCCTTTGCGTGGACTTAAATATAAAATAAGAACATGCATAATTGGTGCACACAGCCTTGGACTACTATCTTTTGCATATTTTTTTACTGCAAATAAATATGTATTTTAAAAAGGAACCTCCCCAAAAAGCATTTCCAGACTCAAAGGCTCTTTTTAATCCCTTTGATCAAAACAAAAGGCTTAATCATTGTTAAGAGACAGAAATTCTTGAAAAAACTGTGCCATGTATGGATGTAAATATGTTAGTACCAAATATTTTCAGCATTCAGGGTGTACTTGTTCTTTATTAATAGGATTGTTTAAGATATAAAGCTTGTTGTATATCTGATGATTCTTAGTATTTTTGCAAAGGTTAGCATGCCCTGAGCCATTTTTTACTATTTGAAGGCAGACCTCGTTATTAATCTGCGCGAGCGTGGGAGCGGAGCTCGCAGGCACAAAAGTTCATGCTACAATTTCTGCAAGCACTTTTCTGAATCAAATTTTATTCACCTTTTTTAATTTACAATCATGCTCTTTCTTAATATCTTTCTTGGTATCAATTGGAAGTAGAATTTCAAAGGATAAAGTTGTAAGTCTTTTCTACCTAAAATCATTGCTCTAATTGCGTGAGTTTGCATATCACATTGTCTATCTGTCCCTTTCTTTCTATTTCCTCTTCCTGAAAGAGACCACTCACAATTATTCGATCTTTTCATTTCCGAACATTACGTATGCCTTTGAAGGGCATATCACTTCACGAAAATCTCATACACCTTTGGCAAAAACCCTTTTGTTTTCGAGAAAAATCTTCAAAAAATTCTGCGAAAAATCCTAAAAACCTCTTGGAAAAAGTGACAGCCCTCACGCTCCTTTAAGCTAAAGGTGTCGAGTATAGCATCTAGTAACTAACGCGTTTGTGGGAGTAAGGAAAAGAAAGTAAAATGCAGAGTTGGCATGAAGAGCAAAATTACAAGATACACCTTCAAAGAATTCACCCTGAAGAAAATTCATACGATTTGCATCAACACACATTTCCAAAGGAACCTGATTGGAATAGAATCTTTCACAGCAAACATTTTTAACTTTGAAATGTGAAAAAGCCCGTGTAATGTCGAAATTTTACAACCCTTGTTAACGAGATGAAAATAAAAAGCTAAAGCTAGCCACCTTGAAAAAATATATTGTAGATTTAAAGTATTGGAAAGCTTTCTTTACTGAAGATGACTTTAATTGATGAAATCAATAATACCAACACCGTAAATCCTCGGATAAGCCCCATGCTCGAATAAGCTCCCCCCCCTCGAATAAGCCCCCGCCTAAAAATAATTTTTGCAGACAGCCTTTCCTGCATTTCTTCCTATACTTACACACTAGAACTATACCCTGCAATGTCATTATTTTCATGTAAAAAACTACGCATTACTAGAAATCAAGTTAAAAAAAGTTTTGTAAAGAGTAAGAAAGAAATACAACCTACATACAACAGTAACAATGTTTCAAAATTTATTTTCGTCTTACTGTATTTTGCCATGTTTAAAAGGCATCTTTGTTTAATTATGGCTTTGTTTGAGGGTACATCTTATACATGGTAACATTGACTGTCCCATCATTTCCTTTGAAGGCAAAGTGTCATTCGTTTTTTAGACAAAATATTATGATATTTGGAGCTCCTGTTCTCTTAATTTGAATAATTGCACTTTAACGAAAATTTAGTGAAAGGTTCGAAATTTTCCAGTCGCGATAGAAAAATTATCTGACAAAAGCTTTTTTTACTCCCAAATGGAAGGGTTGTAACCTTCATTCTTTTAATTGAAGGGCACATCCCTGTAATCGTTGTGAAAGTTGTGAATGAAATGGACGGCAGACAAGAATTTTAATGATTTTAAAACCTGTAAGCGTTAATAATGATTTTGATTCTTTTATGATTTTAAACTTTCTATTTTGATGATTTGAAACATTGCGGTTTGAACAAATTTTCCTCCACAGATGTAGTGTCTATAGTTTATTCTTGAGTTTATTCTTTCACTGAAAGATACATGCTTTACAAGAACTGGCAAAAGGGGGTGTGTCTTATACACGGTAAGACGCAGTAAAAACTATTTTTCAGAATTCAAAAATGGAATTATGGGTGCTTCTTATACAAGGATGCATCTTATACCAGCAAAATACGGTAATTTGTTTGTAAATATAGCAATATTGCAACTCTCTCATTGATAGGTGATCTTCAAGAAACCTTAATTGGTTTCAAAAATTGACAGTATAGAGTGGAATGTTCTTGCATTTCTCTTTCGTTCTTGCAGAGTTTTATTTACAATCCAATTTATTTTTACAGAACAATACAGGACAAAGTTTTACAACTAGTATATTAGGGAAATAATTGCATTTAACTTAGGTATCTTTCTTGGTATCAATTGGAAGTAGAATTTCAAAGGATAAAGTTGTAAGTCTTTTCTACCTAAAATCATTGCTCTAATTGCGTGAGTTTGCATATCACATTGTCTATCTGTCCCTTTCTTTCTATTTCCTCTTCCTGAAAGAGACCACTCACAATTATTCGATCTTTTCATTTCCGAACATTACGTATGCCTTTGAAGGGCATATCACTTCACGAAAATCTCATACACCTTTGGCAAAAACCCTTTTGTTTTCGAGAAAAATCTTCAAAAAATTCTGCGAAAAATCCTAAAAACCTCTTGGAAAAAGTGACAGCCCTCACGCTCCTTTAAGCTAAAGGTGTCGAGTATAGCATCTAGTAACTAACGCGTTTGTGGGAGTAAGGAAAAGAAAGTAAAATGCAGAGTTGGCATGAAGAGCAAAATTACAAGATACACCTTCAAAGAATTCACCCTGAAGAAAATTCATACGATTTGCATCAACACACATTTCCAAAGGAACCTGATTGGAATAGAATCTTTCACAGCAAACATTTTTAACTTTGAAATGTGAAAAAGCCCGTGTAATGTCGAAATTTTACAACCCTTGTTAACGAGATGAAAATAAAAAGCTAAAGCTAGCCACCTTGAAAAAATATATTGTAGATTTAAAGTATTGGAAAGCTTTCTTTACTGAAGATGACTTTAATTGATGAAATCAATAATACCAACACCGTAAATCCTCGGATAAGCCCCATGCTCGAATAAGCTCCCCCCCCTCGAATAAGCCCCCGCCTAAAAATAATTTTTGCAGACAGCCTTTCCTGCATTTCTTCCTATACTTACACACTAGAACTATACCCTGCAATGTCATTATTTTCATGTAAAAAACTACGCATTACTAGAAATCAAGTTAAAAAAAGTTTTGTAAAGAGTAAGAAAGAAATACAACCTACATACAACAGTAACAATGTTTCAAAATTTATTTTCGTCTTACTGTATTTTGCCATGTTTAAAAGGCATCTTTGTTTAATTATGGCTTTGTTTGAGGGTACATCTTATACATGGTAACATTGACTGTCCCATCATTTCCTTTGAAGGCAAAGTGTCATTCGTTTTTTAGACAAAATATTATGATATTTGGAGCTCCTGTTCTCTTAATTTGAATAATTGCACTTTAACGAAAATTTAGTGAAAGGTTCGAAATTTTCCAGTCGCGATAGAAAAATTATCTGACAAAAGCTTTTTTTACTCCCAAATGGAAGGGTTGTAACCTTCATTCTTTTAATTGAAGGGCACATCCCTGTAATCGTTGTGAAAGTTGTGAATGAAATGGACGGCAGACAAGAATTTTAATGATTTTAAAACCTGTAAGCGTTAATAATGATTTTGATTCTTTTATGATTTTAAACTTTCTATTTTGATGATTTGAAACATTGCGGTTTGAACAAATTTTCCTCCACAGATGTAGTGTCTATAGTTTATTCTTGAGTTTATTCTTTCACTGAAAGATACATGCTTTACAAGAACTGGCAAAAGGGGGTGTGTCTTATACACGGTAAGACGCAGTAAAAACTATTTTTCAGAATTCAAAAATGGAATTATGGGTGCTTCTTATACAAGGATGCATCTTATACCAGCAAAATACGGTAATTTGTTTGTAAATATAGCAATATTGCAACTCTCTCATTGATAGGTGATCTTCAAGAAACCTTAATTGGTTTCAAAAATTGACAGTATAGAGTGGAATGTTCTTGCATTTCTCTTTCGTTCTTGCAGAGTTTTATTTACAATCCAATTTATTTTTACAGAACAATACAGGACAAAGTTTTACAACTAGTATATTAGGGAAATAATTGCATTTAACTTAGGGCTGATACATCGTCTTTGATAAGTAACTAAACATGCTTCACAGAGTTTAGCAAAGTGCTACAAGATTTGAAGGTACATTGACATGTCTTTAACTCCTGCTTCAATACTTTTAAATTATTATGTTATTCAACTTGGATCGCTAAGAGCAAGGTAACCGCTAGACCAAAAAACCTGCTCTCTTAAAAAAACAATCCTGATTTCTTTCAGCTTGTCAAAGTGTGAGATTTTTAACAAATTTTCCCATAATATTGATACTTAAAACAAATTATAACAATCATAACCAAATAAAACAAGCTAGGAGTAGAAGCATACTGTTATTTGCATTCATAACATGCTTGATCTCAGAGTATGATAAAAATGCTTGTCCCTTTCTGTGTGCCAACTCATTTGACTTTTCACCAAGCTGTAAAGCATTAAGAATGCATGTCTCTATTTTGAGTGCTTCTTTCCCTGTTTTGCAAACAGTGATTTGTCTAACTTTTCAATAGGAGTGTCCTTCAATAGAAATAAGCGCTGAGCACGTTGCTGCAAGGTTCCACCACATTTTAAGCCATGCTTCATTAGCTCACATTTAAGTTTTTCCAGTCCAAATGCTTCTAGCTCTTCTGCCATTGAAAACAACTGCAGGTTGATTAGAAGATCCTAAGTAAGAAAGAACATGAAACAAAACTAATATATTTGTCGTAAAGCAGGCAGAAAGGAATACCAACAAGGAAAGGGTAGGTATCCAATTCATTTTTAACACAATTTTGTAATCTGCCTGATGATCAGTGTTTATGTAATGAGCATACTGAACTTGTTTATATAGATATATTCACAAACTTTTTACCACAGTTTACAGGGAAACATATGGGGATAACTAATTGAAGCCTGTGTTGACAATAATTTTCTGAGATATGATATTGCAAATATCTATGGTAACATTCTCTGGAATTCATTTTGCCAAAAGGATCATTGCATCCCTTCTTCAATCAAAACTTGCATGCTCTGTTCTTGGTTTAAAACGGTCTTTCCTGTCAAAACTTGTCATCACTTTTTATTAACTAATCTTATAAAATTCAACCTGTTTTTAATGGATTTGTTGTTAGTTTTCATATGTATATAGTGTTTAGATCATATATAGTTACAAGTTGTCCAATTTTGAGAACTGAATTGAATGACATGAAAAGAAATTTCAGTTGGTTATATTGCTTCATAAATTTAATGTCACAGTTTATTTAAGATGACCTTGCCCTTGTCTGTGAAGCCAGATATAGTAATATGTCAGCCATTTGAAAGGTAGTAGTTGTAAATGGTAGTTGTTACAGTTCTGTTGCATTTGAATGTTAGTATGAAGCTCTCAGTTCTTTCCTAATCCCAGGTATGAAAAACAAAACTGACTGTCAGTTCTTAAGTCAGTTTGCGGGACAATTTGACTTAAGCTGGAAAACTGACATACTTGTGGGAAAAGCTCCTTAAGTCAGTTTACAGCTAACAATTCAATGAGTCACAGTTGCAATCAAAATGATGAAATCAAACTGACAAATTTGAAAGTGTGGTGTTCATTGGAACTTTTTTAGTTTAGCATGTTAACTGCTGAATTGTGTCATTACATTACCTTTCAAAACTGAATTTTTTCATACTTTCACATACAATTTGAAAACTAAACTTTTATATTTTAACTGAAAATGTTAGGCAGAGAGGACTTGTTTATAAATAATATTTATATAATGTCTACAAAGACCAAGGTTTCAATGTTTGTGGTTTTTTGGCTAAGATTTAGCAAAGCTGTTCCTATTTTTCTAGTTTTTATATCTATTCAGTTTCCAAACTTTTTTTATCTTATTTCTATAATTTTGTATTATAATTGAAGATTATAACTAGGCTGTAGCTTGCAAATTTTGCAATAACAAGTCTTTGTATTACATCCTCCTGTCAGTTTCTGTCTGGTTCTTATAAAAATATCTGTTTGTTTGAACTTTTCCTGTCTTCGAATTCAGTATAGTTTCTGGTCTAAGACCTGCAAGTGTTGTCTCAGATACCTTGATATTACAAAAATGGTGTAAATGAATGTCAAAATATGCCCCGGGCTCTCTAAATAGGTAAACAAACTTTTGAATGTATGCAATGTCTTATGTACATTCAAAACAAGGTGTGGCTTTTGTTGCTATGGTAACAAACTTTTTATATTTTTGTTCAAAAAAGTATTTTGATCCTAAGGTTCAAGAAAATGTACAGTTTTAAGTAGTTCAAGTAGCCTGTTTGCGAGAAATCAATCAGAATGCTATGCTTCAACTAATTTGACTTTTTGGTTCTTCTAGCCCTTAGCAGTTAACGTTTTAAGCAACTTCTGACCTGGACAACCAAAATGATGATGACAATACTAGAAGGTATTACATGCTTTCATTTAATGCTAAACTTACACTTTGATGGCTATTCTGAGCTTTAGAGACATCCTCCTTTTCACTTCTTTCATCAGATATTGAGTCATTGTCTGTTTGAACATTGGGCTTTTCCTCTTTTGTAGAAAAAGCAGAATGTCCACTGATTTGCACCTTTTCTTTATCAGGCTCACTGTCTTTTTCTGGCAGCTTTGTTTCAAACACCTCTTTCTTGTGTACAGGATCATCTGATTTAGTGTCTGTGCTGTCACTTTTGTTTGGAACATCTGATAATAATTTGTCTGTTTTTTCAACTGGATAAGCCAGGCATTCAGTTTCAAAAGTGCTATCACAAATATCTTCATCTTCTTCTGCAGTATCAGAGTCATCTAAGCCAAGCCTATCACCAAAACATCATGATGAAATGTTAATACCAATTGTAGGTAGAAAGAATTAAAAGTCGCAAAATGATTTTAGACCAACTTTCTGAAATCTGTTAAAGTTTGACCTTGGGTAACTGGCAGTGGGTACCTTGAATCAATTGTCTATTAGTTTTTATAAAATGCTCAGGTGTAAAATCAGAAATCAATTGGTTTAAGGCCATTTAAATGCAACATAACACCATTAATTGAAATCAGTAAAAGAGAAATTCTCTAAAGTTTTCAATGTTAAAGTTGAAGTTCGCCAGAGGTTCTCAGAAACTCCTGTTAGACTGATAATACTAATAACAGACTGTGTTTTCCTCTGACTAGTTTGTAGATGATCTGTTTTTAAAAGACTCATTTTTAGGAAACATAAAGGATTTCCTGTGACCCTGTTCCGACAGAAGTGTAGTAATTAGCAACCTTGATTCAAAATTCTCAAAATCAAGTATTTGAACCACTTAAATATCTGGAAAAAAAGAAGAAAACATAAAATTACCAAAGTCTCTGCTTTTTGGCTTTCCCATTTTTTTCACTTGAATTCTGTCTTTTTCCATGACCTGTACCTTGTGACTGCTGTTTTGTACTCAGACCTAATGAAAAGATTTCTTTTAGTTCAAGTAATTTCCAGGGTCTTAATATTAGCATGGTTCAAAGGAATCAAGGATTACCACAGCGATTGAAGCAGAGGTTGATTACCTTGCTGTAAAACTCGAAAGACTTGAAAATTTGGGACATGGTATAGAGGAAAGGGTACTTGTTTAGTAGGATAAGAAAAAACCCATCAGGATATGAAAGGAACAGACAAAAATGTAAAAGTTATTGCCAAAGAAAAAGTTATAGAGCAACAATGATAGTTGAAGAAAAAAGTGCACTAGAAGTGCTTAAGGGTTGAAAGACATTAGAGATTAAAAGAAAGCCGACTTGTCATTATATCTGAAATAGTATGTGAAATATAACAGGTGGATGATTAGAAAGATAACCGAAAATGTTTACAACTTTATATTGGTTTAATACTACAAGCATTATTACAGTAGGAACAGGCACTGCAGAGCGTTGAGAAAAGTGAGGGGACTAAAAAAACTTAATATTTGGCATTTCATGCAAAAAGTGGTTGAGCCCCCCAGCGCTCCCCCCCCCTGTTCACGGTGCCTGAGGAACAAAATCATTTAAAGCTGTAACCAGCATGCAGTTACCATATGACTTGAATAACAATGTATCTAATGAGAAAAATAAATAATAAAAATGAATTCTTCGCATGGTAAAAGTGCATTGTAGAAAGACAGCTAATTGAAAAATGCCTTGATAAAGGAAGCAATGCAAGGTGTCTGGTTGAAAAAGATCAAGATGCTATACAAACAATTGCCAATGATTTGATTTGTGTTTGACCACAAATTTAATTGTTCTCAGCTATGCATGTCAATAGAGCCCATTGTTTTAGCACTTGAACAATAGTTCAAAAATATATCAAAACATCATTTTGCCTTTGCAAAGGGCATACAAAACCGTACAAAACACAAAAGTTGGCAGAGGAATAGTGGCTGGAAATGGTACTAAAACATGATAGACATGTAAGAGCAACAGCTCATTCGCCTCAGCAAGGCTTGCTCTTGCCCAAGGTGGTCTTGTTGCAGACAACAGAGCTCATTCCACTGAAAATCAGGATGCTAAAAGGAAGGTAAATCGAGGGGTTTTAGCTAGACTATCTTAGTTCCTTATTGTATCTTCGTCAAAGTTAATGAAAACAAAATACAATGTTAATTATTTATAATTGTAGACTGACAATAGGAATCATTTCAGAATTTCAGCAACTGAAAAAAAGTAAAAACCTCAGAATTTTTAAAATTTAAGTCAATAATTCATTTGTGATTTAACTTTTATAATTTGCTGGGGTATCCATGAGAGACACTGATAGCACAATATTATGATGCCAATATTAGATGGAACTGCAAAGAATTTTCACCCAGATTTTAAAGATCTTATCAATTATAAAAATGTTTCTTAGTCTTATCAATTTGTTGCATTTTTTTCATACAAAGCTGAAGAAGAAGAAGTCAAATTATTTCCAATTTCATTCAAATCTGGGCTTTGAGAAGCCCCCAGAAGAGTTAGAACTGGTTTTCTTTGGTTTTCTATTGTCTCTACTAAGTTTTCGCATAGCTTTTTTGCAGCCCCTGGAAAAATTTAACCAACATACCGCTTATATATAGAAAATAATTCATTCCACTTTTGAAAAAAATCTTATGAGTAAACTTTCTCAGAACAAAATTATAATGTTTTTGTTTATTTGTCATTTGCCTGATGATATTGTTTTATTTTCCAGCCAAAAGTTAAAGACTATTTTATATTTACATGGAAAAAGTAAAAGTTAGGCCAATAATTTTACCAAACCAGTCAAATGCTTTGGAAGGGAAGTCAAGATTACTAAGCCATCAAGTGGAGTGAAGTGGTTCTCGAAGCTTTTTTTGCACTAGGAAGTGTAGCTTTAGCCAAGACGCATGGCTGGAAAAACCAGGGATTAACAACTTTTTGCTCTAATGAAACCCTGTATGCCAGGGCGAAACATTAGCCATAACTGATTTACATGTGTTTGCTGTTGTTTATTCTTGACATGTTGCGGGGTGTTCTCTATTTCCTACAATTTAATCAATTTTTCTACCACAAGAGTTCTATCAGAGTCTATTGAGCAGCCTGCTATTGTGGCCTTTCCTTTATTCACACATTAACAACAAGGGGTTGTATGAAAGGTGTTGAAAAAGTGAAGATAAGTGTCACTTAGTACAACGGGCCATCTGAAATGATTTACTCATTGGTATAATGTCTTTACATTACATTTAAATCTGCTCCAAGCATTTCATGATAATAACTGAAGAAGCAGCATATCTCGCAAAGAACGCATTTGGGAATTCAATAAACCTAATCCTTTATGAAAATGATATATTAATGATTCATCAAGTACCTTGTTTTAAAGCATCTTCAACTTTTTCAGCATTGGCTTTTAAATCTGTGACATAGCTTGAGTCCTTTAAAATGTGCCTTGGTGGGTTTAATATCTTTTCAAGTTTTTCTTTTTTCCTTTTTGCTTTATCCTCGTCTTCAGTTTTCTTTTTCTCTAACCACTCATTAATCCTGCATAGATGAATAACAATGCCAAGAAATTAAACAAAGTAAAAACAATTTAAATATAAAATGAAATACAGAAATTTAATCTAATTACATTAATATCTAATGTTGCAAAGATTCAGATACTTTTCATTTGTTCCTTTTGTAAGCTATCTCCCAATAACTCCAAATAACTTAGTTTCAGCATATGAATTAAACAACATTAAAAACAAAGTGCTTTTTTAAAACAGATATTTTAGTTTAGAATATAAAAAAGGTATTTAATCAAGAAAAATTTAAGAGGCATTTTATTTGAATTGATAATTTACTGAGTCTAATGACTGTCTTCACAAAAGTTATTTTACACTGAATTACGTTTTTTCATTGTTGACATCCCTCATTCTTCTACCACTTAAATCCCTACATGCTTCTCTGTTTGTTGTTTTCTCTATTTGAGCACCAAGTGCACGTAACATTGAACCAAATCCACCTTTGCCGCCCAAAATGCGCAGATGACACCTGACAAGAGATGGCTCCACAATTTTGCCATCCAGGAAGGTTTTAATGTCAAATATCTTTCCATTGGAAGTGAAATAGACATCTTGAGCGGAGAGATTCTGAAAGAAATGAATTTAGATTCTTAATTGAAAACAACTGGATGCTTCCTGAAATGAAGGGTATAAAATAAATCTTTTCTCGAGTCGTGTACCGGGGCATTCCCCGTATAATTATTGTGTCGTCGATTCTGCGCACAGTATTTGTTATCTTTTCCCCGCAAATATTCCACGATTTAAACTTCTGACTTCTGATACCAAGAAAAAATAAAAATACAAGGTCTCTTTGAAATCCTTTGCTTCAAATTCCGGGCACGACTCCACGGGAAACGTTCGTTTTCCGCAAATTTCAAAATTATTGTTTCGGCGTTCCCCGCGCGGAAAAACACTTCACATAAGTCGCGGTAATTAATAGAGCTTTCTTGTGTAGTACAGATCTCTATTTAGTGTTAGAATCACTCTTACAGCAAGTATCATAAAAATATCTTTACCTTAATCATTTCTTCAATGCCTTTTCCTGAAGTGTCAAAGACGCGACAGCATTTTTTTCCAGTGAATGTTGAGCAATTGTTTTCGTCGTCCATTTTGGAAAGAATGCATATGGAAAGAGGCTGGCTGTTTATCTTGGAAACGAGGATGCCTCCATATTCGAATTTTAAAAGACGGAAAATACCAATGAGATGGAAAATACAAAATTATATCTTCCTACTGGCAAAATACTGGTTAAAGAATGATAAGAAATGCCCGTTTTTAGTCTATGATATCCTTTCAAAGGGATAAAGACGATGCATCTTGCAGTTTTGTTGAATAATGGAATTTGGCATTTACAATAAATGAGCACCCGTGATTAATGATGGCGGTGAACTTTTTTAGGCATCCGTACTTGATAGATCACCTAGCATCAGCTTTAAAAGAAAATTGCACAATTTTGCTGAATCGTATGACCTCAAAAGAACTACTAGTTTGTTACATTTGCAATGAATTTGTAAAACAAACCAATAAACCATGCTTGGTATTAACAGCTCTAGAAGATTCTGATAGTAAGTGTTGTTATTAATTTGAGTTTTGTTAGTTGGGCCTTTTAATTTGAAAATTAATATTGTCAAGACACAACGTGAACGAAAGAGTACAAAAGAAATGATCTATATTGATTTAATTCTAGTTCACAAGAGCAAGCATATATCTATTATATTTCTTGTTTCTTTTATCCACATTTTATTCCAAACAAACTTATCATTGACCTGTTACTTCTAATTAGATTATAATCTTAAGTCTTGTTTTATCATCACTTGAGGTTTTTATTCACTTGAAGTCGTGTCTTTCATAGGACATCATAGATTCAGAAGATGGTTAGAGGTAATAACAAATTTACACCTTGAAGTGTTGGGAAAGCAGCTGACTGATGCCACAAATGAGAAGGTTATAGTTTACACAACGCCATTGGACTATTATTTAAGGCATAAGCTCAAGGATACATTTTTGGATAAGCTGGGTCTTATTATTGTAGATTTGACTGCTATTGAAATAGATAAAGAAATATTGAAAGAGATCAGATCTAGTTTTGAAATGATCAGAGAAAGGGAAATCAGATTTGTTATGCTTGTGAGCATAAGCAAGTACACATATTGTGCAAATAGTATTAAAGATTTTCTTAAGTTATGCAACCAAACAATTCCGATAATGCCTCTTAAAGTAGCCACTGACTCAATTGCCATTGGATGTGATGCTGGTGTTATTAAATCGTTCAGAAATATATCTAAAGACACAGTTGCTGATGAGCCAGCTTTGCTTCTTATTAAACAGGAACTGGAAGAATGTGAATGTTTTTTAAAAGTCTTAGAGAATGAAAGCCTATCAGCTAAAAGAGAGGTTTTTTTGCAAGTCATCAACAATCTCAAGTTTCATCTGGAAGCTTTTGGACCTGCAGCCTTTGCATTTTGTTTGGATGAGTTCCACAAAGTTATCAAAGATGCAGAAGAAGTTGAAAGAGAAGTTTCTTTGCATTGCTTAATGTTAAAGTTCTTGAAAACAAAACAGATTGTAATGGATTCATTATTCAAGGAGTATTTTGAGCAAAAGAAGCAAATTAGGCTAGTTCACTCATGTCTTGAAATGGCTTTACATACCTTAGAAAATGAAGTAAATATGGTGCCAAAGTCACAACAAGTCACACTGAGATTTGCATTACTTGTTGATTCAAATGTCACAGCCAGGGTATTATTCTCAACTCTCCAAGAACTTAAAATGACAACCAGATTTAATTATTTAAATAGATTCTCAATATACCTCATTAATACAACTTTTTGTGATGCTATAAATCCACTAGAGAATACCCTGATCATTACAACCATAGATCACAATTCAATTTTAAGGCACAACTTTCAATGTAATATTTGTATTTGTATTGGTATACCAAAAGACTATGAAGATTTTCTAAAGATTAAAAGACTTCTTATCTGGAAAGAGGGAACTCTGCATTTCATGCTGTCATCAACAAATGCTAATTTTGCAGCCAGCATGAAGGTAATCTTTTTATTGCTCTTGGATACATGGTAATTCTTTGCCAAAAATTAGTAATCAAGGCAAGCAGTAATTTGAAAAGTAATATGACTGAATAGCTATATTTTAACTTCTTTCAGGGTATATTTGAAAAGCCAAGTGAAATCCTCTTTTTGTCATTTATTTCATATTGGTTTTTTTTACCAAAAGTACCTCATTTGTTCTATTGTCATGGCACCATATATAGCAAACCTTTCTTATTGATTTTAAATTAATGTTTAATGTATTAAGGGTTACACTATCTTTTTTCAGCTTCTTGATGAATTTGAAGAAATTGAAAATGTTTTTCTGCAAATGACTTCATCATACATAGAGCCAAACGCAGCAAGAGATTCTATTCACAAGTTAATGCTAGATTCCATCTCATTCAAACCAAACAACATACCTGTGCAAATAAGTCCAGTTGAAACAATTAGTGTAATCAACAGGTAAACCTTTTGTGCATTTTGTGAAGTAATAAGATTTAAAGTAATTATATTAATAATGCTGTTTCTTAAAGCAAGTGCTTCATTTGTAAGCTTCTTGTCTATTTGTAATCTCAGATGTCATCATATTTTATTTTATTTTATTTTAAAATAAGAAAACTCGATAAAAGAACACACCTCTCCTGTCCAACCAAAACAAAGTAACAGGCTGTTTAAAGAAAATAATATTTAAGTTTACAAATAAAGCAAAGTATTTCCAAGACGTAGCAAGTTGCTCATTGGACACAGAGCATTGCTTTGCAGCAAAGTAGATTAGGAAAGAAAACAGAGAACACTGCAATGTACCAGGATATGAAAAATTATTAATAAGTAAGCCTCTGCATAAAAGGCTTCCTTTGGAGCTTCTAGTAGTTTATTTCTTTTTGATGTTTTAAGACTGTACATGATTTAACTACAATATATCCTCTGTATATTACATTTACTTATGTAAAGTTGTAAATAGCTGTGTTCAGAATTAAAGTATGAGCTTCTTATTGGCACTTTATTTTACCTTTGGGTTTCTTAAATTTAACATTTTGGTAATTGTATGCAAAAAATTTTTCACTGTTGTAAAATAAGGTCATTTTGTCTTAATGATCATATCAATTGTTTGCCATAGATATTGCAAATTTCTTTCTGTTGGTAAACTGGATTTTTCTGTTAACTCAGAATTTGAATTTTGGATAGACGACAACTCCTCCAATTTGTATGGAAGGACACACTTACATTTACCTGCAAAATCAATGCTGACCAAACCAGTGACGGTAAAATTTTGAACAAAATTTAAAAATATTGTTTTTTTGTCTGGGAAGGATTTTCTTAAGTGTTTTGAGATCAGAAAAACAAACATCCCAGTATTCTTCTGAAGAATGCTAAAGAATTACATTTTTCATTTAAATTTTTCTGATAATTTATCTACCTGACATTATGTTAATTTGTGGTTTTATTCCACCAAAAGTTTCCCCTTCATAGTTATTTCAGTAAATGCCATGTTTTGGTAGTTTCAACAGATTTCCATTTCCCTTAAATTTTTTATCTATCCGCTGTTTATGGTATTTTACTCTGCGTCACTTTTTTCATAATTCAGATAAGTTCATATCAGTAGTTCAGATCAATAAATTCCAGGCTCCTTGTGTAGCACTCTCGCTTGAACATCATGACCTGACAGATGTGAAGATCCTATCTAGAGTTGCTACTTGTTGGGAAGCATGCAAGTTGCTGCATGATGCCTCAGAATTGGATGCAGCAATGGTACCAACAAGGATGCTCAGACACCAAACAAGAGACTCAACTACTCATGATTTTCCAGTCAAAGTATCAAAAAGGTCTTGGTATAAGAAGCCTGTAAGTTCCAATTGGTACTCCTAGTACTGTGTAGCTTTATTATCTCATACATCATTGATATCCAGTACCACAAAGCTATCTTGTTTAATCAATATTGTATTTCTTACTGAGCATCAAAGTCTTCTAGTATGAAACAAGTACAGGAATTTTCTTTCCATAGAATACTTTTTTTTTTATAGTTACATGATTACTTTTTCTGAGCTTTTAGATCAAATTGAAAGTTTTGGGATCACAATGCATATGTTATTCCTTCTTTAAATAAAAACGAATTGGTTAAATAAATGCTTTTATATTAGGCATTTTTACTCTACTTCAAATCCATCCTCGAAATTACATGTTGAATCATTGTTTCATTCTACAGATACCAGAAATATTGAAAGATTCCTTTCCTCGGCAAGGATCTAAAGTTTATATCTATATGATTGAGTCTGCTGAGTCAGTGAACAGTGCTGATGATAGATATAAAAAGAAACTAGGGTTTTGCACAAGGAAAAGGCTACCTAAGGTAAGATATTATTGCAGGAAAGATATTATTTGTCTAACACTTCTTCCACAACTGCATCTCCAACTCACCAAAGAAAATTTCAAGCAACTTACTATAATATTGCCCTTTGATGCTGATGCCATATATACTTTTAACGATTGTCCGCTACTTTGGTCACGTGATCGCTTTTCTCAAGGTCACGCGAAAAACGAAGTGTTGGGGCAATTGATTGCAAGTCCAGGACATGTTTTGTTAGCTACTATCGTAAAAGTCTGAGTAACACATAAATATATTCTACACACCAGCATATACGGCATCAAGACTATGTTGCTTGAAATCCATTCATTATATTCACACACGATTAGAGGAAACATCTTGAATAACATTCCAAATTTTACCTTGGATTTTGCAAATTTTTCCTCTATTATCAATCTGTTTCCCCTTCGAGTAGTTATTCTAATCTATAGATTAAACAATATTGATCTATAGAAAGCTTTTTCTAAATTGTTCATTCGGCAACTTATTTTCAACCGTCCTTCTTTTCATTCTAGCTTCCTGCATTTGTTATATACAAACGAAGACAAAAGATATTACTAAGCATCCGGGAGGTAGCAACGAGAACACTAGAAGAAGGGAGCAACAATTGTCTACTTTATTTCCATTTCTACGTCCTCAACAGTATTCTCAAGTATGAAGTCAATGGATGCGATGACACCTGTCAGCCGGACAATGGTCTGTTATGGACAGTTCTGAAAGAGGATGGGGAAGGAATTTCAATCGATGAACGGTTCCTGGAGTCTCTGTTACACTCTAGAGATTGTAGTCAGACAACAAATGTTGATTTAGATTTGTGTGGCAACATTAAAGATGCCATAGTTGTACCCCGACATAGAAAGGATGAGGATGTTGTTTATATTGTTCAAGGCATTTGCAGAGACGTTACGCCACTTGATGTATTCCCAAACAAGCAAGTTGCAAATAGCTATCTAGATTATTATCGAAATAAGCATAATATCGAGCTTAAACCTGATCAACATATGGTTGAAGTTAAGTCTAGAGGTAAAGACTTGAATCTTTTACAAAAAAGATTTCCAGAAAAAGAAAGCAGCAAATTCCTAAGAAATAAAAACAATATCGTCATTCCTCAAGAATTATGCTCGGTTCATCCGATACCAAGTCATTTGTGGGAACAAATCGATTGGATACCAGTTGTTATTCATCGTATGACGTCACTGCTCTTGGTCAAAGAATTTCAGGATGTGCTATGTGACGAATTTGGTCTTTTTAGTTCAGAATGCTCTCCTGCTATCGATGACTGTATTTGTTTAAAACTTAACGAATTTCACGTGGCAAGGGACCAAGCGATGCTGCAGAGTATCGAGAAAGAATTTGTGGGATCAAAAACCGTATTAGAAGAAAACACGAAAGGTAACGATGATGGGACAGGAGAGCCTTCGTCCAGTCGGAGAGTACGCCAGCAGTTAAAAAACGATATCGGTTCGCTTTCCAGTGAGCCCTGCAACTTCAGTGCTGGAAATAATGAGAGTCTTGCTTCAGATTTTGTAGCGGATATTGTGAAGCGAAGATTATTACCTCCTCCATCTTTTCTACTTGTAGCTTTGACGTCAATTGAAGCTGGTGATCTGTTTGACTGTGAAAAGCTTGCCATTCTTGGTGATGCATTTTTGTGTTTCGCAGTTTCTGTTCAGCTGTTTTATCAGAATCTCAATGAACACGTCATGTCACAAGAAAGAGGCGTCTTGGTTCGAATATGATGCTTTACCAAAAAGGTGATTTAAAGGAGCTCTGGAAATACCTCTTTGAAGAGCGGTTTGACTATAAATCAAATTTGATGGTTAAAGCAGTTGTTAATTGTGAGCGTATAAATCTCCTTACAGAGGAAGACATGCTGAATTATCCATCTGGTAACCAGGGAAATGCAAAGGATAATGAAGCTAATAAATTCCTTAAATCTTCTGGTGCTATGACGTCACAAAAAAGCTCGTTCGAAGTTGACGGAAAGCTTGCTGACAATAGTCCACTGCCCACCAAAGAAACTAATAGAAAAGAGCGTTGCCAACAGTCGCAGAGAAGAGACCCATCACCTACTGAACGGCCTTCCACTCGAAGTACTGGAGAGGTTTATGTTGCCATTCGTAATAAAGCTATTGCTGATTCGGTCGAAGCTCTCATTGGGGTCTGCTTCTTATTCAGTGGTGAAGAAGTAGCTTTGGATGTTATGCAGTGGCTTGGATTCGATATGCACTGTGTACCTAGAAAAGCCGGGAAAATTTGCAATAAAGACACTGACAATAACTCTTTCAAGGACCATCAGTTGTTGAAATCAGTGATTGACGTACCCTGCGCAACGTATGATGTTAAAGTTGCGAAGTCGGATCAATCGCTCTCTGATTTGCAGAACGAAGATCACAGTTCTTCATTGCAGTCTCTCTGTGATGTAGGCACAAATTCTGAAACTGGTGGAAACGTACCATGTGATATTGGTATTAACATACCGACTACATTTCCACACATTAACCTAGTAACTAACAACGTCTTGGAATCACGTATGCAAGACAAAGGCTACACAAAGAACAATGTAAATTATGAAGATGGTCCTCCTATGCGCTTTCAAGCCAGATGCACCCCCGTGTACGTAGCAAGGCAGTATGAAGAATTTGAGAAGAAAATTAAATATTCATTTAGGAATAAGAATATTCTAGCTGAGGCCCTACTGCATCCAAGTTATTTTCGAGAGTTGGCTCCTGAAGTCAACTGCAATCAGCGGTTAGAGTTTCTAGGGGATAGCATACTGTATCTTTTAGTAACCGATTACCTCTGCCGGATGTACCCTGTTTCTACAACTGAAGAATTAACAGTGATGCGCCAAGTGGTTATCAGTACACGTACATTTGCTATCGTTTCAATTTTGTTTGAATTTCAAAAATTTATGATGGTGTTAAGTCCTAAAATGTCCTACCAAGTTATTGAGTGGTCCGAAGTTGTCACGCGGAGAAAAGCAGAAGGGACGTTATGGCCCAAGGTAAGATTACAAAAAAATCTTTAACTTTTAGAACAGAAGTTTGCAAATAAAGTATTTTCTGCTTTCCTTTGTTCCTTAGTCTACTCAATATTTTAAGACATCGGAAACAAGAAGGTAAGGGCCAGGGGTACAAAGATGTGCACATTTATCTTGCTAGATTTTCGAAGGCGTCACAGGTTAATCTGAAGCTGCTCTTTTCCGTCACCTTTTTGTGGTGTAACTCCTGTCTTTTTGACTCTTCAATTAAATACTTGACTTTTGTAACTTTGGTTTTGACACTGTAAATATTGAATAACAACATTTTAAATTTTCCAGGTAATTTCCAGTCACACGTCACTTTATTTGGTGGGTTCATTCACTTCAGCTTCAAAAATGGATTTATGCTTTGTATTGCTCTCAACAAGACCAATTGTTTTAGGATGAGCATGCGTCATAGGTGTCTGTTTTTTTCCTGCCATACACTGCAGTTTAACTTGAGCATACGCTCATAATATTTATTGTTTTAGTTGTCGATGTTTGACGCACAGAACTATCACACAGTTTTCAGCAAAAGTCAGACATGGCCTACCAACGTCCCTAAAGATCTAGCAGACGTCTTTGAATCAGTCGCGGCAGCCATTTATATCGACAGCGGAGAAATCCAATCCGTCTGGAGAAGTTATTACATATTGTTAAAAGATGTTCTTGGTAAGTGTGTTAACAATAGACCCATATTTTTTGTCAGACGCTGGAACCTCCGTTTAACGTGGATGTTGCTAGTTTAAATTTTTTTCACTCATATAACGATCAGGCTTCTGGGTTCCAGCACTGGATCATGTTTCACTAATATTATGGGGAACTATGTTGATAATGCTTATCAGTCTTGATTTTGCTAGCCTTCGCTACATGCGACATTATTGCGACATGTTTCGCAAGATTGTGCATCTACCAAAGTGTTTTTTAATTTAGCTTTTGATCTATATAATCTAGCCTTAAAACTGCATTTTGTTAAATGCTATTTTTAAATTATATATTCAATTATTTTGTTTCTTTCATTGTCTGCTATACTTGTGTAATAAATATACTTCAATCTTTGAAAGGATAGCTATGCAGTAAAGAATGTTTACTTTGTCTTTAGTTTGTACGTAATACCATAACTCGCAAAACATCTCCATTTTCTGCGCTGATACTCAGCAGAATTTGTTTGCAGTCGATACCAAATTCTCTTTATTAAGAGAAGGATTATTTTTGTTACTTGCAGATTCACTACCTTCGCCCAGATGCTAACAGGAAGTGCAAGCAAGAGATATTTTCATTCTTTGAAAGCATTAAAACAGCACCGAGATGACGAGCAAATATTCATATTTGAGCTCTGGGAAGGTGCCCAAACAATATTTAAAACTCTAATATTAGAGCCACTTTATTTTTGGCTAAGACAGCAAAGGTTTTGGGGATGTGTAATTTGTTATCAATAATACTTCCACTTAGTAATAACTATACAAATGTGAACAATTTTTGGCGGAACTTGAAAATTTTTACAGAACTTGAAAATAGCTTTGAAAGAAGCAAACATTTCACAACATACTACTGATATGAACCGTAGTAATATATTGTGAAATGTTTGCTTTTTTCAAAGCCATCTTCAAACTATAGAACTGTTTTTTCTCAAGCATCTAGCGCATTTTTATACCTACATCTAACGCAACTTTCACAAACTTTTCGAAATTGACTTGCAAATTTTCAGTCTTTGATTTCTTGGAAATTGCAGGTCTCCTATGTGGGCTTTGCTGTAGTGCTTTACTTCCCTGGTATGACAAGAGAATTGGATTAAAAGTTGCAAACGTACGGCACAAAGTGTATATTAAGTTTATTACAATTCAAATTGGACGATAACTAGAACCACCCTTCTGTTAACTAATAAACAAATCTTTATCTAATTACATTAAAATAATTACATTTGGGAAGACCTGTTTTTTAAGTGGACATTATAGGCTATGGTGTTTCTCGTTCTTTTGAATTATTGATTTTAGTTGATTCAATTTTTTTACATCTTTGCTTACGTCAATACTCTTGCATTACTTAAAGTCAATACCTTGGCTTTGACACTGGTGTTTTTCTTTGTCTCCTTAAAAAATGGATTTTTCTTGAAAATTGAATTAGATGGTTGAATTTCTTCTCATCTGTCTCCACGACGAACTATGTAATTTATTAAACGTATGCTTTGTTCTCAATACTCGATACTTTTTTTCGAAAATTTGGCCCTTTTAGAATATATTTTGTGCCATATTATGTACCCCGTTGTAAATAAGAATTTTAAATTTGAGTTTGTATATTTGAAAGGATATTGTATATGTAGTTTTGTATATAGAAAGGAGTTGTATATATACTGAACATTTATATAATTTAGAAGAAATTATTCCCAATGTTGATGCAGAGTGCAATTTTACATGCATCGAGACACGGCACATTTTAACTTTGTTACTGACGAAGGGTTATGCCCGAAACGTCTTATCGTAATATTGATGACTAACCATTATTGTCAATCATCGTCTTCGTGTATGTTTTAAAATATTTGTCTCAAATAAACGCGGGGTCTATATTTTAAAACGGGATAAAAATGTTTTCATCTTGTAGGATTCTAAGATTTTCACTAAAACTTTAGGTATTTTGCAGATTTTTCAAATTTTACTTATATTTCAGCACTTTACAAAGAAAAGTTCAATACAGTATTTTAAAGTAAGTTAGGTTTTTGAAAAATTACTAAAAGTGTTACATGCAGGGCAAAATCTTGATGAGTAGGATTGTGGGGGCATGGCGGGAGATGCCTGTTTGCTGCTGTTTTCAATGATGCATTTTTGTCAAAAGTGCAGTGAAAGGAAGAACATTTGAAGGATTAGAAATATCTAATACCTATAACAACCAGCCTTCACCTTTTCAATTCT
Source organism: Rhopilema esculentum (assembly GCF_013076305.1). Next base: position 8,556,645 of record NW_027018682.1, on the reverse strand, counting down.
GTAACCCCATCGAATTATCCCCAAATAGACAGGGCTCTTACGAACAAGACTCGAAAACATCTCAAAATTGGAGGGGCACAAGTTGAAAGGGGCGCCGTGTCACAGAAAAAAAGGTCATTTTTCCAAAGAGTTTACCTCTGAGAGAAGGGTTTTTCTAAAAGTTGAGGAGGGAAGTCTCAAAATTCTGACAATTTTTAAAGTAGTCCCATTTCAAATATTCTCCAGACTATGAAAACAGCTAGAGCTATTCAAGGAAAACAAATTATAGTCTCGATTAGGTCAAGAAAAAAATTTAAGAATGTTATTAGGTGTAAACTGAAGGGCGATTTTGCGCGAGTTTCAAGATTTCACTAGTTTTCAAAACGCTGTTGTGGTATTAAAAACGCATTTCCTGTCTTTCAGATTATGAAAAACCGTTACATGTACCTATAAACCTCCAAATAAATTTTAAAGTAAGTTTCTAGCTCGAGTGTGACAAAGTTATTTAGTGCAAACTGAACGACTGTCTTGCAGAAAAGTTTAATTTCTACCTATGTCTAGATGATTTCATTAATAATATAGAATTTTTTACGTTCTCAAACTATGAAAATCAGCTTAATTCTTAAAAATTTAGATGGAAATTGGACAGGGAAGTCAGTAGCTTTTATTGAAAGTTATTAAATGTAAACTGTGCGGTGGTCTTCGTATGAATCGTCCATATCATTCTCATTGTTTGTGTCTTTCTGCGAATGTGAATCTATTTCCATCTGGTCACACCCTTTTGCAAAAACTTGATACTTGGTGGGAGTGGCAGCTTATTAACGCCCTGTATAATGTATGGTAGCCTTGATGAGAATCAAACGATGGACGAAGAGAAAAACGAGATTGTGCCACTTGTAACTACTTCCGGCCAGGAAAAGCGTTCTGTCATGGAAATCGCAAAACATTTCGAAGATGAATTTGACAGTTCTTTTTGGGAATCAGTAAGTCTCTCACCGTTTTAGGCCATAGGGTGGCGGGCCATTTCCTACTAGGTTGTCTTTTTTTCTTTCAATCTTTGAAAGTGAGCGAGTCACAGAACCAGTGATCAGAAATATATAATTACAGACCAATTCAAGAAGAAGCAGTTAAATGTCTCTCTTCCGATAATGCAGCCAAGAAAGGAAGGGAGTTCAGGTTTACTACCCAGGAATTTTTCTGCTTCCACTGCCACTCCCCACAGTTTGCCTTTAAACACTCTTCTATGTGCTTAAAAAACATCAAATAAGGTTTTGTTGCACTTAACTTCATTAACTATTGATTATAAATTTTACAGCATTTTCCTCTCCTTGGACTTTTTTCTTTCAAAAGTACCTTTCATGCAGAATGTCCAGTCATATGCAAATTTTCAGAGCAACAAAGCCAAGGGAAGAGAATGATGTTGATCCTCCATAATTTTTGCAATCAACATATCTTATTTTATGTGCTAAGGGTAAAGTGTATTTTCCCTTGCTCAAATTTGGACCTTAAATTTTGTTACCATTTTGAAACAAGCCAGGGTTTTAATAGAAAATTGAGCCTTGTTATGAGAAAGATTTTTCTTCAAGTTATAATGTCATTATATCTAAAGCTCTGATAGACATATATCAACGGCAGAAAACCTGTGCGAATGATGGCCATGCTACTCACTGGACCCTAGAATTCATAATACTGCAACCAAAAAGGCACTTTCTATCCCCTTTAATCAATGAACAAGGGGGCAGCTGCACCCTCTGCCCCCTTGTTCTGGCATCACTGTAAAGCTCTAAAGTACAAAACATCAGAACCAAGCAAGATTCTTCTCAAGGTTTCATTCTTAATGCAATCATTAGGTAATAAAACTAGATGTCTGATGAACGTATCAGGTGTTGAACCCAGAGAAGCAACTTTGAACCAACCTGTTATACACATTCTGCAGTACTGCTTTGTGTATACACTACAGCATTTAGCACTCTACAATAGACTAGTTAAAGTAATCCAACTAGACTTTCACATCAGTAAAATACACACATTGATGATTTATAAACAGGTCTGGAATTTATTCTGAAACTAGCACACCGTTAATTGTTCCTTCCCATTCATTAATTTTAGGTTAACAAACGTTACAAAGAAAAAGTTCAAAGCTCTGTCAACGAAAACAGCACAGAGGCAGGGCAGCATGCATCTCACCTTCCCAAACCCTCCAAAGAAAGGTGCTGGAGTGCGAGTCTTGATGAAATAAGAGCAGAAAGAATAAGTGAGAAATTCAAGGATAAAGACAAAGACCCAATTCTTGCAATATTGCAAGACTGGTTTCCAAGTTTTGTATCAACAAGTGATAAAGAGCTGGTTCCAAGCTTTGAAAGCCAAGTAAAAATTTTGTTCCTTGAATCAATTAAAAGAGGTTTTGGTGATATGCCAAGGGGGAACAGGGATTTTTCAGAGAGCTATGTTATCAATACTAGGATGACAAAATTCTTACTTGGAGTTTACAGTGCTTTCCTTTTGAGTTGCTATTTAATTATTTCAGTGTTTGGATTTTCTTGGAAACATGTTTGCACTGAGTGAGCAATTGTATTGCACCAGTCTATGAATAAGAAATGGCAACATCATGCAAGCACTTTTTTGAATTCATTAGGTGACAGTCTATTGTGAGAATTTTTCAAAGAGTTCAACACACTTTGAAAGAGACCTTTTCAAAGAAAAAACGGTTAAAAACTCTTGGAAAGTCTCAAAGCTTTAAAGCTTTCATAGGCATTTGTGAGGTAATATTTGAGGAAGACTTTTTTCAACAAGTTTTGGACACACAATTTATTTAGATTCTGGGAAACAAAAGTTATCATTATTGAGAATAATTTTTATAAAGGGAATAACATTTGTTGATAGTCTTTACCTGTTGTGGGAATAAAATACAATGCCATGGATTGTTTGCAAATAGGAAAAAGTATTATTAGCTGACATTCAGACCTGTCAACCTTAAATTTTCAAAACCTGGAGATTTTAGATTTTTCCTACAGAAAAACAGGGAGATTTGGTCAAAAACAGGGAGGTCACAGTAATCTTTTAAGGGAGTAAATATACCTGATAAAATATTGTGCTCCGCAAACAGTTTATGACAAAAATGATCATGAGAAGTATCTTCATAATAACTTTTAGTGCTTTTTTGTTAATCAGTAAGCACTAACAAAAAATGTTTGTCATCTGGAAGTCAATGTAACCATTATGTCTTAATTATACCTCTGTTGAAAGAAAACATACACAATGGACCTGTCTTTGAGGCATAAGATGCACAGTTCAATCAAACATTCAGGGAAGAATCCTCCTGGACATTCTGCTAGACATCTTTGAAATCGGGAGAAAAATTTTAAAAACCGGGAGACCGGGAAAAAGCAGCCAAAACTGGGAGTCTCCCGGCTGAATCGGGAGGGTTGACAGATCTGTGACATTGGTATGTCTATTAGTCAATTTGATGTTAAAATTATCATTCATTTGCAGGTCTCAAAACTTGTCATTGTCCTTTTGGATCAAGAGTGCAGGAAGCAAAACTGTGTAGCTGGTGAAAAGCATTACTGCAAGTATGGTGGCAGAAAAAAACACTTTGTTGATATAGAGGGAGTTAAGATGACCCTGCTCCATTTTGTGGCAAAAACGAATTTTGTTATCATTGCAAAGGCCCTAATTGAGCGTTTCCCAGGGATGCTGCATGTTAAAACACGTGGAGGAGACGACAAGAACCGGCTTCCAGTTGAATATGCTTTGTTAAATTTTCATGATGATGTTGCTTCAGAACTAATAAAAAATATGCATAATGAAAGGTAAGACACTCTGCTACTTTGATCTTATCATGAACTGAACTCTCAAGGACTCTGTCTAGTGATTTAGCATACTTCCACATGGTAATTTATAACTAAGTTGTGTGTTTAGTACTCTGAAGTGAACTGACAGCATGCTTTCAATTCAGTCATTTTAAAGTTGTTTAATGAGATATGGGGGAGGGAGTGGCTTATTGAGATGTGGGGCTTAGAAGTGATTCTAGCAGTACATATATTTCAATTGACAAATTGATGCATTAAGCATTGCAGAGCTACTTTTGATTGGACATGTTTGGCTCAAATTAGTCTGTGTAACTGTTGTTGATCAAAAGAAATGGTGGACAGTTTTGTGAATAGCGTCTTGTTTCAATACAGGGGTGCATCGTCATGACAGTGGCAAAATAGTTTAGTCATTAACTTGTTATACTTATTATTTATTAAAGAATAACTTATTAAAGAATCCGTCATTAACTTGGTAAAAATCCTGTGATGTGTAAACTTGTTACTTGTATCTCAAGGTGAATTTTCAAATTCAAGGCCAGCTCTATCATTACAAATCATCCTGGTCATGCATCAAGGAATATGAATCTAGCTGCGTGACATCCTATTTGTCACAGATATACTGACACATTTTCTAGAATATAAGCTGAAACTTCTATCTAATTTTTTTTTTAAAATTGCTTTTACTTAAAGGCGGCTTCGGTTCAAAATCGGCTTCTATTCACTTTTTAAACAAAATTGACTTGACTGAACAAATAATGCAAGGTGGTATGATACCAATCTCTGCAATTTAAAACTATCCATCACATTTGTGAAAGTCCATAATGACGCAATATTTTATGCATTTTCTTTGAAGTGTTTCCCACCAATAGGTATCAAGTTTTTAGGCTGAGGGTGCTGATAAATAAATGTGACTTCTGCTCAGGAGCGGCTTCTATCAGGAGCGGCTTCTATACCTTTTTTCATCAAAACTGTGGCTTCTATTTGAGAAAATACGATATAAGAATTATCTCGATATTAGTACAAGCTTTTGCAAGCTCAATATCGTACTATTTTATATTACTCAAAATTTAAATGCTGCTCTTTTCCAAAATTACTTTGATTTTTCTGCAAGGTGGATCGAGATTTTTACTAGTTTAGAGCAAGTATAAAACATGATATAAGATTATCAACGGACTTGTTTTTTTCTAGAGTTAGACGACTCTTTCAGTATGATACAATGGAGGATGGTATAAGATTCCACTTCAGCAATTACATTAAAAATGAAGCGATGCAGGTGTGTTTATAAGTGTAATTGTATTCAAGAGAATCCAATAAGTAAAGATTTGATCAGTGGCGGACACTTGGTCAAATATTGGGGGGGCAAGCATATTGTTTTAATAATATGACGTCACATTTCCTATTGTTTTAGAAAAAAAGACCATTGTTCTCTAAAGTATTGAGGGGGCGGTCGCCCCCCCTCGCCCCCCCAAGTGTCCGCCACTGGATTTGATACTTACAATGTGCCGCAATATCTCCTGATTACGACCCTATCGCTGAGCTTACTAAGAGATATCGAAGAAAGGAGGTGTTAAACAGGATCAGTGGCAATAAATAGAAGAGATTCACTCTATCTTGTTTGTGCGCCTGATCACATATTGTTCAGAATGACATATCTAAAGGCAAGGAAGTTACGACTTTGAAATAATGAACTAAAGATGCATTTTGGTTTTTGCCTGTCTGCCTCCACGTCAACCAAATGATTTTTTTATAAGATATAATACAATTAAATTTTTCAGATTGGTGATGACCTTGTTCGCGTCGATAGCCAGTTATAAAAAGACTTTGCTAATTTCATTTTCCTTGCCGTTCTTTTAGAAAACTGTCATTGCCGTCCTTGATTGCATGATGAGCCCGGATTGGCCCTTCATTCCGATAAGCAAAGACGAAGTAAGCGAGGAAGTAGCATGGAGCAAAGTCCCGGACATACCAATCCGGTATCATGTTTTTTATCAGATTTTAGATGGCGATTTTGACGGAAGGCCAGCGAAGCTAAAACGGGAGCATGGTGGCTTCATCGAAAACGAGAAGTTCGATCACAAATCAGACTCGTGTTTCAAGTGTCTTGTCAATTCACCCCATAAAGATGTAAGGGATCAATTAGTATTCATTTTAACATATTGAGTTTGGGGATGCGGTAAGCTTGTTGCTTTTAAGCTTTATCCTCCATCCTGGCATGTTAATTCCTGGAAGCCTAACTTACGTACTCGATTAAAGTTGAGTTTGTCTTTCAGCTTGACCACATTTCGTCGTGTACTTAAAACAAACGATCTTTGCGAAAGTCCTGGGAATACCCTAAAACTAGAGTTCTCGTTGTTGTGAAAGACGTGGCGGCCCTTCCCCCAAAACTATATTGATTGAAACCTCTAAATAATCTGCCAGACAACATCGAAGCTCAAAGAATCACGTTTAATCAAATAGTTTTTAAGGAATAGGATAATACTATTTTCTTGGAAGCTTGGAATTCCAGTCAAGTGTTCTACGATTTCTGGCTGACATAGACACTTAATATATGAAGCTACCATCTTTTATTGTTAAGACACATGTGGTGTTGTCAAGTTTAAGTTTCAAATAGACTATCCTTTATTGTTTATTATTGTAAGACACGTATATGCTATTATCTAATTGGAAGTTTATTTCGAACCGTATTAACGGATCCCCACACGAAATATTATGCCATCTGACGTGAATTGGCTGTTGTTATGACGTGTCAATCTGCCTCTTTCAACATATGTTCTGACATCACATACCCAACGAGTTGCCTGATGATCGCATAAAGCGTGAAACTCGGACTAACAACTTGTTCTGCTCTATACACCAGACAACGTATGTTCCAATATCTATAGATATATACTCTTTACTTTCATTTAGGTGATAATTCGACACCCAATTGTCCGTTTACTTGCCGATCGAAAGTGGAGCTGTTTTGGAGAAGTCAGAGTAAGGTGAGACTTCCATTCATTGTTAAAATTTCATAACAATTATTAGATTTTATTTATATATATAATAGTTATACCTGATTTGAGATTTCAATATTTTTTAGTAAAATTGCCAAGTCTTGTGGTAAATTTTCTGTTAGGACTGCACTTGTTCCTTCAGCTTGAAACTTATATGCCAGTTAATTTGAAGGCTTCCCCCCCCCCCACCCTGCAGCCAGAAAAGTATTAGTATTATCATTACTAGAACACGTCTTTAATGCACTTTATCTACTATACTCTTGACAATTTAAGTAAACAAAGAAAAATAAGGTACAAATAGCTACCAATTAAGTATAAAATAAAATTGCAGATACTCAACAAATGCCATTTTGAAGAAATGAGTCTTGTCGTTTTTTGAGTCTACGCCTTTCGTGTTTTATGCCTTTGTAGGCAAGTTTCCTATTCTAGACATCTACTCCGCTATCCATGACTAATATGGCGTGTTTAAGTGGCGGCAAAATTCAGCTAATTTACAGAAAAAACTGGGCAGAAAATTTAAGCTCGTCTGACTTAACATTTTGTTTATTTTTGACTTGTAAAAAAACTTTCATGGTACCTTGCTGACTCGTTACTTGTCCTTTAATTTTCATCGAATTTTTGAACCACTGTTATAGAATTTCGAAAGGGTCTTACATAGCAGAAATGTCGCCTTCATTACTTGTATTTACGCAAATTTTGATTCATCCCTTTACAATTTTCCTTTACAAGTTCATGAATGCTAGATTGGTTTTCATTTATTCTGGCTTGCAGCCTTTAAGACTTGGTTTAGAAAGGTACACTATTTTATTGTGCTAGCTGTTTGTGTAATCAGGCCAAAGTTTGCAGCTGAACCCCCTTTTACAAACGTTCATTGCTTATCATAGTCTATATCACAAAATGTCCCTATTTACAATTAACCATTGCAAATGCATTTCTTATTTTCCAGATTCTTCGCGATACTGTATCTAGTGTTTCTCTTCGCTCTTTCTTTTGCACTCCTTGGTGCTGTAAGCAGCAAAGATCCCAGGAAATACCAGAACAACCTGGACTATGCAAGGATGGTTTTCGAGGCAATGTCACTTTTTGGAGCTGTTGCCTATTTGCTTTTGGAAGTTGACCAAATGACCAAGTGAGTTTTGCAGTAATTTTTCAACTTAAACCTCATAAAATGAACGTATTGCATGTGGAAAGCCTCTTGATAACCAAAAATGTAGGAAGCATTTTAAATGGAGGAGAACATATATCGGCCAAAGTTGCATCTAAATGAGCTGCAAATAGGCATTTTACCTCCTTTTCTGACATAGTGGAAGGTACATGCTGCCTTGCTCTCGCCGTTTCCTTCGTCTATGTTTATATTGAAGACCACAGTGCATCTGCTAGAGTTACTGGACTCATAGAAATGCAGCTTGATATTATACTTCCAATGCCTAAATTTGAAGTAAAAATATATGTGTATATTTTTAAATCTATGTTTACGTAATTAAAATTTACTTTCAAAAGACATAAGCTTGCTCAAGTTACATTTATCATATCATAAGAAATATTTGTGCACGATGCCTTGTCAGCTGATATAATTAAGAAATACAGAAGATTTATTAAAAACCTAATAGGCTGCTCTCCTTAGGGGTCGTGCTTTAAATGCCATTAGTAGAAGGCCAAGCAATCACAGGCCTAGTCATCTTTGTTCTTTGCATTTTCGATCAGGGCCCTGGATTCTAGAAAATGTTTAGCTTCGTATCTAAATGCACCCTTGTATTATTTTACCACACTTTAGGCGGCTCTCGAACATTGCTCCATAAAGTCAACCTACAAGCTACACCCAATTTCACTTTTTTGTGAATTTTTGTTATTGGTGCAAATATTTTTCAGAAGCTTTTTAGATGGCATCATGTCTAAATTAACGTTTGATAAGTTGAAATTTTTAAGTTACAAGAGAGAAGCTAAATAGCCCTTGTATCTAGAATTTGGCCTGTTTTCCGCTATTTAACCCTAGGAAAAACAAAGCCTGGAAAGGGGGTCGCAAAATTTATGAATATTTTCTCAAAATATACAACTTGATAAACTTTGCACAACATTATTGTTTTAATGTCAGAATTTACGATATAATTTTTAATTAAAATTTACGTACTTTAGAGTAACTAGAACTTTTGATTTGTTAAAGATTCTTGACAAATCAAAAGGAACCTAAAGTTTTTCGAGAACTGCAGATATTATAGTTTGGTATTGAATTTTTTTGGAAGAGTTCTGGAAAAGCCTGAAAGAATTCTCTAGAGTGCCTAGACCTCATCTCTTTTCTTGTAGTTTTCTCGCTTCCTTTTCTTAAAACTATCACGTGCTGCTTTTTCGTACTAGAGAACGTTGCAGATACCTCAGGGATGGATGGAATTTCTTAGATTTGTTCGGTATATTATCATTGTTTTGCTTGATACCCGGAAGAATTCTCAATGGAAACTGGCAGTGGTCGCTGGCAGCCCTTTCGTATCTTGTCAACTTTTTACGAGTCTTCAAATACTTTCCTGCCTGGCCGTAAGTATTGTATACCCAGAAATTCTTCCAGTTCTAAGCTATGGGCTAAAATCGTGCATTTTTGGAACCTGCGTTATTTATCAAAGCAAAACATTTAAGTGGTCTTAATTGGTCTGTGAATTCGTTGCACGAAATCTTTAAAACTTGTATTGCATTTTAATACAGAATTCACGTATCAGGTGGCATATTTGATATCCAGCAGTTTAAGAAGAACGCAGAGCTACAATTTTAGGACAAACCTGTTTCCTTTGTATAGAATTGAAGAGTAAGCACAGGACGACCTCCCTGTTCGTTTTCTGGCCTCCCTGGACAAGAACTCAAAACTTTCAAAAGCATCCTTTATGACAGCAGTTAGCCCATATGCAAGAAAGATGCCTACAGAGCATCGAAATAAAATGACAGTTACAAAAGAATATTTTCAAATGCCCTTTTACTGAAGCTTACCCCCTTCCGGCTGGGACGTTCCGGCGTTTTTGTTCTTGTCGTAAGTAATGTTTATTCTCGACCAACACTTTTTAAGTTATTTGCCCTGGTTTCGTAATAATCTTTCCATTTATTGTTTAACGAAGGCAACATCGTCTTTGTGAATCTGATTATTTTGATATTTTTCTTACAGACGTGTAGGATTATATGCCAAATGCTTGTATACGATTTTACTAAATGATGTGTCAACCTTTTTTGTTGCCTATGGTGTTATAATGTTTGCTTTTGGTGGAAGCACGTACCTGGCGCTTAAAGCAAGTCGAGGACTTCAGAATGTTAGGTATTTTCCCATTTAAACTATCAATTTTAAGTATCTTGTGATATCTCAACATTTCCATGGTATCTCTAAGTATATTTGCCCTGAAACGTTCAAAACATTCGAACTTTGTTTATCAAGGTATCACGTATTTAAGTGAATGCATTAGATCTCAAGCGATTCTTCATTATCTATTACACTTAACTATTCTAACTTCCTCGATATTATTTACCAGTACTTTAAATACAACTAGAGTGATGAGCCTTTCGTATCAGCCAATAAGACTTAGGCCTTTAGGATCAAATTTAGTCTAATTTCCCAGTGGAAAGTTTCATTTGAGTGACGTTAAGAGAAATGTTTCATTTTTAGTGGATTTGGTGATATAATTCTGCGAGAAATAAGAATTTTGGCAGATGGACAGGCATTTGCAGACAGCTACGATAAATTCCAGTAAGTTGGCCATAATTACATCCACTTTTTCATACGTTGTACTCATTTTCAAATGTAAATACGGTGTAAATGAAGACATTTATTGTAGTAACCAAAACGTAATTTTTTAGCTCGCTTAGATATAGCCTTATAATCTTAATTTCTGTTTCTGTAAATGTTTATAAGAATGAAAAAACTGAAGGATCGGGAATGTATTTGTTGTTAGACTTTGCGTTTTCGTTTGGTCAGAATGTGCTCATGAAAAATATTTTCTTCTGATCTACTGTAGACGATTGATGAAATTTCAACCATTGATGAAGCTGAGAAAAATCTTATAACCATTGATGATAAGCATTATTTCAAGTTTTATTGAACTGATCCTCTTAAAATGAAAGTTTCCTGCCATGTTTGGTTTATGATACTTAGCATGCTTTGTTTGAATAATGTATCCACGTTGTTGCAGCGTTGCTGTAATTGTGCTAATCTTGATCAACATGATCGTTGCTCTTATCGTCATGGTGAACATGTTGATTGCCCAACTGAGCAACAGCTATGAGAACGCCTTGAACGAGGCTGTATTGCAGTTCGACATTGACAAGTACTTCATGGTTTCGAAACTGGAACAGAGTCATTTCAGACGGGGGGTATGTTCTTGTTTTGTGTTTAGAGCTCGCGCATCTATTTTTGTTTAACAGTGTGCTTGAGATTTTTGCAGTGTTCTTTCTCAAAGACTTCTGCAGCTTTTAGTTGTTATTTGTTATGAAAAGCCGACTCACAGACGTTATATTTTCGGAAGTCTAGTATAGAATATAAATCAAATCCGAATTGTTTCTAATACCAAAAATATAGGAGACCTATCACATGTACGAAACTAAGCCAGCTGAAGATCAATCTGATAGAATTGCCAATAAACAATGTGTATCTCATAGGAAAAAACATTTAATGGTTTTATGATAAAGCATTTTTTGATAAAATGTTCTTCCAGAAAAATTCGAATTCTGTGATATTTAAATTTTAAATTAAATTTTCGTTTTCTATGGCCCTTTTAAATTACATTGGTACCAGCTTGATACCCTAGCTTCAAATTTAGGCCCAAAGTTGATCAACCATTATATAATCAGCTTTAAGTGAAGCGTCACCCTTTTTTAATTTATTGCAATTACGTGAATAAATGTTGAAGTGCTGTCATTTTTTTTCAGAACTTGAGAATAAAGTATTATACTGACGGTGATTACGTCAACGATATGACAAAAATCAAAGGTGAATTAAATATTGTTACTTTGACGACAAATTGTGCTATCTTCTTGCCAGATTGGTATTTCCGCTGCTGATTTGATCAGTGCTACTTAGTTTTCAGCTCCAAATTTGCTAATTCTATGTATACAAACGTGCAAATAGAAACAAATCATATTTGGCTTGCGTCCCCCACAAAAAATGCTCAAGGCTGCAAGTAAGTGTAGTTAAAAAACAATAAATACAGGCTTCGGGGGGTAAACTATGCCTAATTTTGGACGGGGACGTGCCATTTTGGTTAAAATTTTGGACCCATAATTCCGCAAATGACTGAAAAAATGTGACCCATAATTCCGCAAATATGATGAAAACTATACCCATAATTCTGCAGAGCAAATAAAATTTTTAAAGCACATAAAAAACCTTAAACAAATTTTTGCATGTCCTATGCCCCAAAATCTCAATATTGCAAATATTTCATACTTTCATTTCTAACTGGAAATTAGTTTTGTTAATGCTAAATATCCCTCCTAATAGTTTTGCAATTTTTTCTCAAAATGGCATCCATAATTCTGCATGTTTCTTCAAGTGGTACCCATAGTTTCAAAAACTGATACCGATAATTCCGCACTTTTCAGAAACATAGGTACCTCTAAATAGTGGCACGTCCCCGCACCTTCAAACACGTTAAGGTACCCCCCCCCCCCGAGATACTGTAAAAGGTCTTACGCTGTATTGCGCAGACTTATGCGAGAGGATTTCATGTGAGAAACGAAGAAATGAGATCTTGTTCTTTGGTTACATTCTTGTTATCGTGCAAATCAAAAAGCTCCCCTATTTACAAAATCTCATGATATTTATCCTAACGGCATACAATAGATTAATTAATGATTGACATAAAACTAAACGAGGTACAAATGAAACCGAGGTTATACAATATAAGAAATATCCTGTTACAATACAGGCTTATGACAAACTTTCTGCAACTTTGTGCAATTGGTGTCACAGTAATGTTCACCTGAATAAACATGTACTACGTTTATGGCGTTAGACATTATCTGTATTGAACTTGAATGTGCATGGTGGATATCATGTACGTGTTTCCATTTATTTATGCCTTAAAAATGTATTTTGTTAGCGATCTCAAAATATGCATCTTTGCTTGCAACTTTTAAACTTTATGTGGAGTTGAAAATGAAGCATTTTTTTTGCAAAGTTTCAAGATTGCACATAAAAGTTTCGCTTATGCTAATACACTTCTCGTCAGATATTTTTCGGATCATGAAAAGTGTTTCTCCCTATCGAGAATATTGTAATGTGAAAAAATAACTGGTGTAATTTGAGTTACAAACAATACATACCCCTAATGAATATTGCTATGCCTTCTTAAGCCCTGTTGCCTAGGCAGCAATGATCATTTTGCTGCAAGTCGTTGCAGGTTTTACAGTACTACATAAATCGAGTGAGCTGCTAAGCCATTGATCGTTTTAACCCTTTATTTGCAGAAATTTTCGATGACTGGGAAAAATTGAAGGAACAGAAAAACATTGGAAATTTACCTCAAAAGCATGAAAGGGAGTATGTTCTTTTTTCTTCGGACCCTCTTTTTATCCTTGCCTGTTTTTCCACATCTGTTATGTCATAAAGCTTTTGAAGAATTGAACCCGAGCTTGAATATAAGTACCAAATCACTAATAATTCTCCATAAGGAAAATAAAGTTTTGAGAGCGTCAATGGCCCGGTACATATAACTAGCAACTAAAATTTTGAAGAAAAGTTCATACCTTAGTTGATAGGAGAGATGATGGCTACACCTTGAAAGACCATCTCGAATAGGCTACCATCAATATGGAACATCTTTGGAACAATTGTTGTACAGATTGTATCCAACTTTTTTGGTGGATGGTTGAAAATTCTTGTAGCTTGCAATTTATCCAAATTATGTCTAATTAGCCGATAAAAGAGTCTATTATTGAGTTTATGTATTTATTTTTTGTTTTAATTTTCAATTCATCAACAGATTTGTATTTTTTTTGTCCATAACGTTTATATAATTGGTCAATTTTTATCAAACATTTATTGAATCTTTTTTAGGAGAATGCAACAACTGGCAAGCAAAGACAGATTCTTCGGCGTTGTAATCTGAACACTTTTTACCAGGTATCAGATAACAAAATCTGGAATGTCTCTAGCCGGCATTTGAACAGATAGAAACTTCCACTAGAATTATATTCTGGCGTGTTTGTACCTTTGTAGAATTTCGACCTATTATTCTCCATTTTCCAGTTACTTTGTGAACAGCGAGTTTCCCATGACCTCAACAACAACCACAGTTTTCGTGTGCAGACGTAGGACTAGGTATTTAGATAGTTACAGCAATGCCACATCTTAACCTGTGTTGGACACAATTTTGCACCCTTTCAACTAACGTCTTTGCTTTGACCGTAATGACATTTTATTCTTAATATTGAGAATAACCCAGATTCAAGGGAATCTCACGGTTGCACGGTGGATGGCCGTCCACAAGGTCATTGATAGCAAACGATTTTCAGCGACCACACCCAAACCACGCCCTTTCATTGCTTTTCAAAGGAAACTTTTTGTTAAAGTTTGGCCCATGGGACGGAGGAACGATAAATGTTTTTCTTGATTTTGACCCCCTTCATTTATCTTTAATTGACACCCATTTTTGTTTGCCTAATTTTGATTTTGTAATGTTTGTGACTCCATTTGTAAGTTTTATAAGTTGGGATCTGTCCTTTTGTAAAAGTGACAATAGGCTGTCCTCGAACAAACGTCTTATAACATTTTTGTAGTTTAACATAAGCTTTATTTAAATTAGTATTTTTTGAAATTTCTATTTATTTTTTTCCTGGAGTAATGTTTCACATGAGCTTTTTTTGTAGTGTGTTTTGGTTTGAAATTCAATTTCGCGTTAATGGGCTTTGTGAATATTTTTCGAAGGACATGATTGTTTTTTGTAACCGTTTTTCGTTAAACGACTTTTGTATATTTCCCTGTGCAAATGATGCTTCAAAATAGATGCTATTTACGATTAGTATTGTAATCACTTTTTTAGAAACGTACAGTCTCTAGTTAACGCTCCTTCGCTTTTTTATGACCCCATTTTACATGCTCCCCATTTCGGTCAACTAACGCCCGTCTTTGCAGTGCCCTTCTATTAGACAGTCCAATCATTTAAGCGGGCTTTAATTAGTGTATAATGAACGTTTTAACGATAAATCAACCCCCCCCCCCACCCTATTTTTAAAGGCTAACTTCTATTTACTCCTTCCAAAATCAGTAATGATTTTGTTTATGCTTAGGGTGTTAAATAGTGGGTTTTTGGTTTTTTGAATAGATTTGACTTTTTTCTAGAATTTGATCATTTTGGTAAAAATTTTCTACGATTTTGCATCAATTTTCTATTGTTTGAATGTGTTTTAACTGTTTGTTGATAGATTTTTTTTAAAAAACTATTTGTCTTTTAAACGGTTCCGGGCCTTTTTGCCTGAAATTCCTAGCTGGCTATTATTCTAATCATACTGCCCCTGAAATACCCTCGAAATGAAATGTGGTCGAGACGAAACATCCAGTGGCGTAACCTGAAATACCCTCGAAATGAAATGTGGTCGAGACGAAACATCCAGTGGCGTAACCTGAAATACCCTCGAAATGAGATGTGGTCGACACGAAACATATTGTGGCGTAACTTGAAATACCCTCAAAATTAAATATGGTCGAAACGAAACATCAAGTGGCGTAACCTGAATACCCTCAAAACGAAACATCCAGTGGCATAACCAATTTTATATGCGGTACAACTTTCTATCAGTAAAGTGGCTGAATAAATCAGCTTTTTGATAGAGATACATTAAAGTCATCTGGGTAAGTTCAGGGGGTACAAACCAGGAAAAATTTTCCATAAATATACTAAAATGCGTGCGGTACAATAACGGGCTATGCTCGAAACGGGCTATGCTCGAAACGTCGTTAATTATTAATAAATTTTTCCTGGTACAATTTTCTTACATTGATCGTTATTTAAATTCAGGAAAAATTTTAACTATAAAGTAAAAAGATAAGAAAGTAAATAAAATAACATCTAGGCGTTATTGGATTACTACTGACTACCAGCAATTTTTTTACCGAATCAAAGCGAAGTTGACCGAAGGACACAAAAAAGTAGATGGGGATGCCAGTTAAGTTCGTCCCTGCTCTAGAGATGCCAGTTAAGTCCGCTCTAGAGATGCCTCACAAGTATTACTTTTTATAGGAGGAAACCATGGTTTGTAACCATTGTTATTATACCTATATATAAGCCATGCCTGTGCCTCTATGAATTCGTTGAAGGAGAGGGGTTTGGTGAGTTAGCGTATTTCGAACAAGCCGCGTTGGGTAAAGGCTTATTCAAAACACCATCCTTAGACCGGGTGGTTATTCGAGAGGGGGGCTTTCTCAATGTAACACAAAGATATTGTTCTTGAAATATTTATGACACCAAAAACTGGTTTAAAGTGAGTTGTATGAAAATTCTCTCCAATTAAATGCATTTAAACATCTTCATCCCTCATAATTTCTATTCAGCCAGAATAATTAATAGAAATTTGCGAGTATCGGCTTGCTTTACGGGGTGAAATAGCTTCTATGCTCTCCCTAAAATCTGTGTTGACTGATCAAGATCTTTTACTTGACATCCACCTCCATGAGCTGCAATTGATTGCTTATGGATAACTTGAAGCCTTGATTGTTTATGACTTACTGACGGAGAGTGCTCAGAACTGACAAAATCACCGAAGTGCTTGGGACGAAAGGTCCCTCTTTGCTGAATATTGCTGACCTCAGTGTATTTGATTGCTTTTTTTCGGAAAACAGCAGCCATTTTCGCACATTGAGCCTCAATCAAGTTTGCACATCGTTTCTTATGGTCCTCTCTCGCTGCTTTAACTACAAACAGCGCTGTGAAAGATTTAGACTGGAAGATTTAAGCTGCTTCATGACTATGTTGTGTTTATTTGTCTTAGAATGTCTATCAGCATACAATTCACAAAATGAACATCCAATTGTCCTCATCCTCTTCTAGCTAATGCAGAAATACTTTATCCAAGCTACGGTCTTCGCTTCTTAAACTTCTTTGATGGTCTTGAGGTGTAACACCCCCCCCCCCAATTCCTCATGAATTCTTCGATAAATCTTCAGTTTGTCTACAACACCCTTAGTTTGTCGGTAAAATCAGCTGTAAGTAGGTGAAATAGAACCTTAATTCTTCTCAATCTATGTCTTCGTCGATAAATTTTTCTATTGATGACCCTCCACGGGCTACTTCGAAATATTCATTCGTCTCAGTTTTTTGTTTGCTGGCTTCTAACTTTTTTTAATGCCCGCTAATTGGAAAGAAAATAAGCCAAATTGACTATTATGTGCAAAAAATATTGTCCGTTAATTAGAGTGTCCGCTAACTAAGTGTCCGCTTTTTAGAAAGTTTTTTATTAGACTTTGACCAGAAAACGATCGGGGGAAAAAATCTGTCTGCTAATCAGAGGTGTCCGCATTTTAGAGTGTCCGTTAATTGGAGAGAATACTGTACATGGATTCCACACTGGCGTAAGTAATAAGAGATCCCAACAAACAATTTTCCTTCCTCCAGTATTAGCTTGGCCCAAACTGCCATGGCCATCCAATACAAACGACAAAAACCCCTATTAAAATTTTACCAACAAGGGAGGCCAAGAAGAGCTGTCCCCTTAGTACCCTTCTCTCTCCCAGGCCAGTTGGTCATCTCACACTATCAAGTTTAAGCAGCCATGTCTGAGGATCTAGAAAGCTGACCCTTATCTTGGTATTTGATTGCAATTTGATTCCCCTTTTCTTTGAAACCAGAGAAAATGTATACCCTTTTTCCTGGAATCAAGTAGTTGAATTAAGGCCAAACAAAGAAAAATTAGAAACTTTCTTTTGATTCCCAAATCATACACCCTTTCTTAGATATAAAACAAATATGAGCCCCTTTTTCAGAGATATTGAAGACACGAGTTCATTACACTTGACAATAAGAGTGGACCCACCAGGCACCCAAGCCCGCCTCCCCCTTGGCACCCCGCCATTGCTCATGGCCCAGTTGCTTGAGACTTGAGACGCAGTCGGCCACCGCTGCTCCTCCGCCATTCCCGCCAAAAATATCTGCCATTTTGTCTAGGTTTTGCAGCACGCGTTTTTGCAGGCCGAAATACGCTAATTAATTCTTGCTAGGGAAGGGTTATGTTGATCTGTTAAAACTATTAGCCATGTCGAAGGCTTTTGTGGATAAAGAGGTTTTCTTTCGTCGCATCAAAAAACTTTATCAGCACTGGAAGGTGAGTATATATCATCAAGGAACGTGGTACAAAGCGCCCCTATGATGTTGTTCCTTCTTACCGGCCTAGATGACAAATAGTGACATATATAAATGCTCTCACTTAATCATCATCAATCATCGATTTAAAATCCCACCACATATCTAAATTAGTAATATGTGTAGGAGAATAGGTCATGGATGACCGTAAATGACCTTAATTCATTTTCTAATTAGTAATTCAATATTCATGTTTCAAAATTGCAATAGGTATGAAAGTAAACATCTTTAACTGTCATGGATAAGTAAAAGGAAAAGCTTCATTTAAACCTTATGACATTTGGCTTATTTTATCTCTATAATTTTCACTGTTTTAACTTGGAAGTGGGTTTGCTAAAGATTTCTACTTGTTTCAGAATGATCCTAGCTGTGAAAATATTGATGCTTTCATGAGCATTGTTGGTCAAGATGAGGAAGTCATTTATAGTAAATCAACAGCATTGCAAGTAAGATTTTTAGATCACTACTTCAGATCAAGATCATCTTTTTTATCTGTGGCATCTAAGTTATGAAAATGACTTAGCCCATTAACATGACTTGTGCTTCATTGCCCACTGTACGCCACATATATACACCAAGGCAATAAATGGATAGCACCAGCAGTGATCAACTCAGGGCACCCTTGAAGGGGAAAGTTCCAACTTAACTCTTAATGAGCTTGTGTTGTAAACATAGAAAAGGTACCCCTTGAGATAAGCACTGATATTGGTTTTAATATATATTTGTGATGCCAAATGCTTCACCAATTAGATGCCAGGAATACCCTCCCAAAAAGAAAAAAACACAGCATCTAAATCATCCAATGTCTTTTCTGCCACAGATATGTGACATTACAGGTCCCGATTACAGTATGGATCATTTCTTACATAGCTCTTTAATGAGAAAGAGAGCAAGTCTTATATTTGCAATTAATCCTAAAGAGTCTCAAAGAAATTTGTTGATTTTTGCCTGCCTTGAGAAACAAGCATTCCATATGATAAGACAGGTAGCCTAAGGCCTCTTTAGACTTGTGCTTAACCCAGGGGCGGCTTGGAGCAATATTAGATTGGTATTCAAGGTACTAACAATCTACTCGATAAAACGCCACACCCAAAAAAATAAAATCCCCCAAATGCCACACCCCATTATAAAGCCCTACAGAAAGGATTTTCAAAATTGGTTCTAAAATGATGTCTGAGTAGTTTTGATAAATTACTTCACCTTGTCCACATTCCAACAAAAAATAGCAAGAAACCCAATCGTTTGTGGTGTGCTATAGATCATATTTAAAATGTTTTACTCAAAAGGGCTTATTTGCTAAATATCTCAGTTATCCAGGATCAACTTGCAAGAAAACTAGATCTCGTTTGTATTATGTCCCTTCCGCTTGAAAACAAATGCTTCGTTGCACTCTTGATAAACACGTATGAAAGGTTATCGGGCAGTAAAAACTGAGGCCTGTATCCAAGACCAAAGCACGGCCAAAAGCCTTTCTATGGAGCCGCACCATATTCGAAAGTATTCAGTTTGGATTCTGAATAGTGTGGCCACAAAGCTGTGACAGTTTGTGGACTGAGGCAATGGCCGAATGAGGCCATTAAAAATGAAAAAAATAGCCAGATAAGGCCAGCATTTTATTCTGATTATCTGTGTTGAATAAACTTTGAAACTTGCAAATTTCCAAGCAGTATTCGGTTCCGAAAACACAGCTAGAAGGGGACATATACGCTCAAGGTATTCGGACAAGTTCTGAATACCTTCACTTTCAAAATTCTTTGTTTAGCCTCACAGTTATCTCCTGTGACTGACGTCAGGGTCAGTCGAAAACAATGCGGATGTATTCAGGATGGCCTTTGAATACCTTGTGACTGCTGGCCGCTGGCCTCATCGGAAAACAAAAGGGATTAAGAAGTCTCTATACCCACCGCCAAAACAATATCGATTGTTAAGGTCATTGATTTTTTTTAAAGAAACTTTGCCCGCTTTGTAATGGCATTGTATGGGCAAAGGAAAATTTTATTTGGATTTTGATTTTGGAACATATTAAAAGCATTAAAAGTTGTTTGGAAAAAAATTAGTATTTGTGAATACCTTGAATACCCCAGCGCGCCGCCCCTGGCTTAACCCATCTCCTTGGTCAGGGTTAGGGGCAATGGCCCAGTTGTGGGTTGGGCAAGGGGCTTCACCTCTATAAAGTCATACTTAGAAAATAGATCTGAGATCACAACAATCACAGACATGGCACAGTAATCCTGAAATATACAAACATCATACTCTTTGTATGGTCAATAACTGTCGTTGCACCTCATCAACCTTAAATTTGTAAAAAAATATTTGACTGCCTCATTAATTCATTCTTTTCTTGGTTTGTGAATGATTTGGATTACTTGCTTACTGTAGAATGTTAAATTTTGAATGAATCACTTGATCTCTGCTGACTCTTCCAAATGTTTAATGTTTAAGCAACATTCACTCTTTTAATTTCAGCAATGGTTGTTTGGATATGAACTTACAGACACTCTAATGGTAATTACTGAGTCAAGTATTTGTATTCTGGCAAGCAAAAAGAAAATTGAGTTTCTACAACCCTTGAGGGAAGCACAAAAGAAAGTTGAAAATGTTCCTCCAATTAAACTGCTTCTGAGGACAAAGGTTTGTTTTCATATACAATTTATCTTGATCATTTATGCAAAACTTTGATTAAAATAACCTTTTGTGAACCAGACTTTCATTTGGCAAATGTTGAGCAGTCTTTGTCATAAGGAAATTACTATGCATATGGTAAACCAAATCTTTGTCACAAGGAAATCACCATGCATGTGGTAAACCACACGCATTATTTCTTTAATGTGTGCAAAACTGTGATGGTTCAAAAACAGAACAGTGACGGTACCAAATTCTTTCGCTTTTGTAGCAGGGTCTCCTTACCAAAGTGCTAGTGTAAAGAAAAGTGTGAACCGCAACCATCTTGTCACGGTTTCAAACTTGCACAGATTGGTGTAAACAGGGTCTCGAGTTCAGGAGCGTCGTGGCCATAAATTACAGAGGGGGCCAGAAAGAAAAAAATTCCTACAAAATTTATTTGATTTATTTTAATCAAATAGAAGCATTTCGTGTAAGTACAATGAGGGGAGGGGCAGAAAAATCTAAAACTCTTGCCTTTACTGGAAAGATATTTCTTATAAGTCTTACAAGGAGACAGATGCTTGAGCTCGATCCAGTACCTCTGCACGTGCCTAGAAACTTATAGGAGCTTGACTGATCGAGCACCTAGCATGTTTATGCTGTCTATAAACTTGATTTGAAAAACCAAATTTTGTTGTTGATGATATTTGATCATGCTCAATTGAGCATCTGGAAAGTTGAAAGTACTAAGTATGTCAAGCACCCACTTTTTGCTCCTCACAAGGCCTGATCCAAGTCCTACTTTACCTTATGAGGAAAATATAGAGCCAATTTTGATCAAGGTTGCCCATTCTGCATTATTTTGTAGGGAGCTGGTGATGAGGAAAACTTCAAAAGTATCATTGAAACATTGAAGTCAAGTAAAAATGTAAATTACAGTGTTTTATTTTCTTTTCAAAATACTATGTTAGATGATATATATATTTGCCTTTTTTCAGTATTGAAATGCTTAGTTGTAACTAATGGGATTATTAAAATGACATGCTATAAATAATGTAGGTATAAGTATAGTTGACTCCAGTTATAGTAACCTTCATTTCTAAAAGACTGATCCTCCAAGAACAGGTTCAACACCCCCAAGAACACCCTAAAAACAAGCCATTAAGTGGCTGAACACCCTTTAAAACATATCAAAATTGACATATTGTTCGAAAAATTATTTGATCAATCAATCAAAATTAATTTTTGAGAGAGCCCGATAAGTCTAATGTTGTTGGTTTTGTTACAACCAACTGATGTTTTGCATGCCAAAAGTGTGAACGTGGCTGGTTACGTTGAACTACCAAAAAATTTCTAATTTTAATCCATGATTAATCATGATCTATTCAGTCGTATATGAAAAGTTAAATAAAGTAGTGATTTTCACGATGTTTTAGACAAGCTCATTATATAAGCTAGCAAATCAAGCGACCACACAAAAGCTTTGTAAACAAGCCCCTTGTTTTGTGTTTCATGGTTATTATGTAAGCCCCCTCTTATCCAATCTCTGTCATTTTCCCCTCATTCAAAGACATTCCAAATCATAAAGATTTTCAGATTGCTGGATATACAGTATTGATACTGTGTGTATGTATATATTAGATAGTTGTTAATGAATTATTATAGAATACCTTCTTTTTTTATTAAAGGCTGAAAAAGTTGGTACATTTATCAAAGATAATTTTTCTGGAGACTTTGTGGAAAGGTGGAATAAGGTTTTCAAAGCATCCAATCTTGAAAAGGTAACTTACTATTTATGTCTTAAATTGTGTAGTTCCCAGGACTTTCAAATTACCTGGAGTCCAAGCGTTAAGTGGAATAATTGACGTTGAATGATGTGGCTTTTTTGGCTATAAGGAAACAGATATTGTTGCAGGGTTATGTAGGGTTCATTACCTATTTTTCTTTGAAGGATAATTTGAAAATGTCCTTTTTTTCTGGCAGTTAGGTCTTGTCATAGGCATATCGAAGATTGTCAAAGAGTCACGTTTTTATAGAAAAAAAATTACTTGTTTGCGAATTCTCTTTGGAATGCTTACCCTTTTAATTAAAAGTTCAAAGAATTTTTTCTCTAGATCTGAAATGCTAGGTACATTTTTCAAAAACATTATTGATTGATTTCATTCAATGAAATATTACTTTTTGGCATTTTGGAGATTCTGGTAGCAATAGAACATGGTTTGCCAATTGCTTTTGCAAATTTGCCCAAAAATCCTCATTATTTCGGTTAGTAGAAGCAACTTTATTTGCTTGTGCTCCACTGAAGCCAAAACCATTGCACATTCAGAAGTTGGTGCAGTTTTGAAAACAAGAGGCTAGGATTGAAAACGTTGGAATATCTATCAAATCTTTAACATTTTTAAAACCCATTTTGTATAGGTAACAGAAGAAAGAAAACGATAGGCATTGAATTAGAATCCATGAAATACATGTTAATTGAGGGAAGAAGTTTGAAATTTTTCTGTTTTACAGTGTATAAAATAAACTTACCAATTAAGCTAACCAATTCTATTTTCTGTCCTAATAAAACTTTAGGTTGACGTGAGTGCCTCATTTGCCTACATGATGGCCCCAAAGGAGGATGTTGAACTAAATTTTGTCAGAGTAAGTCAGTTAAATGGACAAAAGTATTTGCCATTTGACGAAAAATTTATCAAACTAAATGCAATTCAGATATGTATATTGGATGCAGTTTAAAAAACATAGTGGAAAACTGTTTTCCATGCAAAGATCCACGCTCATCAAATCAGCTTTTTACTGAATCAAATGATTGATAGAGTGCTTTAGAATTTCTACCTTGAAGAAGTTCCATTGTTTATCTCTAATTTCTTACCTATCAACATGTATCAGTATTTCAGAATGTGTATCAGTCATCCACTTTCCACATAAAATTGGTTTTTGTATTGTTTGTGCTTTGCTACATACTCAAATTTGTTTGTATGAACAAGTCCACTTTGAATCGAATAATGCTACAAAAGGATGCAGAGATTTTTGTGTTGAAATTTTCTAACATACCATACTTTACACTTAATATTCAACTAAAAGAAACACTTTATTCTTAATGCATCTTTTGTCTAGAAAGCTGCGCATGTTTCCTCTGAACTTTTTACCCAATATTTCAAAAAACAAGTTGTTGGCATCGTTGATGCTGACAAGGTAAGTGTATTTTGTATTTGTTTGCACGTCCTCTCTTTTGATAGCTTTGAGTTTCCTTGAAACTGAATGCTTGATCTCTGTTTCAACATGATTAAGCTAGTTTTTTTGCAATAGAAAATGACTTTATGAGTTATCTTCAAGGAGAAAATTGTCGCTTTAATAGGTTGCTTCCCATTAGAACAGTAGGGAATTTCGCAATTATTCCCCCGCATGGTTCTTTGCCACATGTTGTCTTCTCAAGGCGATAGCTGAACACTTGCCCTATGATGTCAATCGTCAATCTGCAGGTGTAGCGCATTGCTTTGCAACAGAATTGTATATTTTTGTGCATATACTGAATACATTTTAGCGCTGATACTTAATTTTCCTTTAAAGCTTAGCTCACATATGTAATTTTCGCGAGTGGGCCCGAGTTTCTTGATTTTCCCGCATCCTACGATAACATTGAATATGATTCAGCGGAAAATCCCGACTTTGCCGATTATTCTGATCAAATTAAAGCCAGTTCTATTCAAACATTCTTGCCGCTGATGTCCTCGATTTTACTATTATAAAGAAGTGTGCAAATGAGCGTATGCGTTTATTGGTCATCCCTGTTTCTTTCGACGGATAAGAAAATCGAAAATCTAGGTGCCGAGAAGTCACCGATTCATGGTTAGCAACCAGTCCCTTTATCGAACTTGGATAGGTTTTCCAATGCTTCCATAAATTAGCCAAGTATTTCGCGATTCTTGCTGTTTTTAAGGCTTCGATCACCACTTGAGTTGGTATATCGGCGATCTTTGTCACATGTATAGACAGTGACTGTGACTGTAATGTATAGACAGGGACTGTAAGAATCCCCGACAGTAGGGATATATAAGTGTCCTTGATTTTTATGTAAAGTATTGTAAGGTTCACATCATTACCAGGCTTTTCAACTAACAAATTGACCAACACGATTATTTAACAACAATGCCTGCCAAAAGTCTTTGAACACTGACGTCAATTTCCAAGGTCAAAACCAATCATACCCCTCTTCCCTACAGAACAATGTTGGTTTACTAACAAGCGGGTTAGGATTTTAGTAAGCACTTTCTTTTGCGCTTCTTTTATGATTTTTCTCTAAATCATCAACATTGTTTTAGGAGGAAGGGGCAGAAGTAGTAATTTTTTTTCATGAAAGGGATGAAAGATATCAAATGCAGCGTAAATTGCTGGGTGTTCCAAGTACTTTTGGCAGGCATTGAAGCTGCGACTCCTTAGCATTGTAACAATTTCACCGTGTTTTTGGTTTTAGAAAGTAAAACACTCAAAACTTGCTGATCAAATAGAAACAGCTTTGGAATCCAAAAAATACCTCGCTGCGGGAATGGATGCAGATCAGGTCAGTGTTCAGTTTGGCTAGTAAGGTGATATTTTACCTGTACTTGAGGGAGTCTTTTTTCTCTGGGGCTCGCCCCTGATTGTGACGAGAAGCTAAATGTTTTCGTGAATCATCATATCATACAACAGGGAAATATTATTTATCAAATATATAATCTAAAATTGCATATAAATTTAATTTTAATTTAAGTTTCTGTAATTTTAATCAAAAGCGTAGCGTAGGTTACCAAGAGAGAGCTCAAATGAGCTTCTCATCTAGGTACCCTGCTTTTCCTCGAGTTACAGGTTATTCAGTTATCAAATTCAATTGCACCGCTTGAATTGAACAAAAACGACTACTGATCTTTGATTTTATTGTTCGCTAAGAACTATATAAATTACAATATATTGGAATCGGTGGACGGTCTTCTCCGACGAATGTTCACCTATCCTATAGACGTTATGCACAAATTAAATTAATATAATTTTCATTTTAAAAAAATTCGCGTAAAATAGTCTTTACTTCTCAGTTCAAGATTTTTTTTATTAAAACCATCCAAAGTCGTCTTTTACACAACATTTCACGAGAAAAAAGTGAAATATTTTTGCAGCCATTTTTGCAAAGGGCATACGATAAAGCATTTGAAGTGAACAAATTTATTTCATGCTTCTCTATGATTGGTTCCGAAATCAAACCTGTGAGGACCAGTCTCTTTTTCACATGACTAAACGTAGTCTTCTTTGGGTCCATTGCTTGGCGAAATTGCGTCACGACATAATTCTACTTTAGGGCCAAGTCCAGTTTTAGAATTCACATGCTGTAAGTTCTCGAATAAGCCTCCTGAGGCTTATTTTGCAAATAATTTTTTACGGTGAGACTTATTCGAGGGGGGGGGGGGCTTATTCGAAGGTGGGGGCTTATTTAGCAGCAGCAAAAAATATTGCAGGGTAAATGTTCTTCCTCTATTTAAGGCTGGTCGATATGCTTAAAAATGCAGATACATCGGAATAAACATATTGCTGTCGAGGCAATACCTCTGTCCAAAGTGGCCTATTCTAGGGTGGGGGCTTATTCACAAAAATTACTTTAAGGGGGCTTATTCTAGGGAGGGGGAGACTTGTTAGAGCGTAGGGGCTTTGTCTAGGACTTAAATCATGTGTGATGATCATGACTACTATTATACTACTTTGAATCGTTTTTTTCTTGTCTTTGAACCGAACCTGGGGAATTTACTTAAAAGCATTGCCATGGTGTATCGCTAATACCACATCGAATTTTGTTTGGAAGATTGTTCTTTAGTTGTGATTGTAAGTGCAGTGTGACTATATGCGAAGCTCACTTGAATATTTTTGCATATTTCGTGGGTTCACTGTAATGTGGGATAACACTGTCTTTCAGCAGAGTCGACTCTACATTTTTTACTTAAGTAGAGCTCCACTGTCATTTTAATCTCTTTGCCAATCTTGAGACTGTACAAGTTTTTTATGCTCCTTAGGTCGAACTTTGTTACACACCGATCGTCCAGAGCGGCGGAAAATTCAGTTTAAAATTTAGTGCAGTGAGGTGAGTTTGTTTTTTTAATGATCACTTTTTGCACTTGTTTCTTGTTAGTCACGTCAGCTGGGAAATAGAGTCATTTGAAAAATCCAAACTTATACATAGTTTTTAAGCCGCTAGCAGCACTGTGTGCAATGTTTTCTAGTGATTATTGAACTCTAGAGCTAAGCACTCTAACCATTTGGCCACTGCACTCGTTTTCAAAGTAAACGTATGCCAAAACAAAAAGTAGCGGGTCATTTTCCCTTACATTTCTTTATTCACATACAACACTGAGAATACGATCTTTATTTAATCAGCATCATAATTTATGTACCGAATTTGATGGCAATATATCCAAAGAAAAAAGCCTCTAGTAAAACGGTAAACTGTATTGAGAAAGAGGCTTAAGATACAACTCAATGTTTCTTACAAGCCTTGGATGCAGTTTGTGGCCAGTTTAAGAGGAGTAGTTTTGCTAGCGAATTTAAACAGGAGATGCCCTAAAATTTATAGATAAATCTAAAGGCGTGTTTGGCTTTTCAGGAACTGTGCAAATTTTCATGATTATCTAAAGCCAAATAATCTAATAATATGATCCTTACCCATTTCAGCTCTGACGAAAAATTACACTTTGGTGTTATAATTTGTTCACTTGGAGTGAGGTACAAGTTCTACTGCTCTAATATCGTCCGAACATTAATGGTGGAGCCTACACAAGAGCAACAAGACCTTTACACCTATTTGTTGTCATTGATGGACGTTGCTGTCGATAAAATTCGTGATGGTAAAACATTTGAATACTTAAATTTCGAATAAATATGTCCGACCAACCAAAGGGAGCTTTTTCTCTGGGTGTGGTTTTAACGTTCAAGAATATCATAAGAGTTGCAGGATTTTTTGGTCATTGGAAAATCAGTCTAGTTGTTGATCGTCTTTGAAAGCAAAGCCAAATTTATGAAAATTAGATGTTTCACCTCTTTTCTTTAATCTGCATCAACGAGAATTGAAGGTGTTAATGTATCAGGTTTTGCAGTAGAACCCTTTCTTTAGAATTTAATAAGTACATGCTAGTCTCCTTGCCAGTCTGTCGTAACAATGAAATAGTTTGATTCGCAGAGTATCGTAATAGACGCATTATCGTAAGTAAACCGTTGCATGTTTTATTCAAAAAAAGTTTAACTGCACTTCAGTATTTTTCATAACTAAGAGTTGGTTTTTACACATTCCAAAATATTTGTCTAACCCTTCCAAAATGATCAGGATAAGCCCTGTAGCTGTTAGGCCTCTCTTATTCTCATGTTTTACAAATTGACTGGCGCACACTGAAACCAATTTTTTTGTTTTTTTGATCGACTTTTTCTTCTCCCCTAGAGCTTTAAAGAAATTTTCTTCTAGGTGTGAAGATGTCAGAAGTTTATGAAGCTCTATACAATAATGTTGCATCAAAAAAGCCGCATCTGAAAGATAATTTTGTCAAAAATATAGGGTATGATTCATATTTTATCTTATTACTTTATAACTCGTTTCTTACAGATATCCTATGGTTTTAAGAATGTCAAAACTCGCCGACCTGTTTAGAATAAGCAAGACCTGTTGATGCTACAAAAAGATAAAGGTTGTTTGATCAAGCTAAATTGGAGATTGAGGATTGAATATTTCTAAGATTGATGTAACCCTAAAACCTCTTCTGAAAGCATGGCTTTTCTTTTGAGAAGCTTACTTTAGCAATTTTTCGTTGTTGTTGTTGGATGTAAAGGTATTGTATGAATCTATTTTGTATTTTGTGGAGATGAATCTCTCTTATAACCTAACATAATGCGAGTGAAGTCGCCTTCTCTGAATATTTAACATTATAATTATGACTATTTGCATTATAATTATGACTTCGTGCTTGAGCAACATTGATCAATGGAAATTCCTATTTAATGGAATCCAGCACCCTGTGCACTAAGGGACAAACATTGCTATATGATCTTAGATAGTTTTACTAAGAAATTTTTCGACTTTTTACAGTTTTGCAACTGGAATTGAGTTTCGAGAAGGCTCTCTGCTGATCGATCAGAAGCATCACCAGCTAATAAAACAGGGTATGCAAGAATTGACATTTACCGCGGGGTTGATCGCTGCCAAAGCTGTAGTATGAATTTAAAGAATTTCATAGTAGTTCTTGATATACAACCCTAGATGAACCCGCCAGCTTTCTGCTCATTTCCCCCGCTATTAGAATTATACACGACACAACTTTGAATGGAAGAGGTGTTGAGAGGTTGTGCTAGATATGGGTGCCATCTTAAGTCTTCCTAAATGCTTTTATCTCAATAGCTGTGTTCAGGACTGTAGCTTTGAATGTAACTACTCTATTCGTTAATATAACTTCTTTATACAGTAACTATTAGATATGCCCCATATCTAGGGTTTGCACATCCGGGTTCAAAACGACAGTCTTTGTAGACCTGATATTTTTAATCCATCCTGCTCCTAAATTTATTTCCTTTGAAATGAAATTCTTCCTGATGAACGGGCTTAATCTTTTTTAAGAATCGTGCGAATCTCAAGCTGATTCGTAGACCTCCATCATAGAACTTGTGCTAATTACTTTTTCATTGAACTTTTGGTAATGATCAGAGCGGCACACCTCGATTCTTCAAAAATTTTCTACAACCTTCGATTAAAATTTTCTTTGGGATAAAAAGCAAATTTGTTGATTTCTGCCCGGCATTCTCTAGTAAAGTGGCATCCTTTATGTGCTTAATCTTGGTTTAATTTTTTTTATGATTTAACTACCAATTTCATACAACCTGTCCTTCCTTTAAAATTGTAACAAATAGTGAGAAATAAACTTATGTAAAGCTGTGAAAGCTTTGGAAACATTTTTTGAAATTAGTTTTTTCGCGAAATATCAAAGTTGTTGCCTGCTGTCTTGTTATTTGTTCTTTTGTAAAATTTGACAAATCAACTGTTGTTCAACCAATTTTTGCTATCTTGCAATATTTGCAATTTTTGCTGTCACCCATTGTGTACTATGACATCCCAATTATCGATTAGATTTTTGATTAGGGATTATACCGAACCCCTAGTGTTAAAAAACCCGATCTTATCATTAACCAGGGGGGGGGGTGTTAAATCACAGTGATTAAGAATGATTAAGATAATTGATTGGGGATAATACCGAACCCTCAGTGTTCCGAATCCCCAGCTTATCATTAGCCAGGGGAATGTTTTCTCACAGTGATAAAAAATGATTAAGATTATTGTTTAGATGTTATACCGAACCCTCAGTGTTATAATACCCCCTCTTATCATTAACTGAGAAGAATGTCTCATCTTAGTGATTGGGAATGATTTTAGTTATTTAATTATTCAATTTCCATATTAGGAATGACTTTCAACGTCAGTGTTGGGTTTGCTGGTTTGAAGAACGCGGAAGGAAAAGAAGACGCTGACAAAACGTACGCCTTGTTTATTGGCGAAACAGTTTGCGCCAACGAGGTATGAACACGGTGCATGTACTGTAGTATAGCTCCTCTTTGTGATGATAAAAGTTAAAGTATAACAAATTGTAAGTCCGAAAATATATAAGAAATTGTCTTTTCGTTTGTTTTATGACTAGTGAACGAAAAGCCATTTGGAAGGTGAAGTAGCCAATGTCCCTCTTCGTGTACACCTTGCCTCTCTTGCCTGTAAAATTATGGCAATTTTATCAAGTACCTCTATTGCAGATTTTCTTGCATCAACTGTAATCTCTGCTAGACAGTGATTCAAGTATATCTTTAAAAAGCAATGTAGTTGAGCTTAACACAAACATTTTTGTCTGCAAATCCAACTGTGCAGGAAAATGTCGAGCTTAAATTCGAGCAATAGCTTTAAGGGTCAGCCATATTCTTCCTGCAAAAACGTAACTGTTATCAAAAACCCGAATTTCAATTTCAAAGTGAATAAAAATACGCAATTTTGCCCTTGTAACTTTTAAGACAATTTTTGCTCTTTAATCTATATAAATTCTAGAATGAGCCCGCGACTGTTTTGACAAGTGCCAAGAAACAGATGAAGAATATAGGTATCTTCTTAAAGGTAAGCTTCTGAAAGGTAGTTTTTGAGGAGATTTTCTGCCACATGCAAAGATAATGAATAGGCAATTTTATGTAGCCTCAGATTTATAGATAAAGCAAAAGCCTGTTGTGGCTCTTGCGTCAGTTTGCTGAGATACTCATTTTAAATACACTTTGGTGTGTGGAATAGGACGGTTGTAGGTGACAAGCAACTCTAATATTTGAGCTGAATGCGATCATCAGACAAGATCACCCGTTTTAAAGATATGAATATTTCACCCCAAGTCCACCTTATCTTTGATCATTTGTGTTACTAATGTCTTTGGAAGGAAGATCTTCGAACCCACTATTTACATCACTCGATAAGAGGACGTTATGACAGAACTGCTTTTTGACTTTTGCTGTTGATCCCCAAAATGTATTTTACGTTGTAAGCTTTTCAGGCTTAATTTTTGAGGAAAAAAAATTGTTTTTGTTTTTGCTTACCCATCGCCGTTTTTTGACAATATTGTTCCATACTTGCTGTCCTTAGCGGGTTGTTTTACAGTTAAGCTGTTTTTTGTGCTATCATCGTAGCTATTTCTGCGTCGCAACTTAATAATTCATGGCCTCTAAACTAACATCTTGAAATTTCCCAATGCTTGGCTCCGGCTTAAAAATTCTTATGTTTGATGAAAGCCTTGTTCGAATTTCTTACATTAAAAGTGTAGCAGAATTATCCGTAAATTTCTTTGGGCATTTTTGCCTTGAGTTATCGATGGCGTGTAGCAGGAAATATTTGTATGCTGAAAAGCAGGAAAATATTTTGATTTTTCTTTTGAAGATATAATCTGCAACCCTCAAATTCAGGTCTGCATATGTCGCTGCCTTCCCGCAAAAATGAAAATTCCCTGTTTTAAATGTGCCATTTAATATTCTGCTTGCAGTTGAATTATTTTAGCACATTATTATATACAGGTTTAACTTCTACGTGTTACTTATGGGCCACTGAAATAATTTCTGTTTGCATTATTAGCCTAGAAATAAATCAGATTTAGTACAATGTACCAAGAATTCAGAAGGACTATAGATTAAAAAAGTCGTTACTTTTTAATCATGTCTTAAGGAAGAAATGAAATATGAAAGCATTATGTTACGAACATAAAAAATGCCGTTACTTGCAAGGTGATATCATTAGGAAATGGTTTGAAGGCTTCTATTTATGTTACAAATGAATCACTGAGCAAAGTTACTTCATTTTCAGCATACACAAATGCTCTTTCATAAGTGTTTGAGTAACGCTAGGATCTAAATGCGGAACTAAATCGAAATTCAAAGTAGGCACATTTTCGCCGCCAAGATAATCACTGGCACTTCTTTGCAGTCCATAGCCTCTGCTATTGGTGCTTGTTATGCCAACCGCTCCCTCTGCTATTTCCCTCTGCCATTTTTAAGAGCATTTCATTCCTTTTACGCTTATCTTTGTTCCATTTTGTAGGATGAAGATGAACTGGAAGACGCCTCCGAAGAGGTTTGCTAGGTTTTAATTTGTTCGCCGTAATCGTCAATGAAATTCCAATTTTTCATGTCTTTAATTCCAATTGTTGGACTACTTATACAGATTATGAATTCCTTCATATATAAAAAGTAGTTAAGTGTTATTTTGAAGCATTTAAAATGTAGAATGGTACTGCATTTAGAAGATTTACATTTTTGTAACCAGAATTCCAAGTTCTAAAGGATAAATTGGTTGTGTACTGTTGTGAAAAATTATATCATAAGGGGCCGAGGGAGCTCGTTCATTAGGCGTACTTTCTGATAATAATTAGCTCGACAGCGCAAATTTTCACCCTTTAACTGATGACCTACATCTGATAAACGTTTACATTATATATCTTACGAATCAGCAATCATTAGACAGCAGCTCGTTGTAATTCCCCTCAAATAAGAAAAGGATCTCTGTGACTTGAGAAGGACATACTTTTTCCCATCAAAGGCACATTTCAAATGTTTTCGAACAATTAAGATGCGCCTCCCCCTGTGCCCGCCCATCAGGCTGCTTTTTTCACGCCCTCAAAGGTGCAACTGAGATTTTACATAGAAGAGAATTGCGTCAATAAAGATTGTCAAATTAAGAGTCGTATTTTCATCATGGTTGAAGCCTGAAAGAAAAACCAGCTTGAATTCTATCATTGTAATATACAAAATTTGAATTGACTTTCGACTTACATTGTGCTCCTAAAATATTGTATACTCTTCTTGATAATCTAGTGAGTTTGTATGAACTATTGAGTTTGTTTTCATTCTCGTATGATCCTCATGTCACTCCTCCTCGGTAACCTCTAGATATTGCACTCATCAAAGGTCTTCATTGAAAAAGATTAAATCCGTTTATCAAGTTTTATTTAAATCGCTTCTACAAACATTTTTAGGATGATGTCAATTTGGAAAGCACAGCCATTCTCAACACAGAAAAAAAGCACAGGGTGAGATTCTTCTACTCTTTGACACGTAACCTAGATATAACGTTTTGCTCGCCTATGGTCAACACCCAATGTTTGTATTAGATTGTCGGACAAAAAAGTACTCTAGTTTGTTATGTTTCCCGTTTCCGTACTTTTGTAAATTACTTTTATTTCTTGAACGTATTACACAGAACTTCTCCGCGTTAACCCGTGCTCATCACGTGTCACCACGTGTGCTGATTTTCAGTTCTAATTGACTCGGGTATACTTTGCCTTAAACTCGAGAAATGGGAATGATTGAGTATACCTTTAGGCCGTCTGAAAATAGGTCTTGTATGTTGTAGCAAAGTTGCTTTAATTAATTGAAGAGGGATAAAATAATATTCTTGGTGAGGTCTTTCTATAAAAATATATTTATAAAGCAACTAGCTCATACGTCGTTCTGTCTAATTTTATGAAACTT
Organism: Rhopilema esculentum; assembly: GCF_013076305.1. Next base: position 8,522,904 of record NW_027018682.1, on the reverse strand, counting down.
TCTGCTAACCTCACTGTCATTAAACGCTTGATTCAGCATGAACAGAGCTCTACACTTTTTTTGGGGTGTAGAACAGGACGTTTCCTAGTTGCTACTCCGGGTGCCACACTTGATGCGATCATTAGGCAGTTGTCATCTAATGCTCTATCTAGTGTAAATTGAATACATTAAACCCGAGTGATGTGTTTATTTTTGTGCTATACGTAGTACATTAACCATGGAATAATAATACTCAATATAATAAATATAATAATAATTCATAATGAAATAATACTCATCTCTTTTAACACTTTAATCAGAAACGTTTGAGCACTTATATCTTCTGAAGTGTGAGACAGAAAGCCGTACTCCATTTTAAATTAGAATTTTAAGTATGTGTGTGTTTTTTTAAAAGAGGCGATGGCAGACTTTGCTCAGTCATATATTGTTTGATAACTAGGTAACAATTTTGTCATATATTTGTGAAGTGGAAATGTATTTTTTGTAAAATGAGACCATGTCTACACATGAACAGAAAAACGGGTCAATATAATTTCATTTCTTTCGAGGAGCCGGTCTTTTTTGGAGTTCGCTTTTTGAGTGTTTTATTGAATGTAAGAATATATGAATGGTCCTGCTTCAGTTTTACTGCCGCAAGTTGTTGTAGGAAGCATGGTAAGGCTGAGAAAAGGGAGGAGCTGTTTTAGCCAGTTTTGCATTGAGAGAGACATCAACTTATAGTTAACGTCTTGTGGAAATTGTATGTACTTGCCAGTCATGCAAATTCGATTTTTAACAGAGACATATTGCAGGATTTAACCAATATTGCATATTGCAGGATATATTGCAGAGACATATTGCAGGATTCTAGCTTTTTCGAAATTCATCTGAGTGAAATTTGAAGTAAACTTGTTTCTAGGCCAATTCCGTGGCCTGTATCGTATTGAAGCTTAGCATATTCTCTTGCTTCCTATAAATTCCTATTCCACTTTCGATAAAATATTGTTATTTTATAGTTAAACTGTATCAAGCTACTGGAACTCTTTCCATCAATAGTCACGTGCGAGGGCCGAATCAATTACCATGCTTTCAGTATTTTTGCAAAATCATGCTTAGATTAAGTAACTGAATTTGAATAATGAAGCAAAATAACAACACAAAATTGTACGAAGTTGGTTATGTCTCGAAAATATGCTTCTAGATTTTTTACAGAAGTTTTCTAATTCTTATCTTTTCCGATATATTCTTTTAACAGGAATTGTGCGCTGAAGACAAACGGAAAAATCACCAGAAAGAACTTGCCGTCCAGCTTAACGAAGAAGCGAAGGTTAGGGGCTGTTTTTCAAATATAAATTTAACTTTTTATCCAATGATGCGAAGATTGCTTTTAACCGGTCAGTTGAATTGTGTTTGACTCTATATCTTTTTATCAGAAATTGCAGCCTCAGTCCACTGGTACTTTTCAAGTCTTAAGTGATTTTTACAACAGTATCATGATCATTTTAACAAACCGTACTGGCTCAGACTAAAGTAAATGCAAATCCACCTTTGTCTAGATAGCTAGACATAATACCAGAGAATTCAGTTTAGGTTCCCCTCGTCACGAGCTGTCCAATTATAAGATCTGATTTAACCACAGAATATGGAACAAACAAAAGGAAACTCTATTCGCAAGATGTGACGCTATTGTAGGCACAAGCTCAGGCGGACCAAGTTTATCATGGACGAGGAAACTCGTTCAATGCGACAATGCAACGTTGTAACGATAATAGCACATGATGCTTTTACGCCCTGTTTGCAGCAAGCCAGTAGTGTTATTAAGTGTGACTTCATAAAACTTCGACCATAGTATTTAAAACACCATGAAATACCTCTAGATGTGCAAATTCAGCTACATGTGTTAACAATGGGGTTAGAGATGGCCAATGAAAGATTTCACGTTTTGTAGCGGATAACTGTTACATGGATTATGAACTGAGAGCCTGTGCTCGTGTCTATATCTCAGCCGATTTGGGAGATATAAGGAGCCTATTCTGTTGTTAAGGGCAAACTTTCACGTTCTTCATACCAAAACCATAGTATTTGTCTACCAAATCGATAGTATTGGCAGAGTTTATGTCTTTCAGGTTTCAATTTGTTTATTGGGTTCTTTCCTAAATCCCCCAATTTTTCAAAAAAACTTAACTAAAGACACTTTATTACAACCCAAAATTCTTTAAAGAACCTTTAGAACTTTCCTCAACAGAAGGAAATCGATTGGCAAATTTTATCGATTGGCAAAGTTCCCGATTATTGTTCTTCGTGGGATTTTTTATGCTTTTGACAAATTTCCTCAGCAAGGACCGTGTCAGCTGCAGCGCCTAGCAAGGCTGAACTGTGCGAACAAGGTTATAAACATCTTACTTAATCGACCAAAGGACCAGTTTTCACGAGACCCGAACTTTGCAGTTGATTTCGTAATTAATTTCACAGCGCGCAGAACATTCTAAACACGAACAATGTTTCTCATCGTTTGCAGATGTCAAATATATTCTTTTGATATTCAGAAGACTGGGTTGACCATATTTGGGTATAAGTAGAGAGGTTGAAATTACCTATACCAATCTCCCCCTCCTAAGCACCCCTAATGTTTGCATCCAACTAATTTGAAACGTACTGCTCGATTTTAGATTTTTACTTCATAGAATATGGTCTTCTATGTATATTTCTCTATCACATTCGTTACCGATTCCAAAGCAATTTCAACACAACCCGGATCAGATAGCAATGTCAACACAACCTGGTGCGAAAGTAATTTCAGCATAACTCAGCTCGGAAAGCAATTTCAGCATACACCTGTTCGGATGGCAATTTCTGCATAACCCGGTTCGGATAGCAATTTCAGCACAGCCCGGTTTGAATAGTAATTTCAGCATAACCCGGCTCGGATAACAATTTCAGCACAGCCCGCCTCGGATAGCAATTTCAGCAAAACCCGGTTCAGTTAGCAACTTCAGCACAACCCGGTAGCAATTTGAGAAGGCTCAATTGCTATCATGTTTATTCGACTTCATATTCTTGAAATCCTGTGAGTGTGGTTTAAACCTTTCATTGTGCACATGTCCATCCAACATTTTCTAAGTTTGATAAAGTCGTTCTTTGAGGATGAATATGTGAATATTCAGTGTTCATGAATATTTCATTGCCCCAACTTTGATGAAGTGCGCGGGCGATGCTGTCAAATCTATTTATGCGGACACGTGAACGGACACAGTCTCAGAAAGCAGTGCAAGTTTTGGTTGCTGTTAGAAAAAGACGTTTTTCTGACAATTATGTTTCCAGAAAACGTTTCACTTCCAAATATTACCAATCAATCTTGGCCCCACTCAGAGAATTCAAGTTGGCAAGGAAACAAGTCTTCTGTGAGCGATGTACTGCAAATGCTTTGCTATCAATTTGTTACCGATGAAGTCGAAAAATCAATACCTTTGTCTGTATTTTGGTTCGCTGTAGCTGTTGTTTCGTTTTGCTTAAATGCATTGGAACTACGCTTTTTCTTCCGGGTCACCAAGATTCACAAACTGCACGAGATGCTGCTTGCAAATCAGCTTATATGTCATCTATCTATCGGATTATGTGTACAACTTGCTGTCGGTGTACTTTACTTTTATGACAATTGTCTTCTTCGCATTCTGTGTCACGTGGGCAGTATCATTATAACGAACGTCTCCATTATTACATTACTGTTTCTTACGTTGAATCAACTATTGAAGGTCACCCTTTATCGAACCAATCTTATGAACTCCAAAGCGAAACGAATAACGACAATCGTGTTGGTATGGCTGTATTGCATTAGTTGGGTGATACTGAAATTCCGTCATCCTGTATCATTCTTACCGATAGCATTTATCACTTTTGTTTCGCTGCTTTTGTTCATACTGTTTGTAATAACAAGAAAAGCTCTTTTCAAGGCTAGAAATAAAATAAAAAACGTGGAGAATGAGGTAGACAATGATGGCTTGCTTACATTGATATCTCAAATTGACGACGCGCTGAAGATTATCTTTCTTCTGCAGATAGCCACGGCTGTGACATGGATCCCTTCAAGCTTGATTGTGTTGCTAACGAGGCTTGAAGTCATTAATCAATCAGCAAAAATGCACATTGCCACGAAGATTGCTTTGAAAATTATCTTTTTGCCTCCTTTGTTTGATCCCATTTGTCTTTTAGTGAAGCACAAACATTTGAGAGCATCGACGAAAAAAGCGGTTTCATTTTTATTGTTCTCAAATCGTGTCGCGCCAAACTCTTAAGTGACAAAAAGGAATATTTCTTGATGATATTCGGAGAATTAAAATCGAAAGGAATGAAAAGTTGAAGCCACCGAAGTGAATTCAAACTGAATCATGAATTGTCTAAATCTTCTGTAGCTGGTTTTATATCATTTTATGCATATTGATGTTATTTTGTTTCAAAGCTTCGACTTTTATTGGTGCTTGTAGCTTTTTGCAAAAGAAAATTATCATGATGCTAATAAAAACGTAGAAATTGAAACTACTATGGGCTTTTGTTGTTGTAGCAATTTTACGCGAATAACTTGACAAATGAGGTTGCCAAGCATTCCACCTACACTAATACAATATTATTGTATGTAGAACTTTTTAAGCAAGTTTAAAATTTCTAAACAGCTGACACGTCAATTCAGTGCTATTCCTGTACTTCATTAAACTTTTTTGTTGAAGGTGATTTTTTGCTTGTCTGAAATCTATGCATTCTGGTTGTTGTTTCATTCATGTCTTTATGTAAACACGGTTGCCCGTTCAGCAATGCTGTTTTACAAGAGGCCATGCGTCTAAGGGGTCATGCAGAAACTAAACTAAAATCAGATAGGGAAACATAAGATGATTCAAGTAAAATTAATAGAACAAAATGTTTAAAGTTATTTTCAGAAGAAATGTTGAATTGAGTTCTAGCGTTGTCTAAGCTTTTTCAGAAACTGATAGCTTAAAATGGGGTTAGTTTTGATGTGATGGGGTGAAAAGTTTTCTAATTGTTATTTTGTCATTGATTTTGCTTTTTAGAGACGTTTGCTTGAGAAGAAAGGAGAAGTAGAAACGAAAAGGCAAGTTTGTGAACGAATAGACAGTTTTATTTACAAACTATGAACTTTTCCGTGTTTTCCTTTTCTTAGAATTTTTGAATAGGTAGGTTGTTAAGTTCTATATGAAATTCGACGCGCGTGTAATTTTGCATTCGGCTATGTCGAATCTGACTTTCACAGACTATGTAAACGTGCATTACGACTTTGAGAGGGTGATTGTCAAAACAACAAATCGGGCTTATACCTTAGAGAACCTACATATGAGAAAATACAACGCAAGCTGTGTTTCACCCCGACCGCCATACTTTGTTTTGGTGCAATTTTTCACGTGAAAAAATCATAACTAGGGAGAGTACAACCTCGATTAAAAATCTACGGAAACGGAAAATGCTCTAAACTCGGGGCGAGGGCAGAATTTCACACTGGTTAAACAAAGAGACAGAAAGAGCTCTGATACTGAAAATCAACAGTTAATTTCATTTCATTTTCAAATAATTTAAGGAGGGTAGCCCTTCAGCAAATGCTGGTTTACAATTGGATGTCTGTTTAATTTCAACTGGAAAGGCTCTTGTTTAAAACTAATTTTAAACCAGAGCGTGTTGAGAACGAAAGCCGAATTTTCTGCAGCATTCTCAACATGGATCGAGTTTCATCATGTAATAAGGAATACTGTGCAAGCGCGTTTCTCTGTAATCAGATGGCCAATCGGACATGAAACGAATCAGATAAGAAAACTAAATAGTTTCGCATTAAAAGTAAACTTGTTTTTCGTGTGCATGATAGCATTCTGCTAAGGGTCCATGCGACTATCAGTTGAAGGTGAACTCAGGGGGTTGTTCCTGGTCAAGCTCAAATTTCCACTTAGGAATGTTTGAATGGCATCAAACGCTGGAACGTCTGCACGTCTCCTTCGTATCTCGTATAATTTCTAAGTCTGCACAACATTAAGCCAACTGTCAGCAAAGCTGTCCATATAAAGTGACTTTAAAAGAAATTTTTTTATATAATTTTTTTCTCATAAAACATGTTTCCTCTTTGTTTAGGACTGTTCGTTCAAATGTTGCATACAAAAACAAAGCACTGATCCCTCAAGAAAAGGATGTGCAAGACTTGAAAGTTTTTGTTGGTAAGGAAAACTCTAATTATTCTAATTACCATAACCCACTCTAACGTTCCAGTCTCTGACGACGATGTCTGTCCTCGCTGTATCCTTTTAAAAGCTTTTTAAAAGCTTGCCTTTCCATTCTGTGGTTCATAAAGACATTGCCACCTGTCATCAAAAAGGAAACATGACTACTTCGGTATATGTCTTAAACAATAAGTAGAAGTATTTGTAATAAGTGCACCAAAAGCTGTAATCATTAATAGCATTTTGTCGTTAACGGGGGCACAGGTAAAAAAGGCATCTCAGAATGTGGCATTTTAAACTGTTCTAAAGAGAGAACACTTCTATGAAAAGAGACATTTCCTAAAGAAGTTTGGAACAAATGCCCTGGTGTAAACCCAGGCAAATGGAACAAATGCCCTCCTTTTCTCATGTCTCTGACTGTAATGAAAATTTACAAATTGGTCCTCAGTAAAGTCTGCAGTCTTTTAGTCTTGGCCACTTTTGGAGTATTTCATTCGTATTGCCAGCCTATCGTTTTTGCACGGTATTTCTATGTTGGACGGTTGCTGTCATTGAGCTACAGATAGATCTTGGTTTTGTGTTACCTTGTTGTCGAGAGGGAAAAGGAGAGAAGGCGTGAAGTATCTTATATGGTTTGACAATTATCAGAGAAAATTTTTAAGTGCAGTGGAATACCAGCTGTCCTCGATCGTTTTAAAAGTGTGGGATTCGGTTAGGAGAACGATGTGTTTTCATCAAAGTTGCATGTTAAAATTTGATTAACAAGAAGCTCAATCTGGCGCTTTCTCTTCCGAGAAACCTTATTTCATTTTAGATTCTACGATACTGTCAAATTTTTTAGCATCAAAGGTTGATGATATTTTTTATGAGTGACAGCTAATATTATTTCTTGTATTCATAGAAAGTCAATTATTATCCGTAAAAACTAATCCTTCTCCATTCTTCTTAATTTCTACCTCATCCCTTCAACAGCAACGTGTCACGATACGCGTTTACCTTTTAATTTAATATAGAATTTGGGCTTTTTTGACCTACATCTTTATGCTTCGATATTAGTTTATACTGTTTCTAGAGACGCGTGGAATTATTTAACGATGTAAACATGTTTTTAACGCTGTGTAAATTGCTTCCTATTCGCAGCTTTCGAACGTCAATGATTGAGTTAATTAAATAAAGTTGGGTTATTTTCCACAGTTCACATTTGTCTGTAAAAACCTGCTTTTCAGGTTCGTCTCACAAGCTAGGGTCGTTTAGTGGAGTTTTCAATAGGTTACCTCCTTTAGTCTTAAGGTTAATTCTCCTTTAGTCGCGTTGAGTCTCAACCAAAATAAAACCAAATTTCTTTAAGAAAATGTTTGGTTACACAATAAGTTATAATCTGAAAATTTCTGTTATTCCAGTTCGTTTTCTTCACGTCCGTACGTTGCTTCTCTCACTAAAAAGTCCCGTATGCACCATCGCAGCGTCTAATATTTTGTTAATGTTTGAAATTCAAATGTTCATCGCTGTATCCATCTTCAACTCCTTAATAAATATTCTTAGCCGGTAATTTACAATCAAGTATTTTTTATTCCAGCACTATATAATTGAAATTCTTTGTGGAGGAAAGTTTATGGATTGTAATAAATCCTGACTGAAGGAATTTCGGCGAACTCCAATTTAAGTTGAACAAAACTCTTTGTGAAATTTATTTCACTGTGCATAGCCTAGTTTACCAGGTTGGCTAGAGAATGGTCTGTAGGAATAGTTGATCTGAATAAGTCGCTAGTCAGAACATGATAACCTGCGCTATGTCCTATGCAAAGCTCATCACAATGTAAATATTTGATGATTTATTTTCGCAGACAAAAAATTCGAAGCAATCATTTTACCACTAGCAGGCATGACTGTACCATTCCATATATCGACAGTGAAGGTACGTTGCATCTTCATGTTCAGAACTGTCTAAAGTATTCGAAAGATTTTGTCAGCTTTCTCTGATTTGCTACCAGCTGGTGCACCCGAGGTATCAGACTGCTTTTAAAGTTCATAAAGCTTTGCAGGGAGATTTTTTCATAACGAACATAGATTTGCAAAACTTAAGAACATTTTAAAACTTTAAGGAATTTAAAGGGAATTAAAATTTAAATTTTTTGCCAAATGTAAAACGGACTTTATCTGATAGAATGTGGAGACACTGTGAAACAATTTTCAACAGTCAGTAGCTGCTTTGAACATATTCCAGCTTTCCATACGTTTGGATAAGAACCTAAGTTTGTTGAAAACACAATGCTACATGTTATTGCATAAATTGGCAAGTCTTAAGCAAAGAAAAGCTATAGCCCGAAAAGGTGGCAGCTTTAAAAGTCTAAAACTTAACGCATAACAATCTGCTTGTGTCATTAAGGAAGGAATGGGAATTTCGGAAAAAGCCTTGCGAGGTATCAATGTTTATATGATCAATAAGTGGTTCTAATTCAAAATAAACCATTTTGCAACCGTCTGATGATAAGTCTAGCGAAGTTGTCATAGATGGCATGTATCACGTAGTATTATGAAACGGTTGCCAGAAAACGAATGAAAATGATATCGGTAATGTGAAGCTCGAGGTAATTATGGTTCTACCATAATGCTCATTCTTGGAGGAAGCCACATTTATAGTGGGTTTATCTTTCCTTGTTCTTTAATGCCTAGTTATTTGCATTTTTCGAATCAAAGTAATTCGGACTAAAAGTATCAATCTGGGGTGCACAGGAGAAAGGGGTGTGATCTCGTTGGACCAATTCTTTTCCCGACTTAAAAATCAATGCCGACAAGGAGAGAAATACTACAGTTAGCAGTAATCAGAATGCCTTTCCTACAACAAAATTTCGTTTCGGGGCGACTTCCTCGATACCTTGTGGGGTAGTGACGCCTCGACACTCATATTTTTTGCAGCCCAGCAATTGAATTTCTAGTTTTTCTTGTTGTCTTCTCAGCAGAGTTTTTTGTGTTGGTGTTATATCGATGAATGAGCTCTTACATTGCATTAGGTTCTTATATCCTATTCATGTAAGAGTAAGGTTTTTAATCCAAACTTTATCTGGTGTTGGCCAAAAGTTTTCGTTTAAAGTAACTAGATTTAATTGCTCACCATTTCTGTAGAATTTTATCTTTTCTTGTAAAAACATAACGGCTTAAGTGACTGTTCTCGACCCTAGAATATTAGTTCCAGCGTGGAGGGTGACTACACATATCTCAGGCTGAATTTTTACTGCCCTGGAAGGTAAGTTCAGAATTCCATTCGCTGTTACTTATTTTTCATTGATGTGGTGGTATGAATTTTTATACTTTGTAGATGGATTTTCATAAATTTAGAAGTGTAGATTTATCGATCTCGTCACAGAGAATTCTTTAGTCTAAAGTTTTTCTGCGAAAGTTTATATAATTGCTAATAATGATTCATTGCAGTTCGTATGGAAGATCAGATGGAAATCTATTTCCCAACCCTGATGCTACATTTGTCAAAGAAGTGTGAGTAAATTCAATACAACCAACAATAGGTTAACTAACCATGATATCTTCATGAAAGTATTTATTTTTGAAGCATTCGTAAACTTCGAGGCTCTTCTAGTATCTCCATGGTACTCTTATTGCATTGGGGTAGCTAAGGGACGCTGGAATACATAAGAGGCACATGCCCCCAAATATTTAGAAAAACAACTTCTTGTCCCTCCTACATTGAAGTGCTTCTTGATGCTGGTAACTGCAAGTTGTTTTTCTTGTTATTGCAGGAAAAGTATTAATTTTTTTTCCAAAAGTTGCTCCTGTCAAGTTAAATGGAATATTTCCTTCCTAGTTATCAAGCTTTCAATAGATTTATACGCCTTTTAGAAACTAGAACCATATTACAATAACAGAAACATGTCTATACATACTTAAGTCTCGAGCGAAGTGAAGAGAAACGAAGCAAGTTTTCACATACGACTAACACTCTTGAAACTGTAGAAGACCTTGTTTAGGCCTTATTATTATGTTCTTGTCAGCGATCCATCACGTTTTATAGATGTAGAGGCATTTTACAAAAGAATTCTTGAAAATGCCCAAATACAGCATGCTTTCCTTAGATATCAACTCAATACTTCACACTGGTTAGATAATCGCATTGACTTTGCCTAAACAATCTGCTCAATTTCCATTTATTTTCAGGGTCTATCGCAGCACGAATGTGAAGGAGCCTGGTGCTTTGTCTGCTCCCTCCACAAATCTAAACACAGCTTTTCGGTTGATTAAAGAAGTGCAGAAAAGGTTTAAAACTAGAGAGGCTGAAGAAAAGGAAAACGAGGTATTATAACACAGCAATGTCTAGTTACAAAGGCCACTTTGAAGCTTGAGTTTAGATATATACCTGCTTAACGACTGAAAGTTTATACTTACAAAGGTACCCAATGGTACTCCAAAACGTCTTTGTATTTTTTACTCCAAATGCCTGTGTTGAAGTTTTAATTTACATCTATGGCTTATTCTAGATCTTTCTGCCTATTTCTCATCATTCGTCAAAATTCACGGATTAACCTTTTGCTTGTGCATTTCGGTATACTGAATCAATGAGCCTAAGGCACTAGCCCTTTGAAGATCAAAAAAGCATCAAAACTCTATTGATGATATCATGATATTTTGTTCTAAACGGAAAGTTTTAATTCAATACCTGTTAGAAAATGACGAATTTACGAGTTTTCTTCCCATCTACGCCGAGCTAAACATGATCATCAACTGACAGCAATGCAAATACTTTTAGACTTGAGAAAAACTACAACAAGCGAAATAAGTTTTGAAATTTCAGTACATTATAAAAAGGATTAAATGGTAATTTATTTTTACTAGAAGAAAATTGCTCCACCCAAGTCAGCATTAATTGTTTTGAGTGTACAAAAGATTTCTTCAATTTCATTGTCAAGATTCAATTTTAGGGGTGATAAGATTTCATGGTTTCAGGATACTTTAATGAAGTTTTATTTTCAATTGATCTTGTGAATCTTTTTATAGGGTGTTGTGAAACAAGAAGATCTTATACTCGCTACTACTAAGGGCATTCCACGACTCAAAGACTTGCATATTCGGCCTAGCATTACCAACCGAAGAATATCCGTGAGTAGCTTTGTTTCCGCTCGGAATCCCCTTTGTTCAAGTTCTGTGCTATCAAATAGCTACTAGTTTTGGGCTCCTATACTGAAAATAAAGTGTAGCTATGACTCTTATTTGCTCCAGAGCAGAATGAGGTTTTGAAAATGTTTGTTTATTCATCTAACGCACTTTAACCAACCCTTACCAGGCTCTATTCTGATAACATTTCATACAGTTTATCTATGAAAGGGGAAATGTGAATTCAGTTGAATCTAAGATATCACACCCATTTTATTTTGTAGTGTATTGTAAGTAAAGCAAATATAAAAATATGTAAGCTCTTTTTGCGTTTAAAATTTTCCCTGATTTTTTTTTTAGCTTCCAGCTTATTGTAGCTTATAAAGGCTAAGCATATTTGTTGGCTAAAAGGACGAAGTTTCACAGCTTTGTGGCTCTGACTTTGGTGTAAAAAATCGTTCGTCAAATCTTCAATTATCTTACTTTCTATATTTTTAGGGTGCAATAGAAGCCCATACAAACGGTGAGCCATGACAAATTTTCAACTCAGATGTCTAACTGTTTTAATCAATCAAAATTCTTTTTTATTCCTGGACAGCTAGCGTAGAGGTGGCATAGTGCTGTGTTTCTTGCCTTCGGTAGGCTCTTTGATGTTTTAGAGAATATATTCACCCAGTGGCTTTTCTCGCTTCAAGACTCTGACTTTAAAAAACTTTTGAACCTGACTGAAAGAACCTTGATTAAAATTAAATGCGTTTCCTGTGAAAACTGTGTTATGTTGTATTAGAATCAGACTAGAAAGATATTTGTACCTACTTCAAAATCTCCCAATTTTAGTTTACATCATTCCAACGTTACAGGGGGGAGGGGCTGAGAGAACCACTTCCCTTACAACTTGCAAAACAATAAAAACCTAAATCCCAACTCTTTTTTAATGAGTGTTAGATTTCCATCGCCTTTTCAACTTGATTGGGACTCCTGCCTGCAGTTTGTTTCACCTACTGTCTGTTGTATCGACAGGTTTCAGATACCAAACAATGAATGGCAGCAGAGTTGATATCCTCTATAAAAACATCAAACACGCATTTTTCCAGGTATTGTCCTTATTCAATTTTTAAATGTTACCAGTATCGAGGTTTACGTTGAGTGAACGGTCGTCGAGAATACGTAGGTCTCATCGCTTTGTTTGTTAAAGCCTGATTTTTCTTTTTAGCGTTTTGGAACGATCCCCTTTTGGGACGTCCATTTTGTGTTTTTAGAGTGTGGAAGCACCTTGAAATAATCGTTCGAAATAAGAACGCTCTGGCTTTAGTTCCAAGTGTTAGCAAATAGGGACATCATCTTGATTATCAGTTTTAAGAATAATTTTTTGCTTTGGGATCTGTTTCGTATTCTTATTTTGTCGAGACCTTTATTGTTACTTGTCATTTTGGTATACACACACTCTTTTTAATCTTCCAATGTTTGAATTAAGCCATCGTCAATCGTTATTAGCCAATCAACAAGCGTGTGAGTGATATCACACCCACTGATTGGCCAATAGTTGATTGACAGATGTCAGAAGCCGATAGAGTATCGGTCCATTGACTTTAAGTGCCTAGCGACGTATTTGTCTATCATAAATTTCACCTTTCCCGAAAGTTTGCACGTCTAATTGTTCTCGGCTTTCACCAACTCATCTTGTTCTCCTCTCGTCGATTTACCGTTCTTTTTTTCCCCTTTTCTCCTCTTTATTTGTTCATTTGATTGTCCAACAATTGGTTCGGTTTTTCGTAGCCTTGCGATGGAGAGATGATTATTCTGTTGCACTATCACCTCAAGGTAAGCTTTTAACTGCATGGTACGGCATTGTTTTGATGCAAAATTTGTCAAGATCAGCAACCCAAGTATCTCTTTAATTTTCTCCAAATATACTTTGATTGACTTGAGCAAGGATTCTATACGATATTTGTCTTCATTTAGATTGTATTTATTTAGAACTTGACATGGAAACGGGGACCTCTCGAGAGAAGGCTGTGATTTCGTTTAGGAAATTTGGCAGAGTGCTTTCTGCAAAGTTGATAAATGGGTTAAAACAAAAAACGTTGCAACGTCCCGAGAATAAACAACATCGAAAAGCACAAAAAGATAATAAAGAAATTATATTTCGCTTCAAACCTCACTTTTCAATCTTGCGTGAAAGGTCAGTTCTTTGTTCTTTTAGTATAAAAGTTTGCCAGTTGCTAACGAGAAATTTTCTTTTTAGCATCCCATTATCATTGGAAAGAAAAAATACCGTGACATTCAGTTTTTTACTGAGGTACTTTTTATTTCTGTATTGTTTTTTATATGCAGTCATTTTGTTTAACTAATTTACTGGAAGGGAAAAAACTTATTGATCATGGTATATGACCTCAACTTAGGATTTTAAACAATGAATTTTAATGCAGTTGATTGATAAATTTCATTTGTGCATTGTAAGGTAATTTAAAACTCAATAATCATTCACGTATAAAGAGTGCAGGAACGAGAGTCAGACCTCGATTTTCAGTCAGCTTAGTTTCACGAGGTTCATTTTTAAAAAAACCTTTTAGAAATTTTATATAAGGTATTGAATCTTTATAAAAAACAATGTTTATTGCGTTTTAAAAATTGTCTTTTAAGTGTAAGTGAGAATATTGCAAAACGAAAGGAAACAAATTCTATTTGATATTTTTGACTTAAATCACATCATTGAGCTTTTTGTCTAAATTTGAAAGATCGCTTATTTAAGCTGGTTGGCAGTCAACTTAATTATGTTTTTGCCCCCTCTCTATTCTTTCAGACTCTAATGTTTTTGTTTCATATCCCAGCAATGTTTAATATTGTTAACTCTACAAATATTTTATGCCATTTTTTTGCGCCACGAAAAAATTGCTTGTAATATTTATCATATGCTACAAACATTTGTTATATGTGATTTTTTACCTATCCTCAAAAAAATTTCACATTCAACAAAGACTGCCAGAAAACGCTCATATCAGATTTCCTTCAATGAGTATTGTTTGTTTCAGGTTGGGGAAATTACAACTGATTTAGGAAAACATCAACACATGCATGATCGAGATGATCTTGCTGCAGAACAGGTATGTGTTGTTTTTTTGGACTGTTTTAGATGGAAATGCTAATACTTTTATCGTATTCTTCTAACGGCTACGCAAAGTCTCTGGCAAGGCAATGTCCCTGTTCTGTCCCACAACGCTTTAAAGTAAACACTTAGAGTATAGATTAATTACAGTGGAAATGATAATTTCTTTCCTAATCAATTCTCTTTAGAGTATAACTTGGTACTAAAGTTTCACTTTCTGATCTTCATTCAGCGGTTTAATACTACTTGAAGTTGGGTAGAAAAGGATTAATTTTTCTTCGAAATGTTTCTTATTTCTTCAGTGGTCGTTGTGATTACTTCGGTATTCACAAAGCTAGGAAAAATTGGCAAAATATGTTACCAGTGATGGCAGGTTTCAAGATTTGTCATTCTGTTTCTATGTGAGCCGTGATAGACGTGTTAGCACAAAGTCAGTCTATACATCTCGATATATTTCAAACTGTGACCAAATTTTATGGGTATAGTGGCACACCTTTCCCGAAATTTGCTTTTTGTTGATAATCAGCAGTTAATTTTGGACTCAAAGTTGATTCGATTGACCATCAAAGCGAAAGCCTCTTTACTGCTAATTGTTTTTAAAATTATAACTCGTCAGCAATTTTCGTGGCAGATGGAAAAATAGTTAATTATTCACCCCACCACGTATTAGACATATTGCTGTAAACTCCATATGGTATTGTGCTGTTTGTCAATGGGTTTTTGTTTTTTCCCGTGTTTTGAACTGCAAACGCCAGCTTTTTATGGTAACATTGCTGTGAAAGCTGCTTTTTATGAATACATTGCTGTGAAAGCTGCTTTTTATGGATACATTGCTGTGAAAGCTACTTTTTATGGATACATTGCTGTGAAAGATGCTTTTTATGGCTACATCATAATGCAAAACTCCTGTAATTTACAGAATATCTGGGCTTCTATCACCACATGGTTTCTTCTGTAATCTCCAATGTGTAGTTATCTTTTCCAGGCTGAAAGGGACTTGCGGCAAAAACTTAAAGCTGCCTTCAAAGGTTTCACAGACAAAGTTGAAGGCCTGACACATGGCCAGGTTGAATTCGATGTCCCATACCGCGAGCTTGGGCAAGTAGACAACTATTAGTTCATTCGTACGATATTTTGTTGCGGTTCCGTGTAGGTGCATTTTTAGTAATTGATGCAACCCTGGTATGAACCCGGCAATTCTTAGGATTTAGATGTTCTTTGTTTCAAGGTATTTTACTTGCTAAACTCTACTATGTTAAAACAAACCACTTTTGATATTGTTAGAACTATGTTTCTGCCTTGCTCGTGCTCTTCATAGCAATCTATGTCATTTAGCATGTCTTGTACAACATTTTAGATTGCTATGATGAAATTAACTCAGTTATTTGCTTTTTATACACTGCAGGTTCCAGGGTGCACCCTTTAGAAGTACAGTTTTACTGCAACCAACTACTCACTGTGTTGTCAATCTAACTGAACAACCAACCTTCGTGATAACACTGGATGAAATTGAACTTGTTCACTTTGAAAGAGTTCAGGTATAATGTCATTGTGCATTTATCCTGTTGTTCGTATTAGTACCTAAAGAAGGGCCTGGCCTAAGCAAATGAACTCGACTTCCTCGAGTATTTATTAACTACTCATCTAAACGTCGTGTTGTGGCTTGAATTCCCAAGCAGTCGGTATGCTTCGATTAAAATTTGCTTGATCGATGATTTGACGTAGCACCATCGCAGCTCTTCTTACATCTCTTGCAATTGTATGGAAGCTAGGCTCTCGTCGCAACATGTTTTAGTCTCGTAACAAACGCAACACGTTTAGTAGTCGCAAAAGACGCAATATGGTTACGAGCTGTGCCAATCGCGTAACAGACGCAGCACGGTTAGGAATCCTGATAGGAATAACAGACACAACAATTTTGCAAACATTGTCACAAGGTTTATTTATTACAGTGATGTCAGCTTTTATAAAACGTTTTGTTGTCCTGTTCTGTTGTCATTTTCATAATATTTTATACAACTGTTTTGTGGTTTACTAAAAAACGTGGATGCTACACGCTACCATATTTCATAATACCAACTTGTGCATGAATAGGTGTTTTTTATGTGGAAGTATTATATTGCCACATCACTTTCATCAGCTATTGGTGAAGCAGCAATGAATATTTTTGCATATATCCCGTAGTTTTGCCGTCCATATAATTCTGATTTTCTTCATATCTTCTTGCTAATATTTTTGATATTTTCCCGATTGATTCCCTATAGTTCAACATGAAAAACTTCGACATGGTCTACATCTTCAAGGATTACTCTCGAAAGCCCGTGATGATTAGCGCTGTCGCAATGGCAAGCCTCGACTCTGTCAAAGAATGGCTCAAGTAAATTATCTTTTTTACAACAATTAACCCTTTCATTACCCAACAGAGGCTCTTTCATAAGGAAGGCCCGCCAAGTAACTTCTTCGTAATGGTGCAAAAGGATGTTTTGATTTTACAGAAACGAATCATGAAATAATTTGTCTAAATGGTCACAAATCTACCTGTTTTTAACTGTCTGACTTTCCAAATACGCCACACTTTGGGATATTTCCTGCTTCTTCCATAATCTGGTTTTTATTGTTTTCCACGCCATTTATTAAATAAAAATACTGACTATTTTTTGTGACTCAATCAAACTAAGTCTTTTTTTTTATCAACCTCTTATTGTTGACAATCAATTTTTATTGAGTATCAATTTTGCCCTGATGATTTTACCTTAAGGCTGATTCCAGGCTGTCGAGCCATCGACGAATACGGTTTACAAATCGTCTCCATAAGCGAAGGAAACATTTATCTTTCAATCCCCAGTTGTCAGCTAAATATTATGTAGAACGTCCAATCTACCGAAAATACCTCTTTGAAGTTAATTTTAAGGCTCAATGTCTGCTGTTGCCAATAAATTTACATTTAATGTCCTTACATTTCTCAGTCTTACTACTCAGTAATCCGATCTGTCATCGTATACCTCCTATGATATAGAAATATTTCATCTTAGGCATTAGGAGTTTTTATACCACCTTCTTGCCTTTTAGTTCATGCAATATCAAATACACAGAAGGAATTCAGAGTTTGAACTGGACTAAAATTATGAAAACGATCAATGACAACCCGGAAGATTTCTTCGAAAATGGTGGATGGACTTTCTTGGAACCAAACAGCAGTGTATGCATTTACGTTGTATTTCAGTCGTGTTACTGTCCTGCTCTAATGTTGGGAATCACCTGGAAGTCGAAATAAACAGAGGGTCATAGTCAAATTCAAAATTTGCTAAAAAGGGGAGTTTTATAAACGGAGGGCGACCTCGTATGATGTTAAATTACTGTAGAAAGTTAAAGCAAAGAGCTTTCTAAATTTTAGTTGTAGACTTTCGTCGATGAAACGGGCTGGTTGAAATAAAGAATATCTGTAAAAATCCCAAATATAAACAGGGGAGAGACGTTGGTTTTAGACCTCAGCCTATATTCAGCTTGGCACTATAATCTTTGAATGAGCAACCCCCTTTTATTAACTGGATGCTGGTTTTCTGCATTTAGGATGAAGAAGATGATGGTGACGACGAGGAGGAATCAGATTACAATCCCACTGATGCCTCTGGCGTTGAAGATGGAAGCGTAGATTCAGAAGAAGACTATACTTCAGAAGAAGAAGCAGATGAGTCGGGTAAACATGCACACATATTTCTACTCTTTGTTAGAAGTACACAAATTTCGAGCTTACTCAATTTGACGTTTCGACCGTACTACTTTTCGCTTGCAGATGATTTCCTTCTATTGTCAGAATATTTTTCGGACTCCGAACAGATGCTACTTTGTCTTTTTATACTTTGACCTTACAATTAGCCATTAATTTCTTGCCATGCTATACAAACATTTAATTTTTCTGGCATTGTTGGCTTCGATTAAGATTTTTCAAACATACTATCTTGCCTGGGTACAACCTTTATTGACTAACTTCCCCCAGCAACTGGAAATTTTTACAACCCCCCCAACAAACCAACAAACATTTAGATATAATATTCCTAAACGTTTGATACTCATTTGATATTTTGGCATACTCAGACTATGAAGAAGAGCTTGGAACTGATGAGGAAAGCGGCAAGAGCTGGAGTGAGCTAGAAGAAGAAGCCAGTAAAGGTATATCAATGATATTTTGATTCTTAAGAACTGGCAGCAGTTCAGCAAAAATACAGTACTTGAGCAGAGGCATTTGACACAAAATAGAGCAGTATCCCTAATATTTTGTTGCTGCTGCGCGAATGATTCCCTGGCTGTTAGTAGAGACACGTTGGATGCAGGTTTGAGCAAATAAGAAGATAGTTGCTGTGAATTCTTGTGTATAGCAATTTAGAACCTTTTTAAAAATCAGCTCTTTTCGATATTTTCCCTGCTAGGTAAATAAGATCGATCAAAATATTTGAGATTTTTGAACAAAATATTTTCGACTGAAGTCTCAATGTCTCATCTTTTCTTGACTCCCTATAAAATACTGGGAACCACAGTAAAAGCATGGAAAGGCATGCTTCCTCGAAGAAAAGAATTAGCCTTTTATATTTTGTGTCACGATATATGCTTGGAAAATCATTAATTTAACACAAATTTAGGATCCTTGTTTCAAGTTTATCTCATTGTTTGTATCGAATTTTTATTTTCTATGCACCACTTTGATGAATGGAACTTGTGTCAAGCTTTTCCCAGACTCGCGACATGATACATACTTAATGGGCAAATTACAGGACGATCAATTTTAAAATGGATATGAATAACAGCTGCGTTACTTTCTATTGCAATCAAGGCTTTTCAAGGCGAAAAATTGGCCTAAGTTAACAAGCTGTTAAACTCCATTTCTGGCTTGAACTTGGATATAGCTTGCTGTCCCATGCTCAATATGGTTGGTGCAATATGGCCTAATACATGCAGTTGGAACTCAATTTAACGGAAAATTTATGCAAATGATATTGTCAAATTTGAATATGATATTGTGTTTTATAATATTTTATTTGTGCACATTGCTCCTTGATTGGTCACGTATTTTACTTTATTTTAGCTGACAGAGAACGTGGAGACATATTGGAAGTAAGCGCCGATAAGAGTGTGAAGCGAAAGCGGGGCTCGGAAGATCACAGCAAATCGAGCAAAAGGAGCAGGCGTTAAATTAAGGCGTAAATTAAGGCGTAAACAGGCCCTATGTGTAGATGCTGAACTATACAGTTTTGATGGCTTGCAAAGAAAAGCCAACGAACATTTAATGGCATGACTTTATTGAACTGCAGTTTGTATATTGTTAGGCAGCGTAATTAGTGACTTTGGCTGACAAAAAATTGATTCAGCTATTTGCTACAAAACATACTAGATCTGTTGTCTAATTTTACCTCTGTCAAGGTTTCAGGACACAAATTCTACGTCCAGGATTCCACGAAAAGTTATTTCTATGTTACCGCAATGTTTTGCTGTATTGTTAGGTTTTGTTGAAGTCTAAATTTAAGCTTAAATGATATATGCATAGTTTGCTATGAGTAACGAGCAGAATTCAATTATGTTTACTTTGTATTACTAACGAAATTTCCTTTGTTCATTATTTTAAAACCAAACATTGTAACAATGCGAGTGCTGAGGGAAGTCGTACACATAGGATTTCTGCAACCTAGCTGTACATAGATAAAGAGGGAAAAACTTTACATTTAAGGGCTTATCAATAATAAGAATTATTGAAAATGTTTTACGGTGATTTATCAAATAAGAATTCCATCACCGTTTTTTGGCTATCTTATTTTTTGCGAAAAAGCTTTAGCCTTGCAAATATTGAATATGTTTTCTGACCATTTATCCAAGAGAAGCCAAATGATAATGGTTAAAATTTAACATGTCTTTTGAAAACTTTACAAGCGTTTTCTAGTGCTTTACAATTTTTGTAAGACCCTGGGCTTGGTTTTTTTGCCAAAAATATAAGTCATTCTTTGGAATTTTCCTCCGCTCAATATGCACTAACTGGCATCCAAAATCCTGGGAATGTGCTTACCAACATTTATAAACGATTCAAATCATTTTGCAATAGGCAGTAATTTTTCTTCTTAAATGGCATTTAAGAACGGAAAAACTCTGTAGAACTTTTTCCTTCTAAAAAAGTCAGTTCAGAGCATTTGGGAGCAGTGAAATAATTTTTAAAGCCAATAGAAATGATTTGCAGTACTTTGAAACCAGCGAAATAATTCAGAATTTTTTATAATTTTTGCAGGTCTATAGGCCTGGGTTTCTGCCAAAAATTCATGAATTTCTTTAGGACTTCATTATTTTTAAAGAAAGCAGTAAAATGTACTTTATACTTATAGGAACGACTTCTAGTAGTCTAAACTATTAAGAAATTCTGAATTTTTTATCATTTTGGGAAGTCTATAGGCTTGTTTCCTTCCCAAAAATTCAAGATACTCCTTTGGACTTCTTAATTCTAGAGAAAGAAGAAAAAAATCCATTTGATAGCAGCGAAATAATTTTGAAAGCCAATATATACGACTTGCAGTACTAACAAATAAAAAAAATTCAATTTTTTTTAATCATTTTTCAAGTCTATAGCCTTGGGTTTTGTACCGAAAATATTAGTATTAATATTATAAAGACTTGTGCCGAAAATATTAAGACTTTTTAAGCAGAAAAAATTTTTTGATAGCAGCAAAATAATTTATATTTAAACGAACAAAAAATTCAGTATTTTTTATCATTTTGGCTAGTCTATAGGCTTGGATTTTGTGTTAAATATTCAAGATTAAAACTCCTTTCTTTTCAAAGTAGCAGTAAAATGCATTTGATGGCAGCGAAAGAATTTTTAGAACCAATAGAAATGATTTGCAGAACCTTAAAACCAGCAAAAATTCAATATTTTTTATCATTTTGGCTAGTCTATAGCCTTGGATTTGTGCCAAAAATTCAAGATTTTCCCCAGGACTTCTTTTTTCTCAAAGTAGCAGTAAAATATATTTGATAGCATTGAAAGAATTTTTAGAACCAATTGAAATGATTTGCAGAACCTTAAAACCAGCAAAAATTCAGTATTTTTTATCATTTTGGCTAGTCTATAGCCTTGGATTTGTGCCAAAAATTCAAGATTTTCCCCAGGACTTCTTTTTTCTCAAAGTAGCAGTAAAATATATTTGATAGCAGTGAAAGTATTTTTAGAACCAATTGAAATGATATGTAGTATCTTAAAACCAGCAAAAATTCAGTATTTTTTATCATTTTGGCTAGTCTATAGCCTTGGATTTGTGCCAAAAATTCAAGATTTTCCCCAGGACTTCTTTTTTCTCAAAGTAGCAGTAAAATATATTTGATAGCAGTGAAAGTATTTTTAGAACCAATTGAAATGATATGTAGTATCTTAAAACCAGCAAAAAATCAGTATTTTTTATCATTTTGGCTAGTCTATAGGCTTGGATTTTGTGCCAAAAATTCAAGATTTTCCTCAGGACTTCTTTTTTCTCAAAGTAGCAGTAAAATATATTTGATAGCAGTGAAAGAATTTTTAGAACCAATTGAAATGATATGTAGTATCTTAAAACCAGCAAAAAATCAGTATTTTTTATCATTTTGGCTAGTCTATAGGCTTGGATTTTGTGCCAAAAATTCAAGATTTTCCCCAGGACTTCTTTTTTCTCAAAGTAGCAGTAAAATATATTTGATAGCAGTGAAAGTATTTTTAGAACCAATTGAAATGATATGTAGTATCTTAAAACCAGCGAAAAGTAATTTACGATACTATTGGCTGTACCTTATCCTAACAAAAAATTAAGAATTTTTTTTATCATTTTTGCAAGCCCATAGGCTCGATTTTGTGCCAAAATTTTAAGATTTCCCTCAGAACTTTTTTTTTCTCAAAGTAGCAGTTAAACGTATTTGATAACAACAAAATAATTTACGATACTACTGGCAGTACTTTAAACTAGCAAGAAATTCGGAATTTTTTATCATTTTGAGAAGTCTATAGGCTTAGATTTTTCACCAAAAATTTAAGATATTCTTCAAGAGTTTATTTTTCAAAATATGGCAGTAAAGTGGATCAGAGAGCAGCGAAGTGTGTCGGAATGTTTGAAATCAAGATTGAAAATTCAACAGCCATATGACAGTAAAACACATTTGAGGGCAATTATTTGAAATTATTTAAATGATTTGCAAAACTATCAGAAGGGCTGACAAATTTACTATCAAATCTATAATAGGCTGGAATTTATTTGCCAAAAGTAAAAATATTCCTTAGGACTTTTTTCTTCGAAATAGCGTTATAGAACTTGTGAAGGTATTGGTACTTATTTTTATATTATTGAGGGCTGTAGGCTGGTTTTGCGAAACCTGTAGAATTTTCAGGTATAAAATTTTAGCATTGAAGAAAAGGGCATTGCAACAATTTGAAACGATTGAAAATCTTTCTTCAATACAATTTTTTACTTCAATTTCATTTTTTGAAATTTCTTTTTCGAAAATTCTATAATTGTAATCTAGAGAGAACATAGATCTTTCCTAAAACATTAAAAGTTCTCTAGCTCAATTTCTAATGCAAAAGTTGCAGGTAAAAAAATCTGAATTCTGCTGAACGATTCAATTAACTTTTCAGTGAAGATGTAATGAGTAAAAAGTTTTCACAGTAAGATAAGTTAAAGTTCAGAATCACTCCACAATAACAACAAAGCTCTTCATAGCAGACGAAAAGCAAAGTAATAATTTCTGCCTTAAAAAATAATAAATTGAATGCCAAAGTAAATGCCGTAAAAGCTCTACTAAGCCCCCTTGGGCTGATTTATCTTTTCAATGGGGGCTTAAAAAATGGGGGGCTTATTGGAGAGAGGGCTTCTTAAAAATTTAATTTAAAAATGTTATAAAAATGCCCACACAATGTCATACAAATATTCTCAAAAACTTTGCTAGCAGCTTCGAAAGTTTTTTAAAATTAATCAGTTATTCTGCTTTCTTTAAAGAATAATAAAGTCCTAAGGAAATTATGTCCTCATCTTCCTCAGAGTTAACAGGATCAATTGATATCTCGGGACATCTTCGAAACAAATTTCGAATGCTTTTAAACGCCCTCAAGTAAATATGTACATGGACCGTATTTAATGCACACAATCTTATTGTCATCACACCCATCAATAGACCCAATTAATGCACTTGTTTTCTTCGTTTGACACCAGGGGCATAAATCTTTTCTTGATAAGGGGAGCTTAAAAAAGAGTGGTAAATTTAGTAGGCAGGTTTTTTGCTATAGGGACATGCGGGGTGTGTAACCCTCTTGAAAAAATTCTTTGTGAAAACTTTGCCATTTAAGGGTGCTTTGTCGGCCAATTTCCAAACTTGTCAGCAAATAAAGGATGACTCGCCCACTCTGTCGGCAAATGTGACTTGGAAACCCCCTTTAGCACAAACAACAGTATCGATGTTGGCTACAATAGTATGACAGGGGACAGTATGGTAATTTTTATGCATGATGAGGATGCTAAATGTTTGTGAGCAAGACCTTCCATTTTCAAATAGTGAAAAACTTTGGTGTGATTTTTATAGTACAAAATTTTTCAGTGGGCAAAAGTCCGTGAAATAAAATTTTTTGAACGGTTAAAAATTATGGAGGCTCCTTCTGTCTGATAATTTTAGCGTCCCAAATTCACTGGATCCAATAATCCTGCGTTCCGCGGATTGCCCAACATTCCGGATTTGTGTCGAGAATCTGTGTTGACTGACTTTGACATGACTGATGACGCGTGCTCCTCAAAAACACGACAAGATCGCTGCTTCAGTCTAGTGCGCCTTTTGCCTTGCTGCATTTAGTAAAGGACAGGTAAAAGGAGAAGGTTACAAAACCATCGTGAAGAGCAATGGAGAAACTGGCCTTTGTATTTCTTCTAAGTTGTGCGTTAACCCATACAGGTAATAACAGCTTATATTATTTGAGTTCTAATGCACGCAATCAATCGCGGCGTGCAAGCAGATTACTTTTAGCCTATGGTATTGCAATTCTTAAATCGGTAACCAATTTGACAATTTCAGTCTCCAGTGCTAGACTGATTTCGTGAATGCCATGCCCTTACACTGCACATATGGAGAACCAAAACCTTTTGTTTCGTTGTGGTTTATTTCTTTAACTTACATTTATTTGCTAAAGTAAATATTTTTTTCTTTGCCGATGCTTTTTAGGCCAAAATCCTCCCAGGTCTGTAGCAGGTTCAAGCAGGTGGACCTTACCCAAATACTTTCGATAGCCGTGGCACAGTTTGAAACACGATTTGCCAGTAATGTAGAGTAGGACTAAGATAGCAGAAAGGGCACACCCATAAACTACATGACATTGCTGGGACAGTGCTGCCACGCACAATATAAAATTTCTACCTACCACCTACCACATTAGTTACAAATTCATACCTACACACAACCTACGAAGCTTAGCAACTCAATTTTCTATCCACAATTACCTACGAATTTTGAAAAAACCTACTTTTACCTACGGAAGGCCCTCGGTGGTGTCTTCTTTCCAATGCTGTTGCTAGATGTTTGCGGTTGGGGCATTGCATGATAAGAAAAGGCAAATAGATCATCCACTTTATATTTTTGTATTTAAATCCTATTGTTCTATAGCTGTATTTCAAATCGCTCAGGGGGGCAAACCAGCGAAATATTCATGGTAGATTGAGGCTGCTTTTTCAATATTTTGGTCGAAAAAATTCTTTAGAATAGAGAAATAATACTTTTAGAACTAATTTTTGCACTTCCACATAATTTTCGCGCATTTTCTAATTGTGGTTTCCCTTGCCTAGAGCCCACATGCATTTTCTGAGAAAATCTACCTACAAATTTCGAAAAAATACCTACATTTCAAGATTTATACCGTAGGTTTTCCCTACAACCTACAAAACCCTCAAAATCCCTACTGTAGGTAGAAATCCCTACGTGCAGCAGCACTGCTGGGAGGAAAGAAGACTTTTTAAATATGCATGCAATTGGGCTAGCAGGGTCTATACCCCACCCCCCCACCTTTTTTCAATAATAGGTTAGACGGTTTTTAGAAAGTTTACTCTAACGCAACTTTGGAAAGTTTTCTCTAACGGGTCCTATGTAATGGCAGCTCTTCTTGACTGGGAAGCCTTTTTTGAACATTTTCTTTGTGTTTTATCTTGTTTAAATATGTTTTGTTTTCTAACTTTGTTAGCTTTGTGTTTAATAGTCCTCGTGCTAATTGTATCTGTTTTTACGACCCATGTAATACGACAGAATACCTTGAACATATGCAACAATTCTGCGCAAAAAAGCGTTTTGAATAATGGATTTGCATCAAGAAGGAGTATATGATTCTTTCCAAGTGATGCATGGGGTTTTTAGAACAATTCACGGTACCCCCATCAACATTTTTCGGCACAGACTTCCTTCAACATAAAAATTACAGTTCTATGATCCATTTTTGGAAAATGTGACGATAAAAACTGACAACGCCAACTTGGATCCATAAGTAGGATTTTTAGGGATTCTTTGAAGTTCTTCCGAAAATAAAAATATTTTTCTCCAGATTGTCATAAAGTGATATGCCTCTCCTTATAATCGCTAGCCAGGGTTGTATATTCTGTCTGGATCCAGCTGCTCACTCTCCTGTGTGAGCAGTGTAAAACGAGACGGTGTAAAACGGAAGTTTGAACTATTCTGGAATAGTTCAAACTTCCGTTTTACACCGCCTCCTGGTCACATGGTTACAAGTTCATTCAAATATCATTTTACTCGATCTTAAAGATTACGCAACGTTTGGCCAGCGAAAAGCTACCTTGAACGAATTTTTTTATAAGAACACACTTTATAAGAACACTGAGGCTCGATTTGCACAAAAATAGGAACAAGGCTAGAACATGATCAGCTTCAGATATGAAATTTAAAAAAAACAACTGCACCGGCATTCTCTTGACAGAAAAAATTGATGAGTTTGCCCATAAACAATAGCAGCCATTGCTTTATTCAGGGCCTGCGAAACCGGGAGGCCGGTGGGGCCATGCCCCCCCCCCCAACTTTTCTGCAGAGCTAAGGAAAACTTTTAGGTAAAAGTGGAAAAAATGTAGTATGATTCTGTAAGTAACTTTGCCTAGTATTCTCTTAAATGTGTCCTTAGCTTTACCTTGGTTGCTATGTCTTTACCATAGAAGACATACATAAATTGAATATGGGAATTAGATCGAAGAAATCGGTCATTGTCCAAGTTTTACAACGACTAACAGCTTGGCTTAGCAAATAGATCGAGAAAACTAGTCCAGAATAACTTGGTGCTGGCAAAAATGGACGGAGTTTCGTTTTTTCCATTGCCTAAACTTGGCACACAAGGTCTATTTGTTAACGAAAACTTTCTCAGAAACATTAAAAAAAGAGAGAAATCAGCTGTTGAACGAAAAGAAACGGCTGGAAAGAACTTTTCTGAGGATATTGAAATAAAGTAAGGGCAGATTTGTTCTTAAAAAGTATAATCAAGAAAACTTCAGAGTTTGATCGTTGGATAATCCATTCCTACTAAGAAAGAGAAAATATCGACGCAGTTATAAATTCTATTTAAACCCACTTTTAAAAGCCCAGTTTAAAGGTTTTTCAAATTTTTGTCAAAGCACTTCATTTTCGAAAAAGTTAAGATCAGATGTTACAAAGTTATATCTTAACTGTACAAAATTGCTTAACTTTTTATTTTTAGTTGATAGTTCTTCTCCCCCATCTTATTTCGGGTACTTTAAAAATCTAAAAAAGGTTTCATTATGAGCTATATGGTAGTGGTTATTCTAAAACTTTGCAAAACTTTTTTATTTCAATTCAACATCACAATAGACGCGACTATGCGACACCTTCAGTCAAATTTAATTTTAGATACAGTTTCTGGCCATCCCTAATGCACCATGATTCTAAAAATTTTCTTGCCGCCAACCATGGTGGCGGCCTTTCCTAAGCCCTTTCAAAACTTTGATATTTTGGCCCCTCCACTTTCAAATACGTTTCGTCGGCCCTGTTATTTTTTAACTTTACCCAGTAAAACGTCATAGAAACTATATACAGTATGTAACTTCTCAACTATTTGCCAAAAAATGACTCTTATAATAAGAACAATTTTAAGAACATTTGAGCCTAAAATTATCAAAAAGTTAAGAGCATCGAGGCTCGACAAAAATTATCTGGTTTTTATTAAAAACAGAGCGTACGTCGCATACATTTCTCGCAATATTTTTTTAGAAATGAGTCGATGCTTCTTAAGAAAAGTATAGCAATAACAAATCTAGCATTCGATGCTATTTGTCGCTAGTAAGGGAGAGCTATTGCTGGGTTGCAAATTTCTTTAAAGTGAAACTAATAAGAGATCCTGACAGCCCTTTAGCAAAGCAAGTCAGTGACGAATCAAATCTTTTGAAGTGTTTTGAATCGTTTACAGTTCTGGGTCTGGAAAAGAAGAGTGAAAATATTCTATTTAACGCCTTGGTTATTAGAAATGGTTGCTCTCAAAAGAAAGGGACATGAAAAAGGGCAAGCTGTTAAATTTGTCAGACAAAAAAGGTGTTGGCTTGCCCCATCGCCCAGTGCCGGTGCCAGCCAGTAGAATCTGGAAGAGGAGGACAAAACAAATTTTGCCCAGCCTATTTACTGTCAGAAATCACCCCTTTAACAATAGGAAACGTCCATAACTATGATTTGGTTACGTAAAGACAGTTTGAAATCAAAAGATAACTGTCATATGTCTACACAAGATAACTTCTTGGGGTGGGGAACGCGGGTTGGCCCCACACCAAGTTTCAAAGAATAGCTCGAGAGTAATTCACCCGTTGTACAAAAACTTCACCCGATTATCCAACTATCCAACAAAAGTATAGCTATATACAAACCTTAACTGTATACACAATAAAAGCAATTTCCTTCGAAAGATAAGAGATCCTTAATAATGTAATCTTTACTCAGGCTCTCTAGGCTTGCAACTCAACGTCGATTTTACAGGAACAAGTATATACTTGTTCAAGCATTAAAATGTCAATATAGATTAAGGTACTGGTAGTCAAACGTCAGGGGGTATCTAAAAAACCACGCAGTTTCTTGACAATAACATAACAAAAATACGTCACAAAAATATTACCCCTCCCCCAACATTTTCTCATCGAATACAAAATACAACAAAATACAAAATTGATCTTGACGATAACTGGGGGACGTGTTCTACCACTCCTCCTACCGTTGCGCCGCTATTGCTCCCCGCGTATTGTTGCAAAAAAGAACTCTGTTTCGAAATCTTTTATAAATGTGTATGAAGAAATACTTTCATGCAGTTATAATACCTGCCAAGTGTCTGTTTGAGGAAGGCTTATAGTGAAACATGGCATAAAACCCAGACCAGAGAGTAATAGCTCACAATAGATCACAGGTCTGGATCAACAACCACACATTTTTGAAGGGGTGTGGATGATTCTAGAATTTGAATTCAGATCATTGCGGATTAGAGGGCAAGGCAAGAACTACTCCAAAAGGCTTTAAGTTCGGCAGAATCGGAAAAAGATCGTTCGGTCCTTCTTAAAAATCTTTTAGAAAGGCTGTCAATGTTACTCTTGTGTGTGAATAAAAGAGAGGCCACGATAGCAGGCTGCTCAACGGGCTCCGAAAGAATGCTTGCAGCGAAAAATCGATAAAATTGTAGTAAATAAGCAGTAAATAACGAACACCGCAACGCGAAGAGAATGAGCAACTACAAACACACATAAATCAGTTATGGCTGATATTTCGCCCCGGCATACGTGTTCGTTTACTTCTGCTTTGATGAAGCCCCGTCTGCTGGGGCAAAATATTAGCCATAACTGATTTATGTATGTTTGTAGTTTTTCATTCTCGTCGCGTTGCGGTGTTCCTCATTTACTACTATATAACTCTTGCCCAGGTTTTTGAGGAATGCAAAGGTTAGCTGAGGTTCGGCGAGGCAAGATATGATGTATCGTAGCGAAATGGTCCGTTGCGAAAAAATTTACTGCAGAGTCCAGGAATATTGTCAAGCTTCGTCCCGCTAAGCAAAAATTACTACAATACAAAACCTTCTTCATTTTTAATGGATTAAAAATGGGCGTTAATGGTAAGGAAATTGGGGCACTCAACTAGCCTTTTGGAAAAAATGTAGCTTGTTTTTCACTTATAGATATTTTTTGAGACAGATGTAAAGTAACATACTTATGTCAGTTGATAAAAAAGGCGTATCATTATCTAAAAATATATTTTATAAAAAGGTGATACCTAGATTTTACAGTTATGCAAGCACATTCATATTAAAAACCTGGACGTTTATGAATATTATTTAATATTTTTCATTTTTTTGTCTGATTATATTTTTAAAACAAGAAAGCAATAACATTTCATAAACATGTATCTACACCCATGAAACGTGTATCTCCTTGTGCCATAATAGACCTGGTTTTTGAAATGGGTTTAAATGCCTGAAATTTATTTGCATGGGTGTAGTAGATGCAAGGCGTTTTGTAGTAGGATCATATGCCATTAATTAACATACATAATTATTATGCTAACCTCGCTTTCGTTTGTATATAACACTTAGCCGATTGTTTAGTAATTCAGTCAGTGATTAACCTCAACACGAGTCGCTCGCTTTTTGTCTTCACTCTCAATTCGTTGACTACTCGAAGTGACAAGGGTTTTAGAGAAAGTCTAACCCCTGTTACAACTGGTGGAGTACCCTCAAAAGATTTCTGGTCAACCGTCGCTCTATTTCTTGTTTTCGACGATTTTGCCGAATACGCTACAATGTTCGATTGCACATATTGTAAAGGAAAAGGGCATTTCAAGCAACATTGCCTCAAGCTCCTTACGAAGAACTGCCCAGCTGATATTTGCCGCGATTTCAATCGTTTTCAATCGCCTACATGTAACTTTAAAGGATCGTGTTGTTACAATCGTCGCCACATATGCTCAATTTGCTATGACGAAGAATGCAAGGCTTCGTTTCATGTTAGTGGACATACTATCGGATCGTTGTCTTTGCCCAAGAAACACGCAACAACATTAGCAAAACTGGTAGAAGTTATCAAGTCAATCTACGACATCATTTCCAAAACTCATGAACACCACCCAAAGAACAAGTTGCCTCAGCCTTTGGCATCCTCCGGCATTCGTGACTCATCAACACCCTCTTCCACAACGCCAATCAACTCCATTGTTCAGGAGGAAAGAAGCATATTGGCCCTTCCCGTTGTTTGTGCTGATCGCAACATCACAATGCCTGTAGCAACATGCTTTCCTGCTTCTTCAGTTTCATTGGAATTCGCCAAAGAGATAATGACATCCGCTGGCAATAACCAATCCATTGAACCTCTCGATTCTTCACGTCACGCTATCCTTTCGCCTGATGGTTCGCATCTACGCCCATGTGGCACAATAACGGTTCCTTTGAAGTTTCCAAATGCCAAAGTCTATCGATTTCAAATGCTTGTAATTCCGCAGTTACAAGAACAGATCATCTTCGGAAAAAATCATCTCACCAAAACTGCCGCCGAAATTTCCGCCGCAGCATCTGAAATCCAATTTCATGATCGGAACATGAACTTTACTGCCAAATGTTGCCACTACGAAACTTCAACCATTCAAGCTCTTACAGCATATTTTGAAGGAACTTAATATCGGACTTGTCGTTCAAAAAAAAGAAAATCCCTTCCAGTTCTTTTCTTTTTTTACGTAGAAGGGATGGACTGTAGTAGGATCATATGCCATTAATTAACATACATAATTATTATGCTAACCTCGCTTTCGTTTGTATATAACACTTAGCCGATTGTTTAGTAATTCAGTCAGTGATTAACCTCAACACGAGTCGCTCGCTTTTTGTCTTCACTCTCAATTCGTTGACTACTCGAAGTGACAAGGGTTTTAGAGAAAGTCTAACCCCTGTTACAGTTTAGGGAGGGGGGGGGGGGTTATTACGGATCATGCCCGAAAGTGTTTCTTTATTAAGATAGAACTCCCTGAATGAAGCTTGACATGCTGTAAATGTTGCCTGATTACGAGGCTGCAGCTCTCCCAGCCCCTACCTCTCGTACGCCTATGTTGACTTGGAATTTTTGTTATTGCAAGACAACATCTTCATTTATTAACAGATTGCAGACAAGGTTGGAAGACTTCTGGAAATGGGTATTTTGTATACAAAGCATCAACTGATTTCAATACGACGAGCAAGATATCAATAACTGGTAAGTTTTCAACCAAGGCAGGGAGCATGCAGAAAAATGTACTTGTTGCAGTCGAGGATGCAAATGGAGATTTGAAGTTACAAGTTTCTGCCAACAAAGGTAAGAAATGCAAAATTCAATGCTTTGAACATACTTCTAATGACATTTACCAAGAAATTGAACTATTATCAGAGACCTGAATCATAGAATAGAAATGGCACTTTTATCTATATTTAGCCAAAGCTATAATCAGTTCTCGTATTCACTGAAAGAGCCAGATTTCAGCAACCTTATCTCTAGTTAGATATGTTGTAAAAAGGTTTGAACATGAAAATTAGATTTGTGTTAGCACATCAAAGTCTTAAGGGAAATGTCTAGGAAGATTTAAAAAGGCTAAAATAATGAATTATCACTTGGTTTAATTGTTTAACAAAGTTTGTAGCTGGACGAATACAGGGGATCGAAAATGCCATCCTAAAAGTTAGGGGAGGGGCTGTGCTGTAAGCATTTTTTAGAAGCCACAACCATGATCACGACCATGGGTACATCTAATATGCTTGCATTTTCTTTTGTTTAAAAAAATCATTCAAATTATTCACCGACACAGAAAGACTCATGCGAAATTACTCATTTACAGAAAAACTACAGCATAATGAGGAGTTGCCATTATAGACTTCATACTAAGCTTCCCCCATGATATCTCTCTGAATTGTAACTAGGGGGATTAACTAGACGAACTCCCCTCTACGGCACCCCTGTCATGTTGCAACACCAATATTTCGTTTTGTAGCTTTTTTGCCATTTTCGAGTTTGTTTTATTTGCAACTAATAACATTTTCTGAATATCAAACAAAATGAAAATCAAAGTACCCGTAGTTGAGGATTTACGGTATGATGAAATGTGAGACGTCATCAATGGCGCAACGAAAGCATCTGGGGCCCTATCCTACGAAAATACACTGATACGGGGCCTCTACTTACGAACTGCTAGAAAGTCCAATCCAAAGCTGTACAGCATGTCAAACACAATAGCAAAATGAAAAATTGGCAATTTCCTCTTTAACTAGGGGGAGCTAAGTTATAGAAGATCCTGTTGAAAATCTTTAAACGTTTTACATGGAGGTAAACACGAGCGTAGTCTTTAAAACATGGATTTTGAAATAATTTGGGGCCCCTTTTGCTCGGGGGCCCTTAGTTATCGAACTAAAGTGCCCTAAACTGCATTATGCCCCTGGATGTCTGGATGTCATCATGAAATTTACAGTACGAGATGCTCGTAAAACCTTGCACTAACGAATAACGACCATGTTCAAATGGTTCCATTCCATATATTCTAACCTAGTTTCTTGGCAGATACACTAAATTATTGTTTTTAGCTGCAGACCCGCAGTATTCCTTTTCTAGCAACTTCTTTCTTGATAATTTCAGGTTCAATAACTAACGAACTCCGAAGAGGCCAAAGCTTTGCAGTTGTTTCAACGAAAGTTCCTGGTTCGGATTTTGGATATGCGTTTGATTTTACAACAACCCTAAGCCAATCACTTTCCAGCAGTGGAGACTGGGAACAAAATCTTCAAAGCAATCCTGGCTATGGTATTACTGTAAAAGGCAGTGAAAAATGGGACCTTTCCCAAGTTACCATTTATATCGCTGGCTATAGAAATGAATCAGTGATATCGGGTAATTTTTTCGAGGGCTGCCTTTCTAACATCGTATTTCAGGGAACAGACGTTCTTGCAACATATTTCCAACAGTATCCAAACAACACCAATCCGGTTAGAGGGAGCCTCACTGTCAATAAATTCAGCAATGTTGCGGAAACATGCGATGATGTCAAAAGCACAGTCCAGCCCACAACAACGTCGAAGGTTGCCCCAACAACTAAAGGCAACAGTGGAAATTGTAGGGAACCTTTGATGGTTTTCACCCTGGTTTTTGCATGCTTTGCTTTCTTGCTGCACTAATTGCTTGACACACGCCTTTTCCTATGATGAGAAAATGCTGACCTAACACTCTGCTTTTGGGTAAATCTTATTGTGCTTATTTCTTACTCCACTGTTGCATTATTTTTAATTTGTGGTTGACAATTTCACTCGCTTGATTCTTTGTAACAGTAAATGCAGATTTGTGTAACTTGGATGCATTTCATAAAGAAACACTCTACTATTAAGGTTGTCTTTATTTGATTTGATTTTACCTGCATAATGTTTCAAGGAGTATTAAAGTTATGAAAGCCTTCTCGACATTAAAACGGTAACTTTTCACTTTAATTCTTTTAAGATTTAACAATACCTCTTGAAATTCAAAGGCTTTCTTTAAGGCATTTAAAGGCGTACTGCCTTTTTTTTATAGGGATTAGAATTTAGAAAACACGGTCTATGAAATTGAAAAGCTGTACAATTTTGATAGTCACAATCATCAGCAATTCAGAGTAATATGAATAAAACAAAATATTGTTGCATAGATAGATGATAGATTTGACGTAGTTTTAGGATATTATCATGAGCATGCCAATATATGGGACGATGCCATAATGTACATCGGTGTCTGGAGAAGAAAAATGGGATCAGCAAAATCTTAGACTTATATTTTCGACAGCTAAATATGTTTTCCAAATTCTGTTAAGATATTTTTAAGAACAACCACATTTAGTTAATCAAAGGCTTGTTCATTCCTTTTGCTACAGCTGTTCAAGCTCCGCTACTGGTTGGATAGCTTTTTGGAAAAGGACAAGTACATAATTTTCGTCTTCGACCTTGTGCTATCCAACTTCTTGCTGCTCATCCTTTCCTAGGACGGGTAGGGATGAACTATAATTAAAATAGCTGTTTTTGTTATTTGCCTCAGAACGCGATTCATTCAAGTTTTCGTATATGATTGAATCATTCCCGTGATCAAATATCAGTTCTCGAAAATTTCCATAAATTTTGATATTTTGATAGTTTCAGAAGTGGATGGGCCATAAAGTAGAATGGATTGCTTATAAATCAGGAACAGTATATATAACAAAGAAATGTACGCGTTTGATGTATAGAACAAAATGGTTCTAAGAAATTGCGGCTCGTGGTAAAAATGGCCGGTGGGGCAAAAAATAATCAAGAACCTCTAGGTTGGAGCTCGTGGTTAATTATACTGCACCAGGCCCCATGCTTACTCTAGTGAGAAGTTCTATTTTATTCTAGACTCGCGCTCATTTGAAATAATTCATATACTTTTATCTTACATTAAAAATCTGACGTTTGAGTTGATTTAGTTTTAAGTCTAATAGAGCCGGGTTGAGGTGAACTTGAGATATCTCATATTGTCTATGTTCATGAACTCACATTTTTACCCTTGACAATTCAATTTTATACAAATTGCTGTAGAGAAATTAGTCGCTATTAGTTAGAAGAATTGTCTCACTGTTGGGAAACATCAATTTAGCAAGCATACAGGGACCGCGTGAGCTGCTCTGGGTGGGGGATTGAGAGGGCTTTACCCCCCCCCCCCCATAATTTCCAACATGTACTTTAAACCCTACAAGAAATTGCCCTGATCTTGGTTTTTAGCATGTTAAGCCCCCCGATCAGTGGTTTTGGATAGTAATGTCCTGTTCCCCTGTGACTCTGGCAAAGTGGCCTAAGCTCATTGGGCCTAAGTAATCTATAGAGAAGACTTGAGGCAGAAAATGAACAAACTACAATTGCTAGGCCATTTCTCCTTTGCAGCATCAGCTCCTTTAAAGAGGTGTTTTCTAGGAAATGTCTACAACAATGCATCGCGTTTAATAACTGTTGGACAGAAGATTGCCCCCGAAAAACCAAAAAAAGCTCCGCCCACTGGTTACCAGCTATTCATGAAGGAGAAAACGGAGGGAAAGCAACAAGGCCAAAATCAAGAAAATCCGAGGGACAGATTCAAAAGAGTGGCAGCAGAATGGAATGACCTTAGTGAGGAACGTAAAGATATTTATCGTGCGAGGTATGCTATAAGCCTATTGGAAGCGGTCACACTGTCTCTAAAATTTGTAAAATACATAGGAATCAATTGTAAAAAATGGTACCGCCAAAGTAAACGGTCAATGCAAATTATTTGGGGGCAACAGCTTGCCTGCTTGGACCAATAGACCTTGAGGAAACTTTGTGCAGGAATATTCTCTGTTCCGGCCATTTTTTATCTTCGTATTTGCCAAAAACAGATCATAGAATTGGAATCTTCATGTTGAAGTTAGTCTGTGCTGAAAATTTCATGTTGTTTGGGCCGTCAGGTAGCAAATTATCTTATTTTCAAAATTTTGCTTTTCCTATTCATTTCATTTGAATTTGTTGCTGTAATGAATTTTTTTCACTACAGCAGCAAATCCCAGGACAAAATTTAAAGAAATACCTAAATGTTCAAAACAAAGTAACTCGCAACTGAATGGTCCAAACAGCAAGTTTTCAGTATAAACTAATTTCAAGACAATGATTTCAAATCTTAAGTCCATTTTCAAGAAAGGTCTGTGGATAGCGAGATACAAACTCGATGATATTGACTCGGATTGGTGAATGAAGATAAGCTATATCATGCAACATTACCTATGTACGCTGATGGAACGATGGAAGCAACAGCATTTCTCATTTTTACTAAGGATGACAAATTATGTTGTTAGCATATCAATTTTGAAGTAAAATCTTAGAAAGTTATTTAAGAGAACTGGTCCATGCAGCCCCCAGAGCAGATGCTTCAAACCCAAGAGGAAACCAAAACTAAAAGCCTCAACCTCACTTTCATTCTTTAAAATATGTGTCGCATATTTATTCAAATGAACACCAAGACAGCGAGACTACAAAAGTAGATGGTGCCCAAGTTGTAACATATAGGCAATTGTTTCCTTTAATTTCTTCAAAATTGCTTAGGCAGGTAAAGGTTTACTTCAATTCATAATGTTCCCATTGAATGCCAAAGAACTTTCTTACTCTGCTACTACAAAATTTAAAAATGCATCCATTTTATAATTTTATCAACTATCTAACAATATATTCAATTATAGTAAGAAAGTGTTAACAAATTCTTGTATT
The DNA here is from genome assembly GCF_013076305.1 of Rhopilema esculentum. Next base: position 8,486,249 of record NW_027018682.1, on the reverse strand, counting down.
AACAGTATTGTGTGAAATTAGTAAATATCTCTTTTTATTAGTAAGTCTCTTTTTCTAAAGGTCAGATTCAGAGAGGGAGAATTGGATGAGGAGTCGAGCAAAATATGAAGCATTTCTAGATTCACTCTCAGAGGTTGAAAGAAATAGAATCAAAATGAAAGAGCTTTTACTGAAAGCTGATGCCAAAGAAAAAAGACAATTAACCAAGCAATCAACAGATGATTTAGCTTCAAAAATGCCCAAACGACCAGGAAGTGCATTTCAGTTGTATTTCCAGCAGGAACTTGAGAGGGGCAGCTTTGAGGGCTTGAAAGGACCTGACCTGTTTAAAAGTGCTTCAGAAAAATGGAAAGCCTTGCCAGATTTTCAAAGGGAGCGTTTCAAGAATATGAGAAAGCATTTACACAATCAATATTTGACCGATTTAGAGGCATGGAAGAAAAGTTAACTGAAATCTTTCCACTACACTCTTTTAGCTTGTTGGTGAACTGCTGTTGAATGTACAGTTTTTTAATGTATCTTATTGCATTTACTTCAGGTTTCAGTTTTTCTATTTTTTCGCTGTCTTATGCTGAAATTTGTAAACTTTGAAGACTTTGATGAAGTCATTATTGATTGACTCAAAAAATAACCTCTTGCATCAGCACTATAGCCAATTAACTCTATTATTATATAATTTCTGAAATAAGCTAACTCTATCATGCATTCTGTTTATAAAAAAATCAGAGAAAGGATAATGCCTCATCAGATCAAAGTACTCGCCATCAGATCAAAGTACATACCATACCACACCATACCATACCACACCATACCATACCACACCACACCACACCATACCACACCACACCACACCATACCACACCACACCATACCACACCACACCATACCACACCATACCATAAATTCCCAGGGTACAAATTTTTTAATTCCCTATGAGGCTTTGCTTTCATTAAAAAACAATAGTTTGTTTACTGTAGTGCAAAGCATGCCGGGAAAACAGGTGCCCTTATTTTGAAAACAAAACTCTGCGTCTCAAGACTCGAAGTTGTTATTGCTAAAATACGGAACAGGGAATCAAAGAGCCGAGAATCTGGAAGTGTTGAAAGTGTGGCTCAACCACAAAATAGTGTTGCTCAACTTTATTCTTTGCTTGAAAGTGCCACAGAAAGAACGGCTCAAGGCTTCCTCGATAAATGTATAATGTTACAAAAGTACGACTCATAACAAACTCAGAATTTATTTTCTTTGATTGGAGCGCAGTTTCTTCGAGGAATCCCTATGTAAGTTAAGCCTGCCCATGGTGCACCAAAAAATATTGGAATATAGTAAATTGGATCTCTTATGTTTCTTGTCCTTTGTCAGTGTGATATGCAACACCTATTATAGGATATCCCATCAATGTTGTTACTCTATAAGCGCAAAAGCAGATCTCACTTATGAGTAGGCATGAAAGCTACTTGGTCTTCTATCACACAACCGTGAACGGGTAGCCGCACATTAGGGGATGTTCAGCACCTGGGAAGAAATTGAGTTAGGAGCTCCACAATGCTCGTATTTTGGAACCCTTACCTTCGATATTTATTAGAACTACACATGACCATGGTTTTACTTCCTATGTCTAAAGGAAGCTCCAATAAATTTCGCTCAAGCAAGGATGGACGACGACAAATGCCATTTAAAGGAGAACAATGCTATCTTTAGTTTGTACAGTAAGCTCAGACTAAGCTGAGATGCTACCTTTCAGCTTTTTGGACTTGTAACGTAAAAAGCTGAATGTTGAAGATGAAACGAAGCAAAACTTGTAGGCCTTATGATGCCTCCGCGTAAATAAGCAGATGATTGTACAGCATTAGCAACAT
>NW_027018682.1:8471260-8484290 GCF_013076305.1 Rhopilema esculentum | reverse complement strand
GCTTCAGAAAAATGGAAAGCCTTGCCAGATTTTCAAAGGGAGCGTTTCAAGAATATGAGAAAGCATTTACACAATCAATATTTGACAGATTTAGAGGCATGGAAGAAAAGTTAACTGAAATCTTTCCACTATACTCTTTTAGCTTGTTGGTGAACTGCTGTTGAATGTACAGTTTTTTAATGTATCTGATTGCATTTACTTCAGGTTTCAGTTTTTCTATATTTTCGCTGTCTTATGCTGAAATTTGTAAACTTTGAAGACTTTGATGAAGTCATTATTGATTGACTCAAAAAATAACCTCTTGCATCAGCGCTATAGCCAATTAACTCTATTATTATATAATTTCTGAAATAAGCTAACTCTATCATGCATTCTGTTTATAAAAAAATCAGAGAAAGGATAATGCCTCATCAGATCAAAGTACTCGCCATTTTATATAAGTTACCATATCATATCTTAGCATACCATACCACACCATACCACATCACACCACACCATACCACACCATGCCATACCATACCACACCATACCATACCACACCATACCATACCATACCACATCACACCATACCACACCATACCATACCATACCATACCATACCACACCATACCATACCATACCACACCATACCACACCATATCTCACCATACCACACCATATCTCACCATACCACACCATACCATAAATTCCCAGGGTACAAATTTTTTGATTCCCTGTGAGGCTTTGCTTTCATTAAAAAACAATAGTTTGTTTACTGTAGCGCAAAGCATGCCGGAAAAACAGGTGCCCTTATTTTGAAAACAAAACTCTGCGTCTCAAGACTCGAAGTTGTTATTGCTAAAATACGGAACAGGGAATCAAAGAGAATCTGGAAGTGTTGAAAGTGTGGCTCAACCACAAAATAGTGTGGCTCAACTTTATTCTTTTCTTGAAAGTGCCACAGAAAGAATACCCTGGGAACCAGACTCACTATATATGAAATAAAATAGAGAGTCTGGTATAGTGCGCCCCATTCTCGTTCTGGTGTGCTGATATTAACCAATCAGGAGCGAGTGTACAGATTTCTGTACGTTCAAAGGTCACAGCGAAACAATGAACGTAGCTCTGGTGTAAAACACTGAACAGAACAGAACATAAATAAATGCTAGCGACCGTAACGATTGAGTTTGAAGATGCTGTTAAAACTGTACTCAAAGAATATTTTCCGTATGTTGTGGAACTGAACACAGAGCAGCATTGAAAGCCTTGTTTGTAGAGAGAAGAGACACCTTCGCCATATTGCCAACTAGCTTTGGAAAGTCTCTGATATTTCAGGCTGTGCCTCTTGTTGCAAAAAAAATTAGGCCTTGTAGTGAAATGCAGTAGATAAGAAACACCGCAAGGCGCCGAGAACAAACAACAACAAACACAGTAAATCAGTTATAGCTAGTATTTCGCCCGGCATACGGGGCTTTGCTTGTCGTATTGGCCATATTTGCTGTGGTGACCTTCCCACGTGATGATTCTAACCGCCGCGGTGTCCAAGCGCGCTGCCTTCACAGTGAGGAAGTAGACGTTCAAAGTACACACAATTTATGAGAAAATTACAAAAGACTTATTTCAAGTTGTATACGAAATTTGATAATGATTAACATTTAATAACTGCATTGTGCTAACTTTAATTTCATGCTTCGCACATGTTTTTTGCTGCCAAATGGCGTTTTAAACCTGATTTGATAGTTATCTTGAGGCAGAAAAGTCTATTACCACTGTAATAAAAATGTCGACTTTAAAGAACTAAATAAACACATTTGCTTTAAGATTTCCCAAAACTCCTCTGACTTCGAGTTCTTTTGTTATTTATCTGACAGTCTTGTTTCACAGGCCTAGTCTGTTAAATAGACTTCAGTTCTTTCAAGTAAGTTCACCAGAACGAGAATGGGGCGCACTAGACCAGACTCTCTATTATTTTATATAGTGAGTCTGGTACCCAGGGTACAGAAAGAACGGCTCAAGGCTTCCTCGATAAATGTATAATGTTACAAGAGTACGACTCATAACTAACTCAGAATTTATTTTCTTTGATTGGAGCGCAGTTTCTTTGAGGAATCCCTATGTAAGTTAAGCCTGCCCATGGTGCACCAAAAAATATTGTAATATAGTAAATTGAATCTCTTATGTTTACTGTCCTTCGTCAGTGTGATATGCAACACCTATTATAGGATATCCCATCAATGTTGTTACTTTATAAGCGCAAAGCAGATCTCACTTATGAGTAGGCATGAAAGCTACTTGGTCTTCTATCACACAACCGTGAACGGGTAGCCGCACATTAGGGGATGTTCAGCACCTGGGAAGAAATTGAGTTAGGAGCTCCACAATGCTCGTATTTTGGAACCCTTACCTTCGATATTTATTAGAACTACACATGACCATGGTTTTACTTCCTATGTCTAAAGGAAGCTCAAATAAATTTCGCTCAAGCAAGGATGGACGACGACAAATGCCATTTAAAGGAGAACAATGCTATCTTTAGTTTGTACAGTAAGCTCAGACTAAGCTGAGATGCTACCTTTCAGTTTTTTGGACTTGTAACGTAAAAAGCTGGATGTTGAAGATGAAACGAAGCAAAACTTGTAGGCCTTATGATGCCTCCGCGTAAATAAGCAGATGATTGTACAGCATTAGCAACATTTGTTTAATGATTACGCAACTTGTAACTGGCCAAGGGGCTTGGTTTAAAGATAAACATTACAAGCGGAAAAATATCGCAAATTACTACCGGATGGTTCGAGGAATTTTATAAGCAAATCCCCAACACCAACAGCAAATTTTAAGAACCAGTCAGGAGTTATAAGCAATTAAAACATTAAGGCTAGGCAACAGCTACTTCATATGGGGAAAGAACACAAAGTCATCGAGTCATCTCTATAAATGGCACTTACAATATATTTGACCATTTTGTCATTCAAGCGAACAAAGGGACAATGATTTATAAACGAGCCTACCTAGTAGCCATTTTAATTTCCAGCCTGCGATGCTCGTCACGTGACGATCCTAGACACACTTCTGTGATACATACGTCACTACACTACAATCTGAAGAGGGCAAGTTGTTTATATCTGCCAGTCAGAGTTTAAGTTTCAAATTGTGAAAAGCTCTGATTTCTCCTGTTGTCTATTCTCCAATATCTTATTCACAGTTTTTCCCTACCGATTCCTTCCTTCAAAACCTATAGGCGTACATCTGAAAACAAACTCGAAAATTGACTTGGAAAAGCTACTTTCAGATTTCTGTTCCACTCCTTGTTTATCATGTCATCACTGAAGCTGAACATTCCTAAGATCACTGCTACCTATTGACGCTAAGAAAATATGCGAAAGATGCATATCCCTTAACTGTCCTGGAACATCACAAAAGTGTATGCAAAGCAAACAAAATGCAACATATAAAAGGAAATATTGTCAGTGAGATTGACGAAGAAGGCAGGTGTTCGTCTCAAGAAGTATCTCGGAGCAGTGATCTGGTGGAAAACCAGTCAGTATTCCAGAATCAATAAATGTTGATGGAAATATTTTCGATATGGTAGGCAAAATTTTTGGCATTACCGAGCATGTTAAACATCTCACAACTTTTCGTTTAATTCCTTCAAGACAAAAGACATATAAATTTGACATGTTTGTTTCTTACACTCTCAGACGTTAATGTATTACAGTCTTAGATAGAAATGCGTGGAATACCAGTATAATAAGTACGTAAATATTGTGTGTAGTTCCTATAGCGTAGTTTTACCTATCGTGGGCTCACAGCAAAACTGAAATGCGTTTTTTATAGTCCTATTGAGAGAGAGTAAACCTTTTCGGAAAAGATGGGGGCCAATAAATGACAATGTAATCACAGGGGGTTTGTTCAGTCAAAACCGTGAAAAGGTCAATCACGTAATAGGTGAACGACCCCGCACACATGCTTGTAACATTGAACTTAGCTTGCAAATCTAATAAACAGAATGAACCGTCGCATGAAATACGTACATTTGATGAAAAAGCAACACGTCTATTTCGTGCAAATGTTTGCCGCCACATGAGACCGGTTACATAAATGACAGGACTCTTTGTGACAAATTTGTACACAGTGAATCTATGAATTAGTATGATTTAATTCGTTGATGAGTATACCGTTGTGCATAGATCGTCATACAATGAGCGACGGCCGCGTGGAAATTTCACTCTTTGTAATCGCAATAGCATGGGAACTGGACGGCCAGCTATGAGATCTAGCTGGTATAAGGATTGTATGGACGCCTGGAAGCAAAACGTAATGCATTGCAAAGTGCCATTGTTAATGAGCAACTGAAATCAAATCAAAAACAACATCAAACAATTTTTATAGCAAAGTATAATCTCTTTGATTGAACGATTAGCTGGAGTTATTAATTTTTCAAAGCTTTTGCCGCAACAGAATTACGAGGACATTACAAAGGTTACTATCTTCATGACCATATTCAAATGTCTGCGCTGGAAATCGTGTCGTTTTGCAAAATACTGTAAACATTGTGTCTACTATTTGCTTAAAGCAAGCCAATTTAGCACCAAAAAGGACGAAACATCTACCAAAATTCTATCCTAATTATGTAAATGCAAATATGTTGGCCTCTCTGTTTTGTTTGTGGATGGCTTAGAGAACGCCTCGTAAAGACGTCGCTATATCATCAACGTCATACAGAAAAGTTGAGGAAGACGCTGGGATTTAAAAGCAACCTGCCTTGACAAGTCCCATACTCTCAAAAGTCAAAAGAAGTTGAATGTTAGCAGTGCTAAAGTATAATGTGGTACTGAAGGGGAAGAGACAATTCGTCGATTGGTAATTGGTGACATCTTCTGCTTTGCTATTCCAGGTAAACATCGAAAAAATTATTTGTGGATTTTTTTTAATATTGCCGGTTTCATGCAAAATGTCGTTACAAGATTCAGTGATTAAAACCAACAGAAATTATTGACAAATTTTGCTTCTATGTTGCATTTCTCAATGACTTATTTATACAACATGGCTAAATTACCATTTCTCTCTTCAAATAACGGCTTAGATAATGCTTGTTTCAAAAACAACCTGGAAATGTACCATCTGAATTCACACCTCACGTTCTTTTCTCGCAGTGCTGTGTAACCATCGGCTGTTTTCTCTAACATTAACAGCGAGACTCTCATTACCGCTCAGAGAAGAAAGAAATACGTGGATGCTTGAAAAGTCTACCTGCTGTTCAGCGCTTCTCTTGAACGATTTTTTCTCAACATGCACCAAGAATCGTAGGTTTTCTTCATTTCAACATTTTGAAAGCAAAAAGTTAACGTACATATCATTAACAGATTGCTGCCTAACTTTTTCTTTAAATGGTTCTGGATGTACATCTCTTTTGGGTGCAAATGGAAACAAACGACTCAAGATCAGAGCAAGCCGAGGAAAGGAGTTTCAAAAAAGCTTTGCTAAACAGATATCTGGAAGATCAGGTTCTCTACAATAGGTACACCCAAAAGAGCAAACTTTCGAATTACTACGAAAACTTGCAGCACAGTCCGGATGAAGAAGATGATGAAGACGAGGTTTTCGAAAGGGTTGGTAATGACGTCATTGTAAAGATCACTGATGAAGAATCCGACTTCAATAAAATTCCGATATCTAAACGAGAAAAGACTCCTCGGACATCAACAAACAGCCATCAAGGTCTCGACGTTAACGATAACCAATTGCTGAACAACCTAAGTGCCCAAGCGAAGTTTTCTCGTAGTTTAGACGAGCGCCAGTTCAATTCATTGCACCTTGATATACCAAGTCATCGCGAGAGACAAAGTTTTCAAGCAACTCAACCCCAATCTAGCGATTTCCTAAAGTCAAAAAGCCCTGTTCGCAAGTACTCGGATTGCAGCAGTAACCATACAAGAAACTTTACACCTACTTATTCAACAAGATTGAGTGCCGAGGACGCGTCTTTCTATGGAATGCAAGATCATCCTGCAAGAATGGTACCTCGTGGCTTTAAAAAGAAAATCTCCCTTCCCGGACCGGGGCTTGTAGCACAAAAACGACTGCTTGGATGCAGAAAGCCTGCTCTCTCACTTTCATGTTTTGACTGTTCGATTCAGAATTCGAATGGAGGCAATGAAGTAAACAGAATGAGTATGTCATCTTTTAAAAGCAGTTGTAGCAGCTTTGTCGAAGTCGAATTCGGTGACAGCGATTATGACAGAAGTTGTACGAGTTCCCCTTTATCGCCATTAACAGGCGGAAGTAGATTTCCTCCCATTGGCAATGACAATTAGAAACCGTTATAAAATGAATGCCTGTGCATCTGTATATGTTGGTGGTTAATTTAATGGGTATTGCGTGAGCTATTTTAACATGACAACAACTGTTTGAAATAAAATATTAGCAAAACTTTGCAAGCTATAATAATCATCATAACTGATTCTTGAAATTTAGTTAGATACTATTAAAGTTCATAACGAAACTTAACTTGAGTGGAAAAGAACCAACTATTAGCCTAGAATCCCGGACAGACGTTGACAATATTGTTATCCCCCTACTGTTCAATGGTATATCTGCTACAAGCTAACATCACACTTGATTTGATCGGAGAGAGTGGGAAGATATTCAGCTGTACATGCATGCTACCCGACATGTGGTTCAACGACTGTGTCAAAGATTGGAGCTAAGCTAATTGCACAGCTACGACAGTCACCCTTTACGAAAATTAAACAGAATTAAGCCCTTATGGTGATCAAGTTGACTGCAAACTGACGACAATAATTTGACCACAAATTCTACATTAAGTAATGAGCTTTCCTTGTTTTAATATGCAATAAATTTTTTAAAGCCTGAACCAAAGGTTAGTGTAACGGGGTTGGATGAAACATCTTCTTCAACTTGCATCAAAGTCGAATCGGTGTCTTATTGGTCTTTGTTGATTGCCAGGTCTAAACGTCCCTCTAGGTCTTCTTGAATTTGTCACGTGGAAGTAAACACGTGCTTTTCAGTGCCCGCAGAAACGTGTTTCACCGTCTTTCAATGTCAGGAACACCGGTCAGGTTTCTTCGATTATACGCAAACCTGCCAAGTGAGGAGTAAAATTCTTTCAAGTTCTCCTAACGTTTTGTAGTTTGTTTTCAAACAGCCTTAATTTTAAGCAGTTAACCGGTTTTACGATGCCAGTGCACGTGACGAGTATATGAGACATTTTTAGTTTTGTTAATGTACACGTAAATTTCTTTACGTTGCGTATATAAGGACTTGTTTTTACGTTAAATGGCACATGGTGGTGAATGACAATTTGTGCAAGAACCTGTTTATCAAACGCATTGCGCATTTCTTTGTTATTGAGACAATAACACATAATTTCATACATCAACGGCTTTTGGTGGATGAAGTGCTAACATTGAGACTAAAGGATAGAGTGCAAAAGTAAAATGATAGTAACATGTGTCTGGCAGAAGGAAGACGGCTTTCACTAGCATAAATTGTCAACCAGCATTGAGAGTATCACTAGCTGTTTGCAAGATCGACCTTTTCAATTTTTTGGCAGAAGAATTATTACTATTACACCCAAAAATGCACCACACAACTTTCCAAAAAAAGGCTCGAGAATTGATCCTTGAGGACATCTCATTCTGAATTACCAAACAGACTAATAAAAACAAATGAAGCATATATGAATAATCACAACGCATTTAGGGCGGGAGCTGCTAATACGCAAATTGGAAATTTCTATTATTTGGTTATTTCTATTCAAATAACTGCATTGTTGATGTTTATATGTTTATGTCGATTGATTAAATTCTCATAAATCTTGAATTCACGAAAAAATTATACCACAGATATTTTCGATTTTCTTTTAACGACTCAATTATTCGTAGGTTTAATTAGAAGTGAATGACTTCAAAATAATTCTTTGACGGATAAACTAGACAACATTAAATACAAAAAGTCAAGAATGATGACTGACGATAACATATCGAAAAAAGTAGCACAAAATGTAACAGCTGTTGATGGATTAGAAAGCATTTGCGGGATCCTAAAAGAAATTAATTCGCCACTTAAAAAGCTTTTCACCATTGTTGCATTCAATGGCTCTACTTCAAGTATTTTTAGCAGCTAGATCTAAGGATTTTGAGACCATATGCCGTTATTTTCAATCAGGTAATTAAAATCTTCGTGAAATGGGTGGATACACAATAAATCAAACAACTAATCTACTTTCAGCTGTCAACAAGCTTTTCTCACAATCAAGTGGTATATGTGGTTGCTGTGACTTATACCGTCTCTAGGCATAACAGCACGACAACATTCTCTGTTGGTTATCGTCACATCAAGATGCTTTCTGCTTAAGAAAATTTCTTTATTGCTAGCAATATGAATCAATTAGAGAGATGGTGAAACGCTACAGTCCATTCAGCTAAGACAATTTGAACACAGTTGGTAAATTATGTGGAAACATCTTTCGTACTATAGCTGTTGGCTGAAGAAATTCAACAAACTAAAAACTAGCAGACTTCACATCTATAAATAAACAACCAACCATACTCGTGTTGTTTGTTACCAGAGATTCTGTGGGATTATGTTCTAGGATACAGCTCGATTCTAATTCAGACTGAATTGAATTTGAGAATATTTTTGAATTACAGGACTCGTGTCCGTTGATTCTCTTTAAGCATTGAGTGGCCAGTTAAGGGCTTTGAAAGACAGATCTAACCGTGAAGTAATATTCGAAGGAAAATCAACATCCTTTCGCCAAATCAAAGTAACTACAGGGGAAAGTAACATCAGAATACGGGATAGAACTTTAAGTTATGGGCAGAATGGAAGAATCCATTGTAAAAACCCAATATCTGGGACTAACGTCTTCCACCTATTTTCATACTTTAGATATTAACTCTTTTTCTGACAAAAATATGCTCTAAAGCTACTAAGAATCATCAAAATTTAAAAGGGACTCGTATAAAAAAGATTGAAATGATGGTTCCAAGTTTTGAAAATGCTCAGCCAAAAGCAGTACTAAATGCAATGAATTTGTTACCTTAGTCTACACAAATAATTCAAATATAATTTTTACTGCTTCGATTTAACAAATATCGTATCGAAAACCCACTTTCTATTTAAATTACAAAATCTAGAAAAATTGAGCAATGACTTAAATTTAAATTTTTGAATTTAGATTTTTGAGCATTAAAAATTTAAACCACAAACCGTAAAAATTTATCAAACACTTCATCACAGATTGATCAGGAAGGACAGTCAACAAATTGGATCACAAAGCGAGTTCCAAACTTTGCATTCCTGACAAGCGAATTCAGCAGCTAAAATGAAAGTAAACTTCGTTTGAAAAAGATTTAAAAGTCTAGCATTTGAAGGAATATTAAATATTGTAAATCCTCTCGTCTTCATTATTTAATATGAAATCTAAGCTGGAAAAGGAAGGACCAGACGGTTTTAGGTAGAACACATCTATATAATATAAATATATAATTTACGTTGGGATGATGACTTTAGATATGATACTGTTATATTCAGGTTATAATCATCTTCGTGTATATTCGCAGAATTATAGCTGCACCTACGAAGTCTGTTTGATATATCAGATTATAATACATTGGATAACAAATAAACATAGCTTGCCAGCTTGTGAAATTTTTAGTCCAGAAACCAGGGGCGGTTTGAAGCAACAATGATGGGGGGGGGGGTGTTAGACACTAATTTTGGTGCCACACCCTTCAGGTCACTGGTAACTGATGGAAACGCCCATTTTTGAGATTTGGTTTTTAACTGTGGCGTAGCCAGATTTGGAAGATTGGTAGGCCAAAAAGGAAGATATTTTTGCTGATCACACCCTTAAGGATTTGGAAAAACACCCATTTTGTAAATGTATTTGAAAAAGCCATGGCATTTTTACGTGACAATTTCCCTTTATTCAACATCATAGGTGGCTGACCATATTCTACGAATGTCTATTTCCTTCACAATTCCACTAACGTTTAAATCCTGAATTGTGTAAGGCGAGGAATCTCTACGTGTAAAAAGTGATTTTCCAAATATCTAAAAAAATTAACAGTATTCAAAAGTTTTAAACCAAGTCCATTTTCCTTGGAGCAACAAAGTCCACAACAAGCATTTCCGAGTCCAGTTTTTTTTAAAGATTGGACTGCTTCAGCCTTTTAGTTTTTATTTCATCATGAATGTCTCAAGAATGTGAATATTTTTCTAGACAAACCCAAAATCGAGGGGAAATTACCGAACATTGAGGCTCCTCTGCGAGCGAAGCGAGCAGAAAATTTTTGCGATCATGTCTTTGAGATCAGTTTAAAATACATTTGAGAGTATCCCCCCCCCCCCGCTACGCTACTGATAAGAGGATAGATACTGATAAAAGTAAGAAAAGTAAAATCTTGGCGTTACTTTGTAACTATTGACTACCAACAAGTGATTTTTACCGAATGAAACAAAATTTACCGAAGGACACAGAACTATTGGGGGGTGTCGCACCCTCTACATCCGTCCCTGTCAGAAACTCTTGAAACTATATGACCTATGCGTTGATATAGCTTTTCTGAAGGGTGCGAGTGTGTATGTAGTCTGAAGACGTTACAAAGCGGCATTTAGATTGAGCCGGGGAGGGGGCCTTTGTAACCTCCTTGAGGATCCTACTCCACAACTTTGGCAATTTGTTACGACTATTGTTTTTTATGTCCATAAGCAAACAAGACGAGGGAAGGTCAAATGGTATTTTGGGGCTTTTCTTGCTAAATTGGTCCACGCAGCTCCGATGTTTACGTATATATACAGACAACAATGATAGGTTGAAAACTTTCTGTCTCAAAAAACTGGAATTTCAGGGAACGGTCGACAAAAAATCGTCAAAGGTGAAGTCGATTTGTTTAGAAAGAAGAGAAAATTACATTTTTCTTTCAAACCAAATTCTAAGTTATATTAAGACCTTTGCCGATGTTCAAATTGACGTGAAGTGTTAAAGCGTTATTTGGATTACGACTAAAGCTGAAGCCTGAAAGAAGGCCAGACTCACACAGCTGTCGCTAAGGGAAGGCTTTAAAAAGTCTGACAAAATAACACATAAAGAATTATGTGGTGAACTGCTAAGTTAATATTTGCAAAAAACTTAGAAATAATGAAACGGAAACTGTATGCAATAGAAAATAATAAAACCTTGTTTTGATAAAAAAAATTTAGTCGACAGCTTAAAAGACACAAAGCGCGACGCAAATCTTTTCCTTGTAAACTTAAAATTATTTTGCTCAATCTGAAATCATTTCCTAGCAACGACATCTGGTCTTAAATTCACGATTAGACCATTAAGTTCACCTATACTCGTGCTTTAAATAATAGCTAATTTTCAATTCATAGGATTATTGAAATTTGTTCGCTATTTACGAAGAAAGGTATACGCTGGCATCCAAACTTGAAAGCTGTAGCCACACTGAGCAAAATCTTCATCACCAAAGCACCTCAACTTGCATTTACTATAAATATTAGGTAAGAATTTCGCTTTGATTCTAAATCCAGAAAATCTGTGGAGCTTACAATTCAAACAACTTGAAAACTTAAGCAATAGCGCTATTTGAAATAGACACAGGTAGAAGCAGGTGCATTTGATGTGCTTAGTTAATGATAAGCGGAGATTTTGTTCGTTTAAGTGTCTGTCTACATGAGAGTAGTCTAGGTGTCTCATATTGGTTTGTTCGCCCAACAGTCAACTGTGTGTCAAGAAAGAGAACAGAGCACAGAATCTCTGGACAGGTATTCTTTAATGTAGGTACGCAGTCAGTAAAACATGTAACCTCAACTGAATACAGTTAAAGATAATAAACGCCCTGAAGAAAAGTTATAAATGACAATGAAATCCATGTTTGTCTACTTTCTATCAATGAGTAAAAACTGAGGTACGCTTGTCTATATCTTAAAAAATATGCTATGTACAACGAATTTACTTTTCTGTTTATATTGGGTGATTAAAAAAGCGATAGGTGGCCACAAATTGAATCAAACACTACTTTGCTCAGAAACATATTGAAAGCAATTGTACTTTGATTGTAAATAAGAAATTCATAGTTTTATCGCAGAATTGAGAAACCACATAAAACACCACCATAAAACAAATCTAAGGAAGGTAAATTATAATACGTTTCTAGAAAAGCATAGACACCAGCCTTTCCCTATCAAGACATCCACACAGGGAAGCACAGTGGGAAGGTTAAAATATGTTAATAAAAAACGACAACTACCTCCTTTGAAAGATACGTTAAAATTGGGTTCTCAGTTACTCTACCAGCAATAAAAGGAAGGATTGTAAGTACTTATGGCAGCAGTGATAGGACATTCATGTTTTCGATAGACAACGATTTCGGTCAACAAGCTATCAAAGTTTACAGCGTAATGACTTAGATGCACAATATCAGGGGGTTAGTGTCTGGAATCAAATACGAACTGTTTTTCGACACTTGATATATACCTTGTTCAAACATTCACAACACTATGTTTGTTAAGTTGCTTGTGATCTACTTGTATTCTTTCATCTTTCCCCGTGCAAAGGTAAGGAGTAAAGAAAGGTGTTTGCATAAAAAATCTATGCAAAGATTCTTTATGCGTTGCTTTGAATAAAAGACGTATTAAAGAACTTGAGACCACCAGTACAAAGGGCATGAGTAGATGAACTTGAGACCATCAGTACAAAAGGCATGAGTTGATTCACTTCAATTTTTCTTTTCACTGTATGAATATAAATTCGAAAAGTAATGAGTATGGCTAATAGCTAGGCCATGACAAGCAGAATTTAGTATCAAAGCGACCGTTCTCTTATAGGTAACAGGCAGTCTCAACAGTAAGGTCAGTCTGTCAGATAACAGGCAGTTTCATGCAGTTTTTGCATATAGTATAATGCCGGACCAAAACAACAAGCCTGGAATGGAACGGTGAGGGCTTAATACGGGAAGAGAAAAGAAAGCCACAAGAATATTGCAATGACCAAGCAGCCTTTTAACAGGACGGTGAAGTA
>NW_027018682.1:8456645-8471160 GCF_013076305.1 Rhopilema esculentum | reverse complement strand
CAGGACTCGTGTCCGTTGATTCTCTTTAAGCATTGACTGGCCAGTTAAGGGCTTTGAAAGACAGATCCAATGGTGAAGTAAAAATCGAAGGAAAATCAACATCCTTTCGCCAAATCAAAGTAAATACAGAGGAACGTCAGAATAAGGGATAGAACTTTAAGTTATGGGCAGATTGGAAGAATCCATTGTAAAAACCCAACATCTGGGACTAACGTCTTCCACCTCTTTTCATACTTTTTATATTAACACTTTTTCTGACAAAAATATGCTCTAAAGCTACTAAGAATCATCAAAATTTAAAAGGGACTCGTATAAAAAAGATTGAAATGATGGTTCCAAGTTTTGAAAATGCTTAGCCAAAAGCAGTACTAAATGCAATGAATTTGTTACCTTAGTCTACACAAATAATTCAAATATAATTTTTACTGCTTCGATTTAACAAATATCGTATCGAAAACCCACTTTCTATTTAAATTACAAAATCTAGAAAAATTGACCAATGACTTAAATTTAAATTTTTGAATTTAGATTTTTGAGCATTAAAAATTTAAACCACAAACCGTAAAAATTTATCAAACACTTCATCACAGATTGATCAGGAAGGACAGTCAACAAATTGGATCACAAAGCGAGTTCCAAACTTTGCATTCCTGACAAGCGAATTCAGCAGCTAAAATGAAAGTAAACTTCGTTTGAAAAAGATTTAAAAGTCTAGCATTTGAAGGAATATTAAATATTGTAAATCCTCTCGTCTTCATTATTTAATATGAAATCTAAGCTGGAAAAGGAAGGACCAGACATTTTTAGGTAGAACACATCTATATAATATAAATATATAATTTACGTTGGGATGATGACTTTAGATATGATACTGTTATATTCAAGTTATATCATCTTCGTGTATATTCGCAGAATTATAGCTGCACCTACGAAGTCTGTTTGATATATCAGATTATAATCCATTGGATAACAAATAAACATAGCTTGCCAGCTTGTGAAATTTTTAGTCCAGAAACCAGGGGCGGTTTGAAGCAACAATGATGGGGGGGGGGGTGTTAGACACTAATTTTGGTGCCACACCCTTCAGGTCACTGGTAACTGATGGAAACGCCCATTTTTGAGATTTGGTTTTTAACTGTGGCGTAGCCAGATTTGGAAGATTGGTAGGCCAAAAAGGAAGATATTTTTGCTGATCACACCCTTAAGGATTTGGAAAAACACCCATTTTGTAAATGTGTTTGAAAAAGCCATGGCATTTTTACGTGGCAATTTACCTTTATTCAACGTCATAGGTGGCGTTGCCATATTCTAAAACTGTCTATTTCCTTCACAGTTTCACTAACGTTTAAATCCTGAATTGTGTAAGGCGAGGAATCTCTACGTGTAAAAAGTGATTTTCCAAATATCGAAAAAAATTAACAGTATTCAAAAGTTTTAAACCAAGTCCATTTTCCTTGGAGCAACAAAGTCCACAACAAGCATTTCCGAGTCCAGTTTTTTTTAAAGATTGGACTGCTTCAGCCTTTTAGTTTTTATTTCATCATGAATGTCTCAAGAATGTGAATATTTTTCTAGACAAACCCAAAATCGAGGGGAAATTACCGAATATTGAGGCTCCAGGAAAATTTTTGCGACCATGTCTTTGAGATCAGTTTAAAATACATTTGAGAGTATCCCCCCCCCCCGCTACGCTACTGATAAGAGGATAGATACTGATAAAAGTAAGAAAAGTAAAATCTTGGCGTTACTTTGTAACTATTGACTACCAACAAGTGATTTTTACCGAATGAAACAAAATTTACCGAAGGACACAGAACTATTGGGGGGTGTCGCACCCTCTACATCCGTCCCTGTCAGAAACTCTTGAAACTATATGACCTATGCGTTGATATAGCTTTTCTGAAGGGTGCGAGTGTGTATGTAGTCTGAAGACGTTACAAAGCGGCATTTAGATTGAGCCGGGGAGGGGGCCTTTGTAACCTCCTTGAGGATCCTACTCCACAACTTTGGCAATTTGTTACGACTATTGTTTTTTATGTCCATAAGCAAACAAGACGAGGGAAGGTCAAATGGTATTTTGGGGCTTTTCTTGCTATATTGGTCCACGCAGCTCCGATGTTTACGTATATATACAGACAACAATGATAGGTTGAAAACTTTCTGTCTCAAAAAACTGGAATTTCAGGGAACGGTCGACAAAAAATCGTCAAAGGTGAAGTCGATTTGTTTAGAAAGAAGAGAAAATTACATTTTTCTTTCAAACCAAATTCTAAGTTATATTAAGACCTTTGCCGATGTTCAAATTGACGTGAAGTGTTAAAGCGTTATTTGGATTACGACTAAAGCTGAAGCCTGAAAGAAGGCCAGACTCACACAGCTGTCGCTAAGGGAAGGCTTTAAAAAGTCTGACAAAATAACACATAAAGAATTATGTGGTGAACTGCTAAGTTAATATTTGCAAAAAAACTTAGAAATAATGAAACGGAAACTGTATGCAATAGAAAATAGTCGACAGCTTAAAAGACACTAAGCGCGACGCAAATCTTTTCCTTGTAAACTTAAAATTATTTTGCTCAATCTGAAATCATTTCCTAGCAACGACATCTGGTCCTAAATTCACGATAAGACCATTAAGTTCACCTATACTCGTGCTTTAAATAATAGCTAATTTTCAATTCATAGGATTATTGAAATTTGTTCGCTATTTACGAAGAAAGATATACGCTGGCATCCAAACTTGAAAGCTGTAGCCACACTGAGCAAAATCTTCATTACCAAAGCACCTCAACTTGCATTTACTA
Organism: Rhopilema esculentum; assembly: GCF_013076305.1. Next base: position 8,468,359 of record NW_027018682.1, on the reverse strand, counting down.
TAAATATTAGGTAAGAATTTCGCTTTGATTCTAAATCCAGAAAATCTGTTGAGCTTACAATTCAAACAACTTGAAAACTTAAGCAATAGCGCTATTTGAAATAGACACAGGTAGAAGCAGGTGCATTTGATGTGCTTAGTTAATGATAAGCGGAGATTTTGTTCGTTTAAGTGTCTGTCTACATAAGAGTAGTCTAGGTGTCTCATATTGGTTTGTTCGCCCAACAGTCAACTGTGTATCAAGAAAGAGAAGAAAGGAGAGCACAGAATCTCAGGACAGGTATTTTTTAATGTAGGTACGCAGTCAGTAAAACATGTAGCCTCAACTGAATACAGTTAAAGATAATAAACGCCCTGAAGAAAAGTTATAAATGACAATGAAATCCATTTTGGTCTACTTTCTATCAATGAGTAAAAACTGAGGTACGCTTGTCTATATCTTAAAAAATATGCTATGTACAACGAATTTACTTTTCTGTTTATATTGGGTGATTAAAAAAGCGATAGGTGGCCACAAATTGAATCAAACACTACTTTGCTCAGAAACATATTGATAGCAATTGTACTTTGATTGTAAATAAGAAATTCATAGTTTTATCGCAGAATTGAGAAACCACACTAAACACCACACCAACAAATCTAAGGAAGGTAAATTATAATACGTTTCTAGAAGAGCATAGACACCAGCCTTTCCCTATCAAGACATCCACACAGGGAAGCACAGTGGGAAGGTTAAAATATGTTAATAAAAAACGACAACTACCTCCTTTGAAAGATACGTTAAAATTGGGTTCTCAGTTACTCTACCAGCAATAAAAGGAAGGATTGTAAGTACTTATGGCAGCAGTGATAGGACATTCATGTTTTCGATAGACAACGATTTCGGTCAACAAGCTATCAAAGTTTACAGCGTAATGACTTAGATGCACAATATCAGGGGGTTAGTGTCTGGAATCAAATACGAACTGTTTTTCGACACATGATATATACCTTGTTCAAACATTCACAACACTATGTTTGTTAAGTTGCTTGTGATCTACTTGTAATCTTTCATCTTTCCCCGTGCAAAGGTAAGGAGTAAAGAAAGGTGTTTGCATAAAAAATCTATGCAAAGATTCTTTATGCGTTGCTTTGAATAAAAGACGTATTAAAGAACTTGAGACCACCAGTACAAAGGGCATGAGTAGATGAACTTGAGACCATCAGTACAAAAGGCATGAGTTGATTCACTTCAATTTTTCTTTTCACTGTATGAATATAAATTCGAAAAGTAATGAGTATGGCTAATAGCTAGGCCATGACAAGCAGAATTTAGCATCAAAGCGACCGTTCTCTTATAGGTAACAGGCAGTCTCAACAGTAAAGTCAGTCTGTCAGGTAACAGGCAGTTTCATGCAGTTTTTGCATATAGTATAATGCCGGACCAAAACAACAAGCCTGGAATGGAACTGTGAGGGCTCAATACGGGAAGAGAAAAGAAAGCCACAAGAATATTGCAATGACCAAGCAGCCTTTTAACAGGACGGTGAAGTATAACGAATGTCAACCATCTTTAGTTCCAAGACCATGAAATTTAGCTGAAATTTAGCTGTTGGCTTAAGGCAGTTGCAATAAGCTGGAAAGCCATTATACAATGATTACGTCACCGTGCAACAACAGTGTGTTCCGATGGGTCTACAATATGAGCGACGTGGAAAATTCGATTCTAATCGTTTATAATGTCTTCCTTATTCCTTTCAGTCTGATTGCAAACAGTTTGGTTATATATACCGTGAGAAAAACAAAACAGGTTCATCAAGGGGTCAACAGCATGTTTATATTCTTGAGCATATCCGATTGCCTTATAGCTGCTATTTGTGAAATACCCAACATGGTATTACTTACTGCATACAGAAACCAGAGAAACTGCTTCCTGGAGTTGTGGGTGCAATACAGCTCTTCGTTTTTGTGTGTACTGTCTGGGATGATCATACTTTCAATTAGCGTTGATCGCTATATACAGACACAGAAAGCGATAAAAATGAAATTTGACAGAAGCAAACGAAGATCAATTTTTTTGATGATATTCTCACTATTGGTTGCATTCGTTGTGCTTGCTCTTGATATACACGGTACCTTTATCACCGATTACACATGGATAAACATGGCGATTCAGTTGACAGAACTGCTGGTAGTTGTCGCTGTTTGCTTGCTGTACATTTTGACGTACTACTCCGTTTCAAAGAACAGAAAAAGACATAACTTTATCCTAAATATGCAATCAGTACCGGAAAAAAGAAAGCATAATGTTCCTTATGTCAGGGCAATGATTGCAACAACAATCATGATTCTTTGCTCCTTGCTCATATGCTACTTCCCGCTGCTAATTCTTGGAATTATTACAGTTTTCAAGAGTACTCAGAAGAGTGTAACGCCAAGAACATTCTGGAACTATCTGTCATTTCATTTGGGTTTCACGAGTTCTTTCTTAAGTGCTGCTATCTTCTTGTATAGAAATAAACAATGTAGAGCATACATAGCTTTCCTGATATTTAGAAAGAACAAAGTAAGAAGAAAACATTCAATGACAAATACCTATGTTTTGCAGGGCCTAAGAAAAGTAGGTGGCGGTGTAAGACCCAGCAGTGGTGGACCAATAAGAGTCATGGCTATCTGATAATCATGAGAAAAGTACACTTCACCGTGACACGTTCTTATGAAGATAATGAGGTGCACCGTGCAATGCATCTCAGGCAGCAAAGTGGCAATCATCAATGTTGTTCCCAGGCTACTTGCAATTGACACTCATAATATACAACATAGATTCGTAACGATAACATGTGATAATTATTTATTATGCAGTATCAAAATAATTCATCATGACTGATAAATCATATAAAGTGTAAAAAAAGTATACTGCGATAGCTGTGATCGTTTTAAGTTTCAAATCAGATTTGAACAGTGAAGATAGATATAATAGGCAAATAGAGCTTGATGTATCTATGAGATTAAGAATTTGATACATATATTATTGTAGAATCCCAAATAGCATTCAACTAATATGCATGATCCAGACTTCCAACGTGATGCACAAGACAAAGTATAATGAACAGAATGAAACAGAATGTGGCAAAGAATAATGAAAAATAATGAGCAAACAGCTAATAATAAAATTTAACAGAGAAGATCGTTCCATCATTTCACCATCTGTGTACCTGATATTTGTGTTTACGTTTATGCGATGCAATAAGATGCAAGGAAATAATTAATATGTTACTTAATGCATAACAAACAGGCGAAGCTCGTTCTAAGAAGTATCAGTTTCTGAAAAAACAGGAAATGAAGAGTAAACGTTTGCAAAGAAATAAAGAGAGGTTGACACAAACTCAATAATATAAATTGAAGAGGACACATTCCATTTCTGCAAATTAGCTCTTGGTGGACTCTCTTCCTGTTAGCTAGGGGAAGGACGGGTTGCCGTTGTGGTTCTGCTATGGAGCTCCTGCGCTACCTGCATTTGCTACGCAAAAAAATTTTCTCCTTGAATTTGTAACGGATGACTGCATAAATACATATCTACCAGTCCACCAGTCACATTGGTCGCTAGTAATTTTTTGAAATGTTTTGTATTTTGAGTTCTTTTTTATCAAGGTCTTCAAAAATCATGACCTATCTGGAATGACACTATAAGAAATGCAATCTAAGCACATGGAGCTTTCCTTTTGCTCCTGGGGAAGCCTTAACATTTCTGCTCCAAAATGTCACACACGATTTATGCCCTTTTTCAACCTCAAGTAGTTAAAAACAATAGAACACTAGGCAAGCAGTTATGATCTTCACCGGCCTTTAGCCGATATACGCCGACATACACACAACTCTAAAAAGCGGTAGATTCACAAAAGAAAAATCAGGACCTAAATTCTACCAGGAAATAATCTGCTTTTCGACTTGGCCAATTTCAACTCAACCGAAAATATCTGAATGAAAATAAGTCCATCTGATTACCGCCATTTCAGATTGGCAAATTGGCCCTACGTGTCGTAATCCTCAAAGTTTGAAAATATGGTCACTCAGATTGGCTATAACAATAATTATTTTGATAATCATTTATTCAAGAATCAATAACTTCTTATTTCAGTTGACTGATTAATCTTCCGCTGCAGTGGTAAGTAAACACGAGGCAGCAAAAGCCATCGCAGCACTTGCTTAAACCAACATCCCACAATGGAAATTAATAATCAGATAACAAAATTAAGTTTTGCAGCTTGCTCGAGCAAATAATGCAAGAAGCCTTAGTCATATACCTAGTATCAATACCAGCGACTTTGGAAAATCCATTCAATAGCTGAAATCTTAAAATATACATTGATAAAACCAATCCTAACACCTCACTCACTACAAATCGGCCTATCAGAATTTGCTCATCCCTAAGACCTATCTGCAAGCCAGATCGAAATAACTGGGTTCTTTCATTGACAGTATATGTTTGGCTCTTCATACCATGAGTTAACATATAGCTCAATGCCAAGAGGTGTTAAACAATATAGAAAGGGTAGAAAGAAATTACCTGTGCTTGTCTTCACTTTGGAATTCGGGTAGATTGAGACTGATCTGTTGTCAATTTTTATACCACTGTAGGTGTAGTCTGCAATCTTGAAAGATATCTACAAAACAATTAAAATAAATTGTGCTTTACACTAAATACTTAACTTAAGGAAAATGTCTCTAAAATACGATTAACGTGAGAAGATAATTTCAGAAGACCTGATACATACAATGACGGCCGTAAGCAGCGTACCTATATGACGTATCTCCGGTTTATAAGTCCATGAAACACTCAAATACAAACTATATGAAAGCAACAAGAAGGTTGTTCAAGTGATTAAAGATTAGTGGCTAATTTAAAGATGATTATTTCCTTACATATAAAAGTATTCCTCTACGTCGAATTTTAAGAACCTAACCAAATTATCCAAAAAGGGTGGGAAATTGCTTTTTTGTGGGAATTTCACAAACTTAAAACAGAGCTCCATGTAAATCTTTAGCAAAACCACATTGCTTCCTAACATAATATTTAAAACCAAACCTCCAAAAACTGAAATTACTAATACTGCAGCTAGGGTGCACCAATTAGAACAATGCATTCAATAACCCATTGTTCATCTCAACGCAATTATAAGCAATGAAAAAAGGAAAGATTAAACCAAATCACTCAGGTAAGGATATAAATGATTTCAGATCCGAAAAATTTTGAAATATATATCTGACCATATCAAATAAACTGGTACCTTGATGTAGCTGTTGAGGCCAACACAAAATTTATCAGGATGCACGACTGGTTTGTCAGATCTATCAAAATGGACCGTACCTTCGAGGGACGCCTGTAGTGTCTTACTTGGCAATTTTGATCCTAAACAAAACCACAAATATAAGTCAATCGATGTTACTGATGAAGTTTAAAATAACCAGCGAACTTGGGAATTATTTTATCGGGAAACACGGCGAAATAATGTATTTTTTCAAAAAGAGACGGCTACAAGATGTGAGAGGGTTGTAAGCAAAGACGAAGACGTAAACGCAGATTGAAGTATCAAACAATATCAGTAACATAATCACATGAAAAATATACGAGCATTTGCCCCCACCACATGCGGAAAAAATCTTCACCACAAAGCATGTTTCTAAAGCGTTTCTTTAAAGGCAACAACATAACTGCATGCAGATACTGATAGAGTTTTGGAAAAGGTTTGTGCATACCTACATTCCAGCAAACAGTGTTTTTGTCAAGGATGACACAATTTGAAGTCATTGGGGAGTAATCGATTCGCTGTATTTGTTTCCTTTAAAAACAAAAAGAATACCAAGTTTGTCAAGTTGTGATTAGAAATTGGTTAACTTTTGCAATAATACAGATGTCTCTCTGGTTTTATGGCAAGCCCAATACAGCTGAAATTTATTCACGTTAAGGCTAATCAGCAACGTTAACAAAAAATGCGACTATTACAAAAAGAAATCATATTGACCTAACATCTACGTTAAAACACCTTTTTAGAAGATAAAAGAAGCTTTTTACATAGTGAGGATCCAACACACTGCATAAGACAACCTTTTTAAAATTACCGTTAAAAAGTTCCAGCTCTTTGAAAAATACTTACCTATTAAAAAAGGGAACTATCACTTTAAGATGTTCAAAGCTATTCTTAACATTCTTCCACAATTTCAGCTGAATTGAGATTTTGGCACAGTGCTCATCATCCTAAATTCAACAAAAATTTAGATTAACCTCATCATGAAATGTCGATTAAAGCCCAAAGTCTAGCAACAAATGCACGAGATAGCCTTCACAGAACCAAGTCGCCTAAAAAAACAATCAGGTTCTATAATGTGGTTTGGTTTCCACATTTCATATTAAATTTTAACAGTATTAATCATCATATAAGCTTACAAATAGTTGAAGTTACCAAACAAAACTGCAATCCCTACCGTCATTTTGTAGTAGGCCATGACAGGTGGAGCATTCAAAGAAGATTTGTAATGAAAAAGCCGAAAGGTTTCAAGCGGTGGACAAAATCGTATCGTCTTCACTCTATACTCATCCATTATTCGTTTGTCATCAACTGTCATTACTGGTGTAACTGTGTCGGATAACTGGGTGCAAGGGTGGAAGACAATGTTCTCTAAGATTGTAGGATCTAATGTGCTGACTACGTCCAAGGAAACTTCCGGAGCACCCTCTAGATCGGCCTGCAAAGATCAGACCATATTAAACAACTGCTTCAAAGACGTCGCTATAGCTATTGGACATCATCAATTACATTTGTTGTTTCTGAAAGAGCCTGTTTCTAAATGTGAATATATCATATACTACTGAATTGTGACACTGAAAAACAGTGGTCTTGCCAAATGTGATTCGGGAAAGATATTTCTTATTCTCTTCCATTCGTCCTTCTTTTTTCTAGTCGTTATTTTCTTCTTTCATTAACTCCTTTATTCCTCCATTCTTGCGTTCTTTCTTTCTTTCCTTCCTTCCTTCCTTCCTTTCTTCCTTCCTTCCTTCCTTCCTTCCTTCCTTCCTTCCTTCCTTCCTTCCTTCCTTCCTTCTTCCTTCCTTCCTTCCTTCCTTCCTTCCTTTCTTCCTTCCTTCCTTCCTTCCTTCCTTCCTTCCTGCCTTCCTTCCTTCCTTCCTTCCTTCCTTCCTTCCTTCCTTCCTTCCTTCCTTCCTTCCTTCCTTCCTTCCTTCCTTCTTTCCTTCTTGTCCCTTTCAGTCTTGTCCTTTTTAGAATATCTCTCTTCTATCAGTTAATATTATATAATAATGAGTATGTTTTTTTATTTCTAATTGATGATTCAAAATTTGTGTAGCCTGGCGCCTATCTTAATGTCAAAGATGTCAAATTCCTTATACATCAAGGCATTACTTTTTGATTGGAAAATCAAATCTTCAATTCTTCAATTAAGCTACAAATAATAGCTGAAAATCCTCCAAGAAACAGAAAAAAACAACTTGCCTTGCAGACAACAGTGCCATATATTTCGCATAAGTCTGCCCGTTCAGGATTGTCATACTAGAATATGGACATATGAATGTTTAGAACTTAAACAGGACCAATTGTGGAAACATTGTGCACATAGTCAACTCATCATTACCAAGTTGACAAAAGTTAAATAACTGATATTATAGGCAAATACAAAAAACCATTTCCAAGAAAAAATGATTTTTTTGCAAAACCCTGCAATGTTTACAGAAGAGAAAATCTTTTATTAAGACAAAATGACCAGTACTGAAATTTTTTAGATTTGGTGGATAAACAAAATTTGTTGGGCTGAAAAATTAAACATTGATATTAGAATGACACTTTCAATTGAAATGTCTCACTCTGCTGCAACATGGGTAAGGTCCAGGTCTTTTTGGAGAAGTGTAAGACCAATGTAGATTGTAGATTGCTAACCTGGATACATCTAACTTTTTCTTGAATTGAAATGCTGATCTGCTGTTTTCCTTTATGAAATACTGGTCTCCAGGCTGGAGCCTAAAATGTAATATCACATAATCATCTTACAAGAATTTTGAATGAAGACTAAATAATAATAAGCCCCCCCCCCCTCGTATAATCCCCCATCAAAAAATCTCAAAAATAAATAAGCCCCCAGGGGGCTAATTCGAGGATTTACGGGTAGTTCTTTGTTCCAGCTCTACTTTTCAAGCATAGCTGTTAATAACATATCATCATGCTCTGCAATAAAACATCAACTTTAACAGTTCACCACACTACTGTTTACTCAAATTTATTTAAGCCAAAGGCTATAAATCTACTAGTCAGCATTCTAACTGATAAAGTAATGCTCTGTTCCACTTCCTATTTCAAATAATAATCAACTTTGTAAAAATCTAGCTCTAGTATAATGTCAGAGAGTTTGACCGGATTGTATAAATGATAGTAAAATGTCTTTTCAGGTTTACAAAACATATTTAGAATCTTTTTTTAGCTGTACACTTTAAGTAGTAAAAATATTTTCATTAAACTACAAAATAAATGATCGTAGGATATAAGAACTTTGTTGTAGGCTCAAAACATTATATGACCGCAAAACAACAATATCTGAAAAGTCGTTCAAATGAAAAAATCCTTTGTTAATTTACTGACCCTGAAAACTTGTACTTAGTTTGTTTTCAATCGTTGATTTTTCAAATCAGATTCATTTACACTAGACAGCTCCTTGTCCTTTCCCATTGTTTTCTATTAATCATTTATTAAAATGAATATATAGAGGTACAATGACAAAATTACCTTTGTTTTTGGCAAGAGATATGAATCCTTTGAGGCTATGATACCACGAACAGTCGATGGGTCCATTTCTGTAGGTGTCCCAAATGGCATACATATGAACAAATAATCTCTCAGTTCTTGAATTTTATCATCAGTTATCTGTGCCAAAGATGTTAGAAACTCACGCCAAACTGACAATATCTTTTTTACTGGGCTAAATCCATCATAACATTATGTAGTGGTGATAATATAATTGATGATGGAAAAAAACGCAGTAAAGCAGAAACAGAGCAGCAATACAAAGTATTTTCCATCAGATTAGAGTATAAACATTGGAAAATGGCTTAAGGCGCATTTGATTGTTTCCTTGTCTTGGACCAACCTGAGTGTTGGAAAAAAGTACTAATTTATGTCATGTTTCTGTTTTCCCATTCTATCTTCAATTTTCATGGAACATGGAATTTTCAAAGGCTTCTTTAGTTAATAAAAACTGCAACAGGCTTGGCATGAACAGTACCATAATGAGACAACAGCTTATCCACATTTTCTATATCAAAGTTCTTTCCAGGAAAAATTAAAAATTTCATAAATTTACCATTATTAGAATATTAAATACCCTGACAAAAATGGGGGAACTCTCCTCAACTAGTTCTCCAAGAAGAATTCAGTTACACACTAAATTAACATATTTTACTTCATTGTTTCCATTGTGATGCTGAATCCCAAACTCAATTATTGAAACTGAACCTAGACAATGTCTGCATATTGTCAGCAATACAGCATTAGTCAGCTTTTTTAGATGATTAAAATCTAAGAAAAAATCATTTTTTACCCCAGATGGTGGTTGTTTTTGACCAACAACATCTGAAATGTTTTGAAGCAGTGAATATCCAATGGCTACAGGGCCCCTAAAACAAAATTTATATTCAAGAAGCATAACTTACTAAGATCAATTTGTATAGATTTATTTTCAAGAAAGGATTCAAAAAGTTAAAAACATAAAGCTTAATCAGAAATAAGTTAATTCAATCAAAAATGACAAGAGTGAGAAATGCATGACATGATGATAATTGCCTATAACCCCTAAGAAGAAATGATGTGGAATCAGTTACTAGTCAGAAATGATGTGAAGTCAAGACATTGGAAATTTCAAACACAAGATTTCCAACCAATAATAAAGTTTTATGACATATTTTTTTTGACTAAATGGCCAAGAGCCACTCTTATGATATACCAAACAGAAGATAATTAGTAAAATTGTAGTCCTTGAAAAGACACGAAACAAATATTAAACAGTGTTTATCAAATAAAGAGAGTTGCTGCTCACTCTTTATTCATAATTTGCATACATTATAACTATTACATTATAAAAAACTAATAGAATCATACATTTCTATGCAACTCAGCTGTCTTTTCTGTGCATTTGGAATGTTTACAAATGGAAGGCAAGCAAACACCAAGCCATGCTAAAAGTGAATTAATTTCTGCAAAAAGCAAAAAGGGCAAAAATCTTTCTAAAGCATACTTTACCCATGGTATGTTGCAATTGATTAAATGATAACTAAACCTTTAGCATTTATGAATAAAGATTTGATTTGAAGAAGCATTTATGCTAAAAGTAAACATTTGTTTTTAAAACCTTTAGATTTCAGCAGGTTATAGTTATTGTTTAGATCTGGATATATAGATATATTCTGAAGATCTTCAGAATCCTTAATGGATTCAAACAAACCACAAATTCTGATAGTTAGGTTTTGGTTCAAATCACGCTAAAGTTAAACATAAACTAGAAACAGAATTCTGCAAAGTCCAATATTTCAAATTTGCAAACAGAAAGCAAAAATTACTTTTAATCTAGAGAAGTGTTTTGGGCTATATTTGCAAGCAGTGATTCGAGATGATGAGATTATTTTCTGAAGCTATTGCAAATGAATAATTCACAAGGACTGAGACATGTTAAAAAATTACTAAAAGATGAAACATACTTTTCTTTCCTTTGTCAGTTTTTTTATTTAGGAAACCATCAGGTGATAAGTTACATCCAATAATAGATTTAATAAAAAACCAATGAGATAAAAATTCCATACCTTAGATATGGCAACAATGGGCCAAATTGAGCCACCTATAATACTGTACATAGGGGCCTGCTTCTGAATCTGACATGAGTCGAAGCGCTTCACAAACTGAGAAAATCAAGGCAGAATGATACTACAAAATTTCAGCTTTACAAAGACACAGACAGTATTTTGAATCATGGTAGGATGCCAAGCATTACAAGTTAAACAATTTAATATCAATCTACCTTTGTATCTAGAAAATTGCAGCAATTGTATTTTACAGAACTTAATTGCATAATATCCACATATCAGAACAATAAAAGCATCTCTGACAATTTGTGACATTATTTCATAAACTCTGAAAATAAAAAGCATTTTTTTTTTCAATTTGCAGCAGTTGCACTTTAGGTTATTCATGTTACTCAGATAGAAAGTCATCAAACTGTGCAGGGGTGGGGGGTAATATACCAAATGAGGACCTTTCTTTAGCTTTGATGTTGTCTGGTTAAATTCAACAGTCTAGTTACTATAATCCAATCAGTTTGCTTCCTAGAATGATGTAGAACAACTTATTACCTCATCACTAGTTCTGTACACTTGAAGTTCATCCAATATGCCATTTGCAATCTCTTCATCCCTAGGAAGTGGCGAACTTGGCAAAAGACCAGCTCTTCTTGCCCTTTTCAAAACAATCGGATATTTTCTAATTGGAAAAACAGGACAGTTAACAAATTAATTTAAACTGTAGTTAATAGAGTAAAACAGAAGGAAAATCAGCAGATGATGGATCCTCAGCTTGCAGAAGGTGCAAAAAATTGACTAGAGTAAAGATCTTCAGACAAATAACTCCACTCAGCCCAACTGGCAAATTCACCAGGAACACACCCAAGATTTGAAGCACCTGCTGCTGG